>OX637491.1:6508500-7160000 GCA_951800055.1 Cenopis cana | reverse complement strand
TAGACAAGGGAAGCACTAGATTTTTTCGACGGCTTGGCTATTTTCAAGTTTTACGATAGCTAAACTTCCGTTACGTTAATCCGCATAAAAGCAGTCTTCGTTTATATTAAACCTTGAAAGAAAAACATAATTTAATCAATGACCACAGGAGAGACGACTCATGTTTTTTCAACTGTGTGAGATCCCAGGTATTCCATAAATATATATCACGTTTTAACTATTAAAATACACAAAAAACCGGCCAAGTGCGTGTCGGGCCACGCGCAAGGTAGGGTTCCGTAGTCGTCCACCCGTTACATTATGTGGACTAAAAAGTTCACAAACTTATATTTACTATGTTTTTGACAGAATTAACAACATTATCTAAGGTATCAATGGAAATTGTACAAAAGTTTGCTTTTGCAAAGTACATTTCTGAAGTTCGACTATTACTCGTTAACGGGTAATGTCTACTTAGCTGTGATAGTTTTCCTTTTAAATTCATCGTATATACTACTACCATGATTTTTTTCACATGCCTAGTAGCCACCGTTTAACTGGCAGAGGGGGGGGGGGGGGGGGGGGGGACACTTGACCATAACAAAAATTATCACTTCAAAGCTTAATATCATGCTAACCAATTCTTTAATCAAAAAATATTTTTTAAAAGAGCTATCCAACGATATCCCACACGATGGGGTTAGGCAGAAAAATAAATTGCACCACCACTTTACATGTGGGGGAGGTAATAAAAAAATTTTTTTTAAATATTTTATTCTACCGTTTTGTCGGCGTCATTGATATGTATACTCATACCAAATTACAGCTTTCTAGTACTAACGGTTACTGAGAAAAACGGGGGTCGGACGGACGGACGGACGGACGGACATGGCGAAACTATAAGGGTTCCTTGTTTACTACGGAACCCTAAAAATCTAATTTATAATCTTCATTTTGTTCGATTTGAATTCTGTTTTAATTTAATTCTCCTTACCTACCTACATGATTATATTTAAGAAACGAATGAAAGACATTATAGAAAAATATTATGCCATTAATGGAACACGTAAATGTAAAGTGTTTAACAAACAACTGATATACAATATACCTACCTACAATGCAAACATTTTATATCAAATACTGGGCTTAATCACCTAATTCTAACCCGCAAATAGCTACACACGGAACGGTATCCGACCGTGTGTGGTTGTTAACCAACATTGCACTTCATTATTTATCAAGGATCCCGGATACCCAATTTCAGCAATATAGGGATCCATTCGCATGGTTTTATAGCTATAATATTAAAATGAAGTGCATGTTTGAAGTGCATCTTTAATTCAAAATATACAAATATTCGATCCCGATATTTCGGCACGCTTGCAACAGTGTTGAAATATCGGGAATTCTAATAGAGTAGGCCCATTTTTGAAGAAGTAGCATGCAAGAAGCAAGTCATGTAACAGTTGGGGTGACAACGTTATCAGAGGGCTTAGACCCTGCAGAATACGGTTCTGCCTGTCTCCATTCCCAAATTTGAGCCGGAAGTATGTTATACCGGGTAATGTGCAGCCCATACAAATTTTTTCGTTGTACATTTGGTAAAATCGTGGTTCCGGTACCCTAACTATGGTCCGATTGTTATAGGTTTTTGATATGCCGTAAAGGACAATATTTGTCATTGTATCCCGAAATTTTCGACCCTCCAGCTCCATATCTTTCTCCGCCATCTTGGAAAATCTGTCACTTTTTTCAGTTTTTTCATTGTACTGTCGCTAAAGTTCATTTTAGTGCTAAACATGGTTCGGCAATATTGTAGGAGACAAAATTTGCTAAAACTTATGGCTACAAAGATTATTTGTATGACCCCTAAGGACTGGAATGAACTTTGACGACAGTAAAAGCAAAGAACTGAAAAAAGTGACATTATTTCCAAGATGGCGGCCAAAGTTATGGAGCTGGAGGGCCGAAATTTGTAGGTTACCATGGCTAATATTGTCCTTCACAACATACCAAAAAACCATATCAATCGGACCTCTTTTAGAGTACCAGAGCAACAATTTACTAAATGTACTACGAAATTTTTTGTATGGGCTGCACCTTTTCCGGTATACCGTACTTCCGGCTCAAATTTCGAGATGGCGACAGGCAGATCCGTATTCTGCAGGGTCCAAACCCTCTGATAACGTTGTCACCCCAACTGTTACATCATTTGCCGCTTGCATTGTTTAGAGACGCCTTTTCCAATTCTGTTCCTGCTCTATAATATGTAAATGACCGTGTTACCTTGAAATCTTATATATTACGTTAGATTGTTTTCCGATGAAGGAATCAATTCCTCCTTCTCCTGACTCCTTTGGAGTTGCGAGCGTCTATAGGCTGCAGTATCCGCTTACCATCAGGTGGACCGCACGCTTGGTTGCCACCGTCGTTGTATAAATAAAAATGAGTAACTATGTTTTATTTAACCATTTCTGTCGTGATATTTTTTGATTTTCATTTTCCTATTAATTAACCAATAAAAGAAAATACATTCACTACATCAATAACACATACTTAAATTTTACAAGGAATTGTTACATAATAATACCTACCGGAAAAAAACTGAAGAAAATTTAAGAGGCATGTTCAATCGTTTTAATGTACACATACATACATACATAAACTCACGCCTGTAGGATATAAGGGGTAGGCAGAGCACATGAAATATACCTAATTCTAGTGCCATTTTTAGCAATTGTTTAAAGATGGAGAAAATGTGATATTGCAGTGATAGGTTGCTAGCCCATCGCCCACAAACACTCTTCAACCCAGTTAGTCGACTCTTACGACACCTACGGGAAGAAAAGGGATGGCGCTATTCTATCCCGGCACCACACGGGTAGTTTTCATGACCTACTTATATTAGACACGGCTTCAGTCAGCGCAATTTACAGTGATTTCTCCAAAAGCCATCGTTACAGTGATTTCTCCAAAAGCCATCAGTTACAGTGATATCTACAAAAGCCATCAGTGATGTACAGTGACTTCTCCAAAAGTATTAAAGACGTCGATTTCATCGCAATAATCATAATTTTAATTGGATGGTGTACATACAAGGTGAAAGTCGAGCCAGTATTGTTAATTACAAGCGTGTACAAATTAACTGCTAACGGCAGTGGGGAGGCAAGTACGCATTCAAAACCTTCATACAACATTTGGGGTACCTATTAAACAAACAGTACACAAAGTTTGGAAGTAAAGCCAGGCCGGCACAGTAAACTGTCATATCCAGCAGGCCCACACATGAGTGAGAACAGAGACTACTAATACTATAACAAACAAAAGTAGGTACCTACGTACGATTTGACCAAAAAGCAAAGCCTTCCAGTATTTTCTTATACGCTTAGTTATCTATCTATAGTTTAAAACAATATTTTCTATAGTGTTAATGCTATTTTTTTTCATCTGGGACAAAACTGCGAAAAATTTGCGTATCAACAAGTGAGCATAAGACAGACTGGCGACAGAAGAAGCAATATTGTTTCTGTTTATTTGATGCAAACAGTTTTTTGTAACAAGCTTACGCTAAGACAACAGAATTATCTCTTAAGTCGCCTATTATTCGAACTTTAAAATCGACTTAATCATAATCATCATTTATTAGCTTAGCCCATATTTCAAAAGTCTATTTAAGGCAGTAGTCCCACCGTCGGCGAGCAGCGAGCACTCTCATAGTAATTCTATTCGATTGAGCAAGAAAACGAGTATATAGAATTATTATGAGAGTACTCGCTGCTCGCCGCCGGACTAGTGCCTTAAATAGACTGAAAATACACTGGCGGTCAAAAATAAATTTTAAATAGCCTCAATAGGTTTTGTGAAATATTCTACACTCGTTTGATTTACATAATATACTATTCTTCGTATTGCCCAACTGTATTAGGAATTTCCGGAATCCTATCATTAAAATGTAACTTTCCAAAAATTACGATTTTCGCGATATTTTTACGAGTCCGATTTAAACCTGGAAACGTTACTTTTTTGGCTGTTACTTTTGCAGAAGGTATAGATGTAAAATTAAATAAAGATAATCGCATGTTTAAAAAAACTTACACTTAGCAGTATTTTAGGAAATATGATGGTGTTTTACCGACCCGTATTCATTGTCCGCGAGTGTAGATGCTAATTTTGATATGAAAATTAACTATGCGAGAACTTAATACCTCCTTAAAACCAAATATATTTGATTACTGACAGTCATCGCGCCTTTAGGCCTAGGGCATGATGAGCGAGAGTATGTCGGCTCGACATAGACTATCCGTCACTTTCTAACAGCACCAATCAAAAAAAGACGCGTAGTCTATCTCGAGCCGACATACTCTCACGCCATCATGTGCTAGGCCTACTGCTGTTTGTTGCGATCACTGCGTCGCGACACCTGAACAAAGCTTAGTTCCTGAACAAATAGGTTCCCAACCCAACTGAAACACAAATCACAGCCTCAGCTTAATTAATTTGTTGCTCCAAATTGCTGTAAACTTTTCTTGTAAATTCATATTGGCTGTCAGAGCTATTTTTGGCACAAATGGGTAATTCGCGTTAGGATATTATTCAAGCATTTGGTATTATATTTGGTATTTGTACATAATAAATAAATAAAAAAAAATAAAAAAGCCTTTTATTTGTCCATACCCTTAAATTACAAAAAGAGATAACAATACACTTATTAAGCTAAGTAGTTATATTTAAGTTTAAACAACGTAGGTTTTGTAAAATACGTAGAAAACTAAGAATAAAATTTATTGAAACTTGTATTTGTACATATACTTTCTTCTTTTTATTTATTCTTCTTTAATCTATATTTGTACATGCGTATCTTTAACTTGACTTGATATTACTTTTGTACCTATGTAAATATGTGTGGGACAATCTTCAGTCTTCAGCTGAATTTGGCATATTGCCTTATGTAAGTTCAGTTCAGTGTTAACGCAATATTATATACATAGCAATAGTTGGGTGGTACTATTACCACCCAACTGATCTGATGATGAAGAAGTTGGTGATAGCAACCCCTAAACTACACAAGTACCGAAAGTCGTGCTTGGGCTCTTTGGAATTTGGAACCGTTTCCACGAGCCGTGGAAAAAAGGTACCATCAGCAAAAAACGCTTATACCAAAAATTACATTCTTGACAGAAAATTATTTAATTATTGTTTCAAAGTAAGTAAAACCAAGAACCTCTGTAAATTAGAGCTAAATCTAAAACTATCGGGAGTGCGTGTAGACCCGACCCATTTCAATCCAGTAGCGGCCCGTCGTTCGATTCCAGCGTGCTGTTCAAAAACACGCTTTGACACTTTATTACTGTTTAACCTAAAACTTTTTACTGCCAGCGTGCATGAATTTGGGCATTAAAAAGTTTCAAGTTTGCGGTTGATATTTTGCTACTATCAAACTTTGATAGGGTGAAAATCTCAATTTTTTAATCAAAGTGAAAATTGAAAAATTCAACACCACAGGTGGGATTTGAACCCACGACCTCTGGAATCCGTCCATTGCTCTACCAATTGAGCCACCGTGGTATCCCTTGTAATGGTGAATTTTTCAATCTTAACACTCATCTATTAAGCCTTATTAGGGAGGCTCGTAGCGACATCTACCGTGACGCTATTACAACTTCTGAACCGGCACCAACGTCCCAAGGTGCATTGGGAATCGTTGATAACGATGTGCTACACCCATACAAATCCCACCAAATCCCACCTGTGGTGTTGAATTTTTCAATTTTCACTGATTAAAAAATTGAATTTTTCGCTAGCGGACGCATCGGCTTAACAAACATATTAAAGTTTGATAGGGTGCTTTTAGAATATTGCTAATAATACGATGCGTGACGTACTACATTCTTCACTTTCCTTCCTTTTCTTCCTTCTTCGCCTATTCATCCTTACTTGTCCTATCATGTAAATAATACTCTCTTTGAAGATATTAGTCATCATCACCCTTTTCTCTTAGGATTACACTATAATCATCACTTAAGAGGATTGTGAAGCAAATTTTTTCCATACAAAAACGTGCTTCCGTCGCCAATGTTTTCCACCCCCTAAACCTGAACCGATTTACATGATTTTTGGAAATGATATAAGTATGATTAAATACTAGGTTTATACGTTTTGATTTTTTTGAAATATTGCATACAATAGAAAACATGAACCCTTAAAGTTTCGATTCTTTGACACGAAAACTTCGTCCTGGGTTTTTGTTATTATTTCATAATCTAGAAAGAATTACGAAAAAAACAAGTTGGGGCCCTGCTCGTGTCATGGGACGCACACAGAGACAGCACCCGCCAGGGTATATAGGGACTATTGTTGGTTGATGGAATCTAAATGGACCGGGTTATTAGGTGAAGACGATGGACTAATGGCTGGGCTATCGGGTGAGACATCGGACGCCTGCCTAATAAAACAGTCTCTCATTTTAATTCCGGCAGACGGTGACTTGCTCCCTGCTAGATGGGCCCCTACTAAACAGCGACATAAAAAAATGGCCTAGGGGCAACACCGGTCAGAGAGCTGGGGGGTAGAGAGGTGGCACTGGACTTTCAACATATAGCCAACTCGCCAATCTTACGTAACCACATATACCCTCGAGCAACAGCTCTTGCGACTCCACTCTGGACGGCCGGTTAAGGCAAGCCAGAGGTGGGGGGGCCCGTCCAACCAACCAACCGATCAGTACATCCTGACCCCAGGCCAGGAGTGGCAGTCTACCGTGACGTCATTGCGCCGCTCAAAGTACATGCGGCCGGACGGGTCCCCAGTCTTAGGACTATTTAATGGTTGCGGCGCAACGATACGGATCGCACGCGCGCGCGCTGCTGTACCGTTGTACAATCATAATTCGTGTCGTGAACTGTCGTGTTTACGTATAGCGTGTATAAATAATAATGCAAAAACCAAAACATTATTGCATTGCAGCAGGTTGCAAAAATAATAATAAAAACTCGGACCTTTAAATATTATATAAGACTTTGTATCCCCTGGTTACATGTATGGATTGCCCCCCTGTACTTTAATATTTTTTCGTCATTTCACATCACTTTTACGTAGCGGTTCATACGAGTAGAACACACCTTCCTGCTAAATGTTTTAATTGTATTCGTAGTGCTTATAGTCTCCGAGTACATCGGCTGTCACATACAGACGGGCGGGTTCCGTTTTCACCATTTTGGCTACGGAACCTTAAAAGTACTATTCGTAATTGTATTGTAAACAAAACTACTAATAATAATAAAGTACATATATTAAAATAGGTTCTCGCTGGTGGTAACCCTAGCGCTGAGGGCGGGGCCTCGAAAGAGCGCGTTGCGTGCGATAGAAAGAGATGGCCACGTTTAGGCACGTTTGTGGATTTGTTAACAGAGAAACTTCTGTACTTATACTATTACTTATTCTGTGCCCAGGCTCACCTCCAGGAGCACTCAGGTACCTACGTAGGGTCGCTACTCCCTAACAGCCCGCCACAAGCTGCCTTACGTTGACTGATTGCACTGGATAACCAGTGGGCGATGGGGTCGTCACGTCCCTACGCCTTTATAATATAATTTTGTGTTTGTGTTATTCGAATAAATATCTTTCTTCTTTATTATTATTATTTATTATTACAGCTTTATTTCTCACAACAATACAATAAATTTACATTTCAAAGAATTCAAGTGATTATTTTAATAAGTTACCCTTGTGGGTAAAAGCTCCCTCCATCTGTTTCCATTTGTATTTGTCAGTGCCAATATTGATCCAATTCTTTCCCGCACAATCTATGATATCGTCGGTCCATCTTATCCGTTGTCCTCCCTTTGTAAGGGCCTTTACAAAATATAAAACTACAAATCCCTAAACATCCATCAGTACTTGTTCAAATATCACCACTGGGCCAGCCATTTAAATGAAAGTAAATATTCACGACAGGGCCCTTCAATTTGCATAGGTACCCGTACCCTTCAGTGTCGGCAATACAATATATCCGCTGTGCGATGAATCTCGATTGTGGGCAACGGGGAAAGTCAATAGTTTAACATTGGGGCAAGCGCTACGGCTCTTGACTGACGGGTTGAGGAAGTTCATTGCTTTTATCGAGTAACAAAGCAGTAGGCCAGTATTTTTTTGTGCACTATATATACGAGAAGCATCAAATAAACGAAATATACACGAAAGAATCAATAAATGAAATATGAAATATGAGAAGTTGTGAGATATCTACGAGTTTATTCCAAGATTAGCAAGTATGTCGTTTGAGCTCAAGTTATTTTTGCAGAAGTGTTTGATTGTATTCGGCTTTAGTTTTAATTTGAATACAATAGGCGGAAACAAGTTTTGCTTGTTTTTTTAACTTTGCTACCTAGATTCCCGCATTAAGTGTCATTTTGTAGTTTGTATTTCATGACCCATTATTTTTGTTACTGCTAAATACTAAATGTCAGTTACCATAATTATATTACACATTTTTGTCTTATTTCTAGGGTTCCATACCCAAAGGGTCCAAACGGAACCCTATTACTGCCATTCACGCGTCCGTCCTTCCGCCGTCTGTCACAAATTTTGTCCCGAATATTTTTTTATTTTCCTACTGGCTTATGAACGTGAAATTTAGTGATAATGTTTACGTATATTTTACTAACAAAAACTAATTATATTGATAAAACAGATATTTTGTTTGATTTTTCCTTAATGAATCCCATTGAAACCTAACTTAATTTAATTTTGCGGTTGATGGTGTTGGTGCGGAACCCTAAATGTGCAATGTTTGGCACGCTGAGTTTTAAGTATTGGTATTTTGTCGCTTTTACCGCTGGTAATTTAGTATCTTATCTTATATCTTTAAACGAGCAATTCTTGTATATTTATTTATTTATATATTTATTTCAGGGATCTCGGAAACGGCTCTAACGATTTTGATGAAATTTGGTATGTGGGGGTTTTCGGGGACGAGCAATCGATCTAGCTAGGTCTCATGCCCGGGAAAACGCCGAGCAAGGCTCGGTCGCCCAGATATTGATAGTTTAAACATAAAGTTAAAGCGACCGGGTAAAAGGATGTTAAGCCCTTGATGGGAGGTCGACCGTACTCCTAACGGTGTGGATCAAAATCGGAGAGTTTTATTTGCTAAGATACAGTTACAACATTTTTAAGGATAAATGGTTCGTTCTTATGTACCTGCAAGCAGCATGTATCCCTATTGTGCGTTTTATCCACGAAGGCGCACCCCTTACACACTCTCCACAGCCCAATCCGTACAATTGCGCATAGATTATTATGAGATTCACTGTGGAGGAGCGCGTCGTCGTGGGTGACATGCATTATACTCCCTAACCCGTCTATAATTACCTAGTAGGTACCTACATACACGATATAAAAAAAACCATAATAGAAATTGAACTAATCAGACGTATTGACAAGCGTATATTGGTTGACTCCAAATATGTATGTAAGCTCAACCAATACTACAGACTACAAGTGTTGTGTCTAACTTAAATGAGATTTATAATTAAAACTGTTTTCTCCGTGGAACTCCACTGCAGAACTTGCACTAGATACCTGAGCGCTTGAGCTCTGACAGATATGAGAGTTCGTAGAGTTCTTTGTTCCCGATTAGTTCTAAAGTTAATAACTGTTTTGAGCAACTTCAAGATGAGACTGAGGTGCTTGTAAGGCCGTACTAATTTAGAAATTTGGCATGGAGATAGTTTGAGTCCCAGTGAAGAATATATACTTTATATCCCGGAAATCATCCCTTAAGGGAATGGAAGTTTGTATGGAAGAGCGATAACTAGGTAAGCGCCTGATATAAAAAATAGCAATTAAATTCTATCGCAATAAACGAGTTCCACGCGGACGATGCCGCGGGAAAAAACTAGTTTGTTATATACCTGTATAGCTACGTCAATTTGGCTCTTGTCGGTGGAATAATCGCGAGTCTTTTCTATTATACTGCCAGCTGCTGGATTTCCTCGTAAGAAGCGGCAGCCACTTTCTACTCAAATTACCAAGATAAGTCAATCTATGCCTTTACCTCTCTTTCCATCTGTTTTGCCCTCCAAGGTGTTTAAAAAGAAGCTGTCGTGCCATATCAGGTTGTCTATCATCTTGCCATTATCTTGCCACATTAGCTACTTGTAAGTAAATCATAAAATACCTAAATACATCACACAATGTGAATCCGAGGTCCCGAGGGCTCCGCGAAAGTTTCATTCATATTTACAACAAGATTTAGTTGTGAGCCGCCACATAATAGGAAAGTGTTTCTGCTTATTTATCGCTACCTCTGGGGGGTCGATTCGAGACATACGTTATGCATTCCAATTCTATTTTATTTAAATACTTTACGTGCTAGTTCTGACATAAGATAAGTAAGGTTATCTGTAAGGGTTCTTGTTGCCTGATATAAATAAATAAATAAGCTCGATGCACTTGGACGCAAGTGCACAAAACACAATGAAATCAAATTGAAATGCGTGACCTCGAATCAACCCGAATTCTAGGTCTTCCACATGATAAAACGCGTAGAATGTAACACGTACAACAAAATCAAAATCAAACATTTATTCTGAAAATAGGCCACAGGGGGCACTTTTTTTAACAACACAAATTCTGTGATGTGATAGGTAACTTAGGTCACTTCGCATTTGGCGCGGCGAAATATGTATGCGGTATTTTGTACTGAAAGCTTACTGGTGTCGTCTAAAATTTCCTTACTTGTCTGTATACTTTCAGTATTACACTGCGGCGAAGCGGCACGATACAGGTTCAGTATCGTACCTAGGGTTGCCAACCGTCCCGCCTCAGGCGGGACGTCCCGTTTCCAGCACCCTAGGCGATACGTCCCGCATAGGATGCGTGCGGGACGCCAATTGTCCCGCTTTCAAGCCTTGGCAGAATTATAGGAACTGGAGCGAACATTGTGTTTCATTTCAGGAAAGAGTGCACAACTGCGATACATGAAAATTAGTAATTTGTATCCCGCTCCCGGAGGACCATACTCGTAATAAGATAATTTTAGCTCGGAAATCATCCACTAAGAACGTATATCTCGCGGGAATAAATAATGTATCCTACATCACAATTATACGTTAACAATATTGATACGAGTGCGTGAGTCCCGCATTTTTTACCCAAGTCCCGCAATTCTACAACAAATGTCCCGCAAATCGGAGCACATAAGTTGGCAACCCTAATCGTACCTCTTCCCCGCTTTTTTAACCTGACTGGCTTTATGCCGGGCTCAATAAAGCGATAGGAGTGCGCAGTTGGAGAGTGTAATACTGAGTTTACGCTTCGGTGAGATTGGTTGAGTGGCATCAACCGAATCTGAGGTGTCAATGGAATCCAGACCTAGCCTAGTTGAGAAGAGGCCACCAGACCTGGGTCGAACTGACTCTATCCGGTATGCGGCGGTACCGGGAGAAATAAAATTGGCGTTTGACGAATGGAGTAGCAGACTAGCAGTAGTCCATTCGTGCCGCTCCGCTTCCGTGCATCCCGCGTCATTCAAGATGATTCAATTTTCAATTTAAAAATGTAGGAGCGCGCGACTTCATGTGAATAAATAAGACTTTCAAAAATACAGTTAATTTATTTAACCCGTCCTCTCCCAGCGAAAAAGACAAAACAAAACAATCTTTTGTTATCCGGCCGGGGATCCCAGTCACCGTTAGTTGACAGCTTTTAAGTAAGATCATCTTTTTTCTAAATTGTGTTGCCTACACATGAAAATATGTACCTTTATTTTGGTGCCAAAACATTTTCCCCACACGACTTTTATTCCAGGGACGGAATTAAATTATTTCAAACGAGTCTACCCTCCCATTTTCTACCCTCAAAAATATCCTCGCAAATGTTATTTAAGCAATTTGCGTGAATATACCTCTAGAGATTGTTTAATTGTTTTGTTTCAAATATCGCGTTAGAGGTTTAATGTCATTTTAAAGTGTGCCCGTGTTCTGTTGGATTTTACACGACTAAAAGGGAATTTATGAACCAGTGGCAAGGTTAAATAGAAATTGAATGTTGGAGTATTTCATTTATTTAAACTTTGCCATACTTTACAACTGGCCTAATATTACCATTATTTCCACTATAACAATAGGCATGATGACTCAAAAAAAAATATTACTTCAATAGAAAGAAGACATAAAACTATGCCAAATAGTGAAAATCCTATTCAAATATCTCAAAAAATAACGAAGCAACAACGGTTAGAATGTTCGTAGTTAGAGAGAGAAAGTGCTACTCGACCGTGACGTCACCTTTGAGTAGCGCCATAGTAAATGACAATCGTTCAATACAAAGGTGCGTTTTGCGGAAAAGCGACAGAAAATACCCACTTTTAAAACTTTGAAGACTTATAATTACGTAATTATTTATTTTTTTGAATTACTTTTTTTGCCATTTGATTGAGAATTTGAGTCATTATGTAGAAAATTTGAATTTATTGATTTTCTTGTATAGTGTCATCATCCCTATTGACGTTACTGTATTTTTAACCCTAAGCCCAATAGCGTAAGCTTCATATTAGTATAACAGTTGTTCATCCGCATTATCAATCTTCAGCGTAATCGTTGCGGTCATTTGGTTCATAGTAAAAAGATCGTTTGTACAAATTCTTTCCCATTGCCGTAATAATATGGTATATTTTATCTTATAAAGCAATATATTAAATACCTGGCGAGATTTGGACGTCAGCGTAAAATATTATCATTATTGTGAATGGTTCATTACTTATGTTATGTTTTTGTACCTCTATTAATGTTGGGAAGAGGAACTGAATACCTACTATTTGTATTAAATAAATTAGGCATGCTGATTCGATTAATTGGGTATTAGGATTTATTTTATTTGAGCAGGACGAGATTATCTGTATTCTTTTAAAGTTTCTTTTACTTCCATTATAAAACTTATAGGCATTCATATTAGGTATACAAAAAATGAGAAAAGGCAAGCGAATAAAATGATGAAGATTATTAAGTACCTATACAATAATTATGCAAAATGGTAATTCATTATAACGCTAATGCGCATAATTATATCGCTAAAACGCATTATAATGGTAGAATGCCAACTGTGGCGGAACGTGCATTCATGTAAATTGTATTTGTATACCTCTGACATGACTATTGTACCAACAGTGTATGTTTTGCAAAAGAAATGATATGATATGAATTAAAAACAAGAAACAATAAAGCGATCGGAAAACCAATTACGCGTATTACGACTAAAACAAACGCGCCAATAAAAATGTACCTACACCGCGTAGCGTTATAATCCTCGATTACCTCGAAATCTCGCCAGTTTACCATTTCGGCGACCGATTAACTTGACAAGCGCTTAACTGGCTTGGGCATGTAATGGAAAACGCAACCTTTGGTTATGGAATTAAAGTTCACTATTGAAAACCATGCAAAAAGCATATACGACATGACGAAGTTAAAGAGGTGATTTTCATCAGCTGCAACACGCGAAGGTTGACAAATGAACAATTAAATGACACGTCATTTGTTTCACTGCCTATTTTCAAGCTACGTGAAAATTGGCCAGAGCTTTGTAAAACTTAATTTGCTATTTTACCCAAATTGGGAAGCGCATGGAAAAACACTGACGGAAAAGTGAAAGGCCTGATGAGTGTCTCTAAGAGTGCCATTACAAAATGGCACTCTTAGAGATTTAACTGGATAAAGAAAAATTTTGATGGTGCTTATTTTCCTACAATACCTAACCACCGTAAAATAACGTGGTCGTAACGCAAAATATATCGATGATAATTGAAAATGAAATTAGGTTATTTGAAATATTTCTTCTAATATTGTAAATTACGTTCATTCGACCGAGTGCGAATCGGAATAGCACACGGAGGTTTCCTTGCCATCGTAATTTAATGATGTACCGAAAAAAACAATTTTCTTATATGCGGCCCCCAAAGCCCTTTTATTTTTTTGTTATTTTTTATTAAAGTCACGCGGTTCATGAGATACCTAAGCCCACTGACGGACTAAAGGCGGACGGAGGAATAGGGCGGACGGCCAGTAATAGAGTGTCGGCAACCTTTGGGTACGAGACCGTAAAAATGATTGAACATTTTTGGAAACCAAAATGAAATAGGGACTAACATATAAGGATAATAGGTAAATAAGGATAAATAGTTGACTGGTTTTAAACGAGATGTCACGCATGAAAAAAAGTCTTGTCCCTATTACCTAAGTAAGGTACAGGTCTGTGAAATTGGAAGTGTATAAAAGCCACAGACATCAATCACAATTGACTATTCAATCGAGCTAGACAATCAAATATGTTGATTTGCCGTGACTTGTTTGGTTTAGGACGGCCAATTTCCCAAGTCAACGAAATTAGCGCACATTTCGTACCCACCGACGGCGCGTGATCGGAATAATGCAGTGTGGCCTAATTAGGCACTACTTGTTTCCTTGTATTAAGGGGAGATTGTTTAATCCTTTTAGGTATATTATACGAGCAAAATTTTGATATGACTTAGTAACTGAGTTTAAAACTACTAAAATTATCTTGCTAGTTCCTATTAGGTACCGGAAAAATTGATATTCTCCGAACAATATTAAACTAACCTCCATCTTCCACGTTTTAAAGAATAACCCTTAGGTACATAATCAATAAAGGATGAGAGACAGACTTATATATATCTTTTAAATTCACACCGACAATGTATATGTACTCGTAGGTACCGTACCGTACGGAGCTGAAATACGTTTTTGTCAATTTTATTTTATGGTTTAAATTATTGGTGCATGTATAGGAACAGGCAAACTAAAAACATTACACTCCTTTTTTGGGCAGTCGTGTAAAAAAGGCACGTTAAATAAAAGTGTTTGGACAGACATAAGCTACTTTTTTATCTACCCCTTAGGATGATGGGAGAATGGGAAATGAACACTGACCTCACACAAGGGGAGCCACGTATAAAACTAAAATATGAAAATTGTGAACACATTTTTTTTCTGCCGTAACTACATGGGGAAAATTTAAAGCCCTATTTTACAAAGCTCAAATTGGCGAACCATACGGCTTTGTGCGTTTCAAACAGCTTCTGTTCGTGACCCGCATCGCGTAGTGTGTCCTAATTTGGATTTGTTTCGGGAATACTTAGAGAGTGTATAAAAATATAGAATTACTAGCTTTTGCCCGCGACTTCGTCTGCGTAGAACTCGGTCATCGTATTAGAATGTTTTTGCTATTCTTTTATTTTAGGCGCTAAGCTACGAGTAGTTATCTCTCTTTCACCCCCTTGCGGTGTCCCATGTCCTTCCCTATGTTTCGAACATTATGATGCTGGGGGGCGATTTTTGAGTGTCGAACGATCGAATGTTCACTCGAGATCTGTCAAAAAACTATGATGTTTTGACAGATGTCGAGTGAAAAGTCGAGCGTTCGACACGCAAAAATCGGCCCCCTGGTGCGGAATATACTACAAACGCATGAAGTAATGTAGATGAAAATGCGAGCGCAGCGGGCGCGAAATATTTCAAACATTATGATGCAGGCGCGGAAAAGACTTCACACGTACCAAGCAATGTAGTTAAAAAGGCGAGCGAAGCGAGCGCGAAATTTTTGGAACATTTTGATACAGGTGAGGAAAATACTTCATACGCATTAAGTCATGTACATGAAAACGCGAGCGTAGCGAGCGCGAAAATTTTCGGACATAATGAAACAGGTGCGGAAAAGACTTTATATGCATCAAGTAATGTAGTTCAAAAGGCGAGCGAAGCGTGCGTGAAATGTTTGGAACATTATGATACAGGTGCGGAAAATATTCATACGCATTAAATCATGCAAATGAAAACGCGAGCGCAGCGAGCGTGAAATCTTTCGAACATTACGATGTAGGTGCAGAAAATACTTTACACGTATCAAGTTATGTAACTGAAAACGCGAGCGAAGCGAGCGCGAAAATTTTCGGACATGATGATGCAGGTGCGGAAAAAACTTCATACGCATTAAGTAATGTATGAAAACGCGAGCGCAGGAAGCATGAAATGTTTCGAACATTATGATGCAGGCGCGGAAAAGACTTCATACGCATCAAGTAACGTAGTGAAAAAGGCGAGCGAAGCGAGCGCAAATTATTTGGAACATTATGATACAGGTGAGGATAATACTTCATACGCATTAAGTCATGTAGATGAAAACGCGAGCGTAGCGAGCGCGAAATGTTTCGAACATTATGATGCAGGTGCGGAAAAGACTTCATACGTATCAAGCAATGTAGTTAAAAAGGCGAGCGAAGCGAGCGCGAAATATTTGCAACATTATGATACAGGTGAGGATAACACTTCATACGCATTAAGTCATGTAGATGAAAACGCGAGCGTAGCGAGCGCGAAATGTTTCGAACATTATGATGCAGGTGCGGAAAAGACTTCATACGTATAAAGTCATTAAATGAGAATGCGAGCGTAGCGCGCGCGAAAATTTTCGATCACTACGATGTAGGTAGGTGCGGAAAATACTTTACACGTATCAAGTTATGCTAATGAAAACGCGAGCGAAGCGAGCGCAAAATTTTCGGACATAATGATGCAGGCGCGGAAAATACTTCATACGCATTAAGTTTAAGTAATGTAGATGAAAACGCGAGCGCAGCGAGCGTGAAATGTTTCGAAAATTATGATGCAGGAGCGGAAAAGACTTCATACGCATCAAGTAATGTAGTTAAAAAGGCGAGCGAAGCGAGCACGAATTATTTGGAACATTATGATACAGGTGAGGAAAAAAAAAGAAAAAAAAGGTGCGGAATATTTTTCACACGCATTAAGTAATGTAGGGAGCGTAGCGCGCGCGAAAATTTTCGAACATTATGATGCATGTGCGGAAAATACTCCATATTCATCGAGTAATGTAGATGAAAACGCCTATGAATTTCGAATTTGGTCATACTTAATGTTTATTGTTACATACCTATATTTTACTAACAAATACCTATATACCCTAAATGTGGAAAGTCTGACCCGGCCGGTCTTCGGTATGTTGTATGAATCAGTTAGTTCATCCAAATTTGCAACTTTGACAAACTTTACTTCGATGCGAACAGCGATTTCGTTTATTTTCTGGCTTTGAGAACGCCCCGCCCCCCCCCCCCCCCCCCCTTCCCCACTCCTGATATCCCCGTATTCCGAAGAACCTCAAACATATCCGCCATCTTGCATTTGAAAATGGATATCATTGTTGTAATCAGCACCCCAAAAAAAGATTTATTATACAAAAATATTAATATTTAAATTTATACATTTTGAACCTTATTATTTGAACAGTAAAATGGCTTTTTAAACAAATAAAGTTGATGCAACTCGGCCAACTCTCTCGACTGGAATGTACCTAGGTTTGTGAATATTTATAGCGACCGACTGTCCAACATAATCAGATCTCTCATATCAAACAGTTAATATGGTTTGAGGGACTTTTGTTTTTTTGTCTTTGGCCTCTCAAGTATATTTTGTCCCCCGTTTTTTCAAATACTATCTGTTTATTGCACAATGTTTGAATGGGGTTCTTTTTCCTTTGCTTCCAAGTAGATGCTTACCAATTTTCAAGCCTTTAAATCACAAATTGAAGGACTTCCCATACAAAGTTCAACCCCTGTTTTCACCCCTTTTAATCCCCAATCTGTATGATTTTTATAGCCTATAACCTCGCCGAAGATCCAATAAACATATTATTGAAGGCTGCATTAAAATCCATTCGCTAGTTTTCACGTGATAGTTAGACAAATAAACAGACAGACAAACAGACAAACAGACAAACAGACATGAATTCTAAAAACCGTTGAAATGTGTTCTGTTATCGATTCTAAGACCCCTCAATCGATTTTTTTTCTTATATCTTCAATGTACAGATTTTTGACCCTCTTCTGCTTTATTATATGTATAGATTTGGCCACTTTTCATTGCCTATGTATTATCTACGAATGCTCCATTATCTATGGATTACCTAAGAGTAAGAATAGTTTTAATAAGATCTATAATAGTAGATTATACACCAAGGGGATAAAACACTGTTTTATGTCACGGGTGCGATATTGAATCCCGAACGTAACGAAGGACTCCAAATTTTACTCCCGAGCGGAGCGAGGGAGTAATGACTTAATTCCTGAGCGAAGCGAGAGAATTAAGACTGAGTCCTGAGTGTAGTGAGGGATTTAAGCGCTCCCAAGACAAAAACAGCTTTATCCCCGAGGAGTATACTCTACTTTTCTCACCTCTTGCGAGGCAATAAAAAAACCAAGGCTACTAAACACAGAATTAAATCAGTCAATCGCAGCAAATTTTAGTGTCTATTTTAATAGAATCTGTTTTACTCCGTATAATTAAGCGTCTTGTAAGTTGTAACTCACGCGGATCTTGTTTTTGGTATTTAATACCTACTACATCGACGACTGCTTCCAATCATTTGTGTGGTGAGCACAAGTATTTTGTTCCTGAATCTTAGATGTTTTCTATGTATTTTAAGTATATATTTATCTTTATAGGTATATGTATATCGTCGACTAGTACCCATAGTACAAGCTTTGATTAGTTTGGGACTAGGTACATTTGTGTAAGACTGTCCACAAATATGTAAGTATGTATTTATTTACATTGCTGCAACTGCTGCGAAGGCAGGAAGGCCAGCCCTAGCTACGTCCGAGGCACGGATATTACATAGTGATTTTATTTAAAAATGTAATAAAATATGAGAATAATGAAAACTCCAAAATGTAATTCTACAAATATTGTACTAAAACCACGCGCCTGACGCGCTACAGGCGGCGGCCGACGACGCAGTCTTTTGTTTCGAACACGACGTTCCAAACAAAACACGGAGCTGGTGTGCCGCCTCCTCGCCGCTTAGTGGACTTCACGACATTAGACTTTAATGACAGAACTATAAAAACTATGAAAAGTGAAATCACATTATTACCCGGCGGGTTATAATGAGATTCAGTACGATATTACTACCCGGCTTAAGCCAAGGGTTATAATGATTTGCTTTCGGTAAGGTTTGCATGATATATAATTGGGCATTGACGAGCAGGTGGTGTGAAAAAAAATATTATCTGTGATTAATACGAAATTTGGAATTTAATACAAATTACTCAATCAGTATTAATATTAATATACAATAGGAGCACCACATTGATCGAGATTGTTGTGTTACTTATACAGTTTTGTATTTTTCGGATTTACTTCATGTAGATTAGATTAGATTAGATTAGATTCATTTATTTCATGATAAGAATTACATTATAAATTTGTACACATGCCAAATTACAAGAATAGTTATCATGATCGTCATAAACAGGAAAAATAAAAAATAAAAAAGGATAATAACATAATGTCAACCAAAATTAAACACACATGATAATGATAAATAGTAAAAATAAAATAATTGCATCTCCCTTTCGGGATCGTCAAAGTGTATTAGCTTTTTAAGAAATAGTAATGTAAGAATTAGTAACTACTTATGACACAAGTACCTACAGTGAACCTTTCCAGGCTTAATTCAATAATGTCATTATCAGAAAAACTTAACAAGAAATAACTTTTCTCACTGTATTTAAAGCTTTAAAGATATCTTTAAAACTATTTTATTTAAAGGAATAGTTTTAATTAGAACTAGAACGCGAGCAAACAACTCAGCGAATGGACGTCCATAACTAACCATTTAAAAGTTTGCTATCCTTGCATTGCGTTTGTTCAAAGTTTAACAAAATTACCTTACACTTCAGTAATTACGACATTGGTGTGGGTTGCACCAACCCGTTTGTAATCGTAACCGGTATTCGTTAAAATGTGATACAGTATGATACATAATGTACTCATCGTGATTTGGCGCAACCGGCCCTTATCCATAAACGTTCGTCAAACTAATAAATAAGGAGGTTAATGTGGATAATTGAATATTGTTATAACTATTCTTTTCCCGCGTATTTGTCCGCGTAGAACTCGGTCATTGCGTTAGAATTTAATTGATATTATTTGATTTCCGGCACTTACCTAGTTATTCATTTCTTTTTAATTTGTATTGACATAATAATAAATCCATAATTATGTTCTTAATTATAATTATTATATCATATTATACGAATGACATGTAGTTAATTTTTTATATTTTACGAATAAATGAGTATGAGTATGAGTATGAGTATGTAGTAGTAGTAAACACTTTATTGCACAAATCAAGTACATAATAGAAAAAACAAACCCCTTTTTCACCCCTTCAGAGGGCGAATTTCGAAGAACGCTGAAAACTGTTTCTTTCTATTTTAATGCTTAGTTTATACGGGTTAAGTTTCGTCTTTCGTTACTGGGCTTAGTTTTACGTTTCTATCATAACGATAATTTTATTCTCCGTACAAATTAACCACCGCCTTTTAATCCCCTAAGGGGATGAATTTTTCAAATAATTTCTAGCCTATTCTGATGTCTAAGCTCAATGGGAAGTTTCATAGAGATCCGTTTAGTAATTTTTGAGATTAAGCGGAACGTACATCCATACATCCGCACAAACTTTCACGTTAATAATATTATTAGGATTATTAGGAATAGGAATTAACTTACAGATGATAACTGACCCACCCCACCTTCATTTAGTTTCATTACATACCGCAGCGTATATTAGCAAAATGTATAATAAAAACAGTGGAACAAAGCTACCAATAAATAAAATTCGTCGTTGAACTTTGCTAATGAAAACTGCACACTGCTGCATATTATTGCCGTGACCCACATTCCGACATGGAAGCATATAATTTGTTCATAAACCTTTACTGTGTTTAATTAATAATCATGTAAAAAAAAGTGTACTTAAAAATATGGCATTATGACACGCCTTTGAAGAACCCGATCTTTAAGTTTCCAATTTTTGCCTAGGCATCAACTTACCACTGTTGGGAGGGTATGGTATAAAATAGTTGGAATATTAGATAATTCCAATTCCTAGTGCCACGTTCTTGCAGCATATACACGATTTAAAAAAAAGTTTATTAGTATTTATCAGCTTCGGTCCAGGAACTAGGCAACCGATGTGCGATTTATTTATCTCTACATCGTCAAACAACTGTCGTAATATTTCTTATAACGGATCTTAGGCCAGTGTGCAATGAGAAGTGTCGAGTCAAATCGACCACTCGTTTGAAGCTTACAGTGAAACTTCTGCGCTACGTTCCCTGTGACATGTAGATGTAAACAGAATTAATCGAGTAAACATCCTGAAGCCGGAGTCCTTAGAGTACCTTATTGAAATTATATTAAAACTACCACCCTGGGTTGACTTAGGCGGTATCTTTGAGCGCATACTCGTCGTTTAATAAGAATGCTAAGTACCTACTTATGTGCTGAAATGTTCTACACAAATATGAACATGCTACACAAAGACACCCACCCACCGCACACCACACCCTTGGGACTCAATATTTCTTCTGCTAAATATGTGAACCGCCTTAGTTACCTACGTGTTTTGATGATGATGTGAGTTGGTATAGTATCAAAATGGTAAATAAGGTTTAGTCGCAAAATATCAAGACCCTTGTCACGATAACCTGGGCGGTTTCTATACTGGATGATGGATGACACCGGATAGGTACACGATCACAAATGACTAGACCTAAGTATTGAAAAACACACTTCACCCTACTGCATGGTTCATCAAATCATCACACATTGAACGCAACCTTTCCCTTCCCTTGTTTTGGCCGTGGTTGGCCCGTAATGTGCTTATGAACCGTGTACGGTCAACCAATTTAATTTCTGGGCCACTTCGTATCTTGTCACAGTGAAAATCTATATGAAAGCCGCTAAAGATATCATATTAATGTTACTGCGACAAGGTACGAAGTGGTCTAGAAATCAAATTGGTTGACTGTACGTTGTTTTATCTGCTCCGCAGCATTGATCTCTCTAAAACTATTACAGGAAGGAAAGAAATAAATATAGCTTCGCCAATAAGCTATAGAAGCGAGTTTAACCGTAATTCACGTGCCGGCCGGATCTGATAATTCGATTAGAGGGGAGTTCCATTTAAACAGTTCATGTAATTTTGGTAAAGTTCTCAATTTTCGCGTAACTGTAGGTCTAATTTAATAGCGGAAAATAGCAACAAGGCAATTAAAAAGGGGAATTAAGCATACGAATTACTATATTGCGCAGGTTTCGTCATTTTATAACATAGGATAAAGTACTCGTATCTATCCGCTACAGGTTTTCCAGCTAAACTAACTTCACAAAACTAAATCCCTAAAACTGATTTACTGTCTTGATTAGAATTTTAATTAAATGAGGTTTTTCCAAGCAGTTTCGTAGGACTTTCAATTAATGAAATTAAATTATTTCCGCTACGTCAGTTATTAATTAGCGATCCTCAAAATTATGGGCTAATTTCTGGACATGGTGGAATGAATAAATACCCTAATTAATTGAAAGTCATCCGCCTGTTGTCTGCCTCTCCTTATATCTCACTATGTTATGTTTCTGAACTGTTTGTATTTTTATTGAGGTATGCAATAAATATTACTTGTGTTTTTTTTGTAAAATGCTCAAACGCATGTTTCATTTGTTTCAGACGTTTTGCGTGGTGTCAAAGCGTTTCCGCAAGAACTACATCCACCGGTTCACGGCCACGCGCTCGCTGTTTTGGTGGTCGCCGTGGTCGCCCGTGCGGCGTGCGTGCGTCTACCTCTCGACCAACCAGTACTTCGACTACATCGTCATGGCCACTATTCTGCTCAACTGTGTCTTCCTAGCCATGTCGGAGACTATCGAAGAGGCTGAGTGAGTATTTTGTATATCTTTAGCACTGTTGAGGCGTAATAACCGCGTACCGTTGTTGACCTCGATGGTTGATTAAATACTACGTACTTTATAAATACTATATTTTTTATGATGTTATTACAAATGTACAGTTTTCAGATTTTCCCTCATATTTGTAGTATACTTGCCATATTTTATAGTTCTAGGCCAACGGACTCTATAAATTTTGATTTCTTTGAGAGTGTCGAAATATACGTTTTTTTGCGGCATAAACTGCCATGTCTTTTTTACGTTAGTTGAGTTTCATTTTTTTAAAGCTACAAGGGACTGTAGACCTGAGTATATGGTTTTAATTTCAACTCCATAACTACGCGTTCCCAAGATAAAGGTTCTTGATGCTGAAAATGCAACAGTTTGCGAATCTTGTGGCCACTTATGTCAAAATCGTCAAACGGTTACTGGCGCACGCTCTTTCATAGCAGATATAACTTCGAGTTATTGCCATCTTATTCACATGAATTCGCAAGTGCATGTGCATTTTCGACTGTCTCGTGTTTTTAAGGTTTACACTTTGTTTAGATTATGGAAATGTTTGAGCTCTCGGGATGATAATGATGCGTGCCAATGGTCTTACAAAAGAGGACGTCGAAAGCGTAGCGGAGAAGAAAAAGTAGGAAAGTGGATCCCAGGATCGGAACCCAGGTTCCGAACCAGTACCTAGCTGACGATGCAACTGGGATAAACGCTAAGATGAGAGAGAGAGAGAGAGAGAGAGAGAGAGAGAGAAAGAGAGAGACCTTTATGTCTTAAATCTGCGCAATTGAATAGAAACATTCAGACATCGCAATGAACCACACGATACATAACATACGTTAGTATTTAAGAACTCAAACTTAAGACTCAACGCGCTCTTCAGAAACCTAAAGTAGGTAGTGTCACTTATCGGGTCATCATCCTCCTAGCGTTATCCCATTACAGTTGCATGCCTGGGGTCCGCTACCTAATCCCAAGATTTGGCGTAGGCACTAGTTGTTACGAAAGCGACTGCCATCTGACCTTCCAACCCCGAGGGGAAACTAGGCCTTATTGGGATTAGGCTTTGTCAAGTGAGTGGGCATCTTGACTGTTAGAAGTTCTCAAGCCGCCCGAAGGCCTCTCCAACTTAGCTTAACGACTGCTGCCATAGACATCAACCGGGATCAACGGCTTAACGTGCCTTCCAAAGCACGGGAGCGCTCAGTTAGTAACCACTCAAAGCGGTCACCCATCCAAGTCCTGACCGCTGCCCACATTGCTTAACCTTAGATACCGCAAGCAGTACGCAGGCGCCGCTGGGCCACGAGCGCTCGTCTCTTATCGGGTAAAGTTAGTAAAACATTTCAGTGCTACTCATTTTAGATGCAAATAAGTAGTAGAAATTTAGAATAAATCATTATGTCTGACGCTTGCCGAAAATACGAAAGGGCCTAAAGTGAGTGAATGACAATAGACAAAATTTGCTTTCTTCGACCTATAGTACCTTTGATTTGGCAAGACCCGGGCCTCATTTTATTTGGGCCGAAGAAATAAATCTTAATTACATCTAGACAAATTATTCATAAATATATTTATGAAAGCCCCGCCGCAATTTGTTGAATCGTGAGGATTTTCAGCGTATTTGTTTAAATTAGAAGCTTACATTTTAAGGGAGTTCTGAGTCTGCCAAATAGGTTTTTAATTAAGACCCGTGGGTATTCCAAAATTTTTGTCCTGCTCGATTGCTAGGGGTAGCTCGATATGCCGTGGTCTTCACTCGCAAGCGGACCAACTTGCGAAAGTTAAATTTTCCAAAACGAATGATTGTAATGGGATTTCGAATGTTCAGATTGTAGATATAAGTATGAATTACCTATCATTTTTCGAAAGAACCGTGTAAATACCTCTATGTCGTGTAGTTTAGAAGTAGCAGTAATTTTTACGTGGGATAAATCTTTTTTTTTTACATCTGTCGTTGATGAGAGGTACGTTAGTCATTTCCTCTCGCACGAAAAGTTGTACAGTGATTAAGAAAGTTGTATTATGAAGGACTGTGGACGTCATAATAAAACATTCTTAACCACTGTACAAGTTTTCATGCGAGAGGAAATTGGCTATCGCGTGACCTGTTGTTGGCCCACGGTCTATACAGCTTCGCAGGCAGAGTCGCTGGCAGGTTGTCAAAGGTCGTAGTGACGCTGTAGGCACGACAAATGCGATACCTTTAAGTATTCTTGGACGGACGTATACGAATGCCGGAGGTTTGAAAACCTGTAGGTACCTCTAGTAAAGTCAAGTGCAAAAATATGTATCGAATGAATCCTCTCATAAATATGTACCAGAACCTTAATTCGCCGACATAAGAGCTATGGGACATCTTTTTGAGCAAGTTGTATGCACCCATATTTTTGCACTTGACTGTACCTATATATTTTTTTCGAAACATAAACACAAACGACCGCTTCTGCGTTTAGTCTCTATATATGTGTATGGCAACATGAACAACGCCTCTAATGGCCTTCGATGGTCAACTATTTTTTGGCATACAAATTGAGGCTAAATGCAAACGCGTTCGTTAGAGGAGAGGTACTGGCCCTTATCGCGAGAACTTAAGTTTCCATCATAAAGTGGAACTGTTAAAACTGACCTAACCTAGTTAGAAATCAAGTTAAGCAGTTTTATCCAGAAGGGAATTTACAATTTAAACAAGATGTCTTGAGACCGGGATCAGGATTGTATTTCAAGTTAAAGTAAACTTCTTATTTTAAAAGCGTGCCTTGGAAAATTAAGCGTTCTTGAATATAAAAATAATATTGACTAATTAAATTATTATAGCGATCGTATGTTTCTCTCCGTGACTCAGATTATCTCCATACCAGTACTTAAAAAAAAAAATATTAAAAAAATGACATCAGGACACAGGAGAAAACATCAAATTGGGTCACAAGAGATTTAGGTTCGCGTCTTTCCTGTGGACATATTAAAAGTTAAGGGCTACAAAGCTTAATTTTAGATTGGACTAGTAACCTGCATCAACAGCGTCTCCGTTTCTATTAATCCACGTGATAAAAGCATAACTTACATGCACATAAGCCGTTAACTATTGACCACAGAAGGGACGACTTTTGTTTTTTCAAGTCTTTATGACCCCATTCGCTTGCCCTTATGCCATTTACCTTGGCCTACCCCTTCTCTTACATACTCGTATATAGACTTTTTAACAATCCTTGAATAGAAAAGTCCATAAGCAATCAATTATGAGATTAAAAGATAATCTCAAAATCGGACAATCTCGAGGTAACTTTGAATACCTGGGGGCCGATTTTTGAGTTTCGAACGCTCGACTTTTCACTCGACATCTGTCAAAACGTCATAGTTTTTTGACAGATCTCGAGTGAAAATTCGAGCGTTCGACACTCAAAAATCGGCCCCCTGTATCCATAATTAATTATGCGATCTGAAGCTTGTTGATCTGTAATTTAATAGGATCTGACTAAATACTCGTACATTATCGCGTACATAATATAACTACATACATCTTTGTTTTCACATTCGAGTATAATCTGATGGGGCTCGAGTGATATAAGACATGTTTATCTACACACATATCATAAATCCTCTAATATGCGTTCGGAAACCGTAGAAAATGACTCTCATTTCAACATTCAATGAATTTATGGCAATTTTCTTATCTGTGGCTAAGGCTACAGCAGTAATAAAATATTTCATTTTAATCTCATATATGATGTTAAAATATTACGTCAAACAAAACTGTCAAAATTTAAATGTCAAAGTTGACATGTCCCTATTCTAGTATCACTGAAAATTCAAATTCAGTCGATGCGAAATGTCAGCTCGATGTTTTTTTAGTATATATCGCACGAAATTTGAGCTAGAACGACATGATCACATCAGAATAAGGACTCTTTACTTTTTAAAATAACATTCAGGTATCTGTTGCCAGTTCTGATTTCGATATTTCCGCAACCGTGCAAAAAAGGTTGTATTAACACAATTAGGTATTGTATTTATTTACTACGGTTTCTGAACCCATCTTAGAGTGTGTGTAGATAAAGTAATGTATGCAACTGTACATAATTAGGCATTAAGACACTCGTGTGACCTTATTATGAAACTCGCCTTCGGCTCGTTTCATAAAACACACTCGTGTTTTAATGCCCCTCATTATGTACCAGTTGCATAAACTACTATTTATTAGCAGTGTCAGCGCCCTACATATCTAATTCACTATTTGATTTGTATTACTGTACTATTCTTAGTTGACCCTAAAACCCACGTTGTAGCACCAGCACAATTGCTAACTTAAAAGAAGAATAAGGGTCGGTTGCACCAACATACGAACACAGGCCGGTCATCGTCAAATATGGCGCCGGCAGCTGTCATCCCATAGAAACTTGTCAAACTTTCCATACAATCAGATTTGACGAACACCGCTTACGATTACAGACGGTTTGGTGCAACCCAGCCTAAGAACGAACTCAATTTGAAAACGCATCAAATTTAAAAGTCGCATTTACACCAAATTATCTTTCTCTCCCCCGTATATTTCATAGGAATACTGTCAAATATATAGAAGGTTGTAACCGACAACATTTTCAAGCTATGTTATGCCCATTCCGTGTTAGCGGGACGCTATAAATCAACCATTTAGTTCAAGTCGCGTCGTCTTTCCAGCGGAGATGTGGACAGGCTCACGTCCACAGACTTGGAACATTATTGGACGTCAGCTTTTGTTATCATAAGCCATCAGGCCATCACTTTCTAAGCACTGGTATTAGTAAACGGAGAGATATTGTTCCATTAGTCCCTTTTGTAATAGTATCTAACATTGACACAATTTGCACAAGATGTTACGCAGGAATATTTATCGAGACTTTTAGTGAAACTTACGGTATTTCAGATAAATTGAGAATAGTAGATTGTATTTATTAATTACAAGGAAGAAAAAGTAATATTTCATCGAGGGTACGCGTATTTAATCGCGAACGAAGCGAAGGATTCCAGAATATAATCCTGACCACAAAAGCATCGGCTTTTTAACGTATAGGAGATATAACCACAAATTATAATCAATTCTGAACTGGAGGCCTATTCAAGTTATCAACGAGCGAATTTACACTTTACAAAACTTTAAAAAATTTACACTTTACACTTTAAAATGTGTAGTCTGGAAATAATTATCACGTAAGTCTTCTCTCAGGATGTCCTAAAATTGCTTGTGACGCAACTGATCAAATTGGTCTAAGTAATATCACTTGTTCGAATGTCAAGTGGGCGTCTAGAAGTTACCCCATTTACCCGACATTACCCAACTTCAACAGTTCCCCGTGGGGTTCAAACGAATTTGCATTAAATTTGAATGTTTGCATTACTTGAGTAGTCCACTTTATTCAACGAAATTAAGATGTCGTTCTACGTCGCCTTTAGTATCTACGCGGTACCTACATTGAATATATTATGTACAGGCCCAGCGGACGCAACTTTCGGGCAGCTTTTGTTCGAAATTACGAAAGTAACGTCTGTCGGCGGCGGTATATGTGACAGTTTACAGTTATCAGTGTCGGTTATTTCGGAGTTAAAAAATGGTGGTTAATAATGGTCAGCCAGGTTTGTCAGTTACTCGCAAATCATTGGGTATATATCATATCTATAGTATCAATAGAACATACTTCAAATCGCTTGTTTTCAAAGAAGCCTTAAATTTAAATTAAGTTATACAAATCAAAAACATATTTTTTAATGTTACATGTTTTTGATGATTGTTAATTTAACGTCGATTGATTTTTTTGTGTTTGTTCTCTGTATCAAATAATTGAGAGATGAATTTACTTAAAAAACGTATATGTGTTAATTACGTGCGAGCTTTTAAAATAGGTATTAATGTAATGGCGAATTACGGTAAGAACGGATAATTCATTTAGAGTAAGGGTGTATCATAGATAATCGTATGGTATGGTGGCTGAATTAAGATTTTTTATCTACATCCATATCATACATCCTCTATAATGTGTTCAGGTACGATTAGGAAATGACCCCCAATCCCCCATTACAACACAACGTAGGTACATAACATCATCCGATGTCAGTTTCATATTGAACGATTATGAATAAGGGGGCTAAAGCTTAGTTCACCGCTAAATCTAATACGGTAAACAGAGTTTCATCACAATGCACTTCAAAATACCCCTGCAATTTTTCCGCATGGGCAGCTAATGCAAAGCGCATTACATTTGAGATATTAAACCCCAGAAGCTTGCTAACGGCGCAATGTATAAAGAATATGCTGAGAGCACTATAGAATCTTCAAAGCGTGGTACACACAACACAAAGATATTTTGCTCAGAGGAATAAGAGAATTACAATCATGTAACTACATAAATAGTAAATACCTACCTACTTTTAACATTTGTAACACTATTACGAAGGAAAACCTTCACTCACGGGAAACTTTTTCCTCGATTTGTGGCTTTTCTAGCCGGAAATGTTTTTTGGCCCTATACAATCTTTTGAACCTGGATAGGGATGGGATCCATTTTCGCGTAGCAGCACGGGATCTGGTAGCTACCCTCACTGACCCAAAAAGAAAATCCATCCTGTATAACTAGGTAGGCTTTGAAATCTTTGAATAACATTCATTCAACCAGACCTCAAACGTACGAACACTTTATACCGTTCTCAATTCTCTTAAACACCACAACAAATGCGCTATCGATAAATCTTCGATTCGACGGCACTGGCACGGCTAATATGGCGGTTTTATCAACCGCAACATCAACAGGTTATTGATTTAAACTTTGCAGCCAGCCGTCGGATGCCGTCGCCTCCGTTTCACGCAAAAATCAATTTCAGAACCACCGTTCACTGAAGCGATAAGGCTGAAAATCTCGTACTGAGTTCTTGTTAGACCGTCGTGAAAATGCCACGCGACAATCATCTTAAATTTAAAGTAAACCTTATGCTGTTTGCAGTAGAGTATACATTGGTTTAGAAGATTATGAGGGTTATTGTTTGAAGTCTTGACCTGAAAGGTTTACTTAGTGGTTTTCTAGATGACATTTGATTTGGCATTGTTCAAGATTCAGTTGGAACGGGCGATTACAGTGGGTATGAGACGTTTCGAGGAAGTATTTCACCTGTAAACTAAGCAGAGCATTATTTTCATCAGACTCCTAGCTTTTTCCCGATTGTATAATATGGGGTCCGCTTAGGAACCTAATCCCGAAATGGCATAGGCACTGGTTTTTAAGAAAGCGAGTGCTTAGCTTACCTTCCAGTCCAAAGGGAAAATTAGGGGGTTACTAATAATTTCTAAAATTTCATTTGCACTAATCTGATGTGGCATAATTCCATGTACAATAATTTTTACTTGCTATAGGAATGTATTATCCGTAATTTTATATTCTGTAATTTTAATGAGCCATAAGTACCTACTTGTATGACATAAAACCAGCTTTTCCTTTTTCAGTGATTTAAATGACTAAATAATAATCGTTGAGTTTCATGACGCGCCAGCGCGTCGACGGGACCCCGCTTTCGCGGGGTGCCTATAAAGCTCTGAGCCTATACCTAACCGAACTTTGACTGTTGTACCTATCTAACAAACGTGTCAAATTTGACAGTTTGGAGACGCACCAGCGTGTCGACGGCACCCCGCACTCGCGGGCTACCTATTCCGCTCGGGATACATAAGCCCTTACCTAACCGAACTTTTACAGTAGTGACCTATCTGACAGACGTGTCATACAGTGTAACATTAAGCCTAAAAATATTTCAGCCTCTAAGCCTTAATAAACATAGATTTTTCTTATCCTAGTAACATTATAAACGTGAAAGTGTGTGCGAATGGACCGACGGATGGTACGTTAATTTTATAACATATACGCTATTAATGCATTTGCTATTATAAAAAACTATTTATATGTCGTATAGTTTCTATAGCATGTAACATTTTTTGGCATGTGGTATTTAAAATGTCTGTTAACATGAGAAAATTAAAAGCCATTCAAATGTTATCTAAGCTGAAAACCTTTCATGCAACTAAAAGCGCATTATATTGTTTTTGGATACATTTTCTTAGTGTACACATATTTTATATGGTTGGTATGAGCAATAGCACGCATGAGTCCTATTTTATCGCAGTCGCTCCGAGCTACTGGCTCGTCACAATTTCATTGTAAATTGTAACTCGTTATATATCACGACACATCTCGCTTTAACTCGACGCAATTCGCTATTATCTTGGTGTAATCGTGGACATGTCGGCCTCGCCTCGTAGCCTATCCCGAGTCGGAGTGATGTACATACGTACTTATACAGGATTTTCTTTTTGGGTCAGTAATGGCAGCTGCTACCAAATCCAGTGCTGCTACGCGAAAATGGTCTTGGAAGACCTTCCCTCGATTTCGAAATTATGAAAATTGGCGTTTTCAAATTTTGGAAAAAACATACAGGGTGCGAGAAAAATTTAATTTTTGTCAAAATGGGGTGATTTCATGTAAACTAGGGATCAAAGTGATAATTTTCATCATTCATTCATGAAGTAATGATAGTGGTAGCCGTACGATTAAAAAAACCGCAAATCGATGTACAGTTTAGCCGTTTGGCACACGCATACTAGAGGTCAAAACAAAATTTTTGACCCGCAGTTCCTAAAAAAAATCCTTTAGGGGGGGAGAGCCGAGACATTCTTTTTTTTGTATGAAAAAAAACAATTTTTTTTTTCAGAAACCTATCGTGTGTAGTATCTTATGAAAGAGCTTTTTGAAGCGATTCTGAAAATATACCACATCATTACATTTCAGCTATTTTTTTTAAATTAAATCAAAAATAATTACCTCTTTAACCCTAAATTAAATCATAAAATACCTCTTTAACCCTTTAACTGCACCTTGTCATCAGTTGGTATAGTGGGTAGGTGGTGGGTGGGTGGTGGGGGGGTAAAGGGTTAAAGAGGTATTTCCCGTTGGATATATGGATACTACGTATCATTTTATGATTAATATGTAACGTATCTGCACTAAAGTTTCATAATTCTCGTAAAATTGGTATTAAAGTAGAACCGTGTCACTTAGTAATATTCAAAAATTTAAAAAAAATACTTACCGAAAATCATTTCGAAATTGCTTTTTTGAGGTTAGATATGAGGATATTAAGTATCATTTGTGGTATATTCTACAAAATATAAATCAGCCGTATCGTGTCTGGAGGACCTCAAACTTGGTATGTTTCGAAAATTATTTTTGATTTAATTTAAAAAAAATAGCTGAAATGTAATGATGTGGTATATTTTCAGAATCGCCTCAAAAAGCTCTTTCATATGATACTACACACGATAGGTTTCTGAAAAAAAAATTGTTTTTTTCATACAAAAAAAAGAATGTCTCGGCTCTCCCCCCCTAAGGGAAATTTTTTTAGGAACTGCGGGTCAAAAATTTTGTTTTGACCTCTAGTATGCGTGTGCCAAATGGCTAAACTGTACATCGATTTGCGGTTTTTCTTTGAAATTGGGCCTGTACGGCTACCACTATGAGCTTCGTAGTATTTAAAATGAATAAAATTGAATAAAATGAACTTTATTCTGTAAGTAGGCCGCAATGGCACTTTTACAAGTCAAACCCTACTAGCGTTGTACGTAGCTGTATTTAATATTTTCATCACACTTTTTGTGATTAACACTTTGGTTCCTACTTTACGTGATATCACCTTAACAGTTACCATGAGTTTGCAAGTTTGCATGACCGTACTCGCTAGCGACTGCGTAAAATTTAAATAAAGAAGGAAGATAGAATAAATTAATACCAACTAATAAATCACTACTTAAAATAAATAAAAATGATAATTTAACTATAAATTAATTAGTAATTTATCACGAGAAACATTTTCAATTTATTTCTTAATAATATTAACAGTAACATTGCCGACATTGGTACAATTTTTAAACAATATTGTAATATTTTTTCCGGCAACCGTTATTTTTGTATCATATTCGCTAGATGTGTCCTGTGATGATTCCTTTCGAAGGGATTGCAAAGTTGTCTCGTAGTCTACATCGTCGCTTTTTATACGAACCATATCTTCTGAGTCGTCATCTTCGTCAGAACCCTCCATTATAATATCGGATAATTGAGAATGTCTACCAGAAACTGAGGGTTTTGATGTTGATTTCATAGAATTACCCGTTTCAATAGGATTTATAGGATCCACCGTGGTTTCATCTACTGGTTCGGCTTTAATATAAACCTCATCAGTTCCTTCTTCTCCATCCTCAGGCTTAATATGAACTTCGTGAGTTAATTCCATCTCTTCCTCATGACCCTCGTCTGTATGCGATAGTACCTCAAAAGTTCCACCTAGTTCTCTAGCGAAATTACCTCTTCTGTACAACTTTGCGAATTCAACTACATTCATCGGAATTTCTCCATGGGCCGATCTGCTAGGTACATTACTCACGACAGCTCCAAAAACGGCCGCTGATCTTTTGAAACAGTGCCCGGTGTAACGTTCCGGTGTCGGCAGTTTCAAATAAGAAGCTATGTGTCTAGGCATAGCAGCCATTTTATGGCGACCAATGACCTGTTTAGTACAACGCCCGTCTCTGAAATTCAAAAAAAATCTATCCGTGTCGAGGTTTTCGGGCCTTAGAGCTTGATATTTCATCACTATTGGAATGTATTCATCTCTAATGGCGAATAATTTTTCGGTCTTATTTTGAGAATCGAATAACACACCAATCATCATGTCTTCGACGATTTTTATGTTCTTTGTGGTTAAGGCGGGTAGTTCAATAGCCCGTAGCTGTCCACAGACACCCATGATGAGTGCGACCTGTAACAATTCTGGGTTTAACTGATTAGGATTACATTATCCTATTCCTATACCTTTATTTCACAAACCTATAATTTGTTGCGAATTTGCACAGCAAATCGTCCACCGTCGGAGAGGATATTTCGAAATGAGACTGCACCTCGGGCGGCAGGGCGACGTTGCCAGCATAGACTGAGGGGGCGTGAGCCAAAGGCGCCGGCAATGTATTGCCGTGCCGGCGGCGTCTACATTAATCTTGAGGTCAACCTTTACTGACAGAGACTTTGATTACCGACGTACTAGAGTCTAGTTTATTAGACATAGAACTATCCGTTCCTCAAAAAAAGGCGTATTCTAAATAAGGCATATAAACAGTTAAACTTATTGAAAATTTAAAACATTTTTAATTGTGTAACATATTATCGTGTACGAATATGGGTAAGTACGTTAAATAAATGATAAACATGTAACGATAAATGTTATACCTACTATATATTATTAAATTGGCCTCAAACTGTCGCAGAATAAGTGTTGGTAGTTCATTGCCCTCCGGCGAGAGAAACAGTGAAAACATTCGCTGCCTCTTTCGTATTCGCGAGCAAGGTTAAGCAAGAAAGAGATACCACGCGTAACATTGTGAGCATATTATTGGAGGCCAGGAAATAGGCAATTATCAGATAGCGTTGATTATCAGCCGTAAGTCTACAACCATGTAGGTGAAATAAAATAAATATGATAATCTAATACCTATTAAGATTACAAAAGTAGTAACTACAAGCTTAAAATCATTAGTTATTTAAACGTGTAAATAATAATATTTATATTATGATGTACTACTAACATACGTGTACGTTTACCCAAAGAATATAATGTATTCATCTAAATGTGTGTTTTATTAGATTACATTAACTATATTACTAATTATCTAAGAAATTGTTTTTTTTATATATAAATAATTAACGCAGTACATATGGTACCTATTCTTCCATTACGGATCAAATCACAGCGCGATTTTCGTGGCCTATATGACGAAATAAAACACCACGGCCACACCGGTGTCTTTTGTTTAGTTTGTTGGCTTGCGTCCCGTCCACAAACACGGTACTTCGTGTTCTCTTACATTATTACTACATTGGACGGATAAAATAAAAGTATAACATTTTGAATATTTAAATAAAGTAGGTACCTTTGTCGCTAAATACTCCTCATCTGGGGCTTCCTCTAAAAACTTCTTGATGTGCTGTTCAGTTAAAATCTTAGATTTAATGCTTTTGAATCCAACACTCCGCTCCTTCAGCCACAAAAGGAGATTAATATAACTTTTCAAATAAATGTTATGTTTTGCTCGCATAGTGCTTTTTAGCATCGAGTATATCCCCCACAAGCTGCTCGGTTTTAGAGTTTTGCTTATCTCATTGAAATATGATAAGAATACTTTTTCAGAGAAGGATTTTTCATTGTTCTGTACTTTCCACTTCATAAAATTGTCGTAAACAGTTAAATATTTATCTTTTGATTTCAATGGTAGTATGTTTTCTACTAGCACACACTCCACTTCTCCATTGTTGTCCTCACTTGAACTCATCGTTACTGATCAACGATTCAGGCACAATACAACAGGCATTTAGTAAAAACACAACACAGAATGGATTGGCGCCATTTTACTTTTTAATTATTAAAACCGGCCAGTATGCGGCAAGTCCGCCCGTTTACGTCGCTCTGTTCCAAGTGATCGTTCGTTCTTCGTTCAAGCGCTCCATCTCGCTCGCTCGTTTCATTCACTCAATACGTATTCACTCGCACCCACGACCATAGACTATAATTATTATTTTCTCAACCATGCTCGGAAAATAGAACTTAGGTCGTGATAATAGAGTACAAAAGTTAACGTTGCCGGGTGTCGGGAATGAACAGGACGGTAATGGGATTTGTATAGAAAATTTCCGGAGAGTCGGGGCAGTGTAGACGGCGGCCACCGCCCGCGCTGCCTCCCCGCCGGGCGCCAATATAGCCTACGTTTATTGAATTTTTAGAAGTTGTAGTACCTACTTGTAGTTTTATCTCGGCCCTTGTAGTAATGTAGTATTATTTTATTTTTAGGGTTCCGTACCCAAAGGGTAAAACGGGACCCTATTACTAAGACTCCGCTGTCCGGCTGTCCGTCTGTCACCAGGCTGTATCTCAAAAACCGTGATAGTTAGACAGTTGAAATTTTCACAGATGATGTATTTCTGTGTGTAAATACTAAAAAGCGGAATAAAATAAATATTTAAGGGGGCTCCCATACAACAATCATGTCGTTGCCGTTTTAAAGATAAATGGGACGGAAACCTCCGTGCGCGAGTCCGACTCGCACTTGGCCGGTTTTTATTTTTCCAGGCGGAATTAGCTGTTGATGCGTTCATGTGATTTTATTATACGTTTCGACTCGACTATAGGTAGGTTAGGTTAGGTTAGTACCTTTCTTGTTTTTGTCGCCACCCCATATTGTTAGGTAGATCCCGAGGACTTTATGAGGATCAACTACCTAGTCTACATGCGTAAAAGGTAAATAAATATCAGCTCGATTAATTTACTGCTAATAATAATTTACTTACTCTTAGATATTGTGCCGGTTCAGTACAAAATGTTGAGTGGTATATTATATCACATTATTCAATGAGGATGAAAACAAGAGCCTTTCCTATTGTTTTGCTAAGGTAACCACAGTTGTAAAGAGTAATATATTATGAGATTATAACGTGTTACAGTCCGGCCAGAAAATGGCGGAAAATTAAACGAGCAATCCATTTGTTTCTCTTTCGAAAAGGGTCATACAGACGGTAAGAATTTGAGCATAAACTTGACCGTTTGTTTTTTATTAATATCAATTATCAACCCAGATAACACTTAATATATCATTCGTCTTTTCCTAGGAAATAAGTAAGTGCGTGAGGGATGGATTCTAGAGATGTACAGGGTGTCCCTCAAAATAAACCCCAAAATAAAGAGGGGTAATAGAACAGCTAACAAGCTTTCAATTTAAGCAAATTTGACCTTATCAAAAATATCATAATTTTCAAGATAAGCTCTTACTGCAATTAATCCATAGTTTGGAACCAGAGTTGGAAATTCACACAAAAAATCGATTTCGTATACTTCTGCGATCTGCGTAAATTAGAAAATGTTATATCATTTTGAAAACTACAATAAATTTGACAATCAACTATTTTTTTACTTTGTGTTGTATGTCATGTTAGTTTGCTATACTTTATTAAAATTAAACTCGATCAAAACCGCAGGTTAAATTTAAACATTTCATAAATTGTGTTTTGTTTATTTTTTACCGTCACAGCATCATGGGCCATGGCATGTAATAAATATTTGATTACATTCACTAGCCCGGTTTTTTCGTAAAATTATACAAAAAATAAAATTTACAAAAAGAAAAAAAACTAGTTCAGTTTTATAAAAATGCCGAAAACTGTGAAATTTTTGATAAGATCCAATTTACTTCAATTCCATTAGGTACCCCTTTTCATTTTGGCGTTGGTTTAGGGACACCCCTTATATCAGATAAACGTGATCATGCTAACTAGGCATTAATATACCATACACCTACCATTTAAGTTATATCTACAGAACCATAATGACATATAAAGAACTAACCACCAAGCAACCAACCACAACCAAGAACCATGAACCATGGTTCACATGAATAAATCATGAAAGCTAAAAATGGATGGATGGTCCCGATACCAGTGTTGTGACCCTCGTCATAACACAAATGCCTCACAGACAAGCGGATTTATACACTCCAATAAAGAATGCCTTCATGTCGACTCCTCACTCTCTCAAACTAACATCTCCATTTCACCACCCGTCGAATCTACCCTTAATTTCACTTGCAACAAGGCCGCTTTTTCAATATACTTTAGACCAAGATGCGAGCTTGTGTGAGTGAAGTTTCGATATTCGCCGCGTATTCTCAAGGCAAATTGGATGAAGACTAGTGTTTCGGCTTTCCGCACTTTTGAGTGGGTATTTCCTTTGCCGCGGACCATTCTTGTTATTAGTCGGGCAATTTAGATGGGATTATTGTTAATTTGAGAGTTTCAGGTAAGTAACTAGGTATATTCTAAGCTTCAAGTAGACGTAAATAAATAACTGACAATTACAGTATGTAACTGTACTGTCTGCGACAGTACTTTCGCTTTGACAATGTTAGTGTCTGTCAATTTGTTTAAAACCCGATCTGCACGAAATTTTAACGAAACTGTCATTCTTCATTTTCCGCGGTGTTTTTATCTCATCGTATTAACAAAGGCCGTGTTAAACAATATACCTACCATCTCGCTTTACCTTGGCATCCACCACGTTGCTATCAAACTTTGCCATTTTTACGGCAAAAAATGATTTTAATGTACGCTAATTTTCAGAATTTCGTGGGACCGCCTTAATTTATCTTTAAACAACTTACTGCTTGTTCGTCGTAAAACAAATTAACATTATAAATACTTTTAACTAAAAACGCGGGAAATTGATTAACGATGAACACGGTTGTACCTAAGTACTCCGCAAGAAATAATGGCCGCGAATTAAAAGTTTACTCTGGGAACCAAACAATTATAAGACGATAAACCGAATTAATTGTTGGTATCGTAAACAAGTTTGTCGAAACATCTTGTTACTTTATAAATTATTTGGAGTTTGCAAAACATTCTCTGATAATGGTTTCAGAGTTTTAGGATTTGTTTTCGCTCGTTTCGTTATGTCCGGCTTGTTACAAAGTTCCAATGGGTTTAAGAAAATAATTAGTTGGAAAGTCAGATGACAATCGATCCGCAAAAAAGTAACTAAGTAACTGTGGAAGATAACTCCAAAATAAAAGATTGCCTACGCCAGTACTTCAGAAAAGGAAGCAAGTAAATTTCGAGTGCTCCATTAGATTCCTAATGAAGACAAGGGCCTGGATGCAATCGGGATTACGGTTTAGATGACGTTACGAGTAGGTACTTCATAATAAATTGCACCCTTGCAGGACACCCATGACAAATTTACAAACTAATAGACCAAACATCGAATCTGCACCGCGTTATGTACTGTACTTCTGTTACTTGAATCGGTGTTCTTACAAGTTCATTCTTTATGCCAAAATAAGTGATTTCATCCTACACCGAAACCTTTAATAAGGACTCACGAATTGTAGGTACTTATCATTTTACCTTTCCTCTTTCATCCCCAATCAACTGTATGCAGGAATCTTACATCATAAACTAACCTAACCTCATCCAATACTCGTATTCATAACTCAACCCTTTTCTTAACCTTAGATTACATCTGAATCCCCGACAAATCGGTCTCGATCAATCTCAAACTAGAATGGACCTTATTAAATACAGTATATATGCTATAAATCGGTTCAGCTGGGGATAAATTCACGACAAACGTTCCTAAGCTCTGTAGCATCCGTCACGGGATCTGATCAAATCCCGATCGACAGGCCGTTTTGTCTACACGTCGGCTAACAAAGTTTATTTTCACAGAAGTTAATCGAAAATTGACTTTAGGAGGTGATATTAAGGCTATCAATGACCGTGGACCTGTTATGGTATTTTGAAAGGGAACAAATAAAATGATCACCTAAATAACTTTTGATATCACCAAATTTTCGAACCCTAAAATAAGGCTGAACACTCAAAAAAATGTATCGACCATCAATTTCAGGTCACCTAAACACTCATACCTATTATTCCAGCACTTGCAGCTATTTTACTTATTGCGTTCCCTGAAATTTTATAATCGCATCAAAAAATTGTCAAGTACCACCAAAAATACTAAACTACCACCTAATCTCGTGCATCATTTGTTATTAGAATTACATCCAGATATTATACTCATTACAAGCTATATTGTAGTTAATACATACAAATTAAAAAATGCGTTCAGAAACCGTAGAAAATGACTCGCATAATAACATTCAATGTTCTTACGTGTGGAGAAGGTTACAGCAGTAACATAATGATTATTATGAATTAAAATTGTTCATTATGTTATTAAATATAATAACAATGTATTTTTTTTTTTTTTTTTACGAAAAATCGTCATTATACTCGATTTCGACTAATTCGGGGTTAAAAATTTCAAATTTTACATTTATTTTGAATTTTGATTAAAAAAAAAAAATTTTTTACAAAAAATCGTCATTATACTGGATTTCGACTAATTCGGGGATAAGGATTTCAAATTTTACATTTATTTTGAGTTTTAAGTAAAAAAATTTTTTTTTACGTAAAATCGTCATTATACTCGATTTCGACTAATTCGGGGATAAGGATTTCAAATTTTACATTTATTTTGAATTTTAAGTAAAAAAAATTTTTTTTTACGTAAAATCGTCATTATACTCGATTTCGACTAATTTGGGGACAAGGATTTCAAATTTTACATTTATTTTGAAATTTTAAGTTAAAAAAAAATTTTTTTTACGTAAAATCGTCATTATACTCGATTTCGACTAATTCGGGGATAAGGATTTCAAATTTTACATTTATTTTGAATTTTAAGTAAAAAAAATTTTTTTTACGTAAAATCGTCATTATACTCGATTTCGACTAATTTGGGGATAAGGATTTCAATTTTTACATTTATTTTGAAATTTAAGTAAAAAAAAATTTTTTTTACGTAAAATCGTCATTATACTCGATTTCGACTAATTCGGGGATAAGGATTTCAAATTTTACATTTACTTTGAAATTTTAAGTAAAAAAAAAATTTTTTTTACGTAAAATCGTCATTATACTCGATTTTGACTAATTTGGGGATAAGGATTTCAAATTTTACATTTATTTCTAATTTTAAGTAAAAAAAATTTTTTTTACGTAAAATCGTCATTATACTCGATTTCGACTAATTCAGGGGTAAGGATTTCAAATTTTACATTTATTTTGAATTTTAAGTTAAAAAAAAAATTTTTTTACGTAAAATCGTCATTATACTCGATTTCGACTAATTCGGGGATAAGGATTTCAAATTTTACATTTATTTTGAATTTCAAGTAAAAAATATATTTTTTTACGTAAAATCGTCATTATACTCGATTTCGACTAATTTGGGGATAAGGATTTCAAATTTTACATTTAATTTGAATTTTAGGTAAAAAAAAATTTCTTTACGTATAATCGTCATTATACTCGATTTTGACTAATTCGGGGAAAATAATTTCAAATTTTACAATTATTTTGAATTTTAACTTTAAAAAAAATGTATCAAAACACTCGTGTTTTAATGCCCGAACATGTCGCGTGTTAGTCCGAAACATGTCGCATGACCCTAAAAAACACTCGTGTGACCCTATTATGAAACTCGCCTTCGGCTCGTTTTATAAAACTCACACTCGTGTTTTAATGCCCCTCATTATGTACCGGTTGCATAAACTACTATTAGCATTGAATTATAAGTTAAACTTCCAATTAAGGTAAACGTCGCAATGTTTGACACCTTATGTTGATATTGTTGATACCCAAGACTCAAACGTTAGCGTGTGTATATAATATACATATATATATATATATATATATATATATATACAACGCGCGAGCCGAGCGAGCGAAGCGAGCGTGCCGCGGCAGCGGCCGGCGAAGCGCCAGAACCAACACATGTTGAGTCCGAAACCTGTCGCTGGGTGAGTCCGAAACATGTCCCTGGATGCGTCCGAAACATGTCGCTTGATGAGCCCGAACATGTCGCGTGTTAGTCCGAAACATTGTAGCATAACCCTAAAAAACACTCGTGTGACCTTATTATGAATGTCGCGTGTTAGTCCGAAACATGTCGCTCGGTAACCCTAACATGTCGCGTGTGAGTCCGAAACATGTCGCTCGATGAGCCCGAATATGTCGCGTGTGAGTCCGAAACATGTCGCTCGATGACCCCAACATGTCGCGTGTGAGTCCGAAACATGTCGCTCGATTAGCCCGAACATGTCGCGTGTGGGTCCGACACATGTCGCTCGATCAATCCGAAACATGTCGCTTGCGTTCCTTACATTGCGCCATTATGTCCATTGCGTAGATTCGGCATTAGACTCTATAAATTGATTAAACAAATGACGCTTGAAATTAGGTGATCATGTAGTATTTCTGGGTATCGAAAGAATTATTTGGGTGTAATTAATTTTAATAGGATTACGAGCCCTGTAATATTTGGATGTAAATTATATGAAATTTGGTGTTCGAAATTAGGTGATCATTAAGTATTTTTGGGTAGCGACTAATTTATTTGGTAACAATTTAATTTAATAGGTTATCGACATGTTACTTTTTTGAGTTGCACTTTATATTTAAAAGGAGTTGAAAATTTGGTGCGAATCTAGTATTTTTGGTAATCAAAGTAATTTTTTAGAGCATCATTCGGCAACTAATTTGGTGGTTCGTTAAATGCTACCCATTTTGAAAGAAGTCTGTCAATGTGTAATTTTATTTATTTAATCATTTAGGTATTTCAGGCATCTGTGGCTTAATCTGAATGAACATTGTTAGTTTGTATTTCATACTACTTTAGTTTCATATTAAGTCCTAGAATATAGTAGTAAAAGCCATACCTTTCTGATCATCGATATCCCTTGTATCTGGCCGCCTTAGGCTCGGGACGACAAAAATAATTTCATTTCATGTTTACTGCAGCTGTCGAAAACCCTCACACTTATATTACTTATGACGCAAATTTGACGGCTAAAGTTCTTACTTAGGGAGTGCACCTTCTGTATGTTAGTACTATTATTAGATTTATTTGGTACTAACACGTTCTCTGTGCTTTCACATAATTATTATAAGCCCCTTTCTGGGGATATTATACTTAAGATAATGGATGCAAGCATTCAAACTTAACGACGACCACTGAAATCACTTCCACCGAAGCAAGATAATTCGCCCATTAAACAGTTCATTGATCCCTTCATAAAATGATTATGAGCCTCTGCGGTGTCCTTCCGATCGTTAACATGATTTGGCAATAGCCACTTCAGTTAATGTTGGTAACGTAATGGCACCAATTATGGACGGCTTAAGAACTCCGTCGACATCTTTTGGCTGTAACTCTCTTATTTTATAAGTTTGATGTTAGGTATTTCAAAGAAAATGTAGCTTAATAATCACTAATTATAATAAACATACAAAAGTTTTGGATAAACTTGTACGTTCCGAGAAAATTGCTCCAAATCTGAAAAAGTCGAAAATCTTCGAAAATCCTATGATGGACAGACAAAATCCAATTATGGACACCCAATCTTGGACACCTTATGTTCTAAAAACATTGAAGGCCGCCTGCTATTTCACATATAAATTCCTTTATTTGTTGAATTCCAAACTTTAAAAAAAAGTAGAAGCTGTCATATTAAAAGGAGGCACAGGTCGTATTCAGCCAATTCAGCTCGTATTTTTCTGTTGGAAACGCGACGTCTTTTTAAGTCTTGAATAATTTGCGTTTTTCGGTAAAACAATACACTCGCAACATACAACACACATACTCGCAAGCTCGTCCGTTTAAACAAATACTCAGCCTGCAATTGCTTTTTTCCCCGGCCACGGCAATAACGTATTTTTTTTTTCGGGAGAAGGATTCATGGATAAGGACTTCAAACTTTACATTTCTTTCGAATTTTAAGTAAAAATTTTTTTACGAAAAATCGACATTATACTCGATTTCGACTAATTCGGGGATAAGGATTTCAAATTTTATATTAATTTTGAATTTCAAGTTAAAAAAAATTTTTTTTTTCGTAATATCGTCATTATACTCGATTCCGACTAATTCGGGGATAAGGATTTCAAATTTTACATTTATTTTGAATTTTAAGTAAAAAAAATTTTTTGTCAAAGTCGTCAATTTACTCGATTTCGACTGATTCAGGGATAAGGAGTTCAAATTTGATATCTATTTAGAGCATCTATAAATTAAATATGTAACCGGTAGCACTTGGAGGTCATTTGCCTTCGGCTTCTGAACACATCTTAGAGTACTTATAAGATGTGTGTAGATAAAGTAATGTATGCAACTGTACATAATCAGGCATTAAAAATTTAAAACACTCGTGTACCAGTTGCATAATAGTAGTTTATGCTATTCATAATAAGGTCACACGAGTGTTTAAATGCCTAATTATGTACAGTTGCATACATTACTTTATCTACACACATATTATAATAAGTACTCTAAGATGGGTTCAGAAGCCGAAGGCAAATGACCTGCATTGCTACCAGTGCTAGCTACCGGTTACATATTTATAGTAGCCGGTATTATATAACATTTGAAATCCTTATCCCCGAAATAGTCGAAATCAAGTAGGTATAACGACGATTTTTCGATAAAAAAATTTTTTTTCTTAAAATTCAAAATTAGTATAAAATTTGAAATCCTTATCCCCGAATTAGTCGAAAACGAGTATAATGACGATTTTTCGCAAAAAAATTTTTTTTTCGCTGTAAATTCAAAGTTAATATAAAATTTGAAATCCTCATCCCCGAATTAGTCGAAATCGAGTATAATGACGATTTTTGGAAAAAAAATTTTTTTTCTTAAAATTTAAAATAAATGTAAACTTTGAAATCCTTCTCCCTGAATCCTTATCCCAAAAAAAACTTATATCGAGCTGACCTTTCGTATCGACTGAATTTTAATATTCCTGTTCCAAATTTTAAAAAAATCGTTATAGTACTAAATAGGAAATTATAATGAATATTATATTACTGCTGGTAACCTTCACCACAGGTAAGAAAATTTTCATAAGTACATTGATGTTAAAATGAAGGTCATTTATTTGCCTACGGTTTCTGAACGCATTTTAGAGGATTATGATATTTGTGTAGATAAACTACTATTATAATAAAACTGGGTGGCATTTTTCAAACATTTACCTCGCCAATAAATCCGTCCAACATTGGGTGTCCATAATTGGGTAACCAGAATTCAGTATGAAAACCTATCATGGAGAAATTGTCCATAATTGGAGATTAACAAAAAATAGGATCCAGTAATGTACATCATCTCTAAATCATTCAAATTGGATTCTAATGCAATAAACACTTTAAAAAAGTATTGTTAAATATGTAACGCTTCTCACGAAATCATATCAAAATAATATTTTTTAGAGAAAATAAAGTTTACAATCAAAAACGTAAACCTACTTCCTTAGTTATTTCTGTAAGAAATTAAGGTTATTCGTGAAAAATGCCGGAGCACACTTTTTGCCGCCGCGTCATTTTTAAACAAAATGACCGAGGTGTATGTCATTTGTCAATGTGATACATAGAAGCCTATTCTTTATGCTTAAAGTGTTGCCATGACTAAAATACTTTTCCGTTGCTTAATTTCGACCGTGAAAGATTTTTGCGTCCATTACTGGAGCCAGGTCCATTACTGGTGCCACTACGTTAATTAAAGCATATCTACCGTTTGTGACAGTCACAGCTCTCCAGAATCAATTTAAAAAAGGATTTATCTATAATATAATTGATTAAAGTATCTATAAAAATTCAAACATTTTTAAAAGGAAGTAAAAAAAACACTTAAATTGGAAAAAAATATTCGAGGCTTACGTGCTGCAGCATTTTTCCGCCATGTAATCCAGTTATTTTAGGGACTCTAACTCGGAATAAGACATAACCAGCTGGAAACTTGTATACACCTTCATTTTAGCGTTCTATAAGCTGCCTCAAAAGGCGCCGCAAATCTCATGTTCGCTTCGCAAGTTATTCAAGGTCAAAGACGGATCTAGAAATATACCCACACTCGTATCAGATATTTATGCGCGATTTGTTATGTCAGATATTCATGCTGGTGAACGTACAAGCTACATTCTAGAGCGCACAAATCCGGACACACCTCAAAGTGTCACGACCCGTTCATAAAATGTTCACGAGCTCTTTACTCGGCCAGCTAATAGGGTTAGCCAAGACGCGCGCAATTGCATTTGCCGCTCTACGCCCCAAGACGCTGGGCAGATTCCACCATTCATTTAACGATATTAAACTTTAACTGTGTAGCATTAAGAGCTACAATAAGGATGCATCGTCTTGGAATACTGGCCGAGATTGATAAAGGATTAGGTGTGAATTTATGGAATGTTACCTACAGTGTCTGAACACTTGCAGATAAGGGTAGCGTTGTATTGTATTTTACTCAAAGTTTGCTAAAAAATACATAAAGTAATAAACATCTTTGAATTTATTTATTTTTTCCATTGTTCTACTGTAGGTACTTTATTCTAATCAATGTATTGACGATCACAATAGAGATTCTTTTAAATTGTCATTAATGTAATTTATAATGCCCTTGTTCCTTGGAGATAACTATGGTCAGGTAACTGGTTATCTGTGAAGGATTTGTTTTGCCTCGCAGATAACTGCATTTTTTTAACAGTTGTCTGCGAAGAAAATCTATTCCTAGGAGATAGCTAGTTATCTCCAAGGACTTGTTTTGCCTCACACATAACTGCTTTTTTAACAGTTATTATGAAGAACAGTTACCTATCTGCTGCTATTGTTACCTACAGGCGACGGGCGCTGTCAGGCGACTATTGAGCCTTATCTGTCGTGGGCCGTGACGTGATGCACTCTGAAGTCTGGGTCTGACACAGTAGGATGTGAACATTGTGAAACTAAACGTACAAAATGTATAACACACACATCAGATAAGTATGAACCTGGCTTTAATATAACTTCAGTTAAAATCTTCACAAATCGACCTAGTCCCAAACTAAGCAAAGCTTGTACTATGGGTACAAGGTGACGATATACATCATACCTACATAGATACAAAGAAAACATCCAAGACTCAGGAACAACTTATTAGTAATCAACTCGATTCAAATTCACGAATAGTTTCAATTTGTAGTTACTTTTAAAAAGCGTCTCGAAATTGTAGCTACTATTGATCTCTTTACCTTGATCTCTATTTTTTTGACCTTTTTTGTCCGAAAACTTTTAAGTGTAAATAAGCAAGTAAATAAGTCTGTCGTATATAATTAGGTACCTAATAGTCAAGAAGTCATTTGACTTACCTCCTCTAGAAAGCGATTACGCCAGGGAATTCACAAGTGCTTTTAATCTGGCTCTAGCTGCTCTTTTGGGCAGGAATCTCCAATTCTCCAACTGCCATCCACTTTAGTAGCAGGAACACGACTTTAGTGCTTTCACAGCGCCATGACTAGGTTGCTCGAAATAAGCTTTCAACTTGACATTTTCTACGTGAAACTGAAACGTTGATAGTTGAAGCAATTTATTTCAAAGCTTGAGTTTTGGCCAGTTTAGCGTGTAGCTGAAAAGTTTTAGTTTTACTTTTTTTTTCTAACGATAAAATGAATTGGGAGGAAGTTGAAAGCTAAAGGACTGTCGGGCTCTTCTTAGTTATATACCTTTATTTATTTTTTCCCAGACGTACCTACACTAGGTGCCAGTGGCGGCGCGTCAAGAATATTCTTAGGGAAGCCGGAAATAGTTGGCCTTTCCTATTCTTCACGAGCCGTAGTAAAAAAAACTGGACTGGCTGAAAATTAGGCAAGCCGGTGGGAATCGAGTTGTATGGACGCTCCGCCACTGCTAGGTGCATAAATTATAAAGTAAGCATTTTAAAAACAATTATAATACACTAAATATTGCTGCCACCCCGTTATAAAAAAATATTTGTCAAATCTTTCATTAATTTAATTTAAACTACATAATGCAAAACACAAAAAATATATGTTAGGTAGGTATGCAAAACTCCTATGCCTACAAAAAAATAATTATTGCAAAGAAAACACATTGAATGTCTAACGTTTTAGCAGAAACTTTCAACACCCTTATAAAAATCTTCATTGATTGAAAGTATCTAAAAAATCCAAAGTATTTTATCTGCTCTACCAACATTGAAATTGCCTTGTATAAAAACTTCTTAAGCATTTCTCTGAGCGCCGAGATAATCCCTCCCGATAGCTTCTAGCGGAACCGTAAAATTTTCGCGGTAAGCTCTAGCAAATATGTAGTGTAGAAATAACCATTTTATGTTTTTACACAGTCTTTGTGGCAGATTGAAATCTAATAAACGGGCTACTCACGTCTGTATCGTCGAATATACGACGACGTATACCACGGACCACGGTTAAGGACCACGTATTGGCCCGAAACATGTCGAGCGATATTCGACGATACAGACGTGACGTTTATTAGATTTCAATATGTCTGAGACTCACGGAAGTTTTCTATTTAAAGTCTTTGTGGCTTCTGAAATGTAGTTAAGAATGAGTTGGGAATGCGTGTTAAGTTGGACGATGCTATGAGTTAATATAATATGCTTAGTTGCGTGCCATTTCTTCTGTTTAGGATCTCAACTTGTTTTTTTTTTCAAGTTTGAAGTGTTCCATTGACCAGCAGCTCGGGACTTCGGGACCTTCGGGACCCGCCAGGGGATTTAAAATAGTACTTTGTGTTGGTGTGCGTTACCACGCGACCTTTTTCATTCTATGACTGTACCGACACAATGAAGCAGAAACTTTTTTTTTCTAAGGATCCAGATTTAATGAATGAACGATTATTATTCGTTGGGACTAGACAGGAAACCAGCACATGCTGAACATGAGACCAGTAGATTTTTAATTTCAAAAATTGTATTTATTATTCAATAAAGAATTTTGTTTGTCGACTCTTTTTGTATTTAGGTTATAAGAATAGGTGAGAAAAATGTACGTTCATTTTGCTTATTGTATTCAGATTAGGCTCAGCACATCATCTATTGGTCAGAAATAATCCATTATCAGTATACATTTCATCAAAATGTATGCTGACAAATTTAAGTTGCGCAGTGAAATAGGTACACTTACAGCGGGTACATAAGGTATTTATTACAGCCGACATGCCCCGACACAAATTTTTCTTCTCATAGGAAAACTCGTCGGAAATTACTTTCGAAGGGGCTCAAACAATGAATAAAAAATTCCCGACCTTTTTCAGGAACGTTTGTATTTCGGATGAACGTTCATCAAAACATCTAAAAAAAAGTATCTTGCTTTAGTAATTAATAAATTTTAATTTGTTCTCTTTGAAATATTTTAAAACATGTATAGGTACTTACTTGTTTTCCCTTGATTTTTCGGCTTTGTTTTCTTACAACAATGATTTCTCTTCTGCTACCTAGCGTTATCCCGGCTCTTGCCAGGGTCCGCTTTCCGGCTCACTTTCCTCCACTTAGCACGATCCTGGGCGTCCTCTTTAGTGAGCCCGTTCTCGCTCATGTCGGCCTTCACGACATCCAGCCATCGCCTCTTGGGTCTACCGCAGGGTCGAGGGCCGTCGAGGGCTAGGTCAAGCCATTTGTTTTCTACGTAGTCAGATAGCCTACGAGAGACGTGACCGAAGCAGGGAAGGCGAAATTCCTGGAGCTTATTCTTCTTCTTACAACAATGATTTATATTATATAATATCCAGTATATTTGACTTGCGCTTGCCTTAGAAAACCCAAGAAGATGCATCATATGACTCATAGGTTACTTTCGTTTGCGCAAATACCGCTAAGTCAGCTGGCGGCATGACATTACTTATAGTTAATCATAGAGTAATTTTCCGTAGAACTTTATGCGGGGTACCCTGAGGGAGCACCTACATATGCTAGGTATTGCTAAGCCTCTACTTCGTGGAGTAAGATTTTTCAATTTTCCAGTCATCGTAGTCGAAATCGGCCAGGATGATGGTGATAGGCATCTTATGGGTGAGCTCGCTTCCCCGTCGGCTTCATCTTTGTTCCCTGGCTAGATGCTGGCCATGAGCAATCCCATTTTTAATAAAAAAAGATAATGTGACCCATATAAGAAATAATATGTTAGATAAGGTATAGCACTATAGCACAATACATGCAGTAAAGTGGACGCGTGTCTATGCATGCAGGCTGACTTAATGTTGGCTCGAGAGCTACTTACTACGACACGAAGCTAAGGTATCCGATATATATACGAAGGTATATTATAAAGTAGTAAAGTTAATTTTGCATTTTTTATCAGACGTTTAGCAATAAGTTAAGAACCAATTTCAATTAGATACTTCATCAATATTTAGGGTAAGCGAAATTAAATATTTGCATCTTTGGTAAGAGAGCTAATCGTTATATATATATATATTTAATCTGTAGCTTTTATTTAAAGTATAACATAGCATATTATATTGGTCATTGTCAGATTTAAAGTTAGGGCATTGGCATCGAAAGGTAAGGGTGTTTGCGCAGAGGCGTATTTAACCTAGGGCCAAGGGGGCCATGGCCTAGGGCGACAGGCTGAGAGGGGCGGCGAAGCCGCCCTTCACAGCGTTTTTTTGGGCGCTTTTTCTTGACTTCTGGGGCGGCGAAACTTATTGGCCCGGGGCGCCAAGTTTCTGGGCACCTTGTCTTGACTTCTGGGGCGGCGCAACTTATTGGCCCAGGGCGCCAAATTTCAAAATACGCCCCTGTGTTTGCGCCACAATTCCCTCTATTATATCCCTAAGCGAACCTTGTATTAAATTTCGTACAACAACGCTGTGGTTTCACAAACTCTCGGGTGATGGCTTAGAAATCCACAGCGCAGACATAGCTAACAAACAATATTACAGACAATATTAATTTCGGTGGCTTAGGACCTTATAGGTAACCTAGAGATTTCATTTAGAGAACCGTGATAGGTATAACGTTGTGATTTCGTATTCAAGTGCTAAGCTACCGACAGATACCTAATACTCGTACTTTGGTGCGGTGATTACATAAAGGCAAATATTAGTTAGGTGTTTTCCTACTCTGCACTTAGCAGTAGTATGCTGCTTTCAGAACTAAGCTGATTTGGGACCATTTCGTGGCTGTGCTGTATATTGTGATGATTTACTGTTACAAACGGTAGGTATAGTCTTTGCCACAAATAAATGTTTTTTTCGTTTTTCTTTCTTACTAGGTAATTACAATTATCTGACATACTAAACCTAACAATCTTAACCAATGAATTCTGCTTTTATTTTGATCATCTCTTACCGTAGCTATTGGTTTAATGTATAAATTGACCATGGAAATGGGGAGTGTCATAGTATATCCTTTTTCAAATTTTCGCACAACTGCATTACATCGCGGCCCATGACAGTGTCAGTAGTACGTTAGGTACTGTACTTTCTGTAACTGCCCTAGTTAACGGAAGTTTTTCTTCTTCCACAGGTACATATTCCTCGCGATCTACACGGTGGAGATGGTAATAAAGTGCATAGCGAAGGGGTTCATCCTGAACAAATACACTTACCTGCGGAACCCGTGGAATTGGCTGGACTTCGTCGTGATTACGTCGGGATACGGAACCATCGCGCTGGACGTGGGCAACTTGGCCGGGCTGCGGACCTTCAGGGTGCTGCGGGCGTTGAAGACAGTATCCATCATGCCTGGTAAGTACACACTTGTTTTTTACTTTCATACCAATTATTTTTAGTTTAATTAATATAATGGGTCAACTTATACGGCATTTCAATTATATATAGACTATACTTTAAATGTTTCTTAGCGGATGCGTCCGGTAGCGAAAATCTAAATTTTTTAATCAAAGTTAAAATTGAAAAATTCGTCACGTCGTCCTACACTATTGTATATATTACATATGGCGTTACAATAGGGATGTTGACACGAAATAAGAAAATCAATGTATCCGAATTTTCTCGAAAAAGGATCCAATTCTCTATCAAATAGTGAAAAAAGTAATCCAAAAGAATAAATAATTACATAATTATAAGTCTTCAAAGTTTTAGGAGGGGGCATTTTCTGTCCCTTTTCCGCAAAACGCCCCGTCCCAAAGTGACGTCACTGACCTGTAGCGTTTTCTCTCTCTGACTAAAAACATTCTAACGGTTGTAGTTTCGTTATTTTTTGAGATATTTGAATAAGATTTTCACTTTTTGGCATAGTTATATGTATTCTTTCGTATGGAGTATTAATAAATTTTGAGTCAACATCCCTATTTTGGCCACTTTGACTGCTACATACATACCTGCTATATGACGTTGACTGTACGCCTGTTTCCCGGAAAGATTGTCACATTTACTTCTTTCACTCTCATTACATCTACGTATTAGAATTTATAATTCTCGGATGCTGTTTACTTACGATATAGGTATACACCGAACGAACTTTAGGTATTTTATTTAAATTGTCTTTAACTTAGGAGTTTCAAACGAGAAGTTTTAAATTATGGCAGCGGATGTCATCATATTGTCAATCTTCGTTCCTAAGAGGCATCATGTTTAGTTCTTTCGACGTTTATCGATTTGGCTCAAATACGTTGTGTTCTAATCTAACGCTTCTAAACTATGAATCCAATGACGTTTCACTACAAGTTCCGTGTTCTTACCAACAATGAAATAAATGAAGTTTATTCTGCAAGTAGGCAGCAATGGCACTTTTACAAGTCAAAACTCGTGCTCGTCACACAAATAAATGCCCTCATCAGTATTCGAACACGAGACACTGGCTTCTACGAGTATACCGCCATCTAGCCCAAATTAGTCGTCCTTTTTAAGTAAAAGCGAAAAAGTTTCGGTACTGATGCCCAGTTAAACACACTTCACGTAAATGCTCCGTTATTTATATGTCGATAAACCAGCCGCTCACGTGTACAGCTTGATTTACAGCTGCGATGGTTGCGACTAACTCCTGCTGTGTAATTGAATAAATCAATAGACACCTCAATCACGAAACCAACGTAGAGTTGGTTTTTCCTTCGCTTTTTATTATTGATTCTTTACTTGGTTACACGATTTAAACGACAAAGTTTAAAGGTGTCAAATTAACTAAATATTATAATCAAAATATGTTCATATAAAGTACAACTATTAACGTTTTCATCAACACTTGTCAACACAGTGATGCTTTAGTTGCTATTATCTATTCTCTGCTAAAATATAAGTACCATTACTTATACAGGTTCGAAAAATTCTATGGGCCCTGAGGGGAAACTACCTTAAATCCTTTAGATAGCTTATTTTACCTAAAGTAAAAAATATTTTATTTTTTAAGTGATGATTCACTTAAAAAATAAAGTAATTGGTGATGACAAACTGCATTTGATTCATAGATTTTCTAAAATCCGCTTGTCTCACCCGGGAAGGGCCGGGAATCAAACCAGCTAAAAAATAACAATAGGGTTCCGTTTTGACCCTTCGGGTACGCAATTCTAAAAAACACATATGTTAAAGATAAAATTTCCTCAAGAAACATTACTCAGGTCTTACATTCGTTTGTCGTACAAGATATCCATTTAGTTTACATAAGTTCTTAGAAAATGTTAGAAAAATTTAGAAAATCTATTAATGCAGTTTTGTTTACTTTTCAAATGGAAGAATGTTTCCTTTAAGTAATATGAGCTATTTTGAGGATTTCAGGTAGTTTCCCTCCAGAGCCCATAGATTTTTTCCACCATATTGTATATCCGCGCACCTTATCTCTATCCGGTTACGCGATAAGATTTGTTTTAATTTGGATACAAAAGCGAAACTAGGCGGATAGTATTCAAACAAATCTTATAAAGCACGCGTATTGGAATAAATTAACGTAGTTAGTTAATTTAATATTTATTTATTTATTGAATCTTTATTGCACAAAAGAAAACCTTATAGTACAAAAGGCGAACTTAAATGCCAAAAGCTTTTTAAACATAAAATTATATTCCTAAATACTTCATAATACTTTTAAACGCGCTCCCGTTACAGTAAACAGCAGCAATATCGTTTACATCAAAACGTCAGTCCAAACGAACTCCATTAAGGCCAGTACAAGAACTGAAAGTTTCTCAAAACCGAAAAAGCATATGTCGCTATATTAACAAGTACGATGCGTCCTTTTGGCTATGAGGGTTAGATGGTAATTAGGCAGTATTTGGGTGTGAAATGACGCGAAAGGCTCGCGCGGCACGCCGCTCGGAAGTCCGGCGAAGTGACGAGCAGTTTTACGTTAATGTCCCGTTGCGTAAGATAAGTAGGAACAGGGTCAAGTTAAAATAAAATCAATGAGTTTATCATAGGAAGATAAAAAGGGGTTGTAATTGTAACTGGATGGAACTTAACCCCGTCTTAGCCTTTCTAATCCCACCTCATCGTCAGAGAAAAATCTTTAAACCCAATGTCATCTTTCGCCACCTTTACCTGCTTTAAATTCTTAGCTTTGCATTAATGAACAGCGTGTTTACAAAAGCAACAAACTTGCAACAAGAAGTTATTTAATTATGCAATCTAAACCGTTATCGTTAACTGGCTGTTACTCGTAACCACTCGGAACACTGCCAAGTCATCGACGGGCAGAAGTGATGGGTTCTGATTTAAATCAAGCGCCGCAAGTGCTATACGAAACGTTTAGTTTCGGTTATCGGTTTTCGTGTTCTGGGATTAAGGCTTCGGTCATTAGCTGATCATACTGGCTAAATAAACATGCATAATTTAATTTAAAAATAAATGTTAGGAGCAACCCACGCCTGTTTTTAATTACCTATCCATTTATCTAGGCGCTTTCGTTTCGGCACACGAAACAACTGTTTTTATCCAAGTTCGATTTGGCACACGAAACGACTGTTTTTATCCAAGCTTGGTGCGACTAAGTGTCGTCTTTTTTTACATTTTCAAATTATAACTGTTTATGCTCCTGTTTAGCAGACCTCGGCATCCGTAGCACTAGCTGAGACTATCCGAACCCCCCTGGGTAACTCTAGTAAGTTATTTACTTATATATTTTTTTCGAAACATAAACGAACGTGTTTACGTTTCATCCCAATTTGTATGGAAACAAATAATTAGCACCGGGCGCTATTTGCGTAGCCATACAAATTGAGACGAAACACACAGCGGTCTTTCTTGTTTATGTTAGGAAAAAAATATATACCTAGTTACTACCTAAAAGTACAGGACATAAAATGTTTTGAGGTAGGTGAATATGTTCCATTCAATTGTACTAATGATAGAGGAGCTTCGATGAAAACTTAAGGAAAACTACTAGAAATACAAAAATGAAATTAAAGTTTATTTATTGATAATATTAACTGTAACATTGCCCACATGAGCACAATTTTTGAAAGAAATGTTTATGTTTTTCCCCGCTACGTTAATGTTAGTCTCCTCCGTGTCCTGTCCAGATTGGTGATTCTGTAATGAGGATAAATCAATCGTTCGGATTTTCTCTTTATTCATATTAAATGAGTCATCCACTGCCTCAGGGACATCACCGGAAATATTAATAACATCAGAGAATGACCCTCGACCGAAAGCAGATGTTTGTGAACCTTGGGACGTGATCGTAATATCATTGCCAAATTCCATAGTGAACTCGTCGTCGTTTCTTAGCATAGGATCCTCTTCAGAATCTATTTCTTCCACTTTGATATCAACCTCATGACTCGAGTTTTCAGCTTCATTAGCATGAGAGGCCTTGCCTTCCAAGCATTTGGCTCCGTGATCAATACGCCTAGGTTTATTTACAGTCATCGAAGTAGACTTAGCCGCGAGCGCCGACCTTCTGAAGCAACAACCGGTGTACCGTTCGGGATTCGGCAACTTCAAGTATGAAGCTATTTGCTTAGGCAGTGTACAAAGTTTATTTCTTCCAATAACTTGCCTTGTGCATTGGCCGGCCCTGTAATTTACGAAGAACCTGTCTGTTGGCACTTTACGGGGCCGAAGGGCCTGATATTTCTTTACCACTGGTACGAATTCGTCGCGGACTATGAACATACGATCGCCTTTTTCTGGGGAATGAATCTGCACTAGCATTAGATCGCCATGTGTTTTGATATCGTTGACAGTTAAGTCAGTGAGTTCGTAAATCTTGCACGCGCCGCCAACGCCCATAATAAGAACCACCTGTAACAAGCAAGAACCTTTAGAGCCATTATATTAGTGTTAGGCAGTGACAGTAATTATACTTTATGATAACACCTCAGATTCGGTTGAAACCGCTCAACCAATCTCACTGAAACGCAAACTCTTAGAGTACCTATTCCAGTGCTTAAACCGCCCGCGTGGTCGTGTCAGAGGTTTCCCCTGGATTTTCCCCAGGCAACTCTCCGACCGCGAACTCCTATCGCTTTATTGGCCTTTAAAAAAACATGTAAGTACCTACGTTCCCGATAAAAATAATATTAAATTACTATTTACTCTGAAATCGATGTAAAACTGTCGTTTATCTACACACATATCATAAATCCTCTAATATGCGTTCGGAAACCGTAGAAAACGACTCTCATTTCAACATTCAATGAATTTATGGCAATTTTCTTATCTGTGGCTAAGGCTACAGCAGTAATAAAATATTTCATTTTAATCTCATATATGATGTTAAAATATTACGTCAAACAAAACTGTCAAAAATTAAATGTCAAAATTGACATGTCCCTATTCTAGTATCACTGAAAATTCAAATTCAGTCGATGCGAAATGTCAGCTCGATGTTTTTTTAGTATATATCGCACGAAATTTGAGCTAGAACGACATGATCACATCAGAATAAGGACTCTTTACTTTTTAAAATAACATTCAGGTATCTGTTGCCAGTTCTGATTTCGATATTTCCGCAACCGTGCAAAAAAGGTTGTATTAACACAATTATTGTATTTATTTACTACGGTTTCTGAACCCATCTTAGAGTAATTATAATACGTGTATAGATAAAGTAATGTATGCAACTGTACATAATTAGGCATTAAAACACTCGTGTGACCTTATTATGAAAACACTCACTCGTGTTTTAATGCCCCTCATTATGTACCAGTTGCATAAACTACTATTCTACAAACAGAATAATAAATTTAATTCCAATAATACAGTAGGTACTTTTATCTCACGAATGCGGGAGAGCCCCATGGTTGTGTGTTGAGATATACATACATATTGACACATTGTCTATGTGTGCGTCAGCGTAGGAGCTATGTGTAATAAGTGTATGTACGTATGTGTCACAACAACAACCATGGCTAGCCAAGGGCTATGCCACACTCGTGAGATAAAAGTACTGTACTGGCTAATCATTTCACGTTCTAACCTTAGATTAACCCCCATACACATAAAACTTAACAAAGCTCCGCTAAACTATGTTTGTCCCTTTCTCACAAACGTAAATGTCAACGGACAGATAAGGACAAACGAACTTTAGCGGAAATGTAACTAAAATAGGTTTTATGTCACACCTGGCCATAAAGCGGCAATTACCGCACACTCCGCGCGCGGGAAATCCCACTTCCTGGCCAGGGGGTGACATAAAATTTTGTACTTAACTCGGGCGGTAATAAAGAAAGCCTCAGATCGCATATTTATCGCCCTTGCCTTCGGCTCGGGCGTCAAATACCTGCGATCTGAGACATTCTTTGTTTTACCGCCCTTGTAAAGTAATGTACTATTATGAACGATTATGAATACCCAAGGGGGTAATAGCACTAGGTGATAAATATTAGTCTTTACTACTTTTTGGTCTAATTCAGCCTAACTCGTATAAGAAAAACAGAACAACGACCTTAAATCAACACAGCCAATTTCAATGCCAAGTAGATTGCAAAGTACCTAGTCATTCACGCGCCCTTTATTTTGTGGCACTCATTGTAAATGTTGCACTTCGCACGCAGGGGGGTAACAATGACATATTTGTTATTGACAGTACATAAAAGTAGGATTTATAAAACTGCTATACCTACCTAGTAATATTTAAAATTTGCTCACCTTGGTCGCTAAGTAATATTCGTCCGGAGCTTCCCGGACAAATTGTAAAATGTCACTTTCCGTCAAAATCTTCGATTTCTCGCTTTTGAAACCAACTGTGTATTTCTTTAGGAACGACAAAAGTTTTACATAGTTCTGCATAAACACTTGATGTTTAACCCGCATCGTTGCTTTCAGCATGGAATACTGAGCCCACAGGCTACTTGGCTTTCGAGCTTGTGCCAATTCAGTGAAATATGCTAAAAACACATCTTCATCTAATTTATCTTGGCTGCGTGTCATTTTCCATCTCATAAAGCACTCGTATGCTACCAAGTATTTCTTTTTAGACTTTTGTGGTAGCGAACTATTCTTCAAAAAGTTATCAGTATCGCTTTCCTCACTAGAACCCATTTTTTATTTGTAAAACAGACAAATACAAGATGGATGAAATTGGAAGTAACTTGCTGCCTTTGTTCCCGCCATTTTGTTTTTTCTTTGGGCGCGCTAGGGATGCCCTATTTCGATACAATTAATCGATTGTTTACCGACCAATAAAAATATTGATTCATATTTAATGAATAAATTATTTATTCGATCATATACCAATAAATAAAAACGTTACGTATATTTTCTACTACATGTCGATTGTATTAATCAGAGAATTGATTAATTTGTCATGGAAAAATCGATTATAACATTATCCGTTTATTAGCGTTTGATATCCATCTCTAGGTTGCGCAGAGAGTATGCGCGATGTAATATGGCTCATAATCAAAATTCAATAGGTCCTTTCATTCACTCAGTAAGTACCTGTGAACATTTTCTGTTTCGCTTCCACCGTGCTATCTTCTCTATTTACGTTTAGCTATACTCAAATATTGAAGCTGTTCAATATAGGAAAACAAAAGAGTTACAAATACTTATACATTTAGAAGTTGTAAAGTAGGTATGGGTTCTTATTTTTAATACTTAAGTAGGGCTGTGCTGAAATTGCACACAGATCAATTAATTGTTTTATTAGCGTTGTATTAAAATCAATTTAGGTACTTATTCTTTCTTTCTATACCTACACTATTTGACTAAAAAAATTGTATGGTGCCATTCGAATCAGTTTTCATAGACAATCAAATTTCTATATGGGACCAACTACAATCAGACCACAACAAAGGGCAAAAAATAAAGATAAACCTAGCTCGCCGCTAGCGGCCGCCCAAACGGCTCCTACAAATTGGCACGGGCAGATGACGTCACCCGCCTGGTATCGAACCAACCGTATGGGAAAATAAGTATTTTGCTGTTTTGGTCGTAAAATAATGCGTTTAGGTACATAGTTGCCGTAAATTTTTTTAAATTATTTTTACTTAAGTATTCTATTGATACCTTTTGTTTGACTTTTGGATGACAAAAATAACATATTTTTCCGAAATTTCGATCTTAAATATCTTTTTTCTATTTTGGTAAAAGTTTATAATTTTCAATTCAATGTGATATTTTGATGGTTTTACTATCCATAAAGTGACACCATGTTACAAATTTTGACATGTGTCAAATACTCTATTCTCAAAATTTGTTCATCTAAGTAGCGTGCTGAAAGTGGTCCATTTCTGCTCTAGAGCAGAAAAGTATTTTAATAAAAGTTGTATGGTGAATCGGAGTTAAATTGGGCAACGGCACTAACCTGTACAGCCACAGTACAGATTCTACAGAGATCCTATACTTGTTTAAATGCCTGACTGCTTACCATAAACAACCTCCTTAATTCGTTTGTTTTTTTTTTGCCACAGTCGAAAGTAATATCAATAGTTTGAGGCAGATAAAAAAAGGAAATTATGACAAGGACAACAAATCATATGTCTCTCTCTGTCGCTCTTATATAAAGTTGTATATGACCATCTCGTTCAGTAAGGTCTTATTATTTGATGTCGAGTCTAATTAGTCTGAGCGTAAACCGATTATTTTTTTATTAAAAATAAATGAAATAAAATGGTCCATACACAAACACCATTAACGTCAGTCGATAGTTCCCGCCAAAATGTTTTTTTTTCACTGATTCAGAAAATGTTTGTGCATATTGTTATTGAATTTAACAAGTAGGTATTTTGCGTTGCAAATAGGTAACACAGTTCCTAATTTTTAGATCATGTCAATATATTGTTTTACATCTTGTCTTTTGTGAAAAATGAAACGAAAATGTGCATATTTGATTTTTTTTTGTCTTCGAGGTCCCGGGTTCGATTCCCGGTCAGGGCATTTATTTGTCTGATGAACACGTATAATTGCATTTATCCATGTATGTATCTACCTATATTGTCGCGTTAGTACAAGCTTTGCTTGGTTTGGGACTAGGTCGATTTTAGTGTAAGTTTGTCCACAAATATTTATTTATTTTTAAATATTTTACTTTCCTCGTATTCGAAATGAAAAGCAGAGTGTTTAACTCGGGTGAAACCACCCATTTCAGCCCTTGGTTAACAATCTACTATTAATTCAGTTCTCAAACAAAATAGCATATTAAAACTGTAATGCATATGTTATATTTATTCATCGAACAACAACATAAAAAAGGACATTGCAAGAAAAAACTAAACTAAACTAAACGCTACTAATAACTAATGTGATATTGTATCTGACAATGTGCTCTTGTGTAAATGTTTAATCTAATCTAAAGCTATCTTAAAAAGCTGTAAGGAAATTCACTTACATTTCGAACAGCTGTAAGGCCGCAATAAAAGATTAGGTGCGAATTAACGAGATAGCGATCGAGCATTTGCATACACGGTCAGCTCCATAAATAAGTAAACGATTTTAAGTCTTATTCCCCAGACATAAAGTACCAGGATGTATACATGTTTATAAAGGTGACAGTCCACCGCATAATCCACCCGTTTCCGCGCCCCGCCCTATCCGGGCCACAAATAAATCTGTCCAGTTTTTGTTTCCGTTTAGCCTTTCACTTTATGCAATGCCTGCGGTATTCACGCGCGAGAATTTTCCGATAATTTAGGTTCGTTAAAACGGACAGCGAAAGTTTTAAAAAACCGTGCATTTTAACTGGATGACAATACCCGGTAAAAATTGAGTAGTCGCTCGTACAAATAAGTTGTGCAAACTTTAACGCAAGGAGGACTGTAAATTCACAACTTTGCTATTTGAATTAATGAAATTGCGTGATGAGTCGAAAAATACTTTCTTATTTTGCTACTCGTATTTCCATTGTTGAAAATGGAATACAAATTTTACTAATGAAAATTCGAGGAGCAAAAAAGTAGCTACCTATTTACCATTGACCTATTATCACTAAGTATAGACTGGCCACCTATTATACCTGTTTTTTTGTTTAAGAATGTTGTACCTAATTTAATCGTTTCAGTAATTTAATCATAATATGCAAGGAAGGACGCTTAGAATATAATATTGTATTTAACAAAGAGTAACGCATGAAATTTACCTGGAATTCCTCGAACGTAGCATTTTAATTTCCCGGGAAATTCCATGCCTCAAGGCGCCTGTAGAGGCAAGCACTCTCCATACAAACTTTGTGCAAGTTTCTCTTTGCTTGTGTTTGTGTTACACTTGTGATTTTTGGTCAGTATGCTTATTTTTCTGTTAGCCTCAAGATTTTTTTTTTGTATTTTTTTAATTTTCATTTTTTGATATTTTAGAAAAAAAATCTTGACATTCTTCGTATATCCAATATTAACAAGCAAATATATATATATATATACGGGAGTGCCAAAACCGACGAATAAAACTTGCACAGAGTTTGTATGGGGAAGGCCTTACCTCTACAGGCGCCTTAATAAATAAATATTACGAGTGCCTCCGCTCCTCTCCACTAACAGAAATGGTTAGAATGCGCGAGGACGTGTATGCACCGTGTACCTATGGATGGCCGAATATTAGTCTCACATTAAATAAGGATATATTCCAGAATTTAACATCCAATTTTTTATTGCTGTCCCCAGGCCTAAAGACCATCATCAACGCGTTGCTGCACTCGTTCAAACAATTGGCGGAGGTCATGACGCTGACAATCTTCTGTCTCATGGTGTTCGCGCTCTTCGCGCTGCAGGTCTACATGGGAGAGCTGCGGAACAAGTGCGTGCTCAACTTCCAAGGAGTTGAGGGGGAGAATTTCACGGATGAAGCTTGGTACAGGTCAGTATTGCTAAGGTTCGGACTTCGGCCATGAATTAGAGAGGTTGCGTCAATATAAACTTTTTCTGTATTAGGTTACGTCCGCCTATATGTAAATGCGGTTTCTCGCTCCCATGAAACATGTATAGAAGAATCTCAAAAATATAGGTTTTTCTCAAAAATCTAATAACTTTGTGACCATTGAATCCTACAACGCAATATATATCTTTTTTTCAACTCCTGTATGCGTGTTCCGGGCATTGAGTTATATGTATAGAGCACACATCCCCTAGGACAAGTTTGCGCATCTCAACATATGCCAAGGCGCATATGTTTGCTTAGTCTATGGCGGGCACTGATGGCGGTCGGTTGGGTGCAATTTGAAACTTTAACTTCAAAATATGGCTTATTTTGCATTTCGCTGTTGCACCAGCCACTCCAAAAAAGATAATAAGTGCACAGAAATCAGTTTTCACCACTTTGATAATAGTAGAAGAGATCTAGCCTTAGGGGTCATAATAATTCCCAAGGAAGCGAAGTTTGATTTTTTTAGTTCTTTGTGTGTATCTTTTTGACATACTAAAAATCTTCCAAAATCTGACCGCGCAAAATGCGTTTTTTGACCCCCCAAAGAAAAAAATTTTGGATTTTTTTTTTATTACTCAATAATGCTTAGTGCTACACAAAAACTTTGTATTAAAAATATGTTTAGCATAAAATTATCTATAACTTTGCTTCTTATCACTTTATTGATAAATCTAATAGTTCACGAGAAAAATGCTTTACAACATTGCGTTGCTTGTTAAAAACCTGTTAGTTAAAAGGCTTACTAAAATTAAACTATACCTTATGCAGAAGGCAAGACACTTTACCCTGTGATACTTGGGACCAATAGAAATGATTTCATCTGAGGAAATGAAAATTTCATCCACTGGATTTCAAAATGGCGGTCCTTTTCTAAAGTGGGAGCTGCATTTTTTCAAAAGTGATTTGTTACAAAACGGCAGCTGCCATTTTATTAATACTGGTATCAATCGATTGGTACTAACACCACTAATCAAAATAAGAAAAATGTTATTTAAAAATTAAAGATGGCGGCAGACTATTAACAAAAATGTAAAATTTTCATTGTTCTTTTTTTCATTATATTAAAAATAACAACTAAATGTCCAATTATATCGTCACTTTATTTACTTAAATAAATTCTCGTAGTATTATCTACGAGATAAAACAAAAATTATGACAATACGTCGATTAGTTTCTAAACTATATGAATTACAAACGGGCCTCGGCAACTGTATCACGGTAGATATGGAAACAAACTGCACTTTTGTAATGAAAATAAGACGCGTTGTACAATCGTAGTAGTGAAGAGACCGAACTTAGTGATTGTTTTCGAAGCTATCTAATTTTCATCCGTCAGAAACCGAGATTACACCATTTCAAAATAATACATTTAAAGTATTATACCAAGTTAAAGGGTGGACAGATTTAAAAATTAAATATGGCAATCGAAAGAAAAATACGCTATTTAACAGAAAAAAAAAACGCTTAGATTTTAAAACTTAACTTCTGGAAATAAAATTAAAAAAAAAAAACTTTTTTTTCGTTTTGCAATAAACGACTTTTTATTTATTTATACCCTGTAAAAGCCCAGATTTTGTATATTTTGTTGACACAATTTTTTTTAATGAGAGAAAACAGTTTTTTTTAAATATTTATATTTTATTACAAAATGCGATTTTTACATTGTATTTTGAATATAAAAGTAGTTTGTTGCGTAACAAAGAAAAATGAAAGTTTTCTGTTTAATGTTCCCCATTTTTATTAAAAAAAAAGCATAAGTATCTAAATTATTATTTTTAAAATCTTAAGTAGCGTTTCCTCTTTCGATTGCCATATATTGAATTTCCAAATGTGTCCAGTCTTTCACTTAGTAGATTATTTTAAATATATTATTTTAAAGTGGCGTAATCTCGGTTTCTGGTGGATGAAAATTAGATAGCATCGAAAACAATCACTAAGTTCGGTCTCTTCACTACTACGATTGTACAACGCGTCTTATTTTCATTACAAAAGTGCAGTTTGTTTCCATATTATCTACCGTGATACAGTTGCCGAGGCCCGTTTGTAATTCATATAGTTTAGAAACTAATCGACGGATTGTCATAATTTTTGTTTTATCTCGTAGATAATACTACGAGAATTTATTTAAGTAAATAAAGTGACGATATAATTGGACATTTAGTTGTTATTTTTAATATAATGAAAAAAAGAACAATGAAAATTTTACATTTTTGTTAATAGTCTGCCGCCATCTTTAATTTTTAAATAACATTTTTCTTATTTTGATTAGTGGTGTTAGTACCAATCGATTGATACCAGTATTAATAAAATGGCAGCTGCCGTTTTGTAACAAATCACTTTTGAAAAAATGCAGCTCCCACTTTAGAAAAGGACCGCCATTTTGAAATCCAGTGGATGAAATTTTCATTTCCTCAGATGAAATCATTTCTATTGGTCCCAAGTATCACAGGGTAAAGTGTCTTGCCTTCTGCATAAGGTATAGTTTAATTTTAGTAAGCCTTTTAACTAACAGGTTTTTAACAAGCAACGCAATGTTGTAAAGCATTTTTCTCGTGAACTATTAGATTTATCAATAAAGTGATAAGAAGCAAAGTTATAGATAATTTTATGCTAAACATATTTTTAATACAAAGTTTTTGTGTAGCACTAAGCATTATTGAGTAATAAAAAAAAAATCCAAAAATTTTTTTTTGGGGGGTCAAAAAACGCATTTTGCGCGGTCAGATTTTGGAAGATTTTTAGTATGTCAAAAAGATACACACAAAGAACTAAAAAAATCAAACTTCGCTTCCTTGGGAATTATTATGACCCTCCCATACATTGATGTCGTAGAACCCCTCTACTATAACGAATATTGACAAAAATATGGTTAATTCAAATTATTAAATTTTATTAAAAAGATTAAGACGCGCGCTATAATGGCGGTCTTTGTTCCAAAGATTAAAAAATGTAGAAGTGACAATTTCATAATATGATGATATAATGACTTATTAATTAGATCTCGGCCGTGCTAAAGCATCATTAAATTTCACAAACTGTGACAATTTAAAGCCACTGATGCATACTTTAGCACAAAATAGCAGTAACAATTTTTGTCAGTCTTGCGGACAAAATCGTGTGTCTTTATTTAAATACAAACGATTTAAGCATCACTGAGACCAATTTTATCCGCTTTAAAAAATGAACTGGTATTTTCTATATACTATATTGTATTAAATCACACTAGGCCTTTTTCTGAATCTGAGTTTAGAGAAGTGTCGCATCTTTTGCACCTACGTACTCTTTGATCACCTTTGATGACGTTTCAAAATGGCGGCTGGCGGGAAACGTCACGAAAATTATTCTAGGTGGCCAGTCTATACGTAGTAATAATAGGTCAATGGTTCCGGGTATTAATTTATATGTAATGTATGTATGGAGATTGGAGAGCGATATCATAAATTATCTGCAGTGAGGACAGTTGTAAGTAGGTAATATAACTTATTATTATACTACATAGCTATGTGACAAGATTTAAAATTTATTCAGCAACGCCTAACAACGAGAACATAAATTGGTTTGACCTCCTGACGTTAGAATTACCCCGGTTTGCGAAACACAAACTCTGTCGCAGTCAATGCATAATAATGCAGGCAGAGATTAGGTTATTCCGGTCTAAGCAATGGTCGAGCGAAAGTGACCTGTGAACACAGTTTGTGTTAGCATTCATGTGTGCAATGTGGATGTTGTACTTACTAAGTAATGAGATTAAATCACATTCAGTGTATTTATGTAAATATTTAGTGTATGGATTCGGATTTTAATGCAATTTACGAAGGCTCCGGCAATCTCGTTCCAAGTTAGGTAGTAAAAACTAACGATCGCCGACCGTGCCATAACCAGCCAGTTAGCTAGGAAGTTTGGATTGTGTGCTTTAATTATGCCGTTAGAAAATTAGAAAACACTGATCTTTGGAGAGTCCAAAAGTCCTAGGTAAAGTTTAATAAGTGGCAATTATTTTAAAGATGACTTACGGAATAATTTTGATAGTGGTATTTTCTTGGTATATCCTGCACAGCGGTGCACAGAGCGCTGTCACATCACAAACGAGAATGAAAAACATTTACTCTGACCTTTTTGGCCTCTTGTTGAACCCCGTAGTATACCTATACTTGATTCATTTAACACTGAAGAGGTTTGAAAGACTTTTCTTTTACCACAGATGGATCAACGACTCGCGGAACTGGTTATTTGACGAAAGAGACGTACCCGTCATCTGCGGAAACCTGACCGGAGCGCGGCACTGCGAGCCAACCCATACGTGTCTGTGCATAGGCCCCAACCCCAACCATGGGTACACAAACTTCGACAACTTCCTGTGGTCCATGTTGACCACATTCCAGCTCATCACGCTCGATTACTGGGAGAATGTATATAATATGGTGAGTCTTTGTTGCTTAAGGAAGGATGGACAATCTGCATCATCCCATCATCATGGGTGTTCTGACCAGGTTGCGGCACTTCGAGCCAACTCTTACATTTCGTACATTGCCACCAACCCCAACCTCCCAGCTCTTGATTCCGGGGAAGATGTGTATGGTATGAGTATTTAGATAACAGTTTAATACTTAACAACTTCGTAAGTTGACCTCAATGATGGACATATCAAGCATTTCCATTAATCCAATTTCTAAGGAGCTAAAGAATGATATGAAACAATTCGTGTATGCTGTTAAAGGATGCCATCGTAAACAAAGTATTTGTTTCAAAAAGTCCAATACAGAGTGATTTACTCTACCATCAGAAAGAGAATTTATAGACACATTACAATTCTGAAGCGGGAATTCCGAAAGATTAATGAAGCACAGGTGAAAGAATAGGCCCCTTTTCAAGCGCACTTAACCGGATTTTGTGGTATAGGTTCTTACACGTAATAGATATAATACGCGACAAGCTACACCGCAGGAGAGCGGAGAGGGTGTAATGCGATATGATATGTCACACACACTCCTGTTCGGAGGCGCACTATAAGTATTAGGTGTTAGAGTAAAGGCTATATATCCATCCAACGTATTTATTATAACATTGAACCATGATTGAATCCAAATCTGTAACAAATACGGGGCTGTCATCTTTGAATATGATGACTGTTCTGGCAGCAAGATTTTTAACACTTGCGAAAGTTAAAGCCACTCAATATAATAAATTGCTCAGAATATATACATATGTTAATGACTAATCTTAGAAGTTCGACATTCAAGAGTTACGTTACTACACTAATATTATCTTGCTTTATATTTGTGACTCGTAAACCACCGGGCGAATTAAAAACCTATATTTACCCAATCCTGAAGAACATCTTACCTAACCAAAATTAGTGCATATATATTCAATGCTCTCATATCCTCTATATAATATACAATTTATCAACCCCTTAGGCAATTATACAGCAATCAATTAACTAATATGGCCATTCAATCTGTACGCGTAATTTAACTAATAGCCTGAAGTAATAGCCAAATAGAATAATTATAACCATGATAGCTGCCATCTTACCATTCACACCAGTGCCTACTGGACTCACGAATTCAAACAATTCGTAACTTTCAAATGACAGTGCAGTCTCCGCTTTGAATTTGTCTAACAAAATTTGTTTTGGAATAATTTGCGAATAGCATGTCGGATTTGAAGTGAGCTGAGAGAGGTTTGGAATTCAGGTAGGTACACAGGATCAGGTACCTGAAAATTAAAACCTTACTTCATTCTTCGTGAGTATGACTTGTATGACCAACATTACGGTCCTCAGTTCTTAACATCAGCCTTGTTAGCATAATTAGGTACCTAATATAATTATACTGCCACAGTGTGGTTTCCGCTAGGGACCGAAGTTTTCCGAATTTCATCCCACATTTTGCAGGTTTTCTCGTGATACGTTCCATTAGCGATAAACTTAGTAATCATAGGTACAATAATAATATTCTTAGGGAAGCCGGAAATAATTTGCCTTTCATGTTCTTCATGAGCCGTAGTACCTAAAAGATCTGGACTGGCTGAAAATTAAGCAAGCCGGTGGGGTCGAGTTGTATGGACGCTCCGCAACTGCTATGCAGTAACATATCGCACTGGTATGCAAAAAATACTCCAAGTAGCAAAAACAATCGCATTTACGTAACAAAAGTAGTTGTTTGCATAAATTGCAGACTATAAACAACGGACGTGTTCCCTGAATAAAATACCTTCCGGGTAGAAAATGAGTTAACGCTTCATATGTCGTAACCCCGACACCTGTTGTGCACCTTAGGCTGCAGTTTTATCGCTGTTTAATTCGAGTTTTACATCTGAAGCACGACGTTTATTGTAGTATTTTATAAGCTTTAAAATGCATTATGATTGAATCATTGTAAGCAGAGTGGCATTGTGTGAAATCTGGGGGCACGGCAGTGCCCCCGCCAAGTCGAGCGCGAAGCAAACACTGCCGTACCATCCTTTACTGGAACCATTTCGCCGCATTTTCAGGCCCCTATTTGAGAACCTCTGGATAAGACCAGAACGCAGAAATTTTCGTCATCCAGTAAGCTACATATAATCACATACTTAAAATCCAAAATTTCAAGTCTGTAGATCATTTAGTTCCGAAGTTAAGCGAAAGCAAAGTTTCGCATTTACGACACTCACTCACTCATAATCATAAGAATAGAACTAGTACTTCCCATAAACTCAGAGAGCTGAAATTTGGTACAGAGTTAGGGTTTAATGGCCACATAAAGGAAAAACTATAAAATCTGGAGTACCTGGTGACCCTGATTAGAAACACAAAACTGCATAAGTAAGTTTGTAATTCTATACAAAATACATGCGATTACAAAGTTACTTTTGCAGTTTGAATGTTCGTTACAAGAAGTCGTACCTGAAAAGAAAAAAGAAGGACTGCCTACAAAAAGAGATGAGATCCCATCAAAAACATTACATGTAAAAAGATGCAAGTCTCGCAAAACAGTTCTTCTACAACAAAAAAGTAATGATATGTAATGTTAAACCAAGTCGGTTATATTTTAGTCAATTCCAAGATCGAAGATCGAGAAATGGCCAAGTCATTCTATATATTTAAAAAAAAAAAAGTAATGCCGATGCAAGTCGGTGGAAGTCTTGTTCTGTGGACACCCCTCCGGTGCTATTGACTAAAATATAACCGACTTGGTTTAACATTACATATCATTACTTTTTTGCTGTAGAAGAACTGTTTTGCGAGACTTGCATCTTTTTACATGTAATGTTTTTGATGGGATTTTATTTAATTTTCACACACACAAGGCAATATGGCCTAGTCATAAGATTAAACCTGTAATAAATAGGAAAATAATCGTAGGTATTTATTGTAGATCAGCAAACAAATAGAACGAAAAAATTAACAGTGATCGCATGTAATCCGAGGAAGGAAAAATAATACGTTCAGTTATAAATCAGCTTATAAATCAGACAATATTTACACAGTTATATTCAGTTCACACATAGGCAGTTGAAGAAACATACTGTAGAAAAATGCACAATGTACATCTTTATTTATATAATTCTTCTGTACGTGTGTTTGTCACCTAACTCCTCCTAAACGGCTGGACCGATATGTATGAAATTTTGTGTGTATCTTTGAGTTGGTCCCTGGAAGGTTTGAAAATACAATTGGACCCGGTAGGTGGCGCTGCTTCGCCGGGCAGGACGACGTCTGCCGGGTCCGCGCTAGTATTAAAACATATCTTTGCAACAAATGCTGCACCGCGACGCCCTCGGAAATAACAATACCTTCTACTTTAAATTTCGTCGCCTAACCCATAATACCACCCATAACGTATTACCAAACAAAGTCAGGTAAAAACAAGATTCGTCTCAGCACCGCAAAACCTGAAACTAGACAGCAGATTATAATAACACGTTAAACCTTTGTAGGTAGGTACTCAAGCGCCTGAGCGAAATTGTTTTTAGGCGGTCTCGTCTGGCGAGCCATTTGCCGGTCACCACAACCACTTAAGTACTATACGGAGACAGTAGCACGTTTTTGTTTTTAAACCTGACTGTGGCTTTATATAACGGGCCGAATAAAGCGATTGGAGAGACAGTAGCATGTACAGTCAGCATCAAAATTAGTTTGACATAATGAAGAGATCAAATGTTTCTATTCCTTTGTAATAAAATAAAATAAATAAATATTTGTGGACAATCTTGCAAAGCTTGTACTATGGGTAGTAAGCGACGATATACATACTTATATAGATAAATAGATACTTAAATATATAGAAAAACATCCAAGACCCAGGAACAAATATTCGTGCTCATCACACAAATAAATGCCCTAACCGGGATTCGAACCCGGGACCTCCAGCTTCGTAGGCAGGGTCACTACCAACTAAGCTAAAGCGGTCGTAAAGACTTTTGACGTTTTCATATGCCAAGCTACTTTTGATGCTGACTGTACTGTACCATGAAGATTACACACGAGGCAGGGCAGCTAATCTACGAATAAAATGAAGTGTACGGCGTTAGGGGTTTATAATAACAAGTCAAGAGTCGAGAAAATACGTTTTTTTTAGATAAAAACACTCGGCTTTTATATTAAGGTTTGGAATGCGGAAATTATGACAATGGTCGTAATTAATTGTATATTATTTAAAGGCATTCTTAAGTTCTAGGAAATCTGTAGTTACCTAAATGAAAAATATTATCAAGTGTCCATCAGCGGTGTATCAGCTAGCTGTGGACAGCTGTGTTATATTATAATGGTGACCTCACTACAAAAAGAACCTGCTCAGCTAGCATGTTAGTTTTTATAGTGACGTTTTACGTGACGCTTTTTGGCGATTATTATAAAACCGTTCGTGGGTTGAAATTGGTATTTTACGTGCAACAGATTCATGAAATGAAACAACCGGTTATATATATTCGCTGCACAAAATGTCGCACTTTTAGGTCTAGTTTTCCTCCTCGGTTGGAAGGTCCGATGGTAATGGCATATATATTCTTAAATCGAGGGCCTACACCAAATCTTGAGATTACCTAAGTGACAAAACCCCAAATACGCCACCCAGCTCCTTTATATTCAGCAAGATTATCGATATTAATAAATTTTATGTCACACCTGGCCATAAAGCGGCAATTACCGCACGCTCCGCGCGCGGGAAATCCCACTTCCTGGCCAGGGGGTGACATAAAATTTTGTACTTAACACGGGCGGTAATAAAGAAAGCCTCAGATCGCATATTCATCGCCCTTGCCTTCGGCTCGGGCGTCAAATACCTGCGATCTGAGACATTCTTTGTTTTACCGCCCTTGTTAAGTAATGTACTATTAAAGAAATGAAATGCTTTAAGAATGGTCAATAAAAGTGAGCCTACTGCACTAAGGTACAACTAAGTATGTGGGTAGATAGAGATAGGTAATTATCAACCCGGCGCTCTACGCAGAATTAATTAAGGCCCACCAAAACAGCCCTTACATTATGAATAAGTACGTTTAGTAAACTAAAGTTCATTTTGGGGAACGCGGCCCTTCATTATATCAACGTTCGTGGGCTGAGGGCTGGTTGCTATTCACAACGCTTACCGACATCTAGCCTGAAAACAATTTTTTTATTTACTTACCTACATACCATGGTGATGGCAAACAAGAACACGGCTTTCTTCGAGGTAAGCAGACATTATAGAGAAGCTCGTTGCCGATCTAGCCTTCATTTGAGGATTCATTTTTAGGTTTCCGTACCCGATGGGTCGAAACGGAACCCTATATTGCTCTCACTAACACGTCCGTTCGTCCGTCCGTCCATTCGTTGTCTGTCACACAGGTTTACAGCCAAACGGTTGGAGCTACAGTCTTAAAATGTTCACAGTATAAACATCTAGGTGTCCCAAAGCCATACAAATAGTTAAAACTCATTTTTAAATGTTTCAAGAGGGATTCGCGGGAAAGGAGGCGCGAAAACAAACCAACTTAATTTTGCGGTTGGTTCGGAACCCTAAATATGCGAAGTCTAACTCGCACTTGACTGGTTTTTTCGCAGAGGCAGCGTTAGGCGTGGGATACCGCCTACAGCCTTGCGGTCCTAGGGGCCTCGCGCTTCAAGAACGCAAAACATGGATGCAATAACATTGCTTCTTGCGCCATCAGCTAAATGAACATACCTTGGTCTTGTCCCACCACTGTTTTTCGACAGCTAGAAACAAAACGTAGTTCCCTCAAGTTCAACAGCGCATTGTCAGAAACGCTGGCGACTTAACTTACCACTCCCCTCGATTTTCCCCAGGCCACCCTCCAACCGCGCACTCCATCGCTTTATTAGCCCCAGCCTATAAAGCCACGGTAAGGTTAAAAAAATACTCATCACAAGGAACACAATACCACATACTTGCAGAAAAAGTAATAAGCTGCAAATATGAGCTAGACGACATTCCGCTGAAAACTAGGCTAAACCAGTAGCTCTAGTATAAGTTTTTTCGAAACATTAACTAATTCGAACGCGTTTGCGTTTTGTCTCAAAATGTATGAAAGTGGTATGAAAACGTGAACAGCGCCTCTGGTGGTCACTAGTGGAAACTAACATAACAGCGAGTATAACATTTGTTGCTAACCGATGAACGAGCGTATTTCAAACTCGGTGAGAGCGTTTTCATACATTTTGAGACAAAACGCAAACGCGTTCGAATTAGTTAATGTTTCAAAAAAACATACTAGAGCTACAGAGGTATAAGTAAGTATACCCTTCAATCGCCCACTGTGCCGGGGTCAAAATATACTAGCCATGCGTGTTGAAGCGAATAAAGACATTTGTCAATAGCATAGAAACTTCGAATCATAAAGATGTAGTTGAACCTGAAATACACATGGAGTTGCGCATTTACTTCGAGCTTACTGTAATTTGATTAGGTAGTTGATTCGAGTTAAGAGCCTTTTAATAATTTCAGTCAAATCAAGTTCTTATTGAACATGCATGCGAGTATTATCAGTTAAATAACTATTTATGGAGTAGCGACTGATAACTACTCGTACTGTCAGCTGCAAAAAGATATACACGATAAGTCTGAATTACGATTAATAACGGGATATTTACCATGTATATTTGTATATGTGAGTTTCGGATAATTAGTGATAATGGCGCTTGCAACAGTGCCGAAATAACGGAAACTCACATATTCAAATATACATGGTAAATATCCCGTTATTATTCGCAATTCTAATGTAAATGACTGACTTATACTCGTCGACTACAATATTACAATTAGAACTTCATAGACCATTGCACAATATTATACATTTTAAGCTGTACTAAAAGTCTATGCTCTATGGAGTAATATAATATTTTATTGTACAACTGCGCGGAGAATCGAAATATCATTCAAAAATAGAACGCCGTAATTTGATGAAAAAAAATAAGTTTAAGGAGACTCATTTTATGAATATTTCAACATTGATAGTGCTTCCCGCGCTTCTGAACGTAAAACCGTCAATGCACTTGTCAAATTGTCTACCCACTTAAACGGTCGTCTGGATACTGGCCATAATCATTAGAAAAAAAAACTTAAATTCTCTTGCGTCGTGATTGGTCGAAATTTGACATGATGCCAAAGGCGGGCATGGACTGATAATTTTTTTTTCATTCTTAACAGGGCACCGGACGCGTGGGTATTGTTAGTACAAATTTACAATACTTGTGATATTATCGTAAATTTCATAATTATTTAGACTTGTTTTCAATATTCATCAATACCCACGTGATACGTATTGTGATATGTGCAGACCACGTGCTATTAATCACCGTGTAACTTACATGCACAAATGAGATCGTTTCAGCGGCAACTTTCTGTTATTTTGTTATTTTCGTGGACTCGTAGAAAAAGTAACGCGGTTCTCGACTAAAAAAGCATTCATTAAGTATATAACGATTGTATAAAATACTAATGTGAGCTTAAAATCTTATACGATAAGCCTGTTCAAAATAAACTTTGCTCGACTCTATTAAATTAACCGTTAGAGTCTAGCGAAGTTATTTTTGAACAGACTAATCGTGTATATCACTATATCTTTATGCAGCTGACTGTACATATAACATAAATTATACTATTACAACATTTTTATTTAGAGTGTAGACTGGTAAAAGTAGAGATTAATCGAATAACAAGATATTGTTAATCATTTAACGTTAAAACAAACACTTGATTCGACATTAAAAAGTACGAAGCTGTGGCCATTTCAAGTAGGGTTTGCGTCCCGAGACCGACAATATAAAAAGTCCCGAAAATCCCGGGATATTTCAAACAAACCAAATAGTGATTACGTAACGATTTCCAGCGTGCGTAAGGTTGATTTCAAAATGCTTAATGAAATTTCCCATACTAATCATGACAGTTTGGTCTGCGTAACGTAAGTTTGACACGATACAATGATCAACTAGCCGGTTCTGGGATTTCAAAAACTCAAGTAACTATATTATATTATAGATACTAAGATAAGACTATACATAAGCTGCATAGTTAAAGCTAATATTTGCATGCGAATTTCCGCCGAAGTCTGATTAATCAAGTGCGGCATTACGAATTAAATTATTCAAGCCCCGAGCTCGGAGTAGCGCCTGAAATAATACTCGATTAATGTTAAATAATTTATTCGTCGGATCACTTTGTAGTTTCTTGATTCATTTATACTACATTTTGAATCATTTTCATTTATACTACTTATTTAATTTAAAAAAGTTGTAGTAGATAATATTAATTTCTTTATTATGAATGATGTAGTTCCTATGTTTTAAATCCGGGTAGAGCTGTAAATAAGTCTAGATCAATCGAGAATACGCAAACATGACAAATTATTTTTTTCAACTAAAATTGGTAGCAGATATGTTTTTAAAGACCATCCTCTATCAGCTGCAATCATTAACAAATATTCAGATCAGACTTTCGACGTTCGAATTGTTAATTGGATTAGGTCTGGATCCTCGATCGTCCAAGCATAGCTCCCACGGGCGAACATTGCGAGCTATAAGATAGAGCGAGATAGGAAAATAAATAATCTTGGTTTTCTCGCTCTTATATCTTTTAGGACTGAATAAATGATCTTGGTTTTCTCGAGCAATAATACTTAACGTGGAAACGATTCAGAATAGAGTCATCATTTTGAAGTTCCTTTGACACATACGTTTTCCAATCCAGTTTGATATCAATGTGAATTCGAATTGCAATCGTAATTAAGCGATTCTAATCCTGATAAGATCAACTGGCAGTCGCTTTCTTAAAATTAATGCCTATGCCAAATCTCGAAATTTGGTACCAAAGCAGACCCCGGGTTCCTAGGATACGACCGGTACAAAACTAGGATGATTTATAATCAAAAACATGTGAATTGAAAATGCACGCATTCGCTCAGCGTTAAAAACAAGCGTGTGAATGTGAAATATACTTAGATCGAAATGGAATGTGCAAATATGTGCCATAGATTAACCCCTGAGCTCTACGTACTCTTACTTCGAAGCGTTTAATGGCAGATGCAGATAGAACCATTCGATAGCAAATTAAACGGTCGTATTACCGCCATTTAATTAAAATGGCGGGTAATTCGTGACGATCCTTAATTTGTTACCGTGCAATTCAAAGCCTGTTATTGGCAAAATAATGAGTTATGGAGAAACTGTTCCATACTTACTACATATATTTGCAGTTGAAAATAATATTAGCCGGGTTTTATGCACTACATAGTGTGCACAATTGGCACAACAAACCATCTGTAACCATAAGCGGTGTTCATTAAAATGTGATTATATGGAAAGTTTGACAGATTTATATGGGTGGATTTGGAGCGCGCTCGTGGCCCAACGGTATGCAAGGTTAGACAATTTCGGGCGGGGTCAGTCCATGGATGGGTGACCGCTTTGAGTGGTTACTAACTGAGCGCTCCCGTACTTTGGAAGACACGTTAAGCCGTTGATCCCGGCTGCTGTCTATGACAGCAGTCGTTAAGCCAAATTGGAGGCCTTCGGGCGGCTTGAGAAATTCTAACAGTCAAGTTCACAAAAAGTAACACTCACTTGACAAAGGGGGGGTCGAAGTTGCACCACGTCCGTAGGGAAAGTACCCACCGCTACCCTACACGTGACCCCTGGGTGATGGTTCTAAAAGTGCAACAAAAACTGGCAACCGTACTGTCTTCTCGAAGATCTCACGGTTCGAAATAAATGCCATACGATAAATAAATAAATGGGTTGACAGCTGCAGGTGCCATATTTAACGTAGCTCAGTCTCGAATCGAATGCAGGGCTCGGAACTGGTTTTTGCTATTTTTCAAATATCTCCTAAAAAACTTCTCATATCTCCATTTTTATTTTAAGATATCTTTTTGGTAGCCTTCACCTAAGTAATAAATGATTTACAGTACGCAAAAACATTGTTAAATGTAACTAACCGAAATTTTTAACCGGTTAATTTAATGAATACGGAACCGGTTTCTGAGCCCTGATCGTAAGTTGGGGCAACACATGATACAATAATATACTGCGCCAAGTATGGCAATCCGGTACATCGGTTAGTAGTGTGGGTGGCACAAGTTATGGCATCAGCCTATCGATCGGACGTGACGTAAGTGTGTGTGACGTCGACAGTGACTTCACTTGTGTCACGATCCGGATTGTCAGACCTTGTTTACTTAGTTAGACCATGGGGCAACCCGCCTTAAGGCTTCATTGTCCGTTTACAAGTCAATCTAACCTAACCCCTCCGCTGTTCCAGGTGCTCTCGTCCTGCGGCCCCATGTCGGTGTCCTTCTTCACCGTGGTGGTGTTCTTCGGGTCCTTCTACCTCATCAACCTGATGCTGGCCGTGGTCGCGCTCAGCTACGAGGAGGAGTCGCAGATCACACAAGAGGTATATTTCGTACACAACTATAAGGCCAAGTGCTGTCAAATTAACGCAAGCAAAAATCTATCTAACAGTCAGAGCTCTAAGTCGAGTTTTGCTTGCGCCCGTTTGACAGAATTTAGCCATAGAGTTGTGTACGAACTATACTTTATTAACATATTCACTGCCAAGAACCCGCGCAGCAGGTTCTTTGCTCGTAGACACATAGCCGATACCATGCATTTAGGATTTCGCCCGTCGCCGCGTTGGTGAACACACGTGCTCTTCACGACGACGGGCTGAATCCACTACCGTACAAAACCAGTTGGCTACTGTCATGGCGTCGTTACCGAACAACGTCTAATGAACACGTGGTTGGCGAAATCATCATAAATTAATCATCGAGGAGGAGTCGCAGATCACACAAGAGGTACTTTATTAACATATTCACTGCCAAGAACCAGGGACCGGACAACCCTTTCCTCGCTAAAAGCCTTTCAATGGGCGTCCCTTTAATATGGCTAACCCATTGAAAGACTCACCAGTTCGAACTGCTAGCCCATTGGTTTGACTATCCCTTACCGAAAAACTCACCAAACAATAAACCTAGCCCTTTATAAGGGTTAGCCTAACGATTAAGCGCTTTTTTAAAAACTTTCCCTTTAGAAATTTCGTACTTACGCTTTACGTGAAAGAGACAGGATGAGGATAGTAATACGTGCGAAGTGCGAACATCAAAGAACGCCGCCCCGCGTCGGTTGCTCGATATCGGATGCGTAGTAGTGTGTGCTTTATTAACAAGCCGGACGATTTAAATTAGCACGCTAACATGCTAAGGCTAGCCCTTTATTTGGCTTACCGCTATAAGCAATATGCAAGGTTTGGGTGAGCGGATGATAAGGGTTTTGTAAGGGTATTGGGGACCGGCACATTTAGTCATATGGGTTACCGCTTAATAAGGGCTTTAAAAGCAAAATGAAAGGGTTTTGACGGGCAAAGGGCATGGTGAGTAAATCCTTATGCAAAACCCATTCAAAACCCTTTGAAAGGGATAGCGGGCCGGTCCCTGCCAAGAACCCGCGTAGCAGGTTCTTTGCTCGTAGACACATAGCCGATACCATGCATTTCGCCGCATGTAGAGGAAAACGCAAAGCGCTACGAAAAGGTTGGCAGCGAAAGTTTAAAATTTTATTAAGTTACAGGGTAGGGCAATGTATTCTCCATACAAACTCTGTGCACGTTTTATTCGTCGGTTTTGGCACTCCCGAATATATATATTTTTTTGCTTGTAGATATTGGATATACCTACGAAGAACCTGATATAAAAGATATAAGAAAAAATAAAACAAAAATTTGAAAAAAATTAAAAAATATTTCTCCAGGTTATGGCTAACATACTCACCAAAAACCATAAATGTAGTGCTAACACAAGCGAAGAAAAACTTGCATAGTTTGTATGGAGAGAGCTTGCCCCCCACGTACCGGGCGCTTTGCTCGTAGACGCGTAACCGATGCGATACCATGTGTTTCCCCGTATGTAGAGAACATCACGAAGCACTACGAAAAACTTGGCACTGAAAATATTGTCGTGCTCTACTATAGGGTTTCACGTCTTGATGTAGGATCAGTAACTACACGGCGCAAAATAACTCTACCATTTTTTAGCAAAATATATTTAGGAAATTCATACATACTGTCATGACCTAATCCTGGATACCACTACGTTTCCTTATGGAAGAACCGTGAGTCATGTTAAAACTATATTACACTAAACGGTTAAACTCACGTATTAATTGTCACTCCCGGCGACATGTTTCGAACTCGTCGAACGCACTCAACCTGATGAAGAACTCCCGACGAGTTCGAAACATGTCGCCCGGAGTGACAATTAATACGTGAGTTTAACCGTTTAGTAACCATAACCTATATAAAAACTAGGTACTATCGAACCAACTGAATCGTGACCCACCGTGGAACCTTGTCGCTGAAAGTGTCATAATGATTTTCCTTGTCAGGCAGTACGATGCAGGGATCGAAACCGGTATTTTTAAAAATCCCAGAAATAGTCCAATATTTTGAATTATTGTATGGTTTTTACGTAGGACTGAATCATGTATTTACTTTACAACTCCTTATTATTAGAATGTCCCATTAAAAATGAAATTATAAACCAAAGAACGAAAAACAACGATATAAATACCGGTATTTTATATGGAGCAAATACCGGTATCCGATCCCTGGTACGATGTCACAATGACATTTTCTGTGACAAGGTTCCACGGTGGGTCACGATTCAGTTGGTTCGATAGTACGTATTAAATAATAATACGATCTCTGATGTGAATTTTCATTGAAATCCACCAGGAAAGAAAAAAGGACCTAAACGAGCACAGAGACGACTCGACGTTCAGTTTCGACCCGACGTCGCTGGCCGTCCGTACGCTGGCCAAGGACTCTAAGAAGAGGATAGACGCCCGCAAAGGGTTGCTCTTAGCCTCGTATTCACGGAAGAGGACGAGGAGACGCAAGCGGGGCAAGAGCGCCATACACCATGCTGCAGCTGTCGCCGCCGTCGCTGAGAGGTAAGTCCGCACACTCCCTTAGAGTATCTTGTACATAGGGAGAGGGAGCAAAGAGTATAATAATGTAATAGGGAGTTCGATTTTTGCTTTGAAAGGCACGTTAAGCCGTTGATCCCCGGTTGCTGTCTATAGCAGCAGTCGTTAAGCCAATTTGGAGGCCTTCGGGCGGCTTGAGAACTTCTAACAGTCAAGTTGCCCACTCACTTGACAAAACCTAATCCCAATAAGGTCTAGTTTCCCCTCGGGGTTGGAAGGTCAGATGGCAGTCGCTTCCGTAAAAACTAGTGCCTACGCCAAATCTTGGGATTAGGTAGCGGACCCCAGGCATCAATCAGGATGCAACTGTACTGGGATAACGCTAGGAGGATGATGAGGATGATGAGGGAGTTCGATTTTTTCTCACCTCATGGAAAGCGACAACAAGGCCTAAGATGGTTCAGATGACTCGATGGTTCAGTAATAGCCTATTCACTCTTGCCATGAAAAGGCCTAGATTATTTATCATCATCAGCCTATATACTACGTCCCACTGCTGGGCACAGGCCATCCTCTCATAGATGAGGGGGATTGGGCAGTAGTCCCCACACTGGCCCAGAGCGGGTGGCGGGAGATTATTTATAATTGTCCGGAAATAGACCGGACCAAGTTCCACTCCTTTGCAAGATCCTACCTTCCTTTTTCTTTGTAAGATTGACAATTTGAAAAGTCAAGATATTAACGATCACTATGCAATAAGTAGCAGCAAAACGAAAGCCTTCATTCGATCTTACTGAAATTTCTCATTTATTCCTTACTGTCAACAGACGGGAAGCGATATTTATATCCCTAGGGGGCATCAGTAGCTGCTGCGATCTACTCGGAAGAGTGGTGGAAATGAAAACAACTAAAAAGTATTCGACTCGTGATTCAAGTGTAAAATGTACTGGACGTCTATTCGACTCGACATATTAATATGATATTCGTGCAGTGCTTAATATTTTGTAGGTAACTCTTTATCCACAGGTATTTATTTTTATTTATTTGTTATTCAAACGAGGTACAAACGCGGTTTACTAGAAAAAATCTATTTTCCACCTTCAATATCCAGGTTCCTCCTGTAATGCTCGGCTTGGTGGGTGTGCGGTGTGCGTATATACCAATGTGATTGGTATAGGAGTATAACGCTAACAATTATTGTAATTCTAACAGAACAGTCTTGCAAGCTCAATAGTCGGGGAAAGAAACTTTCATTACACATTAAATCCTTCTATTCACTGTATTTGTTCTTGCATTCCGATAGAACATTCTTTTGTTTTCCTCGAAAAATATAATGAGCTTTTCCCAAAAAAAATATTTTTATAATTTTATTATTTTTATTCGTCATTAAATTTAAAACATTATTGACCTAAAGGTTTTTATAATATTAATAAAAACAGTATTTAAAAATATCGCCTCTCATCTCGTAAATAATGCATAAGGAATAATAATAATAAAAATAAGAATAACAGTTGACATTAATTAAAAATTGGTGATTTTTAACTACATTGTAAGAACGATTCCAATCTTCCAAAAATAGCTTCATTGAATAGAATAGAATAGAATAGAAAAAAGTTTATTCATGACGTTTTACTTAGGCTAATACATAAGATATAAACAATTCATATAACTAAGTATACCTATATAAAATCGTCATTGAAATGGCCTCCACTCAGCTTTAATGTCAAGGTACCTTGTGAGTATCTTGACGCTGGTCTTCCGTGGATACCTTTCAAGAGAGCGCTCCAACACGCTTAACACAAATTGTTTATTAGTACTATTTTTATATCAATTTTAACCGAGTTTATCTTGATAAACTCGAAGGAGAGACAGGGGATAACTTGATCCTCAGTCGTAACTTATTTGGATATATATAGAATTGATAAATAATCTCGAGCGTAGGATTTATTGATATTAATATGTATCTTCAATTTACTGAAATGAACAATTGCAGCTCTGGGGTTACGCACTTCGAAATGCACGATGATAATCTAAAGAACCTAATGAATGAATAGAGAAAGCTTCCAAGTCTGTGGTTTTAATGTGAGGATTTTTTTGTTTCCTCTACTAAAATCCTTATTCCTCTGTATTAGCTACCTATAGACTGATTCGGTGTAACAGGTCAATTAATTCCGGGATGGTAGATAGCTTTATTGCTTGCTGTAGGTCCCGCAACAGGTAGCTCACACGTCAACGCTTCCCTTAGGCCTGATAAAAAAGTTAGGTAATCAAATTTAAGGGGTATATTCGGATCGTTTAGAATAATAAACTGGTTTGCGGGCTAGGTTAAACATGATTTATATTAATAAGAAATATAATCTTTTGGCAACTTATTACATGACTTAATCAATTTTTTTCTGATGTATATATTTGTTTCCATTCAAAACCATCCGTTTGTTCTCATTGGCAAATCATTTCAGTGACTTCTCAAACTATCAATTTAATCCAGCGGCGACAAGTCTTTTTGAATTAAGCCCTCGCCTCGCTCGCCACCATAGATATATAAATACATATACAATTGTACAATTGTATTTATATATATTTATATATCTATGCTCGCCACACGCTTTCAACGCGCCATGCGCCATTTGATTCGAAATGTCTCAAACACCGATTTGATTTACTTTATAGCACTGGTACTTTACGAAAAGAAATATTCTAAATCTTCGACGAATTCTTGACTTTTCAGAGAGAGCCATCAATCAGACATCAACTTTTATTTGCTCCATTCTAGCGATAGAGATAAATATAGATATACGAATTTCGATCTTCTAACGTTCATATTAGATCAGAATAGGATGATGTTGATGACTACATATCTCGCTTGAAATTATTAAATAAATAGTATCGCTTGATACATCATCTTGCAATTATCTCAAGAAAAACAATGGCTCTATTTCAGCTCGCGACATTGACAGGCTTAAAAATACTAAATTATGTCTGCTTCCACTTCCTCGAAACTTCCCAAAGCAATATCCTCTCCCTATCACTTGCAGCTGAAGTGAAATAACAACAAGATCCTGGGTTCAATTTCGCTCACAGATATTGTTTTGTGGATAATTTTGGCATGATATCGCGTTCGTTTCGCCGGTTATCATGACGCAAATTATACACGCGAACGACCCTCGAGAAAACTCTCCCGTTGTCACAAATTCAATTGGAACCAATGTTCGATACGAGAGGAAATGGCCTTATTTTATTACCTGCCTCGACCTCTTATTTCATAGGATTCTACGCCCACAAAGGAGGCGCGTTATAAAATTCTAGGATAGCGTCGTTTTCCTTTTTATTTATGGCTGACATGTTTTAAAAGACGAGTTTTCAACGACGTGTTCTATTCGTATTATTTCGAAGCCGATTTTTCGACGTGGCGTTATTTATCCGTTGGATCAAGGCTCAATCTATGGACCTTAGCTGTGGATTGAAAATAAACCAGAACCGTTGTCAGTTGTTTCACCGTTTGATTATAGTTTGAGTAGTTAGTTTTTGATTAAATCTGGATTTCCGGGAGCTTTTTGTGGAGACTCTCCACCGTCATCAATAATGTCAGGCGGCTTTCGAACTCTTCGGGACTTCTTCTTCAGGATGAGTACTTACATTCGTTTTTAGAGTATTTCGTCCGGAGTGAAAATTAATGTCGTAAAATACCTACAGTTTGAAACACGACTCCAGAAACAGAAACCATAAAATACGCACCAAGATTAAATATATTAAACACATACTTATGTATTTGCTTGCCAGCTCTCATCCAGCTTTTTATACGACGACGATGGCAAACAAGCGTACGGTCCACCTGATGGTAAGTAGACGCCGCAGCCTATAGACGCTCGCAACTCCAAAAGAGTCACGAGCGCGTTGCCGACCCTTATAAAATTTGAGAATTCAGTGTGTTGACAGCAGAAGGGATGAAAGGCCAGCACTGCAAAAAAAGTATTTTTTTTGTAGATATACCTTATAGACGTAAATTATGTTTTTTTTTTTCTTTTCAGTCATCTGGACGGTTCACAATAGGTAAAGCTTTTCACGCGCGAATTTTATAAAACCGCGTTTTGCCAATGCCAGCTGTCACTGGCTAGTTTATACGGTACGCTTGGTGTTTTAAAAGGATTTTCAAGCCTTTTGCTAACTCGTGATCGTGATTTATCTAGTAGCATTTCTCTTTTTTTGACGTGAATGATAGGTAGTTTCCTTTTGTTATCGCTTTCAATTTAGTAGTGTTCCAATTTGAACGCGCTTGAAGAAAGAATATGCCTTCTAAAGGCTTCATTCCTTTCTTTCGCTTGACTTATATTAAGCGCCAAGCAATAGCGCCTAGTCACATACCTACAGTTACAATACCTACCTACACAACCTACTTTTCTATATAATTGGGATTTTAGCAGGTTCATTAATTTGGATTGTGAACCAGCATCCAGCATCTAATCGGATTAAGAAGATCAATGGATGTTAAGAGCCCATATATGCACTTTCACCAATGTTTATCGACCTAGATCTCAACATCTATAGTGATTAAATATCTGTCCTTTCAGTATATTAATCTTGAACTATTTTCCTCCAGTCTGCTAAAAGTGAAAACATGATTTGCAAAAAAATTCTCGATACTTTTATTTTTCAAACATAACCCTTTTTAGGGTTCCGTAGTAAACAAGGAACCCTTATAGTTTCGCCATGTCCGTCCGTCCGTCCGTCCGACCCCCGTTTTTCTCAGTAACCGTTAGTACTAGAAAGCTGTAATTTGGCATGAGTATAGATATTGATGACGCCGACAAAACGGTAGAATAAAATCTTGAAAAAAATTTTTTTTTAGGGTACCTCCCCTACATGTAAAGTGGTGGTGCAATTTTTTTTTCTTCCAAACCCCATCGTGAGGGGTATCGTTGGATAGCTCTTTTAAAAATATTATAAGGTTTCTAAGAGTATTTTTTGATTCAACAATCGGTTGGCGTGATATTAAGCTATGACGTGAAAATTTTCGTTATGGTCAAGTGTCCCCCCCCCCCCCCCCCCCCTGCCAGCTAAACGGTGGCTGCTAGGCATGTGAAAAAAATCATGGTAGTAGTATATACGATGAATTTAAAAGGAAAACTATCACAGCTAAGTAGACATTACTAGTTAACGAGTAATAGTCAAACTTCAGAAATGTACTTTGCAAAAGCAAACTTTCGAACAATTTCCATTGATACCTTAGATAATGTTGTTAATTCTGTCAAAAACATAGTAAATATAAGTTTGCGAACTTTTTAGTCCACATAATGTAACGGGTGGACGACTACGGAACCCTACCTTGCGCGTGGCCCGACACGCACTTGGCCGGTTTTTTCACTTTTTTTTGATGTTTTTGGTTTAATAGTTGTAAAATGATAAGTTCTCAAACCTGATAAAAAAGATTATCCTTATAAATGCACACGTTTAGAATAAACATCAATATTTACGAAAAACACGCGCTGAGCTTCCGTAGAGAGCGGGCTCACGCGCGTTAGAGCGGGACTTGCAATGCTATTGCCATCTACGCCCTCTTAAAGCAAATCATAAAGCCTCTGCAGACACTATCCAGACTCATTTTAAAGCAAGGCTAACAAGCGACTGACTCCAGAGATTCGAACTAATATCGTAACACCCGCGTTTGGGAGCAAATTCGATAAATTTTCCGCAAACTTCCACAAAGCAGAGTTATTCGGGCTGGAGAATAAATGGGTTGCAACTCTAGCTGTATTTAACTGTTATTACTCAGTGTTTGAAAGCTTTTTGCTTTAGTTTGAAATGTTTCAGAATTGGTAAACATTTGTGTTCAATTAAAATTGGTCCGTTGGAATACTTGGAATATAAAATTTCGGAACACATTATTTTCTGGGGTTTTCAAGCAAATTTTCTAACTTTAATTTAAACAGAACGGCATCCTTAAATACGTAGAAAGAAGTATGTTCCCCACCGTGGCAGCTACCGTAGCCTATGGACACTTGCGTCTTATTTTCTGGTTAAAATGGTAAATATGCATTTCACGAAACGTTATGAAACGATTAAAAAATGAAATTCCGTTTCACAGTGGAAATAAAATCTCGACACGAATAGACAAATCTAACCGCGCTCCCGTCCTAAAAGTCCATAAAAATAATCAATAGCGCGTCATTTATTCGTTTTTCAATAGTTGCAGCCCGCAGCGATGAGAAATCTCATTCAAACTGTGTAAGGTTGATTTTGGTTCAACTGAAAGTGCTAATAGATTTTGGTACCTATATTCCAGACATTGATTCCAGAGATTTTCAGGTGTTGTTAGAAATGAAGGCATTTTCGTTATCTATCAAAACGACGGAAAGTTAAAAAGAAGACTTATTAGCTGTCGCAGTTTATTATGCATGGGTTTTTTTTAATGTGTGTTTTTTCACATGAACTTAGCTAATGGTACCCAAAAGCACACACGGCATTATAATTTTTAATTTTACAACAATTCAAAGCATATAATCGTGAGAATCTTCTATGTAGTCGTATAGTTGGTAATTTTGACTACCTTAATTACCTATTTTACAAACTCCTTATACTAAATTAATTATACTACTTACGCTCAAAATTAAACCAGCTGATAAAGCAAGTGGCTAAAAATACCTAACAACCCTGAGGTAATTACAATATTTACGGCAGCAACTAAGCGTGTCAACTAGCGTACCTGTTTGACCTGGTTTCGGCACCAACAGGGTGGATTTGCATCATAATGTGTTTGCGGGACTCAGCAAAGTGGAACAAGCAAGAGATGTGCAGTGTCTTGTGTCGGCATTTTTTGGACTAATTAATATCTCATATATATAACATAGGCACTCACTAAGGCACATTGTAAAAGATTAAGTATAACCCAGAGAGCCATGGAAAGAAGTATCATAAAGAAAAGAAGAATCGACAAAATAAGTAATAAGAATTTAAGGGACAAAACAGGGATTGCTGACGTTACATACAAAACAAAACACCTAAAATGGAAGTGGGCTGGTCATACTATAAGAGGAGAAGACAAATGGAGCAAAATCCTAACATTATGGCATCCTAGAGGCCATAAAAGAAACAGGGGCAGGCAATTCAAAAGGTGGGCAGACGAAATAGAGGAAATGGCTGGAAAGACGAAGACCTGGACCAGATTATCGTACAACAGAGATGAATGGAAGAAAACGGGGGAGGCCTTTGCCCGAAGGCACACAGAATCGGTTACCGTGAATTAAGGAAAACAAAGAAAAAATAGAAAATACAATACAAATATAAACCGTATTTCTGATACAAGGCTATAAATATAAAATATAAATAAATATATATATAACATAAACAGTACACAAACGGCACATTTGAATAAATTCTGTGTTCCGTTTATGATTTTTTTACATAATCAATTTGATGAGAAGAAAGTAACCCATTCGTAAAATCAAAGCCATAAACATGTACATTTAAGATTAAGTGTCAAGTAGCTATAGGTACATTTTCTTAATCTTAACTAAAGGGCAGGTCAGCAGTACCCGCTCTAATCGAAGATATAGAAGTAAACAGCATGTAAGACCATATTATTTGTATTTTGTAGTCTGTGAGTGTCTGTAAGCAAATTTAAAGTCCATTTTAAAGACATAATGCGTAGAGTTCTGTGCTACGCTGTACGGCGTAGTATGTTGATTGCTGATCTTCAATCTTCATGCTTACTGGAAAGTGTGGATGAATTAGGGCTATCGCGTATGAATATGCCCCCAAACTTCACTGTTTGTGGGTGGGCTACGCGGATATATTTCTAATTATATATTTATTTCTAGTTGTCAATATTTTGCAATTAATAAATATTGTAAATATGAGTCGGGTCATTAAATGTTAGTGTTATTTATACCTTCGGGAAACTTTATATTTATGTCCTATTTTTATTTTCGAACAAAACGAGACTGCACAAAAATACTCGATATCGGTTAAGTATATTTTATTCTTTACAATATTACCGCCTTCTTATGCCCGCGCAAAACGGTGACAAGTGGAGAACTCTTCTGCGAGCCCTATGTCTCTAATGAGGGATAATAGGAACTCTCACTACCGCCTATTGTTTAACTCCTTTTTTCTGGCATTTTTATTTAGATCTATTTATTATTCTTCCGTACCTTTTCAAATTAGGAATATTTTGTATTGTATAATATTACTAGTGGCTCTGTGAGCTGTAGACCTCGTGAATGTTTTTTTTAATTTCCTAAACTATGACATGTCCAAAACTATGTGACAAATATATTCTATGTAATCAAAGAACCTGCTCACAATACTTCACGAGAATCGGTTGTGAAATGAAACCCTTAGGGTCGGTATCCACCAAACGGATCGGATCGGAAAGAATTTTACTTTTTTAAACGAAATTCAATCATAATACCTTGTATTTAAAGTCTATATTACCATGCAGCTGCGACGGAGCCGATTGCTCGTCGCAGCTGCTGTGCGCGGCATGGTAATATAGACTTTAAATACAATGTAATATGATTGAATTTCGTTTATAAAAGTAAAATTCTTTCCGATCCGATCCGTTTGGTGGAAACCGACCCTTAGAGGTAAACAAATCAAAATTCGGCCGCAGAAACACAAAATCAATGTTTTTTTTTTAATTTCCAAAAAGAATCTCGATAAAAAAATTCTATAACCTTCTCACAAAATTTCACGTTGCTAAATGCGACCTGAAGAGGAGAACAGCCATCGAAGATAAAAAAAAAATCAAAATTTATAAAAAAATACTCGACAAATAAATTTTATGTAGTCATAGAACCTGTTCACAAAATTTCACGAGAATCGGTTGAGAAATGCGACCTGTATAGGAAAAAACGGCCGCAGAAAAATACGAAATCATTGATAAAAAGTTTGTTTTGTTTAAATTTCCATAAATTGACTCGACAACAAACTTTCTTTTAATTTTCGTACCTGCTCACAAAATTTCACGAGAATCGGTTAAGAAATGCGACCTGTAGAGGAGAACAGCCGGAAATTCGGACATACGAAAGCATTTTTGCCGAAGCTAAAACAGAGACCTTCGCTTCACTCGGTCAATTATTATTAATTTATTACAGACGTACAGCTGGTTACCATCCTCCTGGTTGAAATGCCTCTTATTCGAACCAAGCGCTTCTCATCATCTTTTATCATGCGCATTGCTGAGGTTTGGTATTCCCTGCCGGCATCTGTATTTCCGAGTTCATATAACCTGGACCCCTTTAAAGCACGAGTGAATAGGCATCTTCTGGGTGAGCTCGCTTCACCGTCAACCTCTTTTCACCCTGGCCTGGCTAGATGCTGGCCAAGAGCAATACCATTTTTACAAGCATGTATGTAAATAAATATGGTTGTTCGGATAAACAGAAGATGACCATAGAAACTTGTAAACTACACCAGATAACCCATCGTGTTTGGGCTCATTGGGATCATCTCCACGAGTAGTTGATGACTGTGAAAAAAAGTACAGTCGGCAATAAAAGCTTGTACCAAAAATGATTTTTTTGATATTATAATTCGTCTTAATTCCAGGTTTTTATTTTCCAGGTCTCGCTCCCGGTCGCGGTCGCGGTCAGTGACCCCGAGCGTGACCCCGCCGCCTGCGCCCGCGCCGCCGCCGCCTCCCCCGCACACTCTTCACCCCGACAACGCTTTAGGTAACACGCTGGCTCGTTTGGCTTTTGTGAAACAACCTGGTTTGTCCTCATTACCCTTGTTTATCGTCCAATTCAATATTAACTGCTGCTTTTGCGTCAAACAATGTTGGTGCTATGGTCCCTAAGGCGGTTGTTACACTGATCCGGTTTCCGGACGGCGGTGCGGTGTGCAGGCGGGACACCTTTATGGACATGCATAACGCTTTCTCGCTCGCACACCGCACCGTCGTGCGGAAACCGCATCAGAGTGACAACCGCCTTGGTAGCTTATAAAAATCAGTCTTGGCACTTGTCATAATCAGGACATTTTATGCCTATCCCAGTATGTATAATTGTAGTCTTTGGCCTATCCGGCTATCCGTAAACGATATAGGTACCAGAGTTAATGGTTAGTTTTAAGTATGATCCAAATAGTGTTAACATATTTTATTTTAGGAATTTTTGGGTTTATGTTCAGTTCCTGTTGTCAACTCTCGGAAACAGCAGGCAGCTCTTACTTTTCCATGTAGGTATTTTCAGTTTTATGCTAATTTTCTATTAACTAAATAAAAAAATGGGAAAATATTGAGTGGACTCCCAGCACTAATATTTTAACGTGTGCTGCACCTAAACAATGTAGAATCTACCTACCTACATATAGGCATCAGTTTATATTACCAAGCTTTGTGACGTAAAAAAAGACTCCTTGGTTTTCAGCTTCTTTTTATTTAGATATATATTCCATTAGAGGCTATATCCAATAAACCAATTCAGTGGATTTCACGAAGCTATTTTAAGTTATAATTCCACAAGATTATATAAACTGGCAACATTGGTCAAATAACCTGCTGCTACGGTCTAGCGCAGCGGTCGGGAACCTTTTAGCACAATCAAGGGCCACATAGTAGCTAACGAAATTATCTAATAATTTGCGACTTTATCAGGCAAACGGTACCACATTGTCGGTTGTCAATAATAAGGAGCCTCGCGGGCCGCGTGTTGCCGACCGCTTGTCTAGACAACCACCAGTGCCAGAATATAAACTTGAAAATTGTAGCTTTAAGCCTATCACACACTTTCTTGCAAACATTTAGTTTAACAATTTTTTAGTTTCGTTCTGTTCACTACGTTGCACACTACGACAATTCTAACATTCATTCAGACACGCGGCCATGTATGTATTGTCATAGTCATAGTTACAACGGGCCGACACCGCAGCCGTCACCGTAGGACGCTCCAGTGTACGCTTTAAACAGAACCCTGGTAGTTTAACAGGTTTTTCCGTGGGCACTCTGGTAGTTTACAATTTCAATGCCCACTTTCCAGTTTCCAAAAGCCACTTTTACTTCGGTCCCCTTTCTTAAGCGCCTGCTTTTGCACCATTCCAATTCTTGACTTCTAGTATAATCTCATCTCTTTCTAATACAATGTTAACTGTGAAATATGCTATTGTGCACCCCACATCCCACATCCCGTTGTTAAAGTTTATTTTCCCTCGAAGGGCTCTTTCTTCTATGTATGTTGTCAAGTGTTGTTGTAAGTGAACATGGACATGAATATTAACAAAACAATAAGTACAGTAACTGGCTTAATATCTGCTACCTATAAATCAAAGAGTTCATACCTAATTCAGGAACTATTATTAAGTTACGACCACAACAATAGTTACGTTACAAATTACAATACAACTAATATTGGCATAATTCAACCTAGTCAACCAATCTGTTCTATCGCAAACACTTAAATCGCTTAACTTCGAATACGACCCAAATTGTCTCCATTTATAAAACTTCTAGAGCACCATTATACAGTACCCTCAGTGATACTCTTCGCAGGGCGAGGAGCGCTGAGCGCCGCCGGCCGGCAGCTCAGCGACCACAGCAACAACCGGGAGTCGTCGCTGGACGACTCGGGCGTCGTCGACGACCACGACGACGGCGAGCACACGTCCGACGACCAGGCGCCGCATCCGCATCCGCATCCCCATCCGCATCCACATTCGCATTCTCATCCGCATCCGCGGCGGGCTCACGTGCAGTTGCCGCCGCCGCCGCCGCCGCAGCCGCCGACTATGCTGGCTTTAATGCCACGGGTAAGGAATTTCTCAATTCTCATAAAAACATCTCAAGCGTAAGCTTTCTTTAAGGCGCCTGTATACGCAAGGCCTTCTCCAAACAAACTCTGTGCAAGTTTTATTCGTCAGTTTTGGCACTCCCGCATATAATTTTTTTTTTTGCTTGTTAATATTAGATATACGGAGAATGTCAAGCAGAAAAAACCAAAAAATTCAAAAAAAATTTTTTTGAATGACTTAAAACATAGATTTTGATCAAACACAATTTTTTACAGGAGCCACAAACACAGCCACCTCCAAAAACTAAACAAAAAGCATCAGACAAGAAGAAAGGAGACAAGAGCATCCAAGAGAAGTATCCTCTGAACCCGGACTACCTCAACCAGATCGTGGTGCTAGGTAAAGAGATGCATATGCTTACTGCACAGCTTATAACCCTTGAGAAATGTGCCGTGCCATCAATTGTACCACCACTTACAAAGAAAAATATTTAGCAGAATCCTAAAGATTTTCATCTTCCCACCAATTATTAATCACATCTGTGGGAACACATGATGTCAATTTATTGTAATTGTAAGTAGTACTTGATGGGACGACGCAGTAACACTCATTCCCAAATTGGCACGGCTTCTCTGGAGCACAGGACAAAGTTAAATGATGCTGCAATAACAGAATGAATGCTTTACACTAACAACTAGACAACATGATACACGACATGCGCTGAAACGACATTGGCAAGAGCTGAACATTCTAAATTACGTAGATTAGCATTCTTTATGTAAGATATTTCTGGTTCTATGCATGGTATATTCTTTCTATACCTACTTTTGAATCTGCCACATATTAAATAAAACATTTAGTACATAGGCTATTCTATGAACTTCCAATGCTTACGTTTCTTCCAAAGTTATATTTTATTACGTTTCAATAATACTGATATTTTTATTTAAATAATAATTGTAGTCTTATAAACAATGATTTCTAAATTTCTTCTTGCTCTGTTCTAATCTGAGTCGCATTTTTAATCCGACGGCTATTTTATTTTGACAATGTTTTCAGAACATCGCTCACTTTTAGGTCTTGATAAAAGGTTTAAAAGAAATTTTGACAGCTTTGCGAATGTCCAAAAAATCATCATGATAGTTTAAACACGTACTGGTTTTATGGTCATTCCAAAAATTTCATATAATTGGTGACAACTTCTTTAAATGGTTTGTTTACATCTCTTGCAAATTGTTATCTAGAATTGTTGCCAAATTCATACTAGTAGGCACGCTAAGTCATTAACGGCAATTTCGCTCTTAAAAATGTCAAATCAAAATTATTTGCAAAAGCTAGCAGAATTAGAGCTGAAATAGCTGTCAAGCGGCTGGTAATCACAATTAGATTCACTTCTTGACGAGGTCCAACTTCGTTAAGCATTTTGTTACGACACTATTGCAATTTCGCTTCTACCTCATTAATATCGTCAGGGGCGGACTGGCCATACAAGCGCGCACCCGACCTCCCCCAAGCGGAGACGACGAAAATTAATGAGCTCAGTTTATTGGCAGCCACGCACAAAACTCATATGGGCAATTATGAACAAAATTGCACTTACTTCACAGGTTAGTAAACACAGACGCATTTTCTATACCCCAGTCCACCCCTGTTCCCCACAGGAAGACTGCAGGGTAACTGCGATTGATTTTGCTATTCATCGTCATACCCGAGTCGCATACGAGACTGCTGAAGGAATTGTCAGGGAAACCCTGAAACAGAGGTAGCTACTCCAATGATGCAAAACAACAGTAATCTAAACTGTCACTGACAAATTCTACTAACAATAATGTAAATAATATCTGTACCTCTTGTCTGATAATTTCTTCACGCAAACTCCTCTATGCGATTCTCTTCCTGTAAACAAAATTATAACGATTGCAATTTGGGTAGCCACAGACTTTCACTTCACTGGCAATTGCACCGATTAGACACGAACAGTGCAAAATTTTACCAATTGGCCTGTATTATACCGGTACCGTGCAATTTTCTGCATTATACTCTAGTCCCGATCTATCGCTTTCAAATGCATGATGTGTTCAATGAGTTCTAGATACAATTTTGAAAACAAAGCTTCGCCTCCGACTGTACCGCTTCGTTACGCCTTGGCTTCTCGATTCTTCCAACTTCTAATTATTTATATGAATGTTATTATTGGTGTTGCATCTTGCGTTTGACGTTTATTAACTGGAACAATTTTATCGCAGACGAACTGATGGACAGGAACTGTGAGTGCTGTGTTAGTTGCTGCATCGACTACGAGGGCTGGCTGCAGTTTCAGAACTGTCTGTACGGAATTGTGAAGGACCCACTATTCGAGTTGTTCATAACGACGTGCATTGTCCTCAACACGCTGTTCTTAGCCTTGGAGCACCACGGCATGAGCGAAAATGTTAGAAATGTCTTAGATATAGGAAATAAGGTACGAATCGAGCGTTTTTATATTCCCTTTTAGTCAGAGTTAGAAGACTTTTAGTTAGAAAATCTCACGTTTCGAAATAAATGCCATACGATAAATAAATAAGAGTCTATGTAAGTTCCCATGAGCAAATATATCTAAAGTACTTCTCCCATTTTACTCTTCAACTGATTTTTTAAATACACAAAAGGTACTTATTGCTAACTGCGAAGCAGTTCATTGCTTTGATTTTCGAAGTCCAATATTCCCGCTTTGTAGTTTGTTTACACCTTAACTAACCCTGACATCTGTCTTGACCGAATTCCTCACTATTTTACTTTATTATGCTTTCAGGTGTTTACGTCAATATTTACTTTAGAGTGTATAATGAAGGTGATGGCGATGAGCAAGGACTTTTTCGCCTGCGGGTGGAACATATTTGACTTGATCATAGTTTCGGCCAGTCTGCTCGATCTCATATTTGAGCTGGTTGATGGCCTTTCTGTACTACGGGGCCTTCGCTTGGTAAGACTTATACACAATGTATAAACCTTTTATGATTTTATTAAATCGAGTTGTTCCCGGATGTAAAGGGATTTTAGAGTATGTATATTGAAACACCACTTCTTGGTGTTGATATAAAAACTGAACATGTCGAGTTTAAAAATCAAACGGTCAAAAATTGTGTGAATAGAGTATCGTGGACCGTGGTAAACTAAGGGGCTCTAAGAAAACTCGAATACAAATTGTGATGAAACCTCAGAAGAAATGTAAATATACTAATATTTTTGTTGCAGTTGCGTGTGTTAAAGTTAGCTCAATCGTGGACTACAATGAAAGTGTTGTTGAGTATTATAATATCGACAATCGGTGCTCTCGGTAATTTGACGTTCGTGTTAGTGATAGTTATATACATATTCGCTGTTATCGGTATGCAACTGTTCTCTAAGTCGTACACACCCGAAAAGTTCAAGCCGGACGATGTGCCCAGGTACCACTCAACATCTGGTCCCATACCAGTTTCTTCAATTTTCTTATTGACTTCTACTGAACTGCAATTTTCTTCTTACACTATACTAAATTGTCAGCCTTTTCTACTTCAGCTATATCTTTTTAATTCAATTATTCCATATTCTTGTCTCCTTGTCTGATATAATTGTAACAAATGCGTGTTTAAGGTGGAACTTCAATGATTTCTTCCACTCGTTCATGATGATATTCCGGATTCTGTGCGGCGAGTGGATAGAGCCGCTATGGGACTGCATGAGGGCCGAGCAGGCCACCGGCGCCGAGAGCTGCTTCTTCATCTTCCTCCCCGCACTCGTCATGGGCAACTTCATGGTGCTCAACCTCTTCCTTGCTTTGTTGCTCAACAGTTTTAACAGCGAAGAGCTTAAAAATAAGAAGGAGGTAATCAAAAAGGTAAAAAGACTCTTTTATGCGAATCACCGCACCGGCACGAAACCGCAAATGGCACAAAATAGGAACACACAATGCTTGCCAGCTGCTGGGCGATGACACGCGCGTGAGAGAGGACACTTTTTACACCGCAGCTTAAAATAATGCACAACCCATCATTATTTATAACAATTTTAGTAACAGTATTTATAACCGGTTTTTCAGGAAGTAGGCGAGGACTCTAAGTTAGCTAAAAGTTTCGATAGAATACGTTCCATAGTAAGAAAAAAAGGTTTCCTTATATCAAGAAGCAAAGAGACTGAAAAAAAATCTAAGTTAGAAGAGCTAGTTAACGAATATTTGATACACAATCGCACCACAGAGAAAAAGGCGTCGATACCGAGCGAACAGAATGCCTATTTCTCCACCGTGCAAGAGACAACAGTTCTGTTCCCCCACGACAATATTTATAGCCATAGTTACCAAGAAGCGTTAAACAGGTAAGTACAACCCAAATAAAACTCACCATCTACAACACTGTCAAAATAAGCTTACGTACCTATTACTAACCCACTACTAACATTTTCAGACCAGTAGTTGGATTCGACTATCCAACACTATATCAATCCGGAAATAACTTTAGTCACGGTAGCCAAGAAACTCTAAAAGACGTAAAAGACTTTGCCATAGAACACAAAATAACTAGCATTAGAGAAGATTCTAAGGAGAACCTGGACGATTTGTCTATTGCTACGGATCAAGTTAATGCTCAAAAGCTATTGAACCAGATGTCGTCAGGATACCACACGCAGCCTTCAGAAACAAAAGGTAAAGAACGAGACAAAGATTATATTTAATTTTAATACTTAATGTACTTCATTCTCTGTCTGTTACTTTTCAGATGATAACGAGCAATACGAAATGGCGCACATGTCCAGTAGGACGACACCAGAGAAACCAAAGAGACAAGGAAGGGAGCCACCGCACGTTTTATGTAAGGAATCTGGCAAAAGACCAGACGACGAAGACATGAAGCGTCCGTGGCAAACTTTGGTCTCATATGTAGATGAATTAACCGTAGGTGGGAGAAAAAACTCCAAGGGGCAGTATGCTGATGCGATGGGAAATTTTCCGGGATTCGGGAATCAGAAAGAGGAGAAAGTTCCACAAGATTGTTATCCAAATCAGTGCTACGACTAGTAAGGAGTTTTTGTTTAATACAATAGACAACTAGACAGTGATACAGTGTTACTTGATACAAACCTAGCTGATTTCTATTTTACCTTTCAGCTGTCCTTGTTGGGATACATGTATCAAAACAAGGATGGGTCAACGCTGGATGTTTTTCCGCACATACATCCTGCGGTACGTCGATACCCCAGCGTTCGAGTGGTTCGTCCTAGTCCTCATTTTCGCATCGAGTATAACACTTTGCTTCGAAGACATACATCTCGAGAAGAATAAACCGCTCAAGAAAATCCTTTACTGGACAAACCTGGGCTTCTGCTTGATTTTCGTAATCGAAATGTTTCTCAAATGGATCGCGCTGGGGTTTTTTCGATACTTCACGAGTTTTTGGACGTTGTTGGATTTTACTATAGTTTTTGTACGTATACTTCCATCCTTACTAGAATATGTAATTTAGATTCCGTTTAGGTAATGCAAAAAAAAAATTATGACTTCTTTCAGGTGTCCGTTTTTAGTTTGTTAATAGAAGAAAATGAAAATTTAAAAGTGCTGAGATCACTCAGAACTTTACGTGCGCTACGCCCCCTGCGAGCAATATCAAGGTGGCAGGGCATGCGAATCGTCGTAAACGCACTCATGTACGCGATACCCAGCATCTTCAATGTGTTACTAGTCTGTTTAGTGTTCTGGTTAATTTTCTCTATAATGGGAGTTCAATTTTTTGGCGGAAAATTCTACAAGTGCGTCGATAAATTTGGAGAACTATTACCTATAACAGTACGTATCACAAATGAAAAAGTTTGAAGACATTAATGTAACTAAGAACACTTCATTGATGTTTTTTTTCTTTTCAGGTAGTGAATGATAAATGGGAATGTTACTATCACAACTACTCTTGGATAAACTCCAAAATATCGTTCGATCATGTGGGTATAGCGTATTTGGCATTATTCCAAGTGGCTACGTTTGAAGGCTGGATGGAAGTGATGGAAGATGCCGTCGATGCCAGAGGAGTTGACCTACAACCAGCTAGAGAAGCTAACCTTTACGCTTATATTTATTTTGTAATATTCATAGTCTGCGGGTCATTCTTCACTCTTAACTTGTTCATAGGAGTAATTATAGATAATTTTAATATGCTTAAGAAAAAGGTGAGTTAATTTGAAATACCACCGTTTAATTTACTACTCATAAAATTTTCCTTATACGATTCCTTCATTTTTAGTACGAAGGCGGAGTGTTAGAAATGTTTCTGACAGAGAGTCAGAAGCATTACTATACAGCGATGAAGAAACTTGGCAGAAAGAAGCCCCAGAAAGTAATAAAAAGGCCAAGAAACCAGTTCCTCGCCATGTTCTACGACTTGTCAAACTCTCGTCGTTTCGAAATTGCCATTTTCGTGCTGATATTCTTGAACATGTTAACAATGGGCATAGAGCATTACGATCAACCACATTCCGTTTTCTTTATATTAGAAGTAAGCAACGCGTTTTTCACTACAGTATTTGGATTAGGTAAGTTTCATTCCCCTACAAAACTGATTTAAGTATGGTAATATAAATAACCTTTAGTTACCTCTTACTATTAATAGTATTAATTGGGCTTGTAAGAAATAAATCAAATCTGTTTAACATGGGTCTGATAAGTTCTATAAACAAGTGCGATGTGCGATCTATTTAATTGTCTACGACAGGCAAAAGGTCCCTATAAGTGTTGAGTATAGCAACTTCTGAAGCCTGATGCCTGTGACTCATTTGAATAAATAGGAAAGGAACATTGCATGTAAACTAGCATTTATTATTTTCCCTTTAATTTCAGAGGCAATAGTGAAAATAGTAGGTCTCCGGTACCACTACTTCACGGTCCCTTGGAACGTATTCGACTTCCTGCTCGTGCTGGCTTCTATCCTGGGCATCTTGATGGAGGACATTATGATAGACCTGCCCATATCCCCCACTCTGCTCCGGGTGGTCCGAGTATTTCGTATAGGGAGAATTTTAAGACTGATTAAAGTGAGTACATATCAATTATCCCGCTCAAATTTTTCAGTTGAAGTTAGACGTCGGCGAGCGACGAGTAGTTCATGAATCATGAATGAAGTTCATTTCGGTTGAAATCAGATTCTATCTACGTATCTACTGAGTTAATTTCTGTTCTTTTGTTGAGTCAAGGACATTTTTGTCTGGTCAAATTCATTGGGTGTTCCATAAATAAAAGACTGAACACGTATTGGTTGACCCCAACCGCTATCTGTCCGTCTACCATTCTTATATATTATCATCCTGTCCTGGCCGATTTCGACGACGACGTGCCACACTTTGGGCAAAATTATACAGACTGTTCGAGAAGTTCTATTAGATACTGTAACATGTTTTTTGTTGTCATGTTCAACTTGCAGGCCGCTAAGGGCATTAGGAAGTTGCTGTTCGCGCTGGTGGTTTCCCTCCCCGCGCTGTTCAACATCGGCGCGCTCCTGGCGCTGATCACTTTCATCTACGCCATCATCGGCATGTCCGTGTTCGGCCACGTCAAGCAGCAGGGCGCGCTCGACGATCTTGTCAACTTTCAGACCTTTGGGAGGAGTATGCAGTTGCTTTTTCGGTGCGTATATTCATTCATTCTTTGGACATTTTTAAGAGCAAGGTGCGAATTCTAGTTAAAAGTTGAGGCAAAATATCTAAATGTCCCTAACACGACGCCAAATTGCAACAATGTCTAGTTACCCTAGTTCTATACAATACTTGGGATTTTATAGGAAGTGGACCCCGCGTCCTTTAGTATGCAACTCAACTAGGCTAACGCTAATATGACGAAGAGGTTGAGGCAAAACATCAGAATGATGTAACGTAAACAATCTCTACAAATCACGAATCATATTTAAGGGTACGATTTAGGAATGAACGTCCGAATGAACAATACACAGTATCACAAAATAAAGTCAAGAACCTACTTTTTGAATATCTATTCTTTTTTTTCAGTCTCATGACATCAGCTGGCTGGAATGATGTCCTAGAATCACTGATGATCACACCTCCCGATTGTGAATACGGCGATCACGGTCACAACAACGGGAACTGCGGGAGCCCCCTCCTGGCTATCACCTACTTCACATCGTTCATCATCATCAGCTACATGATCGTCATCAACATGTACATAGCTATTATTTTGGAGAATTTCAATCAAGCCCATCAAGAAGAAGAAATAGGAATAGTGGAGGATGATCTGGAAATGTTCTACATCAGATGGTCGAAGTAAGTTTTACAATAATTGACTGGCCTATCGATTTTTACTAAAACTTTTTTTTTTCATTCTAATACATGTCTAGGTCGACTTAGTAAAAACTCTTATTCCCTTTCAGATACGACCCTCATGCAACACAGTTCATAAGTTTCGCTCAGCTATCAGACTTCATCGCCTCTCTCGATCCACCGTTAGGAATCTCTAAACCAAATACAGTAGCGCTAGTCAGTTTTAATCTCCCTATTGCCAGAGGAAACAAGATCCACTGTCTGGACATCCTTCATTCTCTTGTCAAGCACGTACTCGGCCACGTTGAGGAGACAGATACCTTCAGACAGTTGCAAGAACAGATGGATATTAAGTTCAAGAAGCAATTCCCAACGAGGAAGGAACTCGAGATCGTTTCCTCTACCAGGATATGGAAGAGGGAAGACAAAGCCGCTCGAAAGATACAGCGGACATTCAGAGAGTACATCAAGTAAGATAGCACTCAAAACTGTTCAGTTTCAAGCAGGATTTTACAAGTTATATTAACGGTTTTGTCATTTTCAGGCGAAAGAATCGTAGTCCTTCTAATGAGGAGGAAAGTACTAAATGGTCGCCTGGCGGAGGCTGGGGAGGCCGACTCAGCGCGTTGCTGCACGTCCGGAGAGGGTCACACGCGTCCACCAGCCGTAAATCCTCCCGGGCCTCCGACGCCTCGGACATGAGCGAGCTAGGAGGAGCATGGCTTAACCTGCCCCTTCTGCTCCTGCCGGGCGCCACGCCTGGTGACCAGGTAAACGACACGCCTAAGAAAGTAATCTCTGCTTTAACGCACAACGATTTCTTACGACAATCATAATCACTTGACGTTTCTGACAAGGCTCTACCACAAGGCGGATATGATCTCAATTCACTGGCACGCACTGACACAGACACTAAATTAACTCGCGTCCATCATAGGCATTTAAACGAACCAAAGCTCTAGCGAACATTTTGATAAGCGATCACAGTGAAAAACTCAAGTAGATTCTAAGACTTCAACAGAAAACTGCAGTCCAAATCATCTCCATTAAACCTTGTGGTTAGGCTTGTGAGGGTAGATAGAAGGATAACTATCCTTTATGAGTATTTAGGCTATGATGGTCAGGAGTGATAGCGAGTGTTGTGGTCAGGTGCCGAGCGGGTCCGAGTCGGCGCCGCCGCGGCGTCGTTCTGCGTATGGTTTGCCGCTGTTCCTTCGTCACCAGGACGCGGTCGATGAAGAAGGCGGGCCGAAACGCGCAGGTTCATATGTAATGTTTTGCTTTCCGTGTCTCCCTTTAGTAGACTCGATGCTTTCAAAGACCCACTTGGAAGTGGTTACCGCTTTTGTAGTCTGCTAGAATTTGAGCCGCAGGCAAGTAAGTTTAAATTGGATTGTACCCTTGATGTTCTCTACTGATGACTTCTGATCTTCATGATATACCAAAGCAGGCCATAGTACGCTCTGTATCGATATTATAATTACCCTTTCTATTTTAAAATTCCCTGCGTATTCCAAATTCATCGAGTTGGCATTTCTTTTTACTACCTCATCCTTATCCAATTTTGACTCGATCTTTCGATTTTAACAATCGCATAATATCGATCTTAGTTATCAAGTAGCTGTATTTACATCTATACACCCTATACTACAAAGCAGATCATACAGCTACAATGAACTAATTCAGACGCTATAATGATTTCCACTGTAGAGCCTAGAGTCTCCACCCCACTGTTACTGTGTTTCGTCCAACCCAGCGATGTAATTTTCTAAGGCAAACATTTGTAAAGCACAGCTTCACATGTCTTATACAGCAATACCCTCTGTAACTTTCTTGTATAGCGGATATCACATTTATTAAGGTATCTTCTAATATATGTTGTCTAATGTTTGCCTATGAGAATGTAATCCAGCTTCCCAGCTACTAGCAAAGTTACGCTTTTCCGCTACTCTAATAAGAAGGTATTATATTAATGTGATTGTCTATAACCTTTCAACGACCTTTGAATGATCCTTAGACGATCGTTATGGTGGTCCTCCAATGGTCCTTCAATGATAGTCCTTTTAAGTGATGTTCATTCGATGATCTTTGCAAGATGGTCGTGATAGCCGTGTCCTTCGACGATCCTTGAACTATGGTTCTTCGACGATCTTTGTAAGATGGACATGATGGTCTTTCAAAGATCCTTGAACGATGAGTCTTCTACTACGCTCTAATGAATGGCGGTCCTCCGTAGAATGGTGGTCGCTAGCGTTGTTAACCACATTACCGCCGCCAGGTTCCCTTCGTCTAACGTCGCCGCGCTCGTCGACGCGGCGCGCGACGTCGCCCGCGCGCGCGCGCACGCCATCCCCCCACGCGAGCAGCGCCGTCAGCATCCTCGTGACGGAGGCGTCCCCAGACGCGGCCCCGCCCCCTGCCGCCCCGCCCACCGTGGTCCGAGTGCTCGTTCACCGCGAGAGCGACGAGCGGCCCAGCTGATCCGAGACCGACGAGCCTATAACGGCTCCCGACGAGACCACGCGAGACTAGTAGGTCTCGTCGTTAATCTTAAGTTGTGCTCGTTAAAATCTGTTTGTATGGCAAGTTTGACATTTCTACCGGCGCCATATTTAACGTTGATCGGTCAGTAATCGTTGATACAACCCGCCCTTCACGAACGCAGTAAGTGTCAAATATCGAACGTGTTCGACGCTCGTCAAGTGATAACGGCTAGAGTAAGATGCGTTGTAATTGTGATTTTTAAATTTAAATTAGCTTTATAACCACGTCTATTCATGTGAAAAGTGCGACGGCGTAGTACCAGGAACTTCCAATAGCGACGTTTTATCGTGTTTCATCAATTTGAAAACTAATAGATTACCTACATAATCTTCAGTATTGTTCGCGGCGACGCCCCGCTTTCTCGATTGTACAGCTGTTTTTATGATATTATGTTGTATTTGAATTTGAGGTATCTCGATGATGGTTGTAATTGACGACTTTGTTGTAAATAGTATTAGAATACGTGAACGACTGAATACCGACACCTTTAGTCGACGACGAGCGTTTCGTCTTTCGTTATTTAACCGCTATTCAATACGGCGATAGAATATCAATAATGACTGGACGCTTTTATACTTTATATCGTCGACGGCCACGGCACGGGAAAACTCTATGGTTTCATTCATAAATAGACCATAGACTATAGGCTTTAGACTAATTATGAATGAAACGTGCACGGTAAAGTATAAAAGCGACCAATGTGCTCGACGCAGCGAAATCTCTTGTGAATCAATAGCTAATTATAGTGAAAAATAATAAGTGACGTCAATTTTCGCCTTAGTAAAATAGAATTTAAATTGTTTTGTACAATTTATAGCATAAAAAGTAGATGTAGGCAGTTTCAGTTTCACAGTGCCTCTCGCTATTTATTATAGTAGTTAAGACAGTTGTTTGCTGGAGATATCACTCGTAAAAATGGCACGCGATTTTATTATGCAATTGAATTGTGAACAAAACAAGCAGTGCCTTTACCAAACCAAACAGAGAGACCGATGCTTTAGAATGTCCAGTGCGAATTTGACCCTTAATATAAGTCATCGAAGGTTGACAATTCATTACACGAAGCGGCATTAGTTTCTAAAACCCAGCTTTCTTTAATTAGCACAAATTAAATCTTTATCCTTTTCGCACAAAGACGGTTCGTGAATTCTAAATTGTACACCTTTGGGTTTAGACTCATATCAGAATACCAACCACTTCCTATGAGTATTATTTCAAGAAATTATTTAAATTAATGACGACTTAAAGTTCAAAATACGAAAAAATCACAAAGTAGTGTAGGTACTCATAATGGATTATCTTTTGCGATTTTCCTTGAACGTATCAGTATTATTTTACCTTTAGTAGCTGAAAAATACCTCGTATTTTTTATGTCGGGCCCGTCCAATTATGTTTTGTTGATTAATTGTAATGTTAGCCGACATAAATTATCTCTAACATAGAAGTTCGATTTTATGCTACTCATCAATAGTTTAGTACCTAATTCTGTTATTGTAAGTAAACGATTCTCAAATGATAGCTTTAAGCAGGCTAGCCGAAGTGTACTTCAAATTATATGTTTGCATAATACCAGTATAAAATAGAAAATATTAGCAATAAATACTACCTACATACATACAGTCAGCGTCATATAGTAAGGAGCAGCAAGATCACCAAAACCAAACATCCAAAATGGTTGGTAACACGGACTCAACCTAAGCAATCAAATTGTTAAATCTTAATCCATCCACCGTCGACAAATATACCGGGGCACACACAATGCCTGATACTTGGTAACCTCCAATCCGACATTATTACTGTAACACCCACATCGCCACTGGTTAGCTTAGCACCCGACGTATCCAAAAATATGTAACACAACAGACTAGGAAAATGGGCTTTATTAAGGGAGATGTAAGGTTCAATAAAATGCACATGTATACTTCGGGTCCGAACCTACCAGTGGCGGTGAGGTTGTTAATGTAATCAAGTATTTGGTGATGGTGATGTGCGTGCCCAGTATATATGTTCACGTTGGATGGCAAATTTCATTGGTTTGGGTCCCTGTACAGTCACTAATTTTAATTTGGGACTTGGGACCCGATGCACTTGGTTGACTGTCCTGTCAAACTGTATAGAAATTCAAGAAAAGTTTACGAAATGGGTCACTTCACTTCACTATTTTTTTAAATGGCTTTCCATCAAATTTATGATGATTTCGCCAACCACGTGTTCATTAGACGTTGTTCGGTAACGACGCCATGACAGTAGCCAATTGGTTTTGTACGGTAGTGGATTCAGCCCGTCGTCGTGAAGAGCACGTGTGTTCACCAACGCGGCGACGGGCGAAATCCACGAAATGGGTAATAAATGAACGAGCGTGACCGTACCTGTACGTTAATGACATTTTGGATGTTTCCAAGTACTTGGTGATCTTGACTGCTACCAACTATTTATATAACGCTGATTGTACATAAATTAACCTTCTGTGTGACCTCTGAACCATTATGGAAAGATGTTAAGAAACAATTATATTTCTTTTCTCGCTAGACTAGTGACTTTCTTATTTCAATATTAACTTATTAATGCTAAATTACATATAGTTTATTGTAAATAAATACCTTGTAAAAGAAATTGTTTTGCCAGGACTTGACTTATTTATTATATAAAAATTAGTCATAAATAAGATAAATTTTGAGGCAAGAAAGTCGCTTATGTACTCAAGACAGTGAAATTTAGACTCGTAGGAATGAGTTATATGTAATCTGTAATAGTGGCGAAGAGTCAATTTGGCACCTATTTTGGTAGCAAATAAGTAACTTTGCTTGAAATAAGCATTGTCGGAGTCCTCATTTATGTGTTGAGCAAGTCAAATACTGAACTAAAACTCTGCATACACTTCGCCACTGGTACGGGTATTACGTTGCATTTATTTCGCTAGACGCGCTTGTATGGGAAAAAACTTAAGTAAGGATATGTCTCTTAAGGGTATGTAGTTGTCCCGTGTTCGAATAGAGATTACATATTTAAAATCTGTAACACATACAAAACAAATATGTACCTACATTCAAACATTCGACAACTACATGCAAGAGGGGCTGGTTTTACTTATGTATTTCACCTACAAACGCTATAAGAAAATATTCCACGGAAATTGTAAAAATCTATATCCTTGGCTTTAAAAATATGATACCTTACTGAGTATTTCTAGTTACATTTCATTGCATAAATGTTTAATTTATAGTATGTAGCTAAACCAATTATCCATATTTGATAGCTAAGAGAGAATTCAGATTCTAAAAACTAAAAGTCAGTATTTTAAAAGTTTCATATCTATACACATTTAGACCCTGCGTAGTTCTTAGCCGAACACTATTTTGATTATGGACCAACTTTGTCTATTATTTTACAAATTTTACCTTTACCCAAACTTGACCAAACCCTTTTTGAATTAAATGTAATTAATTTTTATGTAGACTTTTTCGAAGCCTGTTTCAGATTTATTATTCTAGATTTTACCTGACACCTTATAAATTGTACTACTAATGTTTGTACACAACGCTTTACGAAGATTTTACATTTTGCTTTCCCCACTTCCCAATCATCTGTAGTCGAAGTTAGTTCCGAATACCATCAACTAGGTTGAATTTCTCGGCAATGTATATTGTTCATTATTATGTAAATACATATAGATAAAAAAGACAATGCAATAATTTTTCATAATAATTTTATGTAGTTATATCTTTAAAAGGTTGTTAGTTATTAATTAAATCTCTATATATTATAATCATGTACGATGTACATGTAAAACTACTGTAGCTAGCGAAATTGCAATGAACATGGTGTTGATCACGGTTCATACATACAATTTTATGTAACATATTCAAATTGTATCATATGTAAATAAAAATCTTTAAGTGAGACCTGCGAAATATGATTTTCTTCCGAGGTACAAAATATTAATTAACCATGTTGATGACTATGATTAAACAAAAAATATAGAAACGATGATTTTTTATTTCTTTTATTTGCAATTTACTACCCAGACATACTTAAAAAATGTATATACATAAATGTAATAATGATCGCGGATTTTACTGATGGTATTAAGGCAAAACCGAGTGACATAAACAGTAATTCTCCGGCCATAATTGAATATCTAACGAGATGAATGACTATACGACCGAAATATTAATAAAATCAACAATCAATTGTACTAACATTGTCTACTTGGTGGAGACTCGGGTGCGTTTGTTCCATGCGAAGTTGCTTCCATAATTCTTGACCTTGTATCCCTTTTCCGTCTTTGGTACGTCCAGGTACCAGCACCAGCCATTCTTTTCGCAGTGCTCTATAGCTTCTTTAGGCGTTTTGAATTGTACTTTCATGTTCGAGAGTGGGTCACCAGTGGAAGTCCAGCCCATGAGTGGGTTCTCCCAGCGCTGGCGGTTGTCGAATTCCATCTGCCAGTGATGTATGTTGTTGGTGCCACTTTGCATGGCGTTTTTAGCGGGCTGGTAGATGCGCACACGGCGGGTTCTGATGTGCTCCTCGGGAACTCCGTTGACTGGAGTCAGGTCCACCTGAAATAGGTAAGCAGAGTGTGCATTTTAGCAATGTACTTAATCACTTTTATGTACCCTGTTATTCATTGGTCCTTCGAACCGGATATATTCACCAGTCTTACTATAAGTACCTCTATTAAGTAATTTATCCTGTGCTTGGTACTACAATCAATGTATAATACACAAACATAGAATACATACAACCTTTAAAATAGGAACATCTAAATATTAGTCTACTAGCTTCTGCCCGCGACTTCGTCTAAGTAAACTTCCACGACCTAATTTATCCCTTTGAGGGATGATTATCGGGATAACAAGTATATGTTAATCCATAACCACGATATAAACACGTTGTATATGTATACCAACTTTGATCATAATCCGTTCAGCATTAGTAGGATTAATATTATACTATAAAGGATTTTTTTATGAGCTCATATCCAACTTCGTAATTTGATATCAACTTATCTACTTTTGACAACCAAAACTTTGTAAATTATTAAATATATCAAGAGCTGACAGCAAAAATAATGACTGATTTTATAACATTTGGAATTGGTACAGTTGTGTTAAGGCTTGTCTCTGGACTATAAATATGCCAGTCTGGCTACTGAGAGCCGTTGCGATTGGAAGGGGTGGGGGTTGAAAGTTAGTCAAAATTCAACAAAATTAAGTAATACCATACAACTCTTAATCTACCATGACTTGCTGTGACCAGGATATTTATAGAACTTCCACTGCGGGTATTTAATACATATATTATACAAGTATGTGGGGACTTACGAGGCATTTGAATTAATAGTAAGAGTAAGTATATGTTTGGATGAGAGGATGAGTAAGTATAATAATATGTTTTTTTATTTATTTAAATAATAATGTGCTACTTGACCGACAGTTAAAGTGTTCAGTAAAGAAATGGACACTGAAATATTAGGTTCAGAGACAATATAGCATGTTTTTTTTGTTCTAACACATTCTATTCAAATGAATGAAAGCAGCACACCAATGTCACATACCCAGTAGTCTTACACTATCTGGTCAGCCCATGTCCAACAGAGGATCGTATGAACTGCAGTATCAAGAGAAGTTATATTTTTCCTAGCTAATTATGCCATATTGTGCACATTTTCCTAGTACAGTCAAGTGCAAATATGTGTATCGAATGGATCCTCTCATAAATAAGTATAAAAATAAATAAAATAAGCCTTTATTACTGACTATTATTTTACAATAAACAATAAAACCTAATTATATTACTATTATGTTACTACATTGTGTTACTGACATCCGGGATGTTTTCATTCTTGTCAGTCTGCCCCTTGGCAAAGGCCTCCCCTAGAATTTTCCATTCTATTCTGTCCATGGCTTTCCTTCTCCACATTGGTGCAGCCATTTCTCTTATCTCATCTTCCCATCTTTTTCTCTGTCTTCCCTTTCTCCTTTTCCCGTCACGGGGGTACCAGACAGTGATATCTTTGGACCATTTGTCTTTTCGGCTACGAATTGTGTGCCAAATCCATTTCCATTTAAGTTTTTTTATGGTATATGTAACATCAGTTACACCTGTCCTTGTTCTGATATTTCTTAACTTAACTTTGTCTTTCAATTTAATGTTCAACATACTTCTTTCCATTCTACTTTGACACACTTTCATAGCTTTCCTTTGTTTTTATGTTAGGGCCCATGTTTGGCACCCGTACGTAAGGCATGGCAATATACAAGTATTAAAAACCTTCTTTTTATATTTCATTGAAAAATTCGGGTTCTCCATAATTTCTTTTAAGGACCAATATCTTTTCCATGAGTTGCTTATCCTTGTTTCTATTTCTTTTTGAATTTGATCTACCAGAGAAATTATTTGTCCTAAGTATGGGTCATAAATAAGTACCGGAACCTTAATTCACCAACATAAGAGCTATGGGACATATTTTTGAGCAAGTTGTATACACCCATATTTTTGCACTTGACTGTACAACAATGGATGGTGGCAACAATCCTACTTTTGCTGTGCCCTTCCTCCCTTAAAAATAATATTGGCAATAGCTATTAGAACAATATAATTACCATGATTAGGAAAAAGAGTACCCAATTACCCTGTGGTATAGTACTAAATATTTGGTAAAGTCTTTACTTGTAATATTCTATTCTATGCAGTAAAAGGATATAATATATGATACAATACAAATACTCATTATTGCACACCTCACTCAAATGAATCAGTATCAAAACAACAACTTTCTGGCTAGAGGGAGACGTTAAATTTTGTACTCACCATGGGTGGTAATAAAGAAGCCTCAGATAACATATTTAGTGTCAAATTGCGAATGAAACATTATTTGTTTACAGCTCTAGGTAAGTAATGCACTATTATTGCACCGTAACAAAATGATATGTATATGCTACTAATATCCTACTTTTACGGGACATCTAAAATTTCATATTTATTGTAGTTTTATTTTATAATAAATGTGAAAGATTCGATGTTTGTTACTCAATCACGCAAAACACTGAACGGAGTAAAGATGAAACATGGTATACAATGAGTTTACAGCCTGGATTAACATATAGAATACTTTTCATCCCAAAGCGATGAAATAGGCAGTGAAAATGTATGCGGGCGAAGTCGCGGGCAAAATTCAGTTATTATATAAAACTTAATCTCATTATATAAATATTAAGAGGAGGGGTAGGGCAAGCTCTCTCCATACAAACTTTGTGCAGGATTTTCTTCATTTGTGTTTGCATCAAAGTTATGATTTTTGGTCAGTATATCGTGATGTTTTTTTTTTTCATTGATATTTTTTAAATTTTTCATTTTTTTAAAAAATATTTGAAAATTTCGACATCACTTTCTTCGCATATCTAATATTTACATCCAAAAAAAATATTACATTCGTTAGTGGCAAAACCTGTGAATAAAACGTGCACAGAGTTTGTATGGACAGGGCCGTCTTTCCCACTGGGCACTCTAGGCACGTGCCCAGGGCCCCGCGATCGATACCCCCCCTAGTTGCTAGATCAAGGTGCTGTATCAAGACCATAGGGGCCCCATTATCCCAATGTGCCCAGGGCCTCGAATTGGTTAAAGATGGCCCTGTGTATGGAGAATGCCTTGCCCACCCCTGCGCCTTAATAAAGGATAAAGCTACCTTCTCTGGGACCAATATGGTGGATTCCAGGGCGCTCTTCTCCCGAGCTTCCTGCGGTAACGCGAGGACTGCCTCATTGTCGATCTTTGGGGCCTCGTTGACACTAGAGGGATCATGGCTCCAGCGAGCGGCACATGTTGAGAAGGCCGGAAGAGACCTGGATAGTGGACAAGTTACAGTTCATTAGAAATGCCTTTAAAACAAGTCAAATATTAATCTCGTAATTTTTAGTATATGAACCCACCTTGACAAGGTTCCCTTAGCCAGGCTAGCAGTATGTCTAATTACTTGGAACATCGTAAATTATTTTTACGTAACAATCCAAATAAATTTTCTGATTAACAACACTTCATCCCGATGTCAGCTGTCACTGTCAAAAATTCAATAGACAAGTGATTTAGACACTATGTTTTTTATTTTATGTAAATTTTTTGTTTAAGCTCGAGTAAAAGTAACAGGTACTTTACCAGTTGCCAGGTTAAGTGAAAGTTTTTAACAATAACCGGAACAGTGTTTATGTTCCACATTGACAGATAATGTCATTGTTGACCATTGTTGAATTTATTTGTTGACAGGTTGACAGTCGATTGTCGATTCGATTTGATTTGATTTATATTGGATTGAAGGTGGATCTAATTCGTATTTTATTTTTGCATTATTATTGCAATAATTAGCAAGAAACACACCTGTCGTTAGTGCTTTTCATTAACAAATTCTCTCTTTTATTTATGTGACATTTGCGGTTAATGTATAATTATTTAAATAACAATTTTGGTACGTGAAATAATGATGTATAAGAATTTCTTCGAGAGCAAACGACTTAACACAGCTGTTGTAATGTAAAGGTATGTTTTCGCATATTATTATTTACCAATATATTTAATAAAATTGATGCTTTAAATATTTTTCAGTATTGCGTAAACTTTAGCAACTGTGCCGGTTGTACACGACCTTGTAGATTTTCAAATGTTATTCGTGTGTGAAAATAATTTTGCATTATGATTGTCGATTACCAAATACCTCGTAATACACAATATATGCACACATACACTACTCTGTTTGAATATTTTTGTATTCAACAAGTCATTAAAATTGACCTTGATTAATTTTTGCTGTCTTTTTCAGACTGTCATCAAAACCATTATGTCCTGCTAAACACAGACTGTAGCCCCGTGGAGGGGCTACCTGAGCACTAGGCTCCTGTACATATTGTAGAAATATCCATAGAGATTAGAACTATCGTTTGTTATTATTTATATTCAAGCACAATATTTGACATCAGCATCAAGAATATATTTATCTATATCACCATATAGTACAACTGTACGGTTAATATTAGGATTAGATATAATATTACCCTTAAGAAAAAATAAGGGTTGTAATAATGAGTAAGAACATAGATATAGATTGTACTCGCCGGTGCAAATCTAGAAGCCATGGCCAAGCACTTACGGGAGCAATTACGAAGAGGTCAGTCAGTGATGAAGCGCTGGCCAGCTTCATCAAGGCAACATGTGCTAACTTCATTCAAGCTTTTGATTTTGAGGTATGTTTACTAATTATGTAATGACCTACACCAGTGATTGTGTCCGGGACAAATAATAGCCATATTAGTGCTGGCGGCACAGAAGGGCTTTGTATGGAGAATGCTGCAAATGGTTTTTAAAGCATGAAAATCGGTACGATTGATCTTTAGGACATATGAAATAATTTGACCCGTTGGACGAAAAAAAAAAAGAAGAGGAGAGGAGTTTGTATGGAATTTAAAAAAAAAAAATCTGGAACCTATTGTGTGTGGTATCAAACGAAAGAGCTTTCTGAGCCAGTTCTAATCAGCCACATCATTACATTTAAGTCACTTGTCTTAAATTAAAATTAAAATAATTTTCAAAACATACCAAGTTTGGACTCCTCCTGGTACGATACCATTGAATATTTTTTTGTAAAATATACCTAATATAGTACCTAATATCCTCATATCTAACCTCAAGAAAGCAGTCTTGAAAATATTTACATTTTGTATTTTTTTATAATTTTTCATTATTACAAAGTTTGCTTAGTAACATCAACGAAGGAAAATTGGCGGAAATAATTCGTGACTAAGCGAATTTTGCCAGAGTTGTAGGTACAGTCGACCTAAATAACATACTAAAAGGACTGGTCGATGGGGGTAGATCTAAAGGGTGGGAGGGGGGTGTAAAGGTCCCTTTTTTAGTTTTTCGTAAAAAAACTCGTGGTGTCTAATAGCAAAATATGTTTATAGACACAAGTAATCTACATAAAATTCTCTGCAAAAAAGGTTCTATACAATTTTTCGCTAAGAGAAGAGGAGTCTAAACTTGGTATGTTTTGAAAATTATTTTAATTTAAGACAAGTGACTTAAATGTAATGATGTGATATATTTTTAGAACTGGCTCAGAAAGCCCTTTCGTTTGATACCACACACGATAGGTTTCAGAACATTTTTTTTTAATTCCATACAAAAAAAAGAAGTCATCATAACTCCACTCCTCTTCGTTTTTTTTTCGTCCAACGGGTCAAATTATTTCATATGTCCTAAAGATCAATCTTACCGATTTTCATGCTTTAAACACCATTTGCAGCATCTTTTGCGTACCGATAGGACTATAATAGGGCATTCTGATGGGCAGTCAGCATCAAAAGTAGCAAAGCAAGTGAAGACATACAAGTCTTTATTGTACGGAATTAAGAGCTTATGACCTCTTCATATGCATAGCTAGTTTTGATGCTGACTGTACATATAAGCTTCATCTAAATTGTTCGCCAGTTTCTGCTTGTAATGGAAATAATTCATACAACACTAATTTTCACAATTAGGTATATTATATTAGTTTTAGTATGATCTCATATTGACTGTTTTTGTTAAAGGGGCGCACAGCACTTCACATGGCATGTTCTCGCGGCCGGACATCTCTCATGGAGTGGCTAGTCCGCCATTCATCTGAAGCCTTTATCAACGCAAGGGACAGAGAGTCCGGGTACACTCCACTGCACCGGAGCATCTTCTATGGGCAAATACACACTGCTGTTGCCTTAATGAAAATTGGTAAGAAATGTTCTTTATTCTTTTCAATTTTATTGCGTCTTGCGTTCTTCATTAATGCTAACTGAAGAAGCGTTACTAGCTAGATTGCTTCATTCATTTAGTGTGTGATAATGTAGTAACATGATGAGCCAAGCGTAACAAATATTTGACTTGGTTTAACCCTATCTGGAGGGAGAGGTGTAATTTTACTCTATAGCGGGCATTTTACCCGACCTTTGGAACTCTTGTCCTTGACTTACGGGGCAGCCAAATTGGTCCAGATGGATCCAGAGCGCCGATTCTTAGAATAGCCTGTATAGATACTCTAATCAGAGTTAAAAGTCATTCTAAATTGAATATAAAATGTATTTCTTCAAGCAGGTGCATTGTATGGGCCACTTTAAATACCAACTAAATACATGTCATAACTACTTAATGATTCAAAATTTGGTACACTATTTTGAATTTAATTCCATTTAGACAGTAAAACCCAATATACCAATTCTGCTTCAACTTTAGTGGTTTTTATATGCATCGCACTTTACAGATAGCTCTAGTCTAGAACATAGACATCAATATTATGACTTAGTTAGGTGCAAATGTATTTAGTTTTTAAGTCATGGGGGTGGCAGAATAACAGCGTCTGTTGACCAAGAGTCCTTAGTGGTCTCTTGCTACAGACAGAAGTTGAGCCACCTACCTTTTCAATTGTTTTCTTTATTTTTGTACTAACACCCCATTTCCAACCGTACTGTCTTCTCGAAGACCTCACGGTTCGAAATAATTGCCATGCGATAAATAAATAAATTTCCAGGCGTCAACACGGATATCGTCGACAAGGACGACTACAGAGCTCTAGAGCACGCGATGCTAGACCGGCATTACATGTACAAACACGCTGGCAGTGAGCCGAGTGATGTGTATGTGTGGGGCAGTAACTGCAACTACACACTGGGCACAGGAACACAGCAGCCACGCAGTGTGCCGGAGTTACTGGGGTGCCTCAGCCGCGCCAACGCGAGTGTAAAACAGGTTAGTGGAGTCTGCATTATAGTGATAAGTAGCTGGATACTGCGACTTGTCGCTTTCACCTGTTGGAACTTTAGTATGACAGTTTAAAACATGACCTTAAAGCGACACGGCACCAGAGTTAAGCCGCTTGTGAGGCTGACCGTACTTAACAGGGCAGGAGTGTTACTTGTTACCTCAGATTCGGTTGAAGCCGCTCAACCAATCTCACTGGAGCGCAAACTTTTAGAGTATTCCAATGTTAAACCGCCCGCGTGGTTGTTTCGGAGGTTCCCCCTGGATTTTCCCCCAGGCCTATCTCCAACCGCGCACTCCTATCGCTCTATTGGGCCCAGCCTATAAAGGCACACTCAGGTTCAAAACAAGAAACACAGTTCTAAAGCTACTGGGGAGACAGATTCCTGCAAATAACCATGATGATTGATGTAGTCACGCACCACAACATTGGTCCATTATGGGTATAGATAGAAAATTTGTTCATTGACAATTTAGGGCCGAAAACGAGGCCTAAACGATATCAACACTGCATTGCTGGTAGCTTTCAAAACTCTCTGAATGAAACAACAAAACAGAGACTCGAAAAATCTGGATTTTCATGTTTTTAACACGCTTTTATTAGGTCGACCTGTATGTAACTATGTAATGGAATCTAACGTCACTAATTTAACCATCTTCCAAGCATCGTAGCGTCATGAAAATTGGCAGCTGTATGTAGTTCTGATGACAATACAATAATATGGTACTGTCGAACTGATCTGATGATGGAGCCGGAAGATATGAACTGGAACTTCATGATGGAACATCGTATCATAGCTGTCTTTGGATTTGTTAGAAAAGTCTTGTAATGAACTTTGACCACGATTAGGTTTCAAGGTCTGATAGGTCGACCTGTATGTAACTAACTATGTAATGGAATCTAAGGTAACTAATTTAACCATCTTCCAAGGATCGTAGCGTCATGAAAATTGGCAGCTGTATGTAGTTCTGATGACAATACAATAATATGGTACTGTCGAACTGATCTGATGATGAAGCCGGAAGATAGGCACTGGCATTCCATGATGGAATATCGTATGATAGTCGTGTTTGCACTTGTGAGAAAGGTCACGTGATGGACTTTGAACACGATCAGGTTTCAATTAACACGCAAAGCGTGTTTTTCTAGTGTTTTTAAACTATTAATTCGTTATATGTGTCATGCTCATGCATCTATTCTAGTATTTTTAGGAATCGTCTTAATACAACGCGACTACGCGATCAGCGCGGTCGCGCGACGCGATTGTCAATTAGGACACCAGCCCCTCTAGCACAACATGCATTCCGTATCTACTCGCGCGCGAGATAAGCTACCTGTCACTTTTTGACAGCATTAATCAGACAGTGACAGGTAGCCTATCTCGCGCGCGAGAAAAGACGAGATGCATGTTATGCTAGCCCCTCTGTTGGGCTAGCATAACATGCATCTCGTCTCTACTCGCGCGCGAGATAAGCTACCTGTCACTTTTTGACAGCATTAATCAGACAGTGACAGGCAGCCTATGTCGCGCGCGAGTAGAGACGAGGTGCATGTTATGCTAGAGGGGCTGTTCGCGTTCAATGTGTACACCTGTTCGCGTTCAATATGTTTGATCCCAAGTTCGCGCGAACTTGCGATGATCGCGTAGTCGCGTCGTATGGACGATCCCTTATATTCATAGGTTGCATGTAATACAAAAAGTATCTAAATAAATAGTACATAGATATTACGTAACACTGGCCGAATAAATCGCACAACAATACCATCCGTCAATATGTCATGTCAAACGTCGCAAAGAATCAAACAAATCAACACGGTTTTTTATCAAAATGCATTCCGAAATGTGTCCTCGGACCTGTCTGGGTTTCACCAATTTCTTATTCTTCTTCTTTGGGCTTATTGGCTTCGGGATTGGCTTGTGGTGTGCCATCAACACGGAACTGTTCCAAGACTTAAACTACTCAGTCACAAGAAGCGATCTAGTCGGAGTTATCGCTCGTTTCGTCAATTTAAAGCTGTGGTTGACTCCGTTGACGACGGTCCTTATAACTTCGGCTGTTGTTGCGATGCTTACGTCCTGCTGCGGTATTCTCGGCGCCGGCTGCAAAACAAAATGTGCAATGAAATCTTACATCCTCCTAGTCTCCGTAATATACTCTGTAGCCTTCTGGTTCGTCTTCATATCGTGCATCTACAACATATATTCGGACAACGAGAAGACACGCCGCTTCTTACAAAGCACTATACGCACTCAGTACGGCAGAGAGAACGATCTGTTTACATCGCTTTGGGACTATATAATGGTGAACTATGAGTGCTGCGGGGTCGTCAATTTCGCGGATTTTAAAGATTCTTTCTGGATCAAGATGAACACTGGCAAATTGTTTCCAGTACAATGTTGCGTTTTGAAGAACCGTACGGCTCTCACGCCGGCGGATACGAGTTGTCAAGAGAAACTCAATCCCGGGACGTATAATGAGATCGGATGTTTCCAGGCTTTAAGGCAATCGTTTGTGGACAGTAAATGGCTTATAATATTCTTCTGTTGTGTATGCCTGTTCGCGTATGCTTTGTTGATGTCGTTTGCTTACTGCGTGTTGCGAGGGGAGCCTTTAGTAACTGTGACGGATGGGTATATATACGGGCCAGGGAAGAGGCGCTTTGCAGAGCCGAGACAGTCCGAGAGCTCCCTGCAGAATATGATGCTTGCGAGCGACGTGTCGCAGCCCTCGACGGTCGTGAGGGTGGTGTCTGCAGTTAATCCGTTCCAGACGTATAAATATTACCCGGCGCACGAACAGGCGTGAACTATGATGCCGTATTTTTTTTAAATAAATGGCTGTGATTACAAAAGCGAGTTTTTTTTTACTTTCATAGTTCAGCCTTTAGGGTTTTTAGATTAGATCACGTTATTAAAAAAGACGAAATCAATGACAAAAATTCTTAACAACGAATAATGTTCCAAAAGAGTCGCTCATGTTAAAGGATAATGAGACTTTCAACACAAATCAGGTAAGTTATGAACAGTACAGGGCAGGCAAGTGAATGTCTGTTTGATCAAAATCAAACATTTATTCTGCAAACAGTCCACAGGGCACTTTCACATGTCAATCGGTAATTGCCCACGACTTCGTCCGCGTGAAACTCGTTTATCGCGATAGAATTGAAATAATTGCTATTAACTTGTATCAGGCGCTTACCTACTCGAAGATCTCACGGTTCGAAATAAATGCCATACGATAAATAAATAAACCTACTCATCGCTCTTTCATACAAATTTCCACCACCTTAAGGGATGATTTTCGGGGAAAAAGTATCCTATGTCCTTCCCCGGGACTCAATCTATCTCCATAGCAAATTTCATGTCAATCGGTTCAGCGGTTTAAGCGTGAAGAGGTAACATACACACAGACAGACACACTTTCGCATTTATAATATTATAGTATAGATAATCACAAAGCTAGAATCTCATTAACAAAATCGTTATCCGATCCATTGTCAACCTTAATTCGACCCTCATAAAGTCCATATTTGCAGGTGTGCCTGGGCAAGTTCCACAGCATCTGGCTATGCGGCGGCGAAGCCTGGGCTTGCGGGCAGGCGGGGCGCGCGGGGAGTGCCCGCGGCACGCTGCTGCGCCCCGCGCCGCTGCGGCTGACAGAACCTGTCGTGCAAGTCGCCGTGCTACTGGACTCTACTGTGTTCCTAATGCAGAGTGGGACGGTGAGAACATTCTAGAAGTTACATGATACTATTACCAGAGTTATCATCAGCCTTCGGACTACGGCTGCCAGAACCTGTAGTACAAGTCGCCGTGCCACTGAACTCTACTGTGTTCCTAATGCAGAGTGGGACGGTGAGAACATTCTACAAGTTACTTGTTACTATTACCAGAGTAACCATCAGCCCATAGACGTAGCGCTCGCTGCCCCGCGCCGCTGCGGCTGCCAGAACCAGTCGTGCAAGTGGCCGTGCTACTGGACTCTACTGTGTTCCTAATGCAAGGCGGGACGGTGAGAACATTCTAGAAGTTACAGGATACTATTACCAGAGTTATCATTAGCCTTTAGATGCCAGCGGACTGCGGCTGCCAGAACCAGTAGTACAAGTCGCCGTGCTGCTGGACTCTACTGTATTCCACGTGGAGAGTGGGACGGTGAGAACGTTTAAGTTACTTGTTACTATTACCAGAGTTATCATCAGCTGTCACTGCAGCATCAGCAACAGCAGTTATCACGCAGACATCTCTTGTGTCGATTGGCGTTGTATTGACAACCTTGTGGATATAGATCGGAAGGTAGGGGCTTTCAATGACATATTGCTTGCGATCTTTGATAAGCATGCGCCGTTAAGACCGATGCGTGTTAAGCACTATCCTGCTCCGTGGCTCACACCTGAAATTAAGGCGCTCATGGCAAGACGTGATGGGCCCGTGTTAGCTTGCGTCGTGACCCATCGGATATAAACCACCGGAAATACATTTCATTACGTAGTCGCTGCAATAAGACCTGCAGGAACGCTAGACGTCGCTATATCCACAACTCTATCGAGGAATGTCCTCCTGCCAAGCTGTGGAAATTCTTGAAATCACTTGGGGTGGGCAAATCTCAGCAAAATCCTTCTAGTGTTCTTGACTTAGACGCTATCAATATCCATTTCAGTTCCTCGCCGGTTACTCTTAATCCTTCTATCAAACAATTAACCTTATGTTCTCTTGCCAACACCTCACATCCCAACGTTCCCCCGTTTGACTTTTGTGACATTTCACCGCAAGAGACACTTGCTATCCTTAAGTCTATTAGGACGAAGGCCGTTGGTGAAGATAACCTTGGCGTGGATATGCTTATGCTCGTGGCGGATTTCATTGCTCCCATCCTTTCTGATATCCTTAACTTTTCCCTATCCTCAGGCACTTTTCCGTCCTTGTGGAAAAATGCCCAGGTAATACCTCTCCCCAAAACCTCAAATCCTTTACTGTTTTCTGAATATCGTCCCATATCCATCCTACCAATACTATCGAAAGTTATTGAGCATTATGTCAATCGCCGCCTCCTTTCCCATCTCAATAGGCATTATTTGCTCAACCCTTTCCAATCTGGATTCCGCCCCGGGCATGGTACCGTCACCGCGTGTTAGGGTCGATGACAAGATGTACGAGTGGTGCGAACTCTCCGCTGGTGTCCCTCAGGGAGGGGTGCTTTCTCCGCTCCTGTTTTCGATATTTATAAATGGTATCACTGAATCACTGAGCTCATCTTATCATCTTTATGCAGATGACCTGCAGATCTATGCAGCGGCTGGTATTGATGAGTTTCCGTCTCTAGTTAATAAAATTAATAGCGATTTGGAATCTATTCGGTGTTGGGCGTCTAACTACGGTCTTAAAGTAAATGCTAAAAAATCGCAAGCGATTGCCATTGGTAGCCCTTACTTTGTAAGCAAGCTCTCCGATATGGTGTACCCTGACGTCACTTTTGATGGGATTAGTATCCCTCTCACCTCCACTGTCCGGAATCTGGGTATCACTATGGACCAGACGCTCTCCTGGGCTCCCCACGTCGCCGAAGTTGGTCGAAAAATGTTTGCCTCCCTCCACTCCCTAAGGCGACTTCAAAATTTCCTTCCCTTGCAAACTAAGGTGACCCTCGCTCAATCCCTCTTAATTCCCCTTTTGGACTATGGTGACATTGCTTTTCTAGATGTCAATGAGGAACTGCTGGGTAGGCTTGAGAGATTACAAAATGTCTGTATAAGGTACATATTTGGCCTGCGTAAATACGACCACATCTCTGATTTCCGCTCACAGCTCGGCTGGCTACCGATCCGTCGGCGCAGAGATGTGCACATCCTGTCGCTACTTTTTAACGCTCTCTTCAGTCCTACTTCCCCCCCTTACCTGACTGAAAGATTTACGTTTATGGCTGATGGCAGCGGTCACCGCTTGAGGTCGAGTGCTAACCTCACACTGGCTATACCCTCTAATAAGACGCGCACCTATTCGAGGTCTTTCACGGTGCGAGCCGTCAAGTTGTGGAACGGTATACCGTTGTCGCTTAGGCAGTCCCAGTCTGTGGCATCATTCAAGGATAAGTTGAAAAAGTTGTGGCTCTCCAATGACACGTGATTTAATTGGATACATTTTATATATATTATTTGTATATATATGGATATATATATGTATATATATTATTATGTATTAAATATATATGAATATTATATGTATTGTATTATTTGGTAGTTTGTAGTATATTAGTTAGTTTGTAGATATATATATATATAGACTTTGTACACGTGTTTGTCTATCTTCTGGTTCCTGTCTCCACTCAATTGCTCAAAGGTTAACTGGAAGAGATCCCTTTTAGGGATAAGTTCGCCTTTGTACCAAAATGTCCTTATTTGTTTGTATTTTTTGTGTTTTTTTTTGTGTACAATAAAGTTATTACATACAGCCCATAGACGTAGCGCTCGCTGCCCCGCGCCGCTGCGGCTGCCAGAACCAGTCGTGCAAGTTGCCGTGTTGCTGGACTCTACTGGTGTTCCTAATGCAGAGTAGGACAGTGAGAGCATTCTAGAAGTTACCACCAAAGCCGTTATCAGAATAACCTCACATAAGTAGTAAAGGGTGCTCTGCGTAGAGATATACATGTACGTGTTGAGGGATCTAGGAGGAGATTTATAGCTGTGAAGAAATGCCGATGCTGTAGCCGCCGATGCCGATAGCGAAGGAAACCGACGACTCAAAATAAAAACTTCGATATAAAAGTTGACTATATCATTTGGTTGCGTTCGCAACGGTAGCACATATATGTATAAATATTATATTTCATACAAAGACTCAAATACAATCACAATCATAGCAATACATCAATACACCTGACTCGGAGCAAGTCGTGATCAAGAGTCTCTGGGAAACCAACTGTTTTCAGAAGAATGCCGCTTTGACAGGGATTCTAGAAAACATTAAAAATGCAATTTGTATACGTTATGATTCCAGAACCACATAGCCAGACTCAAACCGTAACAACCTCTACAGTATATAGATATAAAAAAAACCTGCGATCTTCCATTAGTCGTTCTTTGTTACCTATATAACTTTTCGTCCTTAGTTACTGTCAATCAGCACAAGTGGGGCTTCCGTACTGACCCTATATCATTCCTTTCTAAGTATTCAATTTCATTTTCAGGTGCTCCAATACACATTAAACAGCACAGACACTTCCCCCATCACAAACAGCTCGTCCCTCAAGCTGCCCTCAACGAAGCCCATCCTGAAGCTATCGTCGCCGCTAGGGTTGTGCTCGGGGCGCGCCCACGCGGTCGTGTGGAACACGCATGCGGTGTACACGTGGGGTGTCAACTGGGGGCAGCTGGGGCACTCGCAGGAGGACAAGGTCGTTGCTGCGCCCAAACGAGTGAGTAATCTGTCAATAGGGTATAAAATAAATTATTTTTTCCTCGACTAATAAAAGATCAAACGAAAATACTCGGAAAACATCAATTATTAAATTATTTTAGCTAGTTAAAAGATTTAAAAAGGACGCTGATTTGGAAATTCCTATTCATACTGTCTTAGTGACGTCACTAAGACAGTATGTCCTTATAAACTTCATACTAACAGAGCGTTTTTGACATTTAATAAAAAGTTGCTGATTTGACAATGAGTAAAATACCGTATTATGATACACTTCCCATATCACAGTAGTATTTGTGACGCGCTGCCACTGATATATACCTACATGTGGCGCAATGTGAGCTTCCCCAAAACAGCATTCCTTATTGAATAACATATTATACATACCCATAATAGGTTGTGCTAGTGGTCACCAGTCTACAATAGGAAAGTGACTGCGTTACAAACAGGGATCGGATACCGGTATTTGCTCCATACAAAATACCGGTATTTATATCGTTCTTTTTCGTTCTTTGGTTTGGATCCAAAGAACGAAAAAGATATTGGACTATATCTGGGATTTTAAAAATTCCGGTTTCGATCCCTGGTTACAAAGTTTACAATAAACTAAAATCTATGTAAATCTATGTTAAAGGTGGCAATATCCATGAACAGCAAGGAAGAAGCGGGTATACAACTAGTGGGTGCGAGCGATGCGGCCACAGCCATAACTACAAGCCGCGGCGACGTCTACCTACTACATAAACACATCTGCAAGAAGATCGCTATAAAGTGAGTATCTTATTAGTGTAGTACAGTTTAAACAATATGAAGTGAGCTCATGAAAGGGACAATAGATACAAGAGCCATTGTATTTATACAAAGCCATTCATCTGTTTTAGTTCAGGTAGCCGCTAATTAGTTACCTTCCAAAAAAGGTTGGAACTACATTTCATGTATATAAAATTTTCAACTTTATACCTTGTTGAATAGGTTTAAAATGGCCTAAGAGGAAAATAGAACTTTCAACACTTGTGTATTTCTTAAGAAAGAGATAAGCCCACGCACCACGCTAGGTAAATTCAAAACGTGCGAAATGTTTTTTTCTTTGAACGCATTTTTATTCTTAGGTCAAAGCTATAGAGTCGATAGCCCGACGAAATCACTTGGTATACCGTAGTCCTTTTTCTAGTGATTACGTTCTTGTTGTGTGGCGGGCGACCGCCGGTTGTAAAATCCAAGTGCCATTATTCTTTTGTTGTGCTAATTTGTGGTCTTAAATAGACAAGCTCAGTTGATATTGTTTCAACCATAAGTACTCTTATCTGACGAGCGCGGGTGAGCCATGGTTGCATGTTGAGCTATTCATGCACATTGTGTATGTGTGCGTCAGCGTAGGAGCTATGAGTTCACGTTGTCTATGTGTTCGTATGTGTCACAACTACAACTATGGCCAACTCCTGCTCGCGAGATAAAAGTGCTGTAAACGATGTTATATGTTTATATTAATTTTCCTGAGATACTTGTTTAAATAATCTAGATTCGCCGGCCGACGCGTCATTAGGAGTAAATGTTTTATCTATCCAGTATGTGTTCTATTCAGTATGTTCTGAAAGCAGTGATCACTAGTAACCGAACCGATTAGGATAATTCTTGTAGACATGTTTTCCGATTATTTATATTCCTTTAATTTCTTTGTCCATGCTAGTCGAAGGCGTGGCATGTTACGTGTTTGTACTGCGATACGCAACGCGCATGTGACTCCTAGAGTTGCAAGCGTCCATAGTCCGGCCGGTTTGGAATTCCCTGCCGGGTTGATATAACCTGGACCTTTTTAAGACACGAGTGAATAGGCATTTTCTGGGTGACCTCGCTTCACCGTCGGCCTCATCTTTGCACCCTCGCTAGATGCTGGCCAAGAGCAATCCCATTGTTAATTAAAAAAAAGGTATATAATGAACTAATATAAACAATTTTCCAAATATCCAGACAGATAAACCTGCGGCAGGTGTGCGTGGAGGCGAAAGTGAGCGAGACGGGAACATACTCGCGCGTGACCGTGCTAATGCTGACCAACGTTGGGCAGCTCCTGCTATGGCAGGACACCACCAATCAACTTACCAGGTAAGTAGCACCTGCCATGAGTCTCAAACATATTTAACGGGTCATTCACGTCGAATATAGCTCGACATGTTTCGTACCAATACGTGGTCATCAATCATTAGGTCCCGCCGCGACGGCCTCGCGTCTCACACTGCGCGCGAGCGCACGGCTTTTGTTCAATCTCGGGTTAAAGTTCGTACAAAACTGTAAGGCCAAGTGCTGTCAAATTAACGCAAGCAAAAATCTACCTTACAGTCAGAAATCTACTCTGTCTAGTTTTGCTCGCGTTCGTTTGACAGAATTTAGCCTTAGAGTTGTTAGGCCAGTGAAATCATACAAATAAAAAAGCTAAAATCGCAAAGCGAGATGTAAAGCTGCATTTTTGGTATGTTATTCGCACCCCTTAGGAGTATGTGTGACTACATTTTGCAAGCAAAAAAAAGTTGTGCTACCTGTATTATACGTGAAAAACTGCAAAATTTTCGGACGTTTTTCAGGTATTGTAGTTCAATTCAAAAACTATGGGTTTTTGACATTACTTGTCTATGGCATTTTTAAAGTACATTAAATTTGCAACAATTTAAGCCTACCTACAGCTCCGTATGTCTTATAGTTTTTGAGACATGATGTTTCAAAAATACTGCTTTATTGAGTTTTGCCTATAGTGCGTGTTGTTATGGGTTTCCGTCGAACAAACACTTAACCACCGGCCACCAGCGCCGGCTTTTAGTATGTTATCAGGCATATCTCCTGGACCCCGAAACTGCCGGGAGACAATCTCTCCAAGGTCGCTCTCCCGAGTAATGACGTCATGAAAATTGCCGCCGAAACGTTTGGAAAAGTGGCAATCACACCCAACCTATGCAACATACATACACGTGTATGGTATCAAATGAAAGCTGAATAAATATGCCATAACGTATACCTAAATTAAGTTTCAATACATTGAGACAATTCAAAACTATAAAGAAAATAATATTAAAGGAAAACATTTTCGGGTTTCCAGATTTTGCATAATAACTAGAACAGGTACCCGAAAAGTATGTTCCCCATAAATAATAATTAGTATTTCAGCTTTACATTATCATTTATTGTTTCTAGATATGACCAAAACTGGGAGAGAAATGCTGAAAAAACCAACAAAGCTGTAATGACCGTCGCTTAGGGCGGGCCACACATATCCTTCTGCCTTAAGGGCGTCGTGAAGGTTTCCTAGCTAGCTCAGGGTTAGAAGGGTTTGACACAGGGTTTAGATACCAAACACAGATTGACGTACTGACGAAATGGGTTCTTACGACCCTTTTATTAATAATAAACCAAACCTTATCTAAATATTACTTAGGCACTACGGATAGTGATACGGAGTCCGGGTCCCGTGGGACGTTGCGCTGACGAGGTAAGCTAAGTGGAACGGGTAGCGGATTGTCCTCCGAAGGACAAGGGAACCCTGCAGTGCGTACGCGAGGGATGACACGCCGCAGCTGACCAGGGGTGATCGGGAAAGGGCAGGAAGGATTGAACCTCAGGACTAACTACGCGATGTCCGCCCGTAGGCCGACCGACACGCGGCCCTGAAGTTCCCCTAGGGTACCTAGGCACGTACGCGAGAGATGACACGCCGCGCGCTAGGCTTGGTCAGCCCTTGTTCCTCCCACGGAGTCGGAACAAGAACTGACGCTCCGCGGCCGCGCGCTTCCTTATATAGGCGGCCGGCCCGGTGTGTCGGTGTGTGTGCGCAGCTGTCCAGCGATCCTCTCCTTTCGCGCGCCATCCTGCGCCACTGCTGGCGCACGCCACGCTGTGTGCCGTGTATGAGATGGGATCATCACATTGCCTCCCCTCCCGAGGAGATTTTTACCTGGGGAAAAATCACCGTTAGAAGAGAAAGTAGGTATATTTTTAACTTTACTATCTCCCTAGGTTTCGATAGTACGTGGCGTGAAGATTAATGTTACCTAGGCATTACAGACGGTCTAGGTTTACTAGCATACCTAGATGTCTGCACGGCTATGTTTCATTTGGCTGTGTACCTGTTTCGGTTAAACATTCGGTTATATGTATCTATCTTATTGGAAAATTGGGTGAAACATCTATCTTATTGTTGTTTATGTAAATTCCTAAGTACTTACTGTTTAGTCGGTTATGTAATCAGTTATACTTGCCGGTGTCAGATGTAAGGAGCAATACTACCTACTGCTAGTGTATGGGCGTTTATCCCTATACCGGTTATATCGGAACATCTCGGAACTTCTCGCGAACTCGCCGGTTGGTACGTATCTATTCGCGTAGAAAACGCGCGGTCTTTGCGGTAAATAATTTTGTTGCATGTTGTCTATATCGGCGGCTGGCAAATTGTAATCTTGACTTGTATCTTGGTATCTTTTGCCTTCAGGTATGTATCTTTTCCGTGTGTGGTTGGGGTCCGTATATTTATTGTGAGCAATGTCAGGTGCTCTCTTACACGACTTCTTGCCTTCTATACGGCATTTCGGTGATGTTCTAGTCGGGTTTTCCACTTGTACGGGTTTAGGCCTATGCCGGTTGTATTCAGTTGCGGTGCCTTCATGGCTCCAGGATAATTCATCGGATATCGGTAACGGTATTTCGGGTCGCTGTGTCGCACGCTGTTGATGTGACTGCGTATCGGTATTCGGTGTGTTTCGGGTACGGCTTCGTTTCGCGGTATTTATTTGCGCTTTCTTTGTAGCACTGGCATGGGGCTTACCTTGGGGCTCTTTAGCCACTTGTGCTGCGAAAACAGTGTGGGAGCGGGAAATCGGCGGATCCTGCGCTCTCTTAGGCAAATATCTTTTCCCCACAGCGTTCGGGGTCTTCGGCTTGCGGATTTCATGGTTGTTGCGGGATTTATTCGGCGGCGGTTGATCTCCTGCCCAGGCTATGGACATGCCCACTCTCCTCAGCAGGTCCATACCTATGATGGTGTGCGTGGCTGATGGCAGTACTCGGACCCATTGCTTGATGCTTGCGCCTTTCATGTTTATATTCACTAACAGACTTTTACTTATCTGTGTTCTTGTCTCGTCGGCTAGTACGATACTCTTACGTGTTACTTTTTCTAATGCGCCTTTTCTCTGGCAGGCGTTATATACCTGTTCATTAATGTAGGTATTTGTGGACCCTGTATCCACCAAGCAGCGGTGTCTGGTCCCCATTATCTCGGCTTCCATAAAAATTCGGTTATCCTGTCGGTCTAGGTCGTCTGCTGCGCCTAGGAATTCTTTCTTCAGTCGGATACTGGTTTTGCAGCAGTCTTTGCTTAATACGCCCGTTTTTCCGCAGGCGCTACAAAAGATCCGTAGCTTGGACCTGCACTCTCTTGCATCGTGTCCCGGTTTACCACACGACCAGCAACATGTCTTCGGGTCGTATTTGGCGTGTATATTTGTACCTCTGGTGCCTCCCAGCCTGTCTGCGTCTCCCTCTTCATAACGTGCAGGTCGGGTTTTGTCGGATGGCGGCGTGATATTTTCATATTCGGCTGCCAGTTTTATAAGGCCTGGTAGATTGCTGTAATCTTGTTTCTTAATGTACAGCTTGTATTCTCTTTGCATATTCTCGTGTATGCGGTGTAGCTGTTCGCCGTCGGAAAGTTTATCGTATCTTCTCATAAAAGTTTGCAGGTCGGTTAAATAATCGGTGAAGCGTTCTCTGTGCCTTTGTTTTCTTGTTACGATTGCGACAATCAGGTCCTCTTCGTAATTAGTCGGGAAATAATATAGCTTGAATGATTTCAGGAATTCGTCCCATGTCTTCCAAGACTTAGCGTTGTTCCGGTACCATAGCAAGGCTTTACCTTGTAGGATTTGCGGCAGGGTCGGGAGTACCTCGTCCTTGTCGATGCCGCTCGCTGCTACTAGCTCTTCGAGTCTTTCTACGAACTCGACTGCATTGTCCGTGGTAATGAATGATAAATTCCATTCCTTTATAAGTTTACTTAGGTTTTTTACCTTGTGGCTGTCTTCGTTGTTTGCCATTTCGGGCGGCTGTTCTTCTTCCGGCGTTTTAAAGTCGTCAGTTCGGACGGACGGACGGGACGGTGCGCTTTGTCTTCCGGTGTGGGAGCGACGCGCTGGTTTACGGATGGACTGAGAACAATAGTATTCTACTTACTGATCGCTGACGGCGGCCGGTGGGTGATAGACGTGGCAAACCTGGTCTTGGCGACTTTGCTTCTGCTGCAGGGCGGTGGACGACGGTGAACGGCGGGCTGAGTGTCCCTTCTCTTTCGGGCGGGTGGGGCGCGTTGCGGGCGCTTGTACCTACTTCGGGCGGTTATATTTATTTGATATCCCCTTTTGTGTCCCTTCTGAGCCAGCAAAACGTGAGTTTTTCAGTTGGGCGCCAAATGTAATGACCGTCGCTTAGGGCGGGCCACACATATCCTTCTGCCTTAAGGGCGTCGTGAAGGTTTCCTAGCTAGCTCAGGGTTAGAAGGGTTTGACACAGGGTTTAGATACCAAACACAGATTGACGTACTGACGAAATGGGTTCTTACGACCCTTTTATTAATAATAAACCAAACCTTATCTAAATATTACTTAGGCACTACGGATAGTGATACGGAGTCCGGGTCCCGTGGGACGTTGCGCTGACGAGGTAAGCTAAGTGGAACGGGTAGCGGATTGTCCTCCGAAGGACAAGGGAACCCTGCAGTGCGTACGCGAGGGATGACACGCCGCAGCTGACCAGGGGTGATCGGGAAAGGGCAGGAAGGATTGAACCTCAGGACTAACTACGCGATGTCCGCCCGTAGGCCGACCGACACGCGGCCCTGAAGTTCCCCTAGGGTACCTAGGCACGTACGCGAGAGATGACACGCCGCGCGCTAGGCTTGGTCAGCCCTTGTTCCTCCCACGGAGTCGGAACAAGAACTGACGCTCCGCGGCCGCGCGCTTCCTTATATAGGCGGCCGGCCCGGTGTGTCGGTGTGTGTGCGCAGCTGTCCAGCGATCCTCTCCTTTCGCGCGCCATCCTGCGCCACTGCTGGCGCACGCCACGCTGTGTGCCGTGTATGAGATGGGATCATCACAAAGCGAAGCCGTTTTTCCATATAAGATAAAAAAAAAGATGAAACGTCTATTTTTCATGAACTAGCTCCAGCATTTTAGTATATTATTAGACATGTTATGTGAACCGTAAAACTGCAAAGAGACTGAGAATTAAGTTTCAATACATTGAGACAATTCAAAACTATAAGCAAAATAATAAAAAAGTAAGGAAAACATTTCCGGGTTTCCAGATTTAACAGAATAACTAGAACAGGTACCCGAGAATTATGTTGCACATAAATAGTAATTAGTATGTCAGCTTTACATAACTATTTATTGTTTCTGGATATGACCAAAACTGTGAGAGAAATGCTGAAAAACCCAACAGCGCGAAGCCGTTTTTCCATATAAGATAAAAAAATGATGAAACGCCTATTTTCCATGAACCAGCTCAAGCGTTTTAGTATATTGTTAGACATGTTATGTGAACCGTAAAACTGCAAAGAGACTGTCTCTGACCTGCCATAACCGTTCCAGATTTTTGAGAAATGCAAATTACACATAAATTATGCTACATATATAAAAATCTATTGTGTCACGCGAAAGCTAATTAAATTTGCTATAATTTGTGTGTAATTTGCTTTTCTCAAAAATCGGGGGCGGTTATGGAGAACCAGACAGGTCATAGACTGTCTTTTTGCTGTTTTATGGTTCACATATCATGTCTAACAATATACTAAAACGCTTGAGCTGGTTCATGGAAAATAGGCGTTTCATCATTTTTTTTATCTTATATGGAAAAATGGCTCCGCGCTGTTGGGTTTTTCAGCATTTCTCTCACAGTTTTGGTCATATCCAGAAACAATAAATAGTTATGTAAAGCTGACATACTAATTACTATTTATGTGCAACATAATTCTCGGGTACCTGTTCTAGTTATTCTGTTAAATCTGGAAACCCGGAAATGTTTTCCTTACTTTTTTATTATTTTGCTTATAGTTTTGAATTGTCTCAATGTATTGAAACTTAATTTAGGTATACGTTATGGCATATTTATTCAGCTTTCATTTGATACCATACACGTGTATGTATGTTGCATAGGTTGGGTGTGATTGCCACTTTTCCAAACGTTTCGGCGGCAATTTTCATGACGTCATTACTCGGGAGAGCGACCTTGGAGAGATTGTCTCCCGGCAGTTTTGGGGTCCAGGAGATATGCCTGATAACATACTAAAAGCCGGCGCTGGTGGCCGGTGGTGAAGTGTTTGTTCGACGGAAACCCGTAACAACACGCACTATAGGCAAAACTCAATAAAGCAGTATTTTTGAAACATCATGTCTCAAAAACTTTAAGACATACGGAGCTGTAGGTAGGCTCAAATTGTTGCAAATTTAATGTACTTTAAAAATGCCATAGACAAGTAATGTCAAAAACCCATAGTTTTTGAATGGAACTACAATACCTGGAAAAAGTCCGAAAATTTTGCAGTTTTTCACGTATCATACAGGTAGCACAACTTTTTTTTGCTTGCAAAATATAGTCACACATACTCCTAAGGGGTGCGAATAACATACCAAAAATGCAGCTTTACATCTCGCTTTGCGATTTTAATGTACAATTTCACTGCTGTATGTGTCCGAACTATACACACAACACTCACAATGTCACATGCTAAAGTCTCTTTGACACTTGCCACAGAGGTACCTAGAGTATTCAAAACAATTCTCTAGCTGGGCGGTACTGACCATCCACAATCCCGATTAAAACATGTCGAGCGATATTCGTCTTTAAAGAAGTGAGTTACGCGTTTATTATATTTCAATATTTCACCAGGTAAGGCTCATTATGTGCATTCTAAGCAAAAGTCATCATCACCCTAGCCAGTCCCCGACACTGGCAATTTTTTTTTTCAGATTTATTCATATTTTTATTTATTTCACAGATGCGTCTTCGGCCTGAGCCACCAGACAATCATAACCCACGTGGCGTTAACTCACGACGCTCTGTACTTCACTACCAAACACGGCGAGGCGTTTATTGGCTACATCTCGCGCAAGACCACGCCCACCGCGCCGCAGCCAATCAGAAAGGAAAAGGAGAGAGACAACAACAAGAGCGCGCTGGTCAAGTTTCTTGAGAAGGATGATTGTACGTCTGTTCGGATTGTGAAGATACCGAACGTGCATAGGGCGGTATCGATTGTTGTTGATAATGAGGGATTGAACTTCGCATGTCTGCAGGTAACTTTTCACTATAGTCCTGCTAATCTTTTGTAGCACTCAAGTTTACACTAGAGCGCTTCGAACCAAGCGCTTTGCATTATCTTTTATAATGCGCACTTTTAAGGTTTGGAATTCTCTGCCGGCGTTTGTATTTCCGAGTTCATATAACCTAGACCTTTTTAAGGCACGAGTGAATAGGCATCTTCTGGAGCTCGCTTCATCATCGGCCTCATCGTTGCCCCCTGGCTGGCCAAGAGCAATCCTTTTTCCTAAGGTATAATAATCTGAGTTCGTTATTATATTGTTTTCTAATTGTTTCTCCCAAGATTAAACCTACGTGTGGACTCACGTCACTGCCTGAGCTGTCGCCCACCAGTCTGCCTAAACACATGGAAACTCTAATGGAAACGGCTGCAGAAGATGACATACTACACGACGTTATTTTCAAGGTAAAATATCCTGTTAATTTACAGTTACAAAAGGGTACCATGAACAAATAACTAAAACTTCGCTTTATCACTGCCTTATTTTACTCTATAGTTGGGGCCTTAAATTATTCTTTTATCACAGGTTGGCACAAAACTCTACCCAGCCCACATTTTCATAATCGCCTCAAGCAGCGAGCACCTTTACAAATTGTACCAGGAAAACATAAGGCAAGCAGAAGATAAGCCTGTCATCAACATAGAAATGCACCCAGAGATTTTCGAGAGAATATTGCGATACATGTACACTGGCACTTGTGATGTGGCTGAGTTGGGGCCTTGCAGTTTGAAGATAAGGAGGGAAGATCTGAATAGCTTGAAGAAGGAAAAGGATGTGGAAATTGAAATAGATGATCCAAATGTCATTGGTGAGTTGTTAACTTTTCGTAATAGAATTGTAATAAAGCTCACGTGACATCGCAATATTATCGAAAATTCAGTCCTAGCATGTCTTCCCAGCAGCATTCTTAGCTACTTAATTGGCATAGGTACTGGTTTTGTGTAAATTCTGCATCGGCAATTTTATCACTAACACTATGTGCAAATGAATGTAGGGAAGTGTCACTTTTGTAACCAATAACTTTTTTTTACAGACAACTCCTCTGAAATCTCAGCGTTCGAAGTATACAAGTACCAGGACAACAGGAGCAAGAAAGGTCGCGCGCGGCGCAGCGTGGAGACGCCGCCGCGGCAGAACCTGTACTGCGACCCGGTGAAGCTCGTGCAGGCCGCCGCCAAGCGGCTGCATGTTATGGGGCTGCATAAGCTGCTCGAGAAGTTCTTGTAAGTCACAAGGCCTTCAATGAGGTCTGCGCTCCTTTTTAAAGACATTACTGGTAAAATTATCTACTTGAGATATGTGCCAGCCGGATATAATCGACGATACGAACCTAGGAAAGTATTTGAAACACTAGACTTAAATGCAAGTTTAGTATGATCTCACTAAAGGAATCATCATCATTATTTAAGAGATAGGCTCTTGTCGGTGGAGTAATCGCCACTCTTCTCTCTGAACTGCCAGCCTCATCATACATGATTCCCTCGTAAGACACGGCAGCCTCTTTCTCCTTCACTTGTCCTAGATATTTTTTTAAAAGAAGCTAAGGGTAAACCGGTCAAATTACGATTTGATCAAACTATATTTCTCACAGACAGAAATATCGTCTTGCGATCCATATTTATTTTCTGAATTTTCAGCTACAAAAACGGCACAATCTGCTTAAAAGAAAGCGCGACGTACACCAAAAACCCTCCATTATACTGGGAGCGCAGCAGCCTACAGGAGTTAGTCGACACGAGCGTGGTAGCCAAGGACGGCGCGCTCATACCAGCGCACAAGTGTGTGCTCGCTGCGCGGCTCGAGTACTTCCACGGGATGTTCATGCATTCTTGGACTGAGGTTAGACTCTCCTACTATTCATGTCACAAAGTCAAAGTGGTTACTTTGTATAGTGAGTGTCATCCACGGCAACGCGCTCCTCCACAACGAATCTCATACTAATCTATGCGCCATTGTAAGGATTGGGCTGTGGAGGGGCGCGCCTTCGTGGATGACACGCAATATAAAGGCGTCTATTAAATTTAGGGTCATGTGTGTAGATTTAACGGGTTTCAAAACAATAGGTACATAGCAGCCTGTAGGAAATAGTAAAACTTACTTGACTAAGTTTCAAAACCGTTAGAATGAATAGGTATGGAAGTCGAGTATACATAGTATGGACAAAAATATTATTTTTGTTACAGAGTAAACTATCATCAAAAGTGACCTTGCCCATCAACCACGGAATTCTCCAGCCAGTCATAGACTTCCTATACACAGACACGTGTCCAGAAGTAGAAAGCTCAGACAGTATAGACTTTATATGCAGCATGCTCATAGTCGCCGACCAACTCTTCGTAACTCGCCTCAGAGAGATGTGTGAGGTCGCTCTTTCAAACCTTATCACACTGAAGAATTGCGCAGAGCTCTGCCAATTTGCCCACACTTACAATGCTACTCAACTGAAACAGTGCTGTATGGAATTCATATCGCTGAATATATCAAGCATACTTGAAAGCAAATCCCTTGAAGTCTTAGAAGAGACACTGTTAGAAGACATATCCAACTACTATTGCAAGTTTAACCCTATCATGTCTTCTAGAGTCATTACACCCTTCTTCAACGCGCCCGACGATGAAGTCATCAATGAATGTGCTAAAAATTTCCCTGTTAATTTGACTGTCATTGATGAAGATCTGAAAAAAGACGACAGCATCGTAGAAACAAGTAAGAAGAAGAAATCTAAGAAGATCGAATACACAGAGAGTGAGAAAACTAGGATGCGGTATGAATCCGTCAGTTCAGTGACGTCATTAGACCTGTCAAATGATGTCTCTGGCGACGTCACACTGTCTTTAAGTAATATATCTGTTGACACAGAGAAGTGTTCCAAAGGGAAAAAAGATAAGTGGATTGAAGTGCCATCAGCGCAGCAGAAACAACAGAAAGTCGTTCAAGCAAGGCTGAAAGCTTTAAGCAGTGCTAAGGAGATTCTGAATGAAACTCCAGTAGAATCCTTCACTAAGCTAACTAGAAACAGTTCCTCAAGTGCCATCAACACCCCAGCTCATCCTAGTACCCCATCTTCTTCATCGCGCATGTCAGTGTCGCCTAAAGAATCCCCCATAACTGAGATGGCTTGGGGTTCTCCAAGCAATCTTGTTATTAACCACATAGGTCCCAAGCTCTCCCAAAAGCAGCGAAAAAAGTTAGCCATGGAAGGCAACCATCCTCCTCAGAATCTGTCTCAGTTCATGGAGGGTAAAGGGGTTGGGAGTCCACCAGACAAGCCAAGGAATCCGTGGAAAATTGTGGAGGTGCCGGTGGCTAGTAGCAGTCCTAAGCAGAAGGGCATGGAATTCAACCAGATTCTGGCCGATCAGAAGAAGCAGAAGGATGATTCGTCGAGGATCATGACTAAACCACTGCTTTTGACACAGGTATGTCACAATTGGGTATTTATCACATGTTAAATTGTATAACATAGTGTGGCTATATGGATAGAAAACTATCGAGTTATCACAATAAACAGTAAATTAGACAAATTAATCAACATCTCATCAAGTCCCATCTACACGTGCGAGAAGAATCACATGCAATTTTGAATAGAGTGCGGGTTTTGATCGATTAAACTCATTTTATACTTCGGAAACTGTACACAATTCTTGCATGCGTGTAATGAAGCTTTAATTATCCTTCCTTGGGCTTTTATTCCACCAGAGATGTGGTAAGCTGCATAGCTTAGGATTATATTTCATACATCTCTGGTGGGCTAGCACACCTTGCTGTCAAGTCGTATCTCTCGCGACATAGCGATTCCTATCTCGCTCGAACTGTGTGAATCAGAAAGAGCAGGGTAGATATTTCTCTACTCGCGTTGAATTGCAGCTGCAGTTGTGCTAGCTTCCTGATTTCAATGGAGAATAGCAGCCTGGGTGACAGCTGACTTGTTTTTTTTTCAGCTGGAAGACAAGGCCATAGAAGAGCTGGAAAGGTTCTACAACATACATGAACTGGACGATGAGCTTATCACGGTTCGGCGTATTGAATTGCAGGTGTCTTCGCCACAATGGATACACACTGCCAAATGATACTGCTGTTTTATACTTTTTTATGTGTGACTATAAGATTTAATTTAATAAATATGGATTGACTATAATTTTAATGATTCGTTTAATTAGTGACTTTTTTAGGGATCCCGTAGCCAGAATGACATGTCCATCTGTATGTCACAGCCGATTTAGGTACTCAAGGACTAAGCACTACAATTATGAAATTAGGAAGGTGAACAGCTACATAAAAGTGATGAGAAATTACGAAAATAATCAAATTAGGGGCAGCACTTCATACATGTAATCATGGGATGAAATAAAAATTTCAATGCACACAGGTGTCTGGGGTATCTAAGTCGTTTTCAAAAAATTTGTACATGTTAACCCTTTGACTTTGACCGCAATAGTGTGTCGTCGTGGCCAGTACGCCAAGCACTGTTTTTTTGTTGTAATGTCTAAACCAATAAAAACAAATTAAAACAGTTCATAAATGATTTTATTCATGATCAAAGTACACCTTCACTCCAACCTTTAAGTGGTTGTTGGCGTGGTGGGCACGACGACCCACAACACAAACATTATTGCACAAACATATATTGTATAGAAATGGCTTTGAAAGAAATTCAAAGGACATGTACAGGGATAGGTATGATATAGCCATTTATGTGCCCAAGACTCTATTTGTGTTGTCATGCTAGCTCATAACCCTTTGACCACCAAGAACCTATAAAGTGGTTGTGTGTCATCGTGCCCACCACACCAACAACCACTTAAATGGTCAGAGTGAAGGTGCACTTTGATCATGAAAAAAATCATTTATGAACGGTTTTAATTTGTTTAGACATTACACCTAAAAAACAGTGCTTGGCGTACTGAGCACGACTACACACTATCGCTTTGGCGGTCAAAGGGTAGGTAGCCTCATGAGACCCTGCATGTATAAAGGACCAAATATGGTCAATGTAAATAGAGTTGAATTTGAAAGTGACAAAGAGTCACATTTGATTTATTTTAGTTTGAAACCAGAACAAAGAAACATTTTTTATTGTTTCAAAGAAAATAATGAGTCTGTTATCCCAATGCAAAACCCACTGGGTTTAAAGTTGTTATTAAGAAAACAATGTGGTGTTAAAATCTATATTCTCATAATAACAAAACTAGCCTTCACAAAACTTCAGTGTCCATTAGAAATCACAAAACCAAGTTAATAACACTACTTCTTAGGAGGGAAAGCCTTTAGCAACTGGTTCATTTGCCTATGCGTCAACTTCTTCTCCCCGGGGACCAAAATACCTTTCTTGCCGTGTTCCCTTTGGCTTGACATTCTCTGGTTATAATCTTTATAACATCCTTGGAACTCAGTGATCTCCTTCAAGCATTGTTGTTGGTCGAACTCATTTTTCTTAAAACACGCGAACATAACAGCTAACTCTTGCATACATGCAGCTTCTTTCAACTTGTCGCTTTTTCCTGAGACAGTTTTCTTCAGTTCCAAGGGCAGTAGCATTTGAAACGGTACGGGCTCCCTTTGATACCTCCTAGCACTTTTGCCGCTGGGCGCAGTAAAAAGTGCCGTGCTTAGTCGCATCTTAAAGGTACAGTGAATTTAATTTTATAATGAGTTAAACTACAAATATAATCAATATTTATTCAGTTTCAGCGAAATAACCTAAATTTGAGGTTATGTCACAATTGTCATTGTCACAGTAAAGTGACATATGACGTTAATGCTTCGTTCGGAAAGTGGGAACAGAAAAAGAGCGTATTCACATAATCCGATATGATATCGGTGTAAGTTCTACGCCCATATTGCTTTTCACATTGCCCGATAATATCGGACCGATATCGCCATGTTGTTGCCAGTTTCGGGCGTAGTTCTAGTTTTTTTTTTTCATTAGTTCTCTATAGTTTCGGTCACAATTCCAGCTCATAACAGAAAAGTTTATCTATTATATTTATGAAGAAAATACCATTATTTGAAAAAATATTGGGGTCTTTGTATTACTTGTTTGCTCCTCTGCTATTTACGTAAGGGACACAAATTTATAGGTATTAGATTTTTATTTATTATAGGTATGAATAAACTAGTTGTGGGCCGAAATATTATTATCGGTGTCGGATCCTACCCCGATTTCGTATCGGATAACGGGATCAGAGCTCGAATTCGCGAGTGCGACAGAGAGGGACAATATGGATATCCATATATGCCGAGATATGGATATCCATATTGCCGTTGCGATATGCATAGATTTTCATATATATATGATAATTCATATATATATGAAAATCTACCCTCATCGGTCATTCGATAAAAACAATAGTTTTCCCAATCATCATTTTAAGTAATCAATCACCCAAGACTGCAGAGCATAGGCCTCTCCTCTCTTCTAGTACCTACAGGCTACCCATACCAGTACCTACCGTGTTAGCAGGTGTTAGTCTCACCGATTACCTACAAACGTGACCGTAACTAATCTAATGAAATAAATAATTATCTTATCAAATATTTACAAAAATCTATACTGCAGGCGGGTTGTAAATTTTGATATAACATATTTAAAAGCTACATACCTTGTTCAGCCAAATTGAACTACGGTATGGGTATTAGGAATCCGACGTATTCGATGATTCAAGCCTCCTTCCTAAGCCTAATACCTATAACCTTTTGAACTGAACGATACTTACATACATACATATACCACTCACACACACTCATATATTACTCACATATAGAATTTTAAAAATACCATTTATCGACAAAAATATAAAATTGGTATTTTGAAGCAAGCTTTACCGAACTCTACTGTACTTACACGTAAGTATAGGTCATGTATAGGTACCTATGATTTAGATTTAGATTTAGATTTATTTATTTCATAATATAAATGACATTATAGATTAACTTAAAGCTAATTTACAAGAATTTACATTATGATCGTCAAATAGTGAATATTATAATAATTATGTCAGGTATATCATTATTCATTATAAAAAATATGTTATAACAATACCAATCTAAACAAGGAATTCAATGTCAATATCTCATAATGATCGTCAAAGTAAAATTGTAACAAGAATTAAATTAATCAATAATATTAAATTAAACAATGTCAACTAAATTTCATTTCCATGTAGTCACCAATGGAATATAAAGGATTTTCTAATAAAAAGATTCTCAGTTGACGTTTAAATGTATCGTCAGATGGTTCAGTTCGCAATTTGGCGGGTAGACGCTCGTAATAGGTTGGTCTAATTACCCGTGGATTTTTTGCTGAGAGTGCCATGCGACGCGGTACTGTCATGAGTCTCCCAGTGGATCGGATCTGCTTTCCCGTGACTTCAACTCGTTTAAAAGTTTGCATATTGTTTCTAACAAACATGAGCACCTCAAACAGGTACAGGGAGTAGTGTGTCATGATGCAGTGGGTTTTAAATAATGCAACTGGGGTGCAATCGGTCGGTACTCCTGCGGAAGCGACGTAGACTGGCTAGGATACCACGGACTTTCCTGCCAGAACAGTGCTGGCCGCATCTCCAGGCATGCCGCCCTTAAGAGGCCTTACAAGTTTTAAAATATTTTGATTTAAAATTTTGACAAAAGTATTGATAATACCAATAAAGTGATTAAAGGATACGATGATCGTTTGAAAGTTTTAAATAGTAACATTGTCCTTTTTAGATTTTATTGTATGTAGTAGAATCTAAGCGGAAAAAAGCAGGTTTTAGCTCGAAAATGGTCGATTTGGAGTGATGTTTGAAACAATATTTCTTAATGAAAAACCATGAAAATACATTTAAAATCTATGTCATTAAGTCGCAATAGTCCTGTTCTAGATAGTAACATTGAGAAAATATCAACATACGTGTCAATTAAACAGAAATTCACCTAAATAGACGAGCCTTTTTTAACTTATAAGGACCCTGACATCCGTCGGTATCTTGCGTCGCCTAAGTGTAAGGCCTGAGTGGACGCTCCGAGCGGAGCGTTCGGCGTAGCGGCCGAGTGTCCATACTATGTGTGCGGCGGCGACTCAGAGGAGATCAGTATGAGTTTCATTTGTTTGACATGCACGCCCCGCTGGACGCAATGCTCGAGCGTCCACTCAGGTTCTACACTACTTAATGGTGCCGGCCGTCTTAGAGCCGTCAGGCATATTAAATTAAGACACGACAGTAAGAGTCCCGACGGGGACGGGTCCTGGTGTGGGATGCGACGAGTAGACAACTAGCCCCGTCGCATTTCCACCGAACCTCCGACCGTGACCTCCGGTGACCGAAGAGCTGGCAGCTATCTCGCACAAAAAATTGGTCTAGCTCTTCAGCGAGGAAATGCTGCCAGCGTCTTCGGCACAATGCCGCGGGGGCCATTTTTAGGATTCCGTAACCGAAGAGTGAACGAAATCCTATTGCTGTCACTCATCACGCGTCCGTCAGTCCGTCGTCGTCACACAGGTTTACAGCCAAATGGTTGGAACTAGTCAGTAAACATTTTTAAAGGGAAGCTCCCATACAGCTAAAGGGGGCGCGAAAACAAAGCAACCTAATTTTGCGGTTGTTTCGCAAGACTAAAATAAAATAACAGAATAGAAAATATTTTTTTTAATTTAAAACTTGGCTTATCGATAAGTAGGGTCCCTAGGCCAGTTGGCGGCCTCTTAGCCGAGTTGCGCACTTTAGACAAGTAAAAAAATATGAAACGTATATGCATATTGGATGGCAGTCATATAAATAAGTCTTGAGTATTGTCAAGATGCGTACTTAACAATAAAAGTTAGTACTTTCATCCGTAAACTTGGAAAAAAAGTAGAAAATGTGACAAAATAGCGAATGCGGCAGATAGCGGCCGCCTACGCCAGTTTACGGCCCCCTGTGAGCTAGTTTGCGGCCCCCTTAAATATGGTACTAGAATGATTATAATATAATTTTTAATAAGTTTTTTTATATCAAAGGCGCATAATTATGTGGTGCAAATATTTTTAAATATTTGTTCCGGTTCCGGAAACGCTGGAGGAAGGTTGGTAGGTATACAATTATTCGGCAAAACCTAGGTATGGGTGGATTGTCTTTTTGGGTCAGTGAGGGCAGCTACCAGGTCCCGTGCTGCTACGCGAAAATGGTCTTAGAAGACCTTCCCTTAATTTCGAATTAAAGAAGATTCTCATTTATATATTTTGGAAAAAAAACATACAGGGTGCGAGAAAAAGGTCATTTCTGACAAACTTTTTTTTTGATGCCTATCGATCCCATTCCTTTCTAGGATCAAAAGCTTGTATGCTACCAAAAAAAATCGAAGATAAATTTTCTCATACAAATTGTATGAAAATGAAAACTTATTTTTCACATGCTATTTTTTATGCCAATCGATTCCATCCTATCCATTATCAATAGGTTCCTAGGGTTCAACTTCCGGTAATGTACTGAAATGCCACAATATAAATGTATGGAAAGATAATTAAGGGGTGCAGGCGAGGGGGGTACGTCTAGGTATGCGACGCTAGGCTATCAGGCTCCCTTCACCAAGTCTCTCATACACGTCCCCGTCACCTCAGGAACTGCCGACGTACAGACCTGAGGTGAGCCCGCCAACACGTCCGGTGGGCCGTGCACCCTGGAAATGTCGAAGATCGGTAACGGGCGTCGCACCATTTACCATCTACCCCGGATCTAAGACAGCCAAGTATGAGAGGCGATGCCAGGAGCGGCAGTCCCACCCTCCTGGTGTAACCTATACCCTCCATCCCGTGCAACCTAAGCTTCCCCATCCACTCACCACCAATTCCCTTTCACATCCGAATACTCCCTACCCCACCCAAATCCTGGAGGAGACAACCTCGACCCCAAAAATCCCCAATCCACAGGTGTACTCAACCGTGCCCAGGGATGCATGACTGAGGGGGAGCTCAGTCGCTAACGGTGGCCCCTCGATACCGGGCAACCTCGAGGGAGGCACTTTGCCTTATTCCAGCAAGCGGGGCTCTGCTGGAATGGACGAATTTCCCTAGCTGTTCGTGGGACTTATATGGAAGAAGAAAATAACAAAAACACTGAAGGTACCCTGGAAGACCTATGCCAGGAACTCTTGCCGCTGATGGTAGGTGAGACTCAGGCCTCCCAAACATCAGAGCAACCAATGGATGGAGTTGAGAGCACTGCAGCGGTAGAAAGGGACGTTAACCGCCCAAACGTACCAACCGGTGCTCCCGACACCAACCAAAAGAACCCAGCCAAAAAAATGACAGGATCCGTGAGACGGCGATTTATCGCTCTCAAAGGACTAGGAGTACCGCCTGAAGAGGCAGTACAACTGGCCAACAAGAATTTCGCCGAACTCAAAAAAATGGGATACAAATTCGGGTCCACACAAACCAAATCCGAGCAAAAGCCGGTTAAACGACCCCGCTCGGAGGAGGAGTCACCACAGGGCAACCTACCCAAAAACCCAAGGGTGAGTGAGACCCCACCAACCCAACCCCAACCACAGCAAGCCTACAGCGAGGTCCTAAGCCAGATCCGAGTCGGTATCAAGGATTCTAGTCCGATGACGGACGAGCAACTAAAGTCCCTCTGCAAAACCATCCTGCAGAAGATATCGACGATGAAGAGAGGCGAAGGGCCTCAGTTCAAGGGCTATGCGTACAAGCCGGGCTGGCTGCTCATCACGTGCAGCGACCAGCGGTCCAAAACCTGGCTTGAGGAAGTAACACCATCCCTTAGGCCATGGCCAGAAGCCAAACTCGGAATAATTCCCGAAAATGAGCTCCCCAAGCCTAACATAGGGATGGTGTTCATCCCAGAGATAGATGACTCCGAAGTGAAGCAGTCTCTGTCCCTACTCAACGCACAGAACCAGGGGCTGTACACTGAGTACTGGAAGGTTCTCCACACCAAAGCCGAAAAGAGTGGAGTCATGGTGACTCTATCTCTCGACGATGCTTCGGTGGACAGCCTTCGTAAAAAAGGCCTAAAGGTAAACCTAGGTTTCCGGGAGGTACATTTTCGGCTAAAGGGCCAATCCAAAACCCAATACCCCGAAACTACAAACCCACCCATCCCACCACCGCAACCCACAGACCCTGCTCCAACAACAGCCCTCACCCAAACACCAACCCGAAAGGTTCCTCCAGAACCAAAACGGGCGGTTCCTTCAACCTCCACCTCCAATTCCACGGCAGGTCCCTCAGGGCAGCGGTTTCTCGCCAACAGGGGAGGCAATAGGGGTACTCACCGCCCCAGGGGTAGGGGGAACAATAGGGGGGGCCGGCAAGGGCAAGCTAGTGCCCAACGCCGAGGCAAATAACGACGCATATGGGGGGAGGGGGACGACATTTCTTCAGGCCAATCTCCACCACGCCATTGCGGCCACAGCGGTCGTAGAGAAACTTTTTGGCGAAAATGGCCTCGACGTCGCCCTCATACAAGAACCATGGATCAACACCAAGTCCATGGTAGCAGGACTCAACAAGGCAGGTAAAGTACTAGTACACGAAAAAGGTCTCAAACCAAGAGCCTGCATCGTGTTTAACAAAAACATCAAATTCTTGCCTGTTTCAGAACTCTGCAGCGATGACCTTGTAGCTGCTTATATTAATCTCAAAGGGAGGGGCACATTGAAGGTGTTAATCTGCTCCGCCTACTTACCCGGAGAGAAGCAAGACCCCACGGAAGAACTGGCTAAAGTTGTAGAGTACGCTCAAGCACAAAAGGCAGAACTTATTGTGGGGTGTGACGCCAACGCCCACCATACCATCTGGGGGAGCACTGGAATCAACAAAAGAGGTGAGCTACTCTCTGAGTTTATTTTTACCAATTGTCTTCTCTTGTTAAATAGGGGCAATACGCCGACCTTCGTTACTAGGGCTAGGCAAGAGGTATTAGACATAACATTCGCAACTGAAAAGGCAGCTAAATGTCTCGTCAATTGGCGCGTCAGCAGCGAAAACTCAATGTCGGATCACAAACATATACTATTCGGTGTCAACGGTCTATTAGATATAGCACCACAAATGCGTAGGAATCCAAAAGAGACGTCTTGGGAAGCCTATAAGGCCTACCTCGAAAACCACCTAAAGGACATTCCTAAGCATATCAAAACACCAGATTATCTCAATGTGGCAGTCGATCTTCTATCAGAAGGCATGATCAAGGCCTACGAACAGAGTTGCCCACTGAGAGAATCTTCTACCAACAACACAACGACGTGGTGGAACAAGAAGCTCGAAAGGCTTCGCATGTCCACACGCCGCATATTCAATCACTCAACCACACCAAACGAGTGGGAAAGGTATGGCAGAGCATTGACTGAATATAACAAACAGATCAGAAAAGCCAAAAGAGGGTCATGGCGAAGGTTCTGTGAAGAGATCGCACAAACACACAAAGGAGCGAGAATTCACAAAATCCTATCCAAAACACCGACCAGCTATCTCGGTCTCCTTAAGAGACCAGATGGTACTTTCACGAAATCAGAAGGGGAGACTCTGGACCTGCTCAGAGCCACCCACTTTCCAGGTTCGTATACCACCAGTAATACGCAACAACACGCCCGAAGGAGTAACCAAATCCCCAGGGTACGTAACATTGACTGGAATTTGGCCACAAACATTTTCAGGCCAAACAAAGTTAAATGGGCATTGGAAAAATTCAAACCGTTTAAATCGGCGGGGGAGGATGAAATTTTCCCAGCATTACTACAACAAGGACAAGATATCCTCCTTCCGCACCTGGTAAAGATATTTCGAGCTAGCTTTGCTTGGGGTACCATACCAGAAAAATGGACAAGGGTCAAGGTATGCTTCATACCAAAAGCAGGTAAAAAGGACTACTCTCAGCCCAAATCATTCAGACCCATCAGTCTAACATCTTTCCTACTAAAAACAATGGAAAGAATCATTGATCAGCACATTAGAGCGCACCACTTGGTATCTAGACCCGTCAGTCTAAACCAACATGCCTACCAAAAGGGGAAATCTACGGAAACAGCCCTACTCGATCTGGTCGACAAGGTGCAAAAGTCCCTAGAGGATAAGCAAACCGCTCTATGTGCTTTCCTTGATGTAGAAGGAGCTTTCGACAACACACCCACACGGACCATTCTTAAAGGAATGGAATTAAAGGGAGTTGAAGAAACCACCATAAAATGGGTTAGCAGTATGCTCTCCAATAGGGTTGCTACTCTGACCCTAAATGCATCAAAGCATGAATTCTACACCACAAAAGGATGTCCACAAGGAGGCGTTCTATCCCCACTACTTTGGACCCTAGCAGTGGATCAACTCCTTACGATCATGTCGGACCATGACTATGACACACAAGGATATGCCGACGACCTTGTAGTCATAATCAAAGGCCCTTGCCTCCACACGATCTCAAGCCTAATGCAAGGAGCGCTAAACACCATAAACAAATGGTGCAAAGACAATGACTTGTCCATCAACGCAAGTAAAACAGTACTAGTGCCCTTTACAAGAAAGAGGAAACTAGACAGACTAGCAAGACTAGAATTGAATGGACAGGAAATACCATATTCAAATGAGGTCAAGTACCTAGGGGTAACTTTCGACCAGAAGTTAACTTGGAATCCTCATTTAAATAATATAACACAAAAGGCTAAAATGGCCATGTGGACATGCTGTCGAATGGCAGGAGCAAGATGGGGAATAAGACCCAAAATAGCTATGTGGCTTTACACAGCGGTAGTGAGGCCCATAGTCACTTATGCCTCCGCAGTCTGGTGTAACAAAGCCAACCAAACGACAGCAATCCAAAAGTTAAACAGTCTGCAACGCACGGCTTGTTTAACAGCTACAGGAGCCCTATGCTCAACACCGGGAGCAGCGCTGGACGCGCTACTTGACTTAATACCACTCCACTTGCAAGTGCAAAAGGAGGCTAAGCAGTGTATCTACAGGGTATGCACAACGAAAAGGTCAAAATGGCGCTCTCAAGCGCTAACAAAACTCGAGGCCTTGGTTTTTAACAACAAGATTCTAAGCATGCCCTCCGACGACACAACCACTGAATGTAAATTCACTAAACTGTATACAGTGGAAATACCTCCAAGAGACAAATGGACAAACGACCAAATGGATTTCAAGGAGGGAAGCCACATCTGGTATACAGATGGATCGAAAAAAGGTGATGATGTAGGATGTGGTATCTACGGCGAAAGGCCAAAGCTCAAAGCCAGCGTCAGCATGGGGAAAGAGGCCTCAATCTTCCAGGCTGAAGTCTTTGCCATTAACAAATGCGCGGAGATCAATCTGGATAGAAGCCTAAGAAACCAGCATATCTACATCAACTCAGACAGCCAAGCTGCTCTGCTGGCACTAGAATCTCTAGAGTCAAACTCTAAGCTAGTACAGACATGCAAAAACAACCTAAACGCCCTGGCCAACTCCAACAGAGTTATACTCAGATGGGTACCGGGGCACTCCGATATCGCCGGAAACGAAGAAGCAGATGAACTTGCCAGAAAGGGCGCAGACAAACCCCTGGTCGGCCCGGAACCGTTCTGCGGCATCACAAAACGGAAAGCATATTCTCTGCTTAATAGCATAGAAAAGGCAACGGCAGTCGAGCTGTGGAAGTTCGCAAAAGGACAAAAACACTCGAAGGCACTGATTAAAGGTTTCAATAATAAACTGTCTAGAGAGATATTACAGCTCAAAAGACACAAAGCCTGCGCAGTGACAAGAATCCTGACAGGCCACTGCAAATTGAACAAACACTTGTTTCAAATGGGTATGAAACAAGATGAACTATGCAGGTTTTGCCAGGAGTCAGAAGAAACTGCAATGCACATACTCTGCTCCTGCGGACCACTAATGCGCAAACGAAGTACCTACCTAGGGCAGCACATCGTGCAACCAGAAGAGGTACAACACATCACCGCCCAAAGAATCTGGAAATTCCTGGATTCAACGGGTCTTAGCGGTGTACTCTAAAGGGCTGCCACAATAGATCACGCGTTGGTCGAAGCGGCATACAAAGCCCAAAATTAACAATAATAATAAAAGATAATTAATATTATTTCCCATACATTTACTATGGAGAAAAGGTGAAATTTTATTCACATTTTTCTATCTTCCTGTTCTGTCCTGTTTTCGTTTAAGGAACATAATACTATAAGAAAAAAATGCGGTAACAGCATTCAAAATATCAAGAAACTTACGGATACTTTAATTATTTTAAGACCTTATTTCAATTTCAATTTCTAAAAACGGGGATATGAGAATAAAATTTCACTATTTCTCCGTAGTAAATGTATGGGAAAAAATATTCATTATCTTCCCATACATTTATTTTGTGGCATTTTAGTACATTACCGGAAGTTGACCCCTAGGAACCTATTGATAATGGATAGGATCGAATCGATTGGCATAAAAAAATAACATGTGAAAAATAAGTTTTCATTTTCATACAATTTGTATCAGAAAATTTATCTTCGATTTTTTTTGGTAGCATACAAGCTTTTGATCCTAGACAGGAATGGGATCGATAGGCATAAAAAAAAAGTTTGTCAGGAATGACCTTTTTCTCGCACCTTGTATGTTTTTTTTTCCAAAATCTGTAAATGAGAAGTTTTCCTCGATTTATGGATTTTCTAGCCAGAAATTTAACTTTTGATCCTGTATTGGAATGGGATCGATTGGCATCAAAAAAAAAAGTTTGTCAAAAATGACCTTTTTGCGAGACGTGCCCACACGAAACACATGAAAGAGGATTTAATATATGGATGTCGATAAAGTAGTGTATGCAACTGTACATAATTAGGCATTAAAACACTCGTGTGACCTTATTATGAAACTCGCCTTCGGCTCGTTTCATAAAACACACTCGTGTTTTAATGCCCCTCATTATGTACCAGTTGCATAAACTACTATTATTCCACATTTCATTATGTAACATCTCAAAATCAATGGTCTTTATAGTGGGGCCGCAAACTGACCTTTTCGGTAATTGTGTATACCAGATACCGGCCACCACAATTTTTTGATAAGAAAGTTTTAAAAATGCCAAAATCTAATGAAATCACATCAAAAACTTAATTATTTAACTGATCAAACAAGAAATTTATGAATGAAACCAAAATTAAGTAACATTAATTAGCTTTCAATGTCAGCTGTCTCTTTATTGAAGTGAAAACTTCTTTAGCGGCGCTGAGCACTTTTGTACTGGGGAAAAATGTATAAACTCGCGATAAATTCTATGACCAGGTTACTTGACCCCTCCTAGTATCGTGATTGCTATGTTACGAGGGGTCCCCAGCTGGTCTTCTTAGAAAGCCCAGGTTCTAACTGTTTTAAGACAATCCTAAGATTTTCCATAAAGATCATATTTCAAATAAATTCTCATGGAAAGTAGCTCTTATTGTCCCTAAAAAAGCGTTTCCAAAGTCCAATATCGGACAGCCAGACTGACCGATTTCCGTAAAGATCATATTTCAAATAAATTCTCATAGAAAGTAGTTCTTATTGTCCCTAAATACGGTGACAGTTTACTTCAAAATACCTAATGGCCAAGAGTGATGGACAGGGGGAGGAAACTTAAAGAAAAGATCAGTTTCGCGTGAATTTGGCGTAGAAAGTGCTGCCTCCTATTATATTTGATGTCCACATATTTTGTGTAATCCGTCTCAAGCAGGTTTCGTTTTTATTTCATCTTTCCCAATTAATCAAAGCTGAACGTGAAAAGGAACGTTACAATTTATCGTAAAAATTTAATTTTCAACTCTATGGTCACAGATTTTATAATACTCTATGGTCGTATGGTTGCCATGGTTATTTTTAAATATTGAAATAACACGTGTGTCAAAAACGTGTCAACATATTGAAAATAAAACAATCGTAATTAATTAATTATAAGATTTTCTGCATTATTCTTGTGAAACGCAGTTATCAGATACGCCGCCGAGTAAAGTAAGTATTTTTTAATTCATTATTTACTATCCCTGTTTACACCGATGCGATGTTATATTTATATTCCAATCAATTGATTTATTTAGGTAGGTAGTCTGTTTTGCCGGGTGGTTATGCAGCTCATACATAAATGAATATCAACGAAAACAGTTGATTACTTAGCAATATAAACGTTTGAGCATTGAACTACGTGAGCTAAACGATAAACGAATATGAAGCCCACTTTCTTTTTCGTGTTGTCTTTGAAATAGGTATAGTAGATAATTAGGGACATAATTTCAAAAATACACACATACCTCCTACGCTCTCATCTCATTATTTAATGTTATGTTTTGCAGGTACATAGTGCATACAATCGTGCCACGTCCTCATGCTGAGAAAAAGTCAGGACAGAGGTATTTTCAACATGGATGTCAATTGTTGGAGAAAACAACACTTAGCCTGGGCCAATACATAAAATCAGGAAGATATCTACAACGTGCATCCATTTCAAGGTGAAAAAAATGGATGCATCTTTTTGTAGACGATTGTACTTCACTAATTCGTTTACCAGTTAGTGATTGAAGAAGTTAAACAAATCGCTATCAAGTTATAGGTAATCGTATTTAATCCTTCTTTTAATATACTAGTCATAAATAAGTTAGTCAAAAATAAATAAATGATATTATATATACAACTTAATTTTATTAGTCTCCTGACTGGAATAATTATTTGTGTACAAATCACTTAACCCTTTCAGTACGGCGTGATTATAATTTGTACTCAAATTTGACGAGTTAACACGCCAATCCGAGAAAGATCTTTTATAGATAAAAGTAAACAATAAAATACTGTTCATGTACTCTCTACCTACTGTGGCATCTTAACCTTCCCGTATAAACTTCCCCATTGTCATACTAAAAAATTATAGTAAATTATGACTTCTGAAAAGAATAACTTTATTACCATTATTCAATTTAAAATGTGGGAAATTGCCACGGGAAGTTTAAGATGTCACAGTAGGTAGATGGTACAGTCGAGGTCAAAAATATCTTTACAATTGAGTGTGACAAAAATATCTTTACATTTAAATACGTTTACACACTACATGACGAAAAACATGCTTAAAACGTATATGGCAGTTTCATCTTTTCACTTACTTAATGCACCAAAGTTCTGTTTACAATTTGTCTTCCATAAAATCATTTACACGCATTGTGACATAATAGGTTTACATTGCATGTTACAGAATAAGATTTACTGTCAATGTGCCATAAATAGGTTTACTTTCAGTATGGCACTTGGAACTTTACGTTCAAGCGTACATTGTTTTGCTTACAACTCTTGTTACGTAAATATCTTTACAGTTTGACACAAACCACCGATCTTCTTTCAATTATGACGTGTAGATCGCAAAATGTGAGACAAACATATGCACTGACAAGTCTGCACTGTTTTCGTGAATTGTCAGTTCATTTTATTCAAGTTTGTTTCATATAGCAAGAACATAAAGTAGCTTATTGGAGATTTACATGTTGTATACCTACATATTTTGCAGCTGTTAGGAACTGATAACATATTTAATGGTTTTATATAACGGGAACAAATAAAATGATCACCTAAATAACTTTTGATATCACCAAATTTTCGAAACCTAAAATAAGGCTCAACACTCAAAAAAATGTATCGATCATCAATCTCGGGTCACCTAAACAGTCATACCTATTATTCCAGCAGTTAAAGCTATTTTATTTACTTATTGTGTTCCCAGAAATTTTATAATCGCATCAAAAAATTGTCATTGGATACATACCACCAAAAATACTAAACTTACACCTAATCTCGTGCATCATTTTTTAAGTGAAAACTTCTTTAGCGGCGCTGAGCACTTTTTGTGATGGGGGAAAATTGTTAAACTCGCGACGATTCGTAAGACCAGCTAGTTGACCCCTCCTAGTATCATGATTGCGATGTTAGGAGGGGTAAACTCAGCTAAACTCAGCTGGTCTTACGATTTACGATGCGTAAGACACAATGATACTCTGGGACATATTATGTATATATGTGAATGGATTATGCGAATATGAATATGAACATGAGTATGAATATAAATACGGATACGGATTTACGGATACCGATACCGATACGGAGACGGATATGAATATCTTTGTTATTTACTTTCTTTATTGAGTTTTCACTTCTGCCTGCACTCCCGGAGTGCAACCCGTTGTTTTTTTTTTTGTACAGATTCACTATAATTCCACGCTTCGCACGCACTACGGATTCAATGCGGGAATTGTAACGTTTTATCTTGTTGAAGATCAATCTTTTAGTTACAAAATTATATAGATTCTTATAGCATTTTTAATCAAGTTTAGCTTACGGTTTACACTTTTTCTTAAATTAGTTTATAATTGTTATTATCTTTAATTGAAGGAACCTAGTCGGTCAGGGGGCCGCTAACTGCCGCAGGTCGCGTAACTGGCCTAGCGACCCTACCTACTTATTTAGACTATGGAATTACATCGTTTTGTTTATCGAGTGGTGCAACGACCTTTACCCACGTGCGCGCCATCCACGACGACGCGCCCCTCCACAGCGAATCTCATACTAATCTGTGCGCAGTTGTACGGCTTGGGCTGTGGAGGGGCGCGCCTTCGAGGATGGCGCGCACCAGACCAGCCCTATTAATGACAACACTTTATAAGTAACCACCTACCTATCTAGTATCTACCTAAATGCAAAATTTAGCGCTGTAATTCCGAGTTTATTATTCTACAGTCTAGTTATGATTATGAATGAAACCATATAGTTTTACCGTGCCGTGGGCGTGGCAGTCGACGATAAAGTGTGGTAGCCGTACAGGCCCAATTTCAAAGAAAAACCGCAAATCGATGTACAGTTTAGCCATTTGGCACACGCATACTAGAGGTCAAAACAAAATTTTTGACCCGCAGTTCCTAAAAAAATTTCCCTTAGGGGGGGAGAGCCGAGACATTATTTTTTTTGTATGAAAAATATAAAAAAAAAATTCAGAAAACTATCGTGTGTAGTATCATATGAAAGAGCTTTTTGAGGCGATTCTGAAAATATACCACATCATTACATTTCAGCTATTTTTTTTTAAATAAAATCAAAAATATTTTTCGAAACATACCAAGTTTGAGGTCCTCCAGACACGATACGGCTGATTTTTATTTTGTACAATATACCACAAATGATACTTAATATCCTCATATCTAACCTTAAAAAAAGCAATTTCGAAATGATTTTCGGTAAGCCCCCACCACCCACCCACCACCTACCCACTATACCAACTGATGACAAGGTGCAGTTAAAGGGTTAAAGAGGTATTTTCCGTTGGATATATGGATACTACGTATCATTTTATGATTAATATGTAACGTATCTGCACTAAAGTTCCATAAATCACGTAAAATTGGTATTAAAGTAGAACCGTGTCCGTTAGTAATATTGAAAAATTAAAAAAAAATACTTACCGAAAATCATTTCGAAATTGCTTTTTTGGGTTAGATATGAGGATATTAATTATCATTTGTGGTATATTGTACAAAATAAAAATCAGCCGTATCGTGTCTGGAAGACCTCAAACTTGGTATGTTTCGAAAATTATGTTTGATTTAATTTAAAAAAAATAGCTGAAATGTAATGATGTGGTATATTTTCAGAATCGCCTCAAAAAGCTCTTTCATATGATACTACACACGATAGGTTTCTAAAAATAAATTTGTTTTTTTCATACAAAAAAAAAATGTCTCGGCTCTCCCCCCCTAAGGGAAATTTTTTTAGGAACTGCGGGTCAAATATTTTGTTTTGACCTCTAGTATGCGTGTGCCAAACGGCTAAACTGTACATCGATTTGCGGTTTTTTTAATCGTACGGCGTACACTACGTCCAATGAATTTTAGTATTACCTATGCTAGACACTATACCACCGCCACGATATTTTAACTACGACGGTGACAATGGTAGGAAGATACCGCAGCCCATGGACGCTTGAGACCCCACAAGAGCTACAAGCACGACCATCATCATCAGCATATCAGCTTGTTTTCATCATTGGTCAAAGACTTTAAATTAAAGCATTTGGGGAGTTTTTACCCTAAAGCTAGCTTATTAAACGCGGCCCACCAAGGGCCCACCCGAGCTACATACGACTAGCCATCTCCTTTGCTTGAGCTAGAAGGGATAAACAATGGTTAAGGTACCTAAACAGTCCTGTACTATCTCCACGGTGTATGTCTGTGCCAACGTGAATATACCTATAGCTAGAGCACATTCGCTTGCAAGTTCGTCATGATTTTAGTTTTGGACATGTTTATCCTCGTGTGTTGGACCAGCGCGATGCCGACCCTATATGGGATCGTCCTAATACAAACGCGACTAGGTAGCAGTAGGTAGGTACGCGATGATTGCGCGATCGCGCGACTTTTACTTAGAATATTTTACCTATTTTCAAAATGCTCATCTGAATTGAACTACCAAATAAGTAAGCTGCTGGGATGCAAGTTCGAGGTGAGAAAAGAAGGAATAGAAGTTTTAATAAAAATGTTGCGATTACACATTGAAAACTAAGCAACATATTGTTTTAGGTACAAGTTTGTTACAAAAACCTATTACGGCTTGCATTGATTGCCTACCTTTTCAGACAAGTATAAAAATACTTACCTAACCTAACCTAACTTTGTTGCTTTTCAGCTTGAAATGATTAATCTTTATTGCTAAACTTGGTATTTTATCAGTTCAAATTTTAATTTATTATTTTACGACGGATTATATTTATTCCCAATCCCAACAATTAGGAAATCGACTGCCTATCAGTCAGTTCAGTCACCTTCAACAATTGAAGTATTAAGAGCTTTAGCCGTATCAGTTTAAAACAGACCGATGATAAAAATATCATATAAAAGCCTTCCTCAATCCGACAGCATCATAGTCAGTTTGCTGATACAGGCTTAAAAGTAAGTATCCATCAAATGTAATTGCTTTACTACTTATTGAATAAGTTATTACTTGTTCCTTGTTGAAGTGAGTGTAACTGTTGTTTATATTTGCACAGATCCATCATGAAATACCTGGTAGTACTCTCCGTGATCGCGGCCGTGGCCTCCGCCGGCCTCGTGAAGCCCGCAGTGGTGGACAGCGCCGTGGCCGAGGTCCAGGAGATCATCGCCGCCATCAACAGCCCCAGCACTGACCCCGCCACCGCCGCCGCCCTCGAGCAGCTGCTGCTGGACACCCTCGGCATCTCCTCCGCGCAGAACCCCTCCCCCGTCTCCGTCGGGCCCGCCATCGTCGACTCTCCCATCTCCGTCGGACCCGCTATCGTCGAGTTCCCCATTCCCGCGCCTGATGGTGGCGCCGTCACCGCTGAGACCGCCGTCGCGCCCGCTCCTGTCGCCACCCCCGCCGCCGATGCCGCCACTCCCCTTGTCCAGATCATCCTGAACATCAACCAGGCCAGCTCTGACGCCGGGATTGTTGCGCCCGCGCCCGTCGAGGCCCCCGTGGTCCCCGGCAGCCCCGTGATCGTCGTGGATGAGGCCGTGAACGTGGAGCCCGTGCAGGTGGTGGATGAGGCCGTGAATGTGGAGCCCGTGCAGGTGGTCGAAGCGCCCGTCCACGTAGCCATTCTCCCCATCGTCCCAGAGGAGCCCGCCGTTGTCAACCTCCCCGACATCCTCAACTAAGTTCAACCTATTCTAAGTCGAAAGTTGCATCTATAAAATGCTCAGTCCTGGGCATGAGAAGCAATTTTTAGACTTTAGGTAGTTGTTTTAAGGAATTGTATTCTATAAACTGTTTGAACATGAGGTGCAACTCTAATCATTGTTTTTTAATTAAACTTGTTGATTCCGCTAAATCCCAGTAATCCCACTAATATGAATTGATGAAACGTGCAAAATCATTGTTAAAAGTTTGTTTTTGGAAATTTCCAAAAAAAATCTTATAATTTTCAAACCGCGCGGTAATCACGTAACGTTTTCGACCGTTAGTACGATAGATTTAAATGTCAAATCCTATACTAAAACTGACATTAAATACGTACCAACGATAGTACATATCGTTACGTGATTACCCCGCTGCTCACAACATTTTACGAGAATCGGTTAAGAAATGCGACCTGTAAAGGAGAACAACTGGAAATCTGCCGGACATACGAAAGCATTACTTGTCAAAGTTGCAACAGAAACCTTCGTTTCACTCGGTCAACTATACCTACTGCTCGGGGATAAAGTTGTTTTTGTCTAGGGCGCGCTCAAATCCCTCACTGCACTCAGGACTCAGCCTTAATCATAATTAACTCATAAGCATAACAACCTTGCTCTGCTCTTGAGTATAATCTGGAGTCCTTCGTTACGTTCAGGATTCCATATCGCATCCGTGTTACATTATTCCCTTGGTATACAATGTACTAAGATTTCCCTGTAATCTTCTATCCTATATGATAAAAAGCTTTTTGAAGTGAAAACTTCTTTAGCGGCGCTGAGCACTTTTTGTGATGGGGGAAAATTGTTAAACTCGCGACGATGCGTAAAGACTAGCTAGTTGACCCCTCCTAGTATCGGGATTGCGATGTTAGGAGGGGTCAACTCAGCTGGTCACGTAGCTGGTCTTACGATACGACAACTGCACTGCAAATTGAACGGTAATCATAAGACTAAAAGTCCCAATTTAGAGTGAGCGGCATGTGTCGTTGCGACACTTGTCCGTTCATTTCAAATTGAGCTTTTTACGCATACATTTACGGTTCAACTAAGTCCAATATCGGATAGCCACACTGACCGATTTCCGTAAAGATCATATTTCAAATAAATTCTCATGGAAAGTAGTTCTTATTGTCCCTAAATACGGTGACAGTTCACGTCAAAATAGTGGCCAAGTGTGATGGACAAAGTACGAATAATTTTGATTTTCCGATTTGAGATTCCGATTTCAATGAAAACTTTAATTGTTTAGAACTCGTTGAGTGCATAAATACTGTATATTTTGTTTTTAACAATATTGAGAAACAATAGTAGATTGTGTCACAATCACAAGGGAGCAAAATGCCATATTTACGGCGTGGGCGTACATTGAATCCTGAGCGTAGTGAGGGATTCAAGTATAAACGCCCAAGGTGGAAATAATTTTGCTTCCATATGACACATACTGCTTTTCACATCACCTACTGAGGATAATGAAAGATCTGAAGTGCTACCGGTAACATATTTATCGATACTCTAAATATATATCAAATTTGAAAACCTTTTCCCTGAATTAGTCAAAATCGAGTATAATGACGATTTTTAGCAAAAAGATTTTTTTTTTTTAACTTAAATTTTAAATAAGTGTTAAATTTGAAATCCTTATCCCCGAATTAGTCGAAATCGTGTTTAATTCATCAAGTACAATGACAACTTTTCGTAAAAAAAAAATTTTCAACTTAAAATTCAAAATAAGTGTAAAATTTGAAATCCTTATCCCGAAAAAGTCGAAATCGAGTATAATGACGATTATCAGTAAAAAAAAATTTTTTTACTCAAAATTTGAAATCCTTATCCCCGAATGAGTCGAAATCGATTATAATGACGACTTTTCGTAATTTTTGTTATACAGTGTAAACTCTTTATAACGTCGTTCGTTATAACGAAAAACTTTCTATAACGTAAAAATTGGTTCAATTTGGTTGGTTTACCACAAAACCCAAATATTCATTCACTCTTTATAACGCAACAGCCATTCTCTATTACGAAGAAATATTTTCATATTTAGACATCAACAACATATTGAACAGTGTAATTGTTTCATAATCAGCTTACAAAACTAATCTTTTGAGGTGCCGAAACTTCTAAGAAAGATACCTGAGGTCATAAACAGCCGTCTCGCTTTTGTTATTGTTAATTGCCTTAACACGCGTGCCATTCTTCTTAGATTACATTGTCTGTAGTAAATTTTGGTGTCAGTTACTAAACGCATCATCGTCACCTATCGTGTATTATCAGTCGTAAACCAACTTTGAAACTGTCAAGATGACCAGTAAAAGAAAAGCGTTATGTGTTAACGAAAGTGTTTGAAACGTGCGATAGAAAAGGGAGAAAAGAAAAGTGATGTTGTAAGACAATTAGGCCTCAGTCCATCTACTCTTAGTATAGTAGTAAAAATTAGGAATTATTTTAAATGTTTAAATTTGGTTTTTTTTTCTCTTCCCTCCGTATAACGAAAACTCTTTATAACGAAAGAAAATGCTCGGTCCCTTGAAATTCGTTATAAAGAGTTTACACTGTACTTAAAATTCAAAATTGATATAAAATTTGAAATCCTGATCCTTAATTAGTCGAAATCGAGTATAATGACGATTATTATTTTATTTTTTTTACTTAAAATTCAAAATAAACATAAAATTTGAAATCCTGATCCCCGAATTAGTCGAAATCGAGTATAATGACGACTTTTCGTAATTTTTGTTATACTTAAAATTCAAAATAAATATAAAATTTGAAATCCTGATCCCTAATTAGTCGAAATCGAGTATAATGACGATTATTACTAATTTTTTTTACTTAAAATTCAAAATAAATATAAAATTTGAAATCCTGATCCTCGAATTAGTCGAAATCGAGTATAATGATTATTTTTCATAAAATAATTTTTTCTTAAAATTTAACAAGTGTAAAATTTGAAATCCTAATCCCCGAATTAGTCGAAATCGAGTATAATGACGATTTTTCGTACAATTTTTTTGACGTTTCGTATCGACTGAATTTGAATTTTCAGTTATACTAGACCTTTGTTGGTTTTGTATGATGCTCCAAATTTCATTTTTTTCATTATATATTATTAAATATTTTATACTGGCAACACAGGGTCCTTGAACAGAAAAGTGCCACTTTGATCCCTCCTAGCAGGGAAGGAAAAGCCCTTATCCGAATAGGTGATGTGAAAAGGAATAAGACCGACCCATGAGGTCACTTATAATTAACTTGCCCCCTTTAAAATCTCATTAAATATACTTTCTAGCGAATAAGTGCGTAGAACCTTTCTAGTAGAATATTTTATTTAGATTACTCATGCCTCAGAACAGTTTTTGCAATGGGCCACCGTTTAAGAGTTAAAAAAAAATTACCTTTACACCCACCTCTACCCATTGCCAAAACTTGCTTATACACGAATTATTTCCGGCAGTGGTCTTCGTTGCTTGAATCATTGATTGAGAATTTGATTTTCTTACTAATTGAACTTATTGATTTTCTTATTTGGTTTTAATATCCCTATTGCGACTATTGCGAGGCCTAAGAAGCTTATGTAGCTTAGTTTGACGGGGGGTGTCACTCTGTCAGTGCGCTGCGCCCGCGCTGCAAGTATCTCCGTACGTATGCGAAATCATGTCAAGAGCAAGAAAATACAGCATCCCCCCCTAACATGGCAATCACGATACTAGGAGGGGTCTACCTAGCTGGTCTCTCGATCTGTCGCGAGTTTTAAAATGTTTACCCATCACAAAAAAAAGTGCTCAGCGCCGCTAAAAAGTTTTCACTTCAAAAAACAAATATATCAAGTCAGGAATTAATTACTGAGGCAGTCGTAGATATTACGTTTTAATTAAGTTATAAACGATTTGCGTTCCTTATTTCATCCCAGTCCGTTTTTGCGTGAGTGAGTCCAAACATCAGTAATACCGACCTATTATTAGTGGGATTGCGTTAATGATGCAGTCAAATAAATAAGGTTAATTAAAAAACAAGGATTAGAATTGTACCTCATGTTCAAACAGTTTATAGAATACAATTCCTTAAAACTCAACTACCTAAAATCTGGGGGTCGGTCCCACGATGTTGCCGGGAACCGGGCGGGCGGGGCCGACGGCGAGGCTGCCGGGGACGGGGCGTACAGGGACGACAGCGGGGCTGCCGGGGACGGGGCGGACGGGGCCGACAGGGCTGCCGGCTATGACGGGGGCCTCGACGGCAGCGGGCGCGACGGCCGCGGCGTCAGAGCTGGCCTGGTTGATGTTCAGGATGATCTGGACAAGGGGAGTGGCGGCATCGGCGGCGGGGGTGGCGACAGGAGCGGGCGCGACGGGGGTCTCAGCGGTGACGGCGCCACCATCAGGCGCGGGAATGGGGAACTCGACGATAGCGGGTCCGACGGAGATGGGAGAGTCGACGATGGCGGGCCCGACGGAGACGGGCGAGGGGTTCTGCGCGGAGGAGATGCCGAGGGTGTCCAGCAGCAGCTGCTCGAGGGCGGCGGCGGTGGCGGGGTCAGTGCTGGGGCTGTTGATGGCGGCGATGATCTCCTGGACCTCGGCCACGGCGCTGTCCACCACTGCGGGCTTCACGAGGCCGGCGGAGGCCACAGCCGCGATCACGGAGAGTACTACCAGGTATTTCATTATGGATCTGCGCAAATATAAATAACAGTTACACTCACTTCAACAAGGAAAAGTAATAACTTATTCAATAGTAAAGCAATGTAACATTCGATGGATACTTACTTTTAAGCCTGTATCAGAAAACTGACTATGATGCTCTCGAATTGAGAAAGGCTTTTATATGATATTGTTATCACCGGTCTGTTTTAAACTGATACGACTAAAGCTTATTATGATTTTATACCTTTTTTACCTTTTTATTATATTGTAAATATTTTATTACCCATTTATTGTTTTGTAAAATACTTGCAAGTCATATCCATACTCATATTACAAATGCGAAAGTAACACTTTATGGCGGTTATCTATTCACGATTGAGATGAAATTTGGTATGGAGATAGTTTGAGACCAATATCTCCATGCCCAGGGGGAAGGACATTTATTACGTTATAATTAAGATTTCGTAAATTACAGAAATGACTGGCAACAGCACTGTTTTATGTCAAGGGCGCGATATTGAATCCTGAACGTAACGAAGGATCCAGATTTTATACACACGAGCGGAGCGAGGGTTTATCAAATGAGTTAACAGCTTTATCCCCGACGAGTATACTCTACCTTTCTCACCTCTTGCGAAAACACCAACCAACCAACCAAATAGAAAACACCAAGTCTAACGTAAAATGGGGTAAGTAGGGATTGCGAGGACAGTTGAGTCATGACTAGGGAGAGTAGGGATGACAGAAGGGTGAGCTGGGTTTTAAAAGCTACTGCTACGTAACTTATAAATTCTAATTACATATCAGACTATTGTAATATTCATAATCCCAAAGTGTCGATCCAACAATTTTCCTAACTCACCTTAGTATGAAATCCCACCTCACCCCAACCTACCTGGACTACGGGGTGAGGTGGGATTTCCAACTTTTTTTCTTTATCGTTAAAATAATGAACGCAAAATCATAAAAAAGTAAAAAACACCGCGAAGGAAGAAAGGCCAGCCCTAGCACGTACACAGTGCTTTTCTTATCTCAATAGGTACCTAAATATAATGAAATTTGAAAGTTGTAAAAAACCTCCTATTCCAAAATGGTTTTCTAAGATGTTTATTGTCTAGATATGCGTGTTTTATTTCATCGGCGCGTCCCCGCCGCCGTGCAGACTTAACGAAATTAGACTTTAAAGACATAACAATAAGAACTATGAGAAGTGGAATAACCTACATTATTACCCGGCGGGTTATAATGAAATTCAGTACGTACAACATTACGCCCCGGCTAAAGCCAAAGCAAAGGCACAAAGTAAATAGCGGCGGCGCGCGCCGGAGCAGAGAGTCCGCTCAGTACAAAGTGCCATTTTCGCCGCACGCACACAGACGTAACATTTACAGGCATTCTCGGTTGATTTCGGACGAGCTTAGTCGCGACTGTCACTGTCGCGTCGCGAGTGCTAGTTGTGCACTTGAAGTCCCCGCCGCTACGTAGGTACTTTGTGTCACGTACGTCAAAATGAATAACCGATATTATTACAGTTGGAATGTATTTTATTGTTTAAGTACAGCAAAAAACTGTGCCTACACTTTCTTCAATTTTTCAAACGATATTGAAAGGTAAATAAAACGGTTTTCTCATTTTGGTAGTTACAATACAGGTAGGTAATTTTTTGAAACTAGCATCTTTGATAACGACGATCAACCATTACACATTCATCTTATCGTTCGCTGGTAAAACGCCAGTATTTAAGTACTATGGTTTAGTTAAGTAGGTACCTAATTAATAAGGTATTTATATTCTTTGTTGGCGCTCTCGACCGCCGCCGGTCACAAGTCACAACTCGCAGCGGGTCACGTATCAATTTATTAGGGTTCCGTACCCGAGGGTCAAAACGGAACCCTATTGGTGTCGCCCAGACGTCCGTCCGTCCGTAATCCGTCGTCTGTCACAAAATTTGTTCCGAAGAATTTTTAGACTATTCATTGACCTATGAACTTGAAATTTGTAGACCACGGGCCAACGACAGGTCACGATTACCAATCTCCTCTCGCATGAAAACTACATAGAGTTAATTATTAAGAAAGATGAATAAAAAATTACTGTGGACGTCTGCCACGATTCCGTTGGTGGGTTGAGGAGCAGCAGCCTCCCAAAGACGTAAAAAAAAATTAAATTCAGTCATTTCCTCTCGACTGAAACTAGGTTTAAATGATAGTTAAGAAAATATCTTAACGAAAAAAAATCGTCTGCCACTTGTAGGGCGGTGGAATACCCGTCTGCCAAGCACGTGAACATGTAAAAAAAAAATTAAATTCAGTCATTTCCTCTCGCATGAAATTTTGTCAGATGATAGTTTATGGACCATTATGAAGAAATAAATTCGTCTGCCACTTGTATCGCGGTGGAAAACCCGTCTGCCAAGGGCCTAAACATTGTATGGGACGAAAAGAAAAAAACAATGTACATCGGCGTGTGGGATATCTATGGATAGGTCTTTAAAAATGATATTGGGGTTTCTAAAAAACTTTTCCATTTAATTCAACCGTTGGTGAGATATTCGCCGTGAAAGTCGTAAAAAGTTCATCCCCCCCTCTTGAATTTCTAAACTGTGAGGTCAAAAATTCTGAAAAAAATTGGGAGGGTGTAAATAAATAAAGAGTTTCAAAAATATTTGGTTTGAATAAACTACGTCAAACGGTTTTTGAATAAACGCTGAAAAACTGTCTTGTTCAAACAAAACGACTTAAGCGACGTGAGTTTCCCATACAGATACGACCTTTTTTGCTACGATTTATTGAATAGTGGTTTAAAATGTGAACTAGTACGTGTCGGTACGGAAACCTTCATTGTGAGTGATCCCTGACGCACTCTAGGACTGCTTAAAAGTTATTCGACATGCCTCAGGTCGTGTCTTCATAGGAAACTCACGGCACTTGTCGTTTTGTTTGGGAAAGACAGTGTTTCCTATGAAGATATGACCTGAGGCATATCGAATAACTTTGAAACCGTCCTAGAGTGCGTCTCGGATCACACACAATGAAGGGTTCCATACCGACACTTACTAGTTCTCATTTTAAACCGATATCCAATAAATCGTAGCAAAAAAGGTCGTATCTTTATGGGAAACTCACGTCGCTTAAGTCGTTTTGTTTGAACAAGACAGTTTTTCAGCGTTTATTCAAAAACCGTTTGACGTAATTTATTCAAACCGAATATTTTTGAAAGATATTATTTATTTACACCCTCCCAATTTTTTTCAGAATTTTTGACCTCAGAGTTTCGAAAAAAAAGAGGGGGGGATGCACTTTTTACTACTTTCACGGCGAATATCTCACCAACTTGATTAAAATGGAAAAGTTTTTTAGAAACCCCTATATCATTTTCAAAGACCTATCCATAGATACAGATACCCCACACGCCGATGTACATTATTTTTTCCTTTTCACCCCATACAATGTTTAGGCCCTTGGCAGACGGGTTTTCCACCGCGATACAAGTGGCAGACGAATTTATTTCTTCATAATAGTCCATAAACTATCATCTGACAAAATTTCATGCGAGCGGAAATGACTGAATTTAATTTTTTTTTTACATGTTCACGGGCTTGGCAGACGGGTATTCCACCGCGCTACAAGTGGCAGACGATTTTTTTCGATAAGGTATTTTCTTAACTATCATTTAAACCTAGTTTCAGTCGAGAGGAAATGACTGAATTTAATTTTTTTTTTACGTCTTTGGGAGGCTGCTGCTCCTCAACCCACCAACGGAATGGTGGCAGACGTCCACAGTAATTTTTTATTCATCTTTCTTAATCACTGTACAAGTTTTCGTGCGAGAGGAAATGACTGACGATTTTAACATTGTGGCCCGCGGTCTATTGGTGACAATGTTCAATATTACGTATATTTTAACAACAAATACTGATAAATCATATTTTTGAGGTTGATTCGGAACCCTAAATGTGCGTAGTCCGACTCGCACTTGGCCGGTTTTTTACCAAGATACGCTGGTTCATATTTAAATGTCATGTTGAAGAATTTTTATTATACCTACTCCTTTTTAAAATTCAGAATCAATACAGAAGCAACCCTGTAGTTTAGGTATGTATTTTCAAGAACGGCGGGAGCGGACCTTCTGTATATTTTTTATTTTGTGGCATTGTCGAGCGAGTGGTGTCAATCAAAATATAAATTGGGCGCCTTCACTTGCTTTTACAACACCCCTTTTTTGTCCAACTATTCTTGACTCATCCCCACCGCTGAAAAGCGTTTTAACCTTAGGGAAAGGAACCCTAAAAACGACATACCTATTGTAGTTTTGTCCAAGTTGGGGAAAACTTTAGACGCAGAATTTCATGTCCTTTAAATTATTAGTAAGTACTTAAGTAACTTTACGCTAGGATGTATAATGAGCGAGAAACCGAATAATCCGATTTTTTTTTAATAATCTACTACACCACCTTTGGTTACATAGCCCTCGGCAATGTACTTCTACTGACTGGCGTACCTGAGGGGCTAAGACACAGGCGAAGATGATTGCGTATATGTCGGACATATAGAATTCGTCCCGTTCGCACTTACATACTTGACAGTAAGGGACGGATGCTATATATCCGACATATAAGCGATCATCTTAGCCCCTCCGGTTGATATCATGAGCCGTGTGAATACCGTTACGCTTTTTGTGACGTTTTAGTACATTGAGGCAAAGAATATATAATCTTTGATTGAGGTCATAAAACGTGTCGACAAGTTAACGCATTTATAAGCTAGAGACGACGCTCTATAGTGCTAGCAACAGCAATAATGCTCATAGGTGGGCATTAACTCGTTAATCGTTAATTAAAGAATTGAGAATGAGAACAGAGCTAGAATCTCAACAACCAAGAGAACAAGCTGGTTTCAGACGTAACTACTCTACTCTTGACCACATATTTACATTAAGACAAATAGTTGAAAAATACACTGAATATCAGAAAACACTCTACCTATCGTTCATTGATTACTCGAAGGCTTTCGACTCTATATCGCATGAAAAGCTCTGGATAGCTCTAAAGGAGCAAGGAGTCGACAGAAAATACATTAATATCCTAAAAGTAGTATACCAGAACAGTAAGGCCCTAATCAAACTGGACAGGAAAGGAGAAGAATTCGAAATACAACGAGGTGTGAGACAGGGCGACCCCATCTCTCCAAACCTTTTTAATTCACTCCTCGAGCACATTTTTAGAAAAGTAGAGTGGTCGAAAATAGGAATAAATGTAAATGGTGAAAATTTAAACCATCTGCGATTCGCCGATGATATTGTTTTATTATCTGAAAGCCATCGAGACCTAGGTACAATACATGATAGAGACGTTGAATTTTTATAGTCACGAATGTGGCCTTGAAATGAACCTCGAAAAAACGTGTGTTATGACAAATGGAGAGCAAATGACCATAAGCATTGGAAATACCAACATTGAGTATGTATCCGAATACAAATACCTAGGACAAATCATCTCTATGAACGGGCGTTACATAGAGGAAGTGGAAAGAAGGATCAAACAAGCTTGGAATGCATACTGGTCAAATAAGGATATTTTTAAATCAAATTTAGACATCAAACTTAAAAAGACTGCGATCGATTCTGTGGTGACCAATTACACTCTTATTTATGGTGGTGACACCAGGGTCATACGCAAAAACGAGTTCAGTTAGTGTTGCTTTTGCTGTAATCGTAATAATATATTATTTAATTTTTTTTCGTAATTCGGATTCTATTTTATAATAATTAGTTCAACTAGATTACATGCAACCCAATTTTTTTTTTTTTAATAATTAATTTGATTTCAAAAAGTCCCTCCGGTGGACTGTTCGGTTTCGTAGTTGACATGTTCAAAAATTCATATTTCTTCAAATGTTTGATGATTATTTTAATGATTCATTGGAAACGGTCATATTTGCCTTCTCGTATTTTTTTAAGGCTAAGTAGTAGGTAAAACGTTAACGGTCTTCGAGATAAATATCATAAACATACGGTTATACGGCGGGCCGTCTCTTCTGTGGTCACAAAAAACCGGTACAAATCTTCAACTAATGTTTGGAATCGATTGTAAATATTTTGCACTAGCAACACTACGCAGTAGCTGCCAATCAACGCTGTGAATCCATGGAAACGCACGCGCCAAAGAAACAAGTATTGCGGTTTAATCGTTTTTTTAAAGATTTTGGCCAAGATCAGTGCTTCTTTTCTGTTCTTCGCGTTAGAAGGTAAGCGAAAATTATATTAACTTATGAAGTTTCAGCTGCAATGGCTTTGGGGGAGTATATTACATAACCGCTGGGCAAGCCCCCCTAACCTCAAAGTGTGTGCACTCTGAAGCCATTTTCTGATAGAAAGACCATTCTGTGGACGTATTTCATGTGGACTTGTGTGTCCACAGAATGGACGATATTAATTTAAAACAGTGATGGTGTGTCCGCTTTTTGTTTTTCTTCTCGTGTGTCTGGTTAAAAACCATTAATTTGTTAATTGTGTGCCTTTACAACGGATATTAAAACTGAATTTTGTTTAAAAATGTCATGAGAGAGGATTATTAAGAAATTGATATCCACAGAAAGGTTTCAATGTCCACAGAAAAAAATATGTTGATTGTTGCATTTTAATATGTTTTCGTTTTGTCGATTTGCGTTTTCTTATTATATTATTTTATATCTATTTTAACTAATGCAAACATATCTGGCACTTTTGCTTAGCTTAAACCTATCATGGATCTGTAAATACTAATTAATGTCCACAGAAAAGATGACCTTGATTCTGGATTTTAAAGGAATGTTTCTTTTGTCAACTTTAGTCGTCTTATAACTACAATATGGTGTCTTTATATTTATTTAACTGGCGCAAACATTTTTAGCACTGAAACTTGACTTAAACTTATCACTGATAGTTTAAAATATGCTTGGCATGGTGTGGGAATATTTTAGATGAAACTTTTCTTTCCAGAACATCTACTTTCTACAAATGGAGGATGACAGTGATGAAAATATCTTTTGATGGACATTTCTATACTTAAATAAAAAAAAATGAATCTGTTTTGTGAGTCGATTATGAATTATGTTAAGCTTAACTATAAATGTTATCTTCTGTGGAAAACACAATATACATTCTGTGGACACATTTGTTTTTTTATTGTTGATTGTTTTGTTAGTGGTTTGATTTACTAAATATGTGACTTAGTGTCTACTGAAACAATCTAGTTTCAGTAAATATTGAATAATTTTTTAGAGCTTGAGCGCCAGAATTATTGCGAATTTTGCTCTTTTCTGTTGAAAAATCTGTCACTCCTGTGGTCAGAAGAAAAACAAAAATTGCTGTAATTTTCCAAATATTGCGAAACGATCTAGTTCATTATTTTTGCAGAGATGTCATAAACTACCTTCATATAAAACTTAAACATTTTGTTCAAATATATCACATTTTCATTTCTTGAAATCCAAACCCGTTTTTGCGTATGACCCACCAACTCTACTCTATGGATGCCAAACTTGGGCAATAAGTAAAGAAATAATAGAGAAAATACAGAAATTCCAAAGAGCCATCGAAAGAAGTCTGCTAAATATAAAGCTTAAAGATAAAGTAAAAAGCACAGACATCCGTAAAACCACAAACATACTGGATGCTGCGGAAATGGCTTGCCGCCTGAAATGGCGATGGGCCGGACACACGGCCAGAACAAAAGACAACAGATGGAGCGAAAGAGTGTTACACTGGTACCCGCGGGGCGCCAGCCGTCCCCGGGGGCGACCCCGCCGCCGCTGGCGAGACGACATCGCAGAACAAGCAGGCGTGACCTGGACTAGACTGGCTGCTGACAGAGAACTGCGGGGCCAAATGGAGGAGGCCTATGTTCAAAAATGGACAAACCCAATAAACGTTCAAGTTTTAACTTTTAAAAGTGTATAGATTTTTTAGACTTGTATTTTTTTTTGGTATCTTTCTAGTATTTACTATACCTCTGTAAATTTAATTGGTATTGGGAAATAAAAGGCTATATTATTATTATTATTATTTGTATGTCTTTCCCGTTCACGGGACAATGGTGTCCCGGACCTTTGGGAGGCGTGCGCGGAGCCGAAGTACCGAGGCACCGAAATGCCAACGAGTACCACATAGCCAACACGTAGAGGCCCTTTTGACAATTTAATGAAATGCAAGGGATACACCGAGCGGATGCTGTCCCTGCCCGTGTCATGGGACGCACACAGAGACAGCACCCGCCAGGGTGTATAGGAACTATTGCTGATTGATGGAGTCTAAATGAACTGGGCTATTGGGTGAATCTGATGGACTAATGGCTGGGCTATTGGGTGAGACAACGGACGCCTGCCTAATAAAACTGTCTCAGATTTTTATTTCCGGCAGACGGTGACTCGCTCTCTGCTAGATGGGCCCCCATAAAATAGCGACATTATAAAATGGCCTAAGGGCAACACCGGTCAGAGAGCTGGGGGTGGAGAGGTGGCACTGGACTTTAAACATATAGCCAACTCGCCACTTAGGTGACCACATCCACCCTCGAGCGACAGCTCTTGCGACTCCGCTCTGGACGGCCGGTTAAGGCAAGCCAGAGTCGGAGGGGCCTGTACCACCGACCCACAGGCCACCCCCAGGAGCACTCAGGTACGTAGGGTCGCTACTCCCTAACAGCCCGCCACAGGCTGCCTTACGTTGACTGATTGCACTGGAAAACCAGTGGGCGATGGGGTCGTCACATCCCTACGCCTTTTTATTATTATTATTACTATTCGCCAAAAGAATAGGTGCCGCCAACACTTTCTGACTCGGACGTCCATCGAGTAATGAAAATAACTATGTCAATTTGTCAATATGGTATCCGAATCAGGATCCTAAATACTTTATGCATTTATTTTAATTGTGCTTACCTGAGCCTATGTGTCGTACCTATATAGGTCATGGATTTTAGTCCTGCGCGGTAATCACGTAACGTTTTCGACCGTTAGTACCTACGATAGATTTAAATGTCAAATCCCATACTAAAACTGACATTAAATACGTACCAACGGTAGTACATATCGTTTCGTGATTACCCCGCTGGCCCACTAATTTAACGAAGCTGCTAACTTTATAAAAACCTAAGTATCTTCTTTAGTTTGGAAGGTCCAATAGCAGTTAAATACTTCTCCAAAAGCTAGTGCCTACGCCAATAGTGGTAATTAGGTGGTGAGTAGGCCCTGGCTCAATTATCAAATTTAATTGAATTAGGATATCGTTACGATGACGAGTGTGACATTATGGTGATGAGTGTGACTATAGACTTTCTTCCTTTTATTACGTATTTATTTATTCAAAATGGGATTGCTATTGACCAGGATCTAGCCAGGGGGTTAAGATGAGGCTGACGATGAAGCGAGCTCACCCAGAAGATACCATTCACTCGTGCCTTAAAAAGGCTAGGTCAGGGGTCGGATATGATAACAAATTTTTTTTTCGAGTTCCAGATAAAAAAACTTTGAATGAAATCAATATGCAATGCAGCATATTTAACATTATTCGGGGGTCCGCGGTTCGACCTTCCGCGGTCCGGATACGGACCGCGGTCCGCCTATTGCCGACTGGTCTAGATTATATGAACTCGGAAATACAAACACCGGCAGAGAATTCCAAACCTTAGAAGTGCGCATTGGAAATAAAAACGCGGGCACAGAATTCCAAACCATAGAAGTGCGCATTATAAAAGATGATGATGATGCCAAGCGCTTGGTTCGAATAGGAGGAATTTCGACCAGGTAAGGGTGGTATCCAGCCGTACGTCTGGATGTCCGATGCAACTTCTTCCATGGGGAAGGCGGTATGAGCTCATGGAGCTCCTGAGCACACTCACCGAAGTACAATTTGTAGAAGACGCACAGACATGGTACAGTCGCCAGCAGATATATCGGAGCGAACGAGGTGCTCTCAAAATCTGAACACGACTCTATTGTCAACGCGTTAGAGTGCATGTGCAGATATTTTTGAGCACCCTGAAGAGTACAGATATATTTGATGGCGACTGTACATGCCGCCATGAGCCTCCTGGCTCTGCGATCCACCGAGTCGATATACTTTGTTCGGAACCCTCGGTGGGCGAGTCCTACTCGCACTTATCCGGTTTTTTTACACGACTGCCCAAAAAAAGGAGTGTAATGCTTTCAGGTTTCATGTATGTGAACTTTTTTTGTTCCCCCAGAACTTCTCAATCCCTTAACCGATTTAGATGTGTGAGGTATCGTTGGAATCCTTACTTCATCCCGGGTGACATAGGATATGTGACGTTGCAATAAAAACAATATGGCGGAATGTAGACTCCATTTTGAGTGTTCCGTAAAAAAAAATTCTATCCTAGCAAGTGAGGTATCAAAATGAAGCATTTGAAGGGACAATTCCAAAAATATATATAATGTAGGTATGTGTTTCAAGCAAAAGAAAGTTCGAAATAATACATAATTATAAAAATTAATAAAAACACGACTGCATTAAAAAAATTGCGGTGTCCAGGCGCTCACAATCTATACGATCAAATTAAAAAAAAATTAACCGCCACCACTGGTGACCGGAGGGCTGACGCGTTTCTCGGCCAACGTAGGTATACCTATAGGCATTGCGGTATTTGCGGTGCAACGAGGAAACGCAGCCAGCCTTCTGGGAACCATTCCCTGCAGCGGGGATCTAGGGGATATTGTTTCGTAGGTAGAAGTTTACATAGTTTTTAGTTTTTAATATTAAGTTTATTTTTAAGGTCAATGTAACTACTACAATATATTATTCTTGTCGTTACTATTATTTAACCATAGAGCTTAATCGAATGTTATTCACAATCTGCTTATTTATTTTATTTTATTTGGACTTATAATATATACACAAAACGCATTTTATATACTGTTTTCAATTAGATATGCTTTATTTGCCTAGGAAAGAAAACTGGCATCTGTTACAATCTGCTTGTGATGTTTTTAAGACACGCACCGATTACCTACTTCAGGTCTTAGGGAAAGTGAAGACGAAACATTTGTGTTTGTTTTTACTTGTTTGGTGCTTTTAATAAATGTTATTCATCGTTATTCAAGTGTTTTATTTATACACGGGGCTGAAACTGGGGAGTGACGTTGGAGGGCAACTCGACCGAGGACAGAGAGCCGCTCGCGCCGAAGACGAAGCTCATAATCACGTTGATGATCTGGCTGCTGCCGGCATCGGTCTCATGGGCGACATCTATCACCTGGACGGGTTCCACGACCTCAGGCTGAGCAACATCCACGACTTGGACGGGCTCGAGCTGCACGGGTGAGAGCACGACCACAACGGGTGTAGGCGCGACCTCAGGAACATCCACGACTTGGACGGGCTCGGGCTGCACGGGTGCGGGCACGATCACAACAGGTGTAGGCTGAGGAACATTATCCACTACTTGGACGGGCTCGGGCTGCACGGGTGCGGGCACGATCACAACAGGTGTAGGCTGAGGAACATTATCCACTACTTGGACGGGCTCAGGCTGCACGGGTGCGGGCACGATCACTACAGGTGTAGGCTGAGGAACATTATCCACTACTTGGACGGGCTCAGGCTGCACGGGTGCGGGCACGATCACTACAGGTGTAGGCTGAGGAACATTATCCACTACTTGGACGGGCTCGGGCTGCACGGGTGCGGGCACGATCACAACAGGTGTAGGCTGAGGAACATTATCCACTACTTGGACGGGCTCAGGCTGCACGGGTGCGGGCACGATCACTACAGGTGTAGGCTGAGGAACATTATCCACTACTTGGACGGGCTCGGGCTGCACGGGTGCGGGCACGATCACAACAGGTGTAGGCTGAGGAACATTATCCACTACTTGGACGGGCTCAGGCTGCACGGGTGCGGGCACGATCACTACAGGTGTAGGCTGAGGAACATTATCCACTACTTGGACGGGCTCAGGCTGCACGGGTGCGGGCACGATCACTACAGGTGTAGGCTGAGGAACATTATCCACTACTTGGACGGGCTCGGGCTGCACGGGTGCGGGCACGATCACAACAGGTGTAGGCTGAGGAACATTATCCACTACTTGGACGGGCTCAGGCTGCACGGGTGCGGGCACGATCACTACAGGTGTAGGCTGAGGAACATTATCCACTACTTGGACGGGCTCGGGCTGCACGGGTGCGGGCACGATCACAACAGGTGTAGGCTGAGGAACATTATCCACTACTTGGACGGGCTCGGGCTGCACGGGTGCGGGCACGATCACAACAGGTGTAGGCTGAGGAACATTATCCACTACTTGGACGGGCTCAGGCTGCACGGGTGCGGGCACGATCACTACAGGTGTAGGCTGAGGAACATTATCCACTACTTGGACGGGCTCGGGCTGCACGGGTGCGGGCACGATCACTACAGGTGTAGGCTGAGGAACATTATCCACTACTTGGACGGGCTCGGGCAGCACGATGGGTGCGGGTACGACCACAACGGGTGCTGGTACCTCAGGATGGTCCACCACCACCACAGGCTCAGTGTTCACCGCCTCATCCACCACAATGACGGGATGTACGGCAGCAGGCTCGTTGGCAGTTTCGGGAACGACAGTTTGGGCGACATCCTTGATCATGTTGACGATGATTTCCACGAGAGGGATGTTTTGGAGGGTGCTCACGCTGCCGGACACGACGCCGTTGGCACCGATCTCCATGGTTTGAGTGGTGGTGGGCGCGGCATGCGCGAGGGCCGCCAGGGCCACGACAGCCAGAAGGTATTTCATTTTTTTTTTTATTAAATCTGAAACGTAAAAACATTTTAGTAGTTATACTGAGACGCGAGCATGTACCTCTACAGGAATCTCAGGAATTTCCCTGGGGGGCAAAGCATGCTTTTTTTGGCACCAGTGCGGTGCATGTGTTGCGTTGGTTTGTTTTGTATTCACTTTAAAAGGTTTAAGATATATATAGGCATACCATACAATTGGTTGTCTAAATGCTAATTGATTTTTCTTATTCCCCGTCGACCATAATGCAGATAAGAGGCCGAAAATCAGTTCGTTCGTGGTGCAAATACCAAAGAAAAACAATTGAAAAAAAAACTGTGTCTAAAAAAATACAAGGGATGTACTATGTAACTACCTACATATATTAGAAAAATACGAAATCTGATTACAATAGCTCACCTGTCGTGTGCTCCTACAAAGAAGCATATGTCTATTCCATGCGCAAAGTAAGTTTATATATTATTTATTTATTTATTGCCCAGCTGAAAATAAAATGTCACAAGTCAACAAGGTGTTGTAAGCACTTATGACATTGTTGTACGGGGATAGTTTATCTGAGTAGACATTATCTGTGACTTTATGTCGGGATTAATTAATCTTACTGAGGAAATGTTTTTGCGTATTTTACATTTTAGGGTTCCGTACCAAAAAGGACTGGAAGAGATTCCCTTACAGGGATAAGTTCGCCTTTGTACTTCAATCTTTTGTGACATGTACGTGTTTTATCTTGTTATTGTGTACAATAATAAAGTGCTTACATACATAAAAAGGAAAAAATGACCTTAAGGTGCGACTCTGTATGTCCTTCTGTCTGTCACGTCGCTAAATATCTCAAGAACTAGGTTCTTTATGCTATTTATGCTGACGATTAGAATTTACGAATATAAAATAAACAGATGAAACACAAAAGTTCAAAGTCTGGTGAAGTTCAAAGTTATGTCAAGTGTTATTGAAAAGGGCTTGAGTTGCGCATTTAAACAATTTTTCTTTGTGTTTACGGTGGATACATTTCGACTTGTGAACGGATATTTATAAAAATATATATTTTTATAAAACGAGTGCACCCTACGTCGTAAATCCATATTAAATTTTTAAAGTGTGTCTGTCTATCTCTCTGTTACCTCTTCTGGCTTCAACCGCTGAACTGATTAGGATGAAATTTGGTATGAAAATATTTTGAAGCCCGGGGAAGGACATACTTTTTATCCCGCAAGTCATCCCTTGAGGGGTGAAAGTTTATATGGATAACTAGGTAACCGCCTAAAATAAAAGAATAAGAATTAAATTCTTGAACGAGTTCTATTCCGACAAAAGTCGCGGGCAAAAGGTAGTTCGAAATAAGTACCTACCCGGTAGACTGAGCTAGTTCGAAATAAGTACCTACCCGGTAGACTGAGCTAGTTCGAAATAAGTACCTACCCGGTAGACTGAGCTAGTTCGAAATAAGTACCTACCCGGTAGACTGAGCTAGTTCGAAATAAATACCTACCCGGTAGACTGAGCTTTGTTCGGCGTTTTCCCGGGAATGAGACGATAATTCGCCTCCAAAAACCCTATCAGCAAATTTCATTGCAATCGTTAAAGCCGTTTCCGAGATCCCTGAAATACATATAAATAACTACTTATACAATAATTTCTCGTTTATACAAGTGCTACATATCATTCATAATCGTTTAGACAAGTGCTACTGTACAAATAATCAATACGTTGTTCTTTGTCCGTGTAGTCATAAATTAGATAACATATAACACGTCATTTTACATTGCCATCAGGCTAACTAATTTATTGTACAGGATCGTCCTAATTGGCGATGATCGCGCGATCGCACGACTTTAACTAGTAAAAGTCGCGAATTCGAATTGCCGCCCTGCCGCCCCCTAAACTTGCCGCCCTGCCGCCCCCTAAACTTGCCGCCCGGGGCATGGACCCCGGCTTGCCCCCCCCCCCCCCCCCTAGATTCGGCTCTGGTCCCTTCTCATCTATGAGAGGTCGCATCGCATGTGCCCTGCAGTCGGACGTTCGGTCAACCAAGCCGCTAGAGATCTCATATTCATGTCACTGTGACATGGTACGAATTGGCCCAGATATCAAATTGGTTGACTGTATCTATCTATATACCTACTAATTTGGTTTCCGACAATCCCGACTCTATATCCGGTTATTCATATTAAATTTTCATAGTGATGATAATTTCGTTGTGACGTGCACATCTTATCTCGGGGGCCAAGGTTATCGATGCATCTCACTGATCCTACGTAACCGATTATACCGGTGCTAAACAAATGTATTCTAAGGGAGTCACAATGGATCGTTCATTGAGTGTTTAAGTGACACCGATAACAATCGGCTCAACTATCTGAAATCTCACACCCGTCCCCTGACAAACATGGAAGTGTCGGTTTGTCGTATAACTACTTGAAATCATTTCAGTTGAACGAATTGCACCAAAGCAATTCCTTCAAAAAGCTACTTTACCCTTCAAACAATAAGGTTCAAAATCCAATAACATTTTAATAGAAATACGTTCAACAAAAAGAATTTCATGTATTTCAACCATATCGAGCACGTGCTGGCTGGACGGTTTCTCTCGTTTCCAGGGGCTCAGAACCGGTGCGATCTTTTTCGACGTGGCGAAAGCCTTCGACAAGGTCTGGTATAACGAGCGGATATACAAGTTATATCAGCTCGGTATGCCTGACAGAAGCGTACTCACAATACAAGACTTCCTCAGGGATCGAAGCTACAGAACTAGAGGGAACGTACTCATACCCACACTCCATCCGGGCGGGAGTCCCGCAAATGATCCATACACTATAATCCAGCTGGGAAGTGTTCGGAACTTAATGAAACTTTACGGGGTTATTTATTACTAGGAAGACAATTAAGTCTTCCAACTCGAGAACCCTGGTTGGTTTCCAAGCCTAATAATCAATCAAAAGTAGGAAACTGTAGTTGTTACCATTTTGAAGAACGTACTTTTGACATAATTCAATTCAACTTAGAATAAACGTAGTCCTTTTTTTATTTACTTAATAAATGTCACGGTTCAAAAAAACTTTTGATTTTTTGTAGATAAATATAAGTCATTATTTTTTTAGTGAAGTGTACTATTGTAGTATTTATTGATAGTTATTAATCTAAAGCCAAATAATTCGGCAATAAATCGATTTGATTACTTAGATGATACTCTTTATGGCCGGCGGCAACTGTCGATAGCGATACCTAATCATAACGAAAAATTACGTTCCTATATGTATACAACTACTTATACACGGTGTAACAATTCTGGAGGCCGATTTTTGAGTGTCGAACGCTGGACCCCCCGGTATTTTTTGCACTGGTTTATAGAAAAATACAGAAAAATGTACTTCTAGTGAATAACAGCAGCTGAAAATATGTTTAGATCTTAAGATTTCAAGGGATAGTCAAGCGGGTAGGCCTGCCTATGCCCAGCAGTGCATTACAGACCTTGAATGAAAAAAAAAGATAACTATGTACGTATATTAGTTAGTAGCGTTTTCTCGAAATAAATCCTGTCATCATACTGAATAGACGAAGCGAACGAACACGACTGATCCTAATCAATAAGACAAGGATCTTCAAGAATTGAATATGACCTCACTAACTAAACAGGATCAGATTTAACTGAGAGGGTCACTATAATGATCTTATATCGATCCACATATTTTTGCAAAAATTCATTAACCCAACGTCATACCACGTCATACCAGTGAATCTCATACCTACTAAAGTACCAATCTATGCGCAATTGTACGGATTGGGCTGTGGAGTGGAGGGGCGCGCCTTCGTGGATGACACACACTAAGTATATAACGGTCCTATTAGACTGTGGACCAAACAGGTCTCGATGACGCATGAAAACTTATACAGTGGTTAAGATAGTTGTATTATGTAGGACTGTGGACGTCTGCCGCGATTCCGTTGGTGGGTTCAGGAGCAGGAGCCTCCCAAAGACGTAAAAAAAAACCAATCCTTTCCTCTCGACTGAAACTAGTGTCAAATGACACTTAAGCCAATACCTTAAGGAATAAAATTCGTCTTCCGGTTGCAGAGTGGTGGAATACCCGTCTGCCAAGCACATGAACATTTTTTCAGTCATTTCCTCTCTTATGAAATTTTGTCAGATGATAGTTTATATACTTTGTGAAAACATAAATTAGTCTTCCGTTTGTATCGCGGTGGAAAACCAGTCTGCCAAGCCCCAAACGTTGTATGGGATGAAAAAAAATTCAATGCACATCAGCGTGTATCCATAGATAGGCCTTTAAAATGATATTATGATAAAATTTTATAAAACTTTTGGTTGGAATAAGATACGTCAAACGGTTTTTAAGTAATCGCTGAAACACTGTCTTGCCCAAACTGAGTCTCCCATAAGTACCTACAGAAACAAGCATACGGTAAGCAAGGACCGCAGCCTATGAATGCTTGTATGAACAATCACTAGCGCGTTGCCGACTCTTTATTGATTAGAGGATTCGTTCGATTCAAGCTAGAGACAAATGCAGGTCCTTCCTCTGGAAACAAACAGAGTGAAGGACTTCGTTTGGACCCAGTTTGTTTTGACGCGTAGGGTCCAAAAGTTCGTCTGGTAACATTCGGTGTGATAGGTTATCAATTATCATTAGGTACTCTTAGGTAATAAATAAGTTACCTACAAGCCTAGCCTAGCATTTAAATATTTCTAACTTTCAACTAAATTTTAACTTAGAAAATGATTACCACATGACTAAGACAAGTCCGGATATAAATATTACGAGTAGAGTAGGTAAGTAAATTCAACGATTTTATCTTTGATATAATACATTGGTAATTAAAAGTTAGTTTACTCATACATAATTATATTATTTAAACGCGCTCTTGCGTCACGTCTGTATTTACTTATATTATATTAAATTTGCAAAAGAATACATTGCAAGCATAATATTGTTGTCACCTTTGGGATGGCTCGGCTAAGTAGGTAACAAAACAACTTGTCGTAGATATCTGTGAATCTGAGCCAATAGGCTTGATTTACACAATCTACCAACTCTACTGTGCTAGTGAGTTGTAATGAGTGCACATACCTTTAAGTTAAGGCACGTTAAGGTAAGGAGTTAAGGCGCTACACTGAGAAATTTGGAGACTTTGAAACGCTGTCCTGCCCAGACTAGCAAACAGTAGGGGCTGATTTTCAGATATATGATTCTTGACTATATGATTGTAGTACTGACAATAGCAAAACATGATTGCTTAAAATTTTCTCGATAGAAAATAAATCCAAAGCCTAGTCTATATTTTCCTTTTTTTCCTCAGCCTACTAAAACAACGCATTATTAAAAGACACGATTAAGTTAATATGATGGTATTTTACCTCATCTAGGTACTGACAAGAGGAAATTTAATAAACCTGCACACAGTCAGATATTTAACGAGATTTGTCTAAAAAGCCATTCTCGGAGAGGGTTGCATCCCGTTTTGTCGTGAGCGAAAAACAAAGGGTGTCTCTTTCAATCGATATATCGCCTTAAGGACTTAATTCGACTACCTTTTACAAGTTTTACAGTAGGTACATTCCACGTCGCCGGTCTTTGAAATTAGGCAATTGGCTGTTGAAGACGATTTCCGGACATTGCATTGGTCCATTAATCATCGATTCAGTACTTATTGGTCGCTTTTATGTTTTACCGTGGACGTCCACGGCACAGTAAATCTATGGTTTCATTCATAAATAGACTAAAAGTCTATAGCCTATGTTCTAATTATAAACGAAACCATAGAGTTCTACTGTGCCGTGGCCGTCGCGTAGTAAACTAAGAGTCCAATGGCCGCTTTTATATTTTACCGCGGACGTGCACGTCCACGATATTCATAAATAGATCATAGACTGTTAGACTTTACACTAATTAAGCGGGTATTACACTGTCCTGAATTCAGGACACTTAGAATGGTTTGGACCTATACGTTAGAGCGAGATGCTTCAACTCCCCTCCACTAGTTAGGACGCCTGATTCAGGACAGTGTAATAGCCGCATTATGAATGAAACCATAGTTTTATCGTGCCGTGGAAGGCCACGGTAAAGTATAAAAGCAACCATTGTATTCGAACAACGGCAATACCTAAAGGTGTAATCGACGACTCAAAAAGTCACATACGAGAACGCCCGAAAGAGTATAATAACATAATAAGCAACGCCCTATGAAGCCGATATTAGCCAGTCTCCTTCGAAAGGTCGGCTTGCAATAGTTATCGCGTACTGGGTATACTGTAGGTATTCGGTTATTTTATGTTACGAAAATTTGTCGTAGGTACTTTTATAAACTAAAAAATTAAAAATCTAAATCTATGGGTAATTTTCGTAACAGAAACTAATTAAGTCCACTACGAGACCTTTTTTTAAACGACTTAGTATTATCAATGAATTATGGATTTATGCAAAGAGTAGTAATAAGTAGATCTATGTGCCTATAACAGGGTGGATTTTCTTTTTGGGTTAGTGAGGGCAGCTAGATCCCTTGCTGCTATGCGAATATGGTTTGTGAAGACCTTCCCTTCATTTCAAATTCATGAAAATTAGCGTTTACACATTTTGGAAAAAACATACAGAGTGCAAGAAATAGGTCCAGTGGCGTAGCTACTGAAGGGCTAGGCGGGGCAGTGCCCCGGGGCCCCCAAGCTCAGGGGGCCCCCAAAACCTGATTAGCAAACCTCTTGAACTAGCGAGAAATAAGTATATACTTAAATATTGATAAAATCTAAACAGGCCCCCTAGGGCCCAGTTTTTTTTTGCCCCAGGGCCCTTGGTCGATAGCTACGCCACTAAAAGGTCATAATTTGACAAACTTTTTTTTTATGCCAATCAATCCCATTCCTGTCCCGGATCAAAAGCTCGTATGGTACAAAAAAAATCCGCCTAGAAAAACCACAAATCGAGGAAAACTTTTCCCATATTGTATGAACATGAATAGGTAAAAGGATTTGATCTAGCTAATACCGACTCCATTTCATCATTTCCCTGGAAAATTGCAGTGATTTGATCAAATCTCTCGGTCTTCATCGGTTTAACACCTAACAACCTCATTTCGTGAACTCATTGACATGGTTTAGGGCTTTGTCAATTCACTAAACATTTTAAACTACTCTAGTGAAATGACAAATAGTTGTCCTTTTGGGCGATTTTATCATTTGTATAAACCGACTCTAGTAGCCATTTAAACCACTTGACCGCCACGGTAAATTACGTAAGTCGTGCCTCACACGCCAAAGTCTCTGTAGCAAAAGACGGAAAATGAACCTTACGAGGTAGCACGTGGGTTGCGTTTACATTGTACGTGTTGTCATCTATACATGACAGTGGCGTTGTAGGCACGGCGGCTCTTGTCATCTATACGTAACTGGCGATCAAGAGGTTAACATGCTGTGAGAATTGAGCATATATTATGCCTTAGGGATTTCCCCACGACACGACACATTAAACAAAATTAAATTATGTAGGTATGTTATTTATACTTTTATTATTAATTTAGGTTTAGTTATTTTCTTTTTTTTACTTAGTATTATTTTATTTGTTTTCTTGCAAGCCTGTATATAATTTATTTTCTTGTAACCCTCTGTATATTATATTTTCTCAGTAAATAAATAGTCATGTAGGTATCAACGCAGTTATTACATCATTATAGTTTCCATGATAATTCTTTTGGCACTCTAACCCTCAACATTGTATATACCTAATTAGGTACCTGGGATTTTACACACGCAACAATGTTAAAAATGAATACACGGTAAGTTTAAGTTGTCTATTTCAATAAAACTAAATTAACAAATATTAAATATTACAGTCAGATAATTTTGCGCAGTTCAACTGCGCTAATGAATATAGCTTGGGCCCATTCAGGCAATGTATTGAGATGCTTTTCCACCGACGTAGCGAGGCTGGTCACTTGACATAAACAAAGTAATATTTGGCAGGTGAAATGCTCTGTGTCAAACTTGGTGGAAAAACTCCATTAGACTGATATCCATTTATGTATTGTCATGGCGACAACACAATTCTATTATTAGTGCTATTCTTGGAACAGCACCCAGTACACTGATTCAAACAATAAATATATTTGCACATAAACACAATAATTTAAAAACAGCATCATATCAACACTTAACAATATAATTCATATTGACTCTTTGACGTAATTTGCATACAAATAAAGGATGCGATTTTCACAATAGTACTCAGAAGTCAAATGGACTTTCAACCGGAAATTAACATAGTATGTAATACCTCAGTTGTTAAAAATTATCAATTTAACAAATTATCCACATTGCATTGCAACAGAGCACCATACTTTGCTACTTTAGCAAATGACAAACTTCAGTAAAAGGTAAATAGGTACCTAAGTTGTAAAAAAAAACCTGCTTTAACCATTCCCTCACCAAACAAAAGATAACACTGGTATAACAAATATACTTAAGCTTTCCTCTCATATGTGCGTCTTCTTTGGTCGTCAATATTAACTAGGTAATATGTACCAGGGAACAGTACATCTATAGACCCACTTGGTGAATATGGAGCCGTGTGGTAATTCTTTGTTCTCACTTCCATCAGTTCTGAAAACTTACTGGGCTCCACACTTACTCTTTTATCTAAGTAGGAAACTGTGTCATGGAGCGAAGTGATAAGTTTCTCCAGTTTGGATCCAGCACTCATATCATTACAGATATTAATTGAAAACATGGTAGAAGCAAGACCCGAACCATAAGAAAATAGCGCAAATTTCTTCCCAATCAACTCTTCAGGTGATTTACTAATGAGGTAGGACACCAGGCCTCCATACAATGATGAAGTGTACATGTTACCCACATTGCGAGCAATGTGCAGTGAAGGTTTTGTTTTCTCATTAAATAACTGCTGGCTATATGTCATGAAGGCTTTTTCCACATCACGGTCAAAATATGTGTCTTTCAATGTTTTACTATTGAACTCCGATAACCCCGGGAACCATTTCTCTCGATCCTCTTCTGGTGTATTTAAAAAGTCATTAAAGCAAATCCTAGCTAAGGATTTCTGCACTAACTTACAGTATGGTGAATGGAACAGCATGCCATCTAAACTTAACAATCCTTTAAAATTAGGGTCTGTCTTCCTCATCTTCTTACAAAATAAATTATAGCAATTATCTAGAGCACTGAGGTAGCATTGTACGGATAGCTTGCCATCAACAAAGGGGAACTCTGAGGCAAGGTCTGGCTTGTAAAAGTCATATGTATGTGTCATGTATGAAGCTCTTATACCACGGTCAAACACTAATGGTGCGTTAGGACCCACAAGCATGGCCACAGCTCCAGCACCGCCAGTAGGCCTCGCAGGGCCTTTACCATACACTGCAATGTCACCGGCCACCACTATGGCCTTCCTGCCATCCCATGATGATGACTCCACCCAGTTTATAGCATTGAAGAGCGCTGCTGTGCCACCGTAACATGCATTTGTCGTATCAATGCCTTCTACATCTGTGGCTCCTACTTCAGCAAACAGGGTCATAAGAAATGTTTTAACACTTTTACTTTTGTCAATAATGGTCTCTGTACCAACCTCCAGCCGTCCAATATCATGAAGATTCAGATTGTTCCGCTCTATTAGCCGCTGCACAGCTGTGATACACAGAGATTGTATGTCTTCCCGATCAGAGCAGAACCCCATTTTGCTTTGCCCAAGCCCGATAGTGTATTTGCCGGTGGACACGCCGTCGAATTTTTCCAATTCCACTTGATCGACGTATTGTGACGGGAAGTATAATTCCATAGCGAGTATGCCGACGTTTTCCACTTTCGCGCCCATTACGGCAGTTTTTCCTTGAAGCGACTTTCGTTGAGCGAATTCACGGTTAAAATGATGTGTTACGCGGTTAACCGTTGCCGGTTCGGAGGAGACTGCGCGCTCTCGCGGCGGCGTGGAGCCGCCTGCTCGACTCGACGTCAGCACCTCACGCGAGCGGCCTGTGCCGGCTGGGGCGCGCCATTGACCTACTGCGCCGACAGAACGGCTTGACCACTAGCCGACACTAACACTAACCGGTTAACTTTCTTCCACGTTATGCGAATAAACAATAACAGTATTTACGTCGCGATGCACGATTGCGAGTGACGTTGACTGAATTGCATAAATTGTATGACGTAAAAATGTTCCACTTCATTTAATTTATAATGATTTGATTAGGATCAAAATTTATTCAATGAGGAGGACGTGTAAATTTTTGACTTTTATTTGACACTGACAATTAAGCTACGATTGATCCAAATAGGCGACGTTCACTGTCAGAACTTCAAAAGTCCTTTACGTTTTCAACTATAATACCAAGGTATTAGGGTCAAATACAGAATGTGTCTTAATAGATGTTTGATGCTACAATTTGTAGATTAGTTCCTCGTGATCCAAAAATTAGGTCAACGACCACATTTTTGTTAAGGTCAATGACCACTCAATGACACTTAACAATAGTAAGCATAGTAAGTATATCTTATCTTATTTTATATCTTTAAACGAGCTATTCTTGTATATCCCTATATATAATATCTGAGTGACCGAGCTTTGCTCGGCGTTTCCCGCGCATGAGACCTAGCTAGATCGATTGCTCGTCCCCGAAAACCACCACATAGGGGGATTGTTCCAGATACCGTCCGATTAGCGGAGTTGCAAACTTTGTGATGACAAAACAATATGTTGCACTATTGCAAATTATAAGACTAATGTGTCTTTTTAACGGTTATATACTCTATTTTTGTCCAAGATTACGTTTTAAGTACTCACATTCACCATTAGTCAAATAAAAATATATAAATGAAAAAGTATGGTTTTGCCCAGTTTTCGTCCGATTTGCCCAGTTTCCGTCCACACGGTGCCAGTTCTCGTCCAAGACCTGAGGAGGGGTGATTTATGCAGTCAAAATCCAGTTTTCAGTGTTAAATAACCTTCAATGTGTATATACTGTCTTGTGTTTGCTTGTTTCTGGCTATTATTATCCTACTAATATTATAAATGCGAAAGTTAGTATGTTTGTGAGGCTATTTGTGAGGATGTTTGTGAGGATATTTGTGAGGATGTTTGTGACTCAATCACGCAAAAACGGCTGAACGTATTAAGACGAAACTTGGTATACAACGAGTTTATAACCTGGATTAACATATAGGATACTTTTTATCCCTGAATATGAATATCCCTGAAAATACAAGGTTACGCGGACGAAGTCACGGGAAAAAGCTAGTACAATATAAGAACGTAAGCGTTTCATGGAATGTTGATTTGATCTACCAATAACCCTCGCTTAAGCCCATGACAGACGGGCGAGAAAGTACGTGAACTTAGGTTTAGGTTTAGGTTTATAGACATTTATTACTCATAAGAACACAAGTTCACTTAAATGAGATACAAATTAAACTTTAGGTAAAAATATTCCAACACATCTTAATAAATATTTTCATATACTACATATGACATTAACTTAGTTTTAAATAGTATTTCTGAATTACACTCCTTCACTTCTTTCGGTAACTTATTGTACATTTGTGCCCCATCAGATAAATGAGTGAGTGTGATAAATATTTTTTGAGTATTTATGGTCAACAGATTACTTTGGCACCACATGTTATACATATGTAGATCTGCTTGTGCATTGATAATTAGATCTCTAAGTTTTTCTCCAAAGTAAAATAGACAAGTATCATCTGCATATAAAGTAACCTGTGCCGACAGTCCTATAGCAGTGAGGTTATTTACATATATCGAGAATAGGAGCGGTCCCAGTATGGCTCCTTGCGGTATTCCGCATTTAATGAGTATTGGGTCGCTACTATAGTCACCAATTTTTACAACCTGGGTCCTGTTTGAGAGATAAGATTTAAAAATGTTATATAATGTACCAGTTATACCCAATTTTCGAGTTTCTGCATGAACAAATTATGGCTTACTGTATCAAAAGCTTTTTTGAGGTCGATAAAGATGCCGAGGACTTAGTTTTTTTGGTCAATATTGGTCTTTATCTTAGTGACAAGATCAACTGTTGCTGATAGAGTGAACGTTTTCTAAATCCGTACTGCTGTTGAGATAGAACATTTATTTTAGTCAGATGGTCGTCAAAACTTAAGTGGGTTTTATTTTATTTATCGTATGGCATTTATTTCGAACCGTGAGATCTTCTAGAAGACAGTACGGTTGCCAGTTTTTGTTGCACTTTTAGAACCACCCAGGGGTCACGTGTAGGGTAGCGGTGGGTACTTTTTTCCTACGGACGTGGTGCAACTTCGACCCCCCTTTGTCAAGTGAGTGGGCAACTTGACTATTAGAAGTTTTCAAGCCGCCCGAAGGCCTCTAACTTGGCTTAACGACTGCTGCCATAGACAGCACCCGGGATCAACGGCTTAACGTGCCTTCCAAAGCACGGGAGCGCTCAGTTAGTAACCACTCAAAGCGGTCACCCATCCATGTACTGCCCGCGGCCCACGTTGCTTAACTTTGAATAACGCTTGCGGCACGCAGGCACCGCTGGGCCACGAGCGCTCCCAGTGGGTGATAGACGGAAATTCACGATCTTTGCTCGGAATCGACATCGAGGCAGATGTATATTTGTTTGTACACGCTATAAAGTCATACTTTATAGCTCGTATGTCTGTCCTGAATGTCTTGATGTTGATACCGAGCAAAGTTCGTGAATATTTTTCTATCACCCCGTCTATCACCCACTTAAGTTCGCGTTTTCGCTGTCTGTCATGTCTTGGCCAGCATCATGTAAAGCCCGTTTACATGATGCTGGCCAAGAGCAATCCCATTATTAATAATATACATATATATATATACATATGTAACATTTGTTTATGGCAAAAATTTGAAAACTCACGTCATAACTAAGACATTCGACCTATCTTATTGTAATAATTATTGATTATCTTGCAGCTTGGCCTAATTTCATTCAAGCGTCGATTAGATGAAAACCGGACCAATGTAAAAAACTTGGAAAATGACTCAAGCTAGTTATCCGTCTATGAAGACGAAAACTGGCACACTGGCAAAATTGATGTCCCAGTTTCCGTCCACTAAATTTAAGGAGGTTATAGGTAAAATAAGTATAAGAAACACTTAAAATTGTCTTCGTTATGTATATTAGTAGTCATATATACTAAAAATATCACTCTAACATGGTAAAAACATTAATAAAACTTACTTAGAAATTTACCTGTACCACTATTTTTTTTTTAGTTTGGCCGAATTTTCCTTGCTCAAAAACGTGGCACAAACTTTAGTTGATTATATCTCGGTTATACATTGTTAATTAATATTTGTATGTAATTAGTACTTCAGTTTAGGTTTTAAGGAACGCAACGAGCCCAAACATGCGTGCGTAATTGTTTATATATTCCTATTCTACGCATTTGTAAGAAAGAAGACACCCAAAAAGACGGGAACTGGCACATGGACGAGAAGGGGAACAATCGCCCTACCAAATTTCATCAAAATCGTTAGACCCGTTTCCGAGCTCCCCGAAATAAATAAATATAACTATATACAAGAATTGCTCGTTTAAAGATATAAGATTTATTTCGGGGATCTCGGAAACGGCTTTAACGATTTTGATGAAATTTGGTATGTGGTAGTTTTCGGGGACGAGCAATCGAAACCTAAGTTTGCTCAGTTTCACTTTTAATGTCCTGAGAAATAAAATTGATAGCGTAAAACTAGCTGAAAAGATGCTCAAATTCAATGTGCCCAATGACTACAGAAACAAGCGCCTTAGAGTGCCTCTCTTAGCAACCACGGCCTCGCGCACGAACCTGTACCGACACTCGCCCATTCCTCGCGCGACTGCTCTCCTCAACTCTGTACTCGCAGCATCACCGCAATGCGATGTGTTTGTGACAGGGATGGCGCGACTGATGACTGAATGTAAGAGAGTGTTAGAGACGCATAGATGTTAGTTAGTTTAGTTTAGAAGGTTACATATTAAAATACCTAAAATTGATATACCTATTGTCAAAATACCTATGTACGAAACACCTATTTTTTAAAATACCTATCGGTTATTTAACCTATTTTCATAATACCTATTGGACGAAATACCTATTGAACGATTAACCTAAACTTGAAATCACTACTATCAGTATACCTATGTACGAAATACCTATTTTTAAAATACCTATATGTCGAAATACCTACAGTCGAAATACCTACTGTCGAAATACCTACGGTCGAAATACCTACAGTTGAAATACCTACAGTTAATGTTTATTTATCATATTTGATTAAAAATATTGGTTACCCGAATGAGGGTACTTCTCTGTTTTTAGACGACTGTTATCTATTTAGTCGGGCAGTACACAAATTGCGGACGGAACGACAGTGCGCGTTGAAGTGATGATATTACGTGCCAGGACGGTAGGAACGTTTTGTAGGTAAATTTATCGCTTAGTAATATAACACTTTTTTTCTTATAACTATAACATGATGGTTATATACAACTTAAATTATTAAAAAAAGTTCAATTCTGGCGCTTCTCCGGCCGCTGCCGCGGCACGCTTGCTTCGCTCGCTCGGCTCGCGTGTTGTAGGGTTGCAGTTGTACCTAAACACTCCTCCTCGCTTTGCTCGTCGTCGTACCTACACCGACCTGCTTTAGAAATAGGTAAAAAATAATGTTATGACAATCTCGAATCTCCACCTCTATTCTCGACTTCTACATATTGTGTAGGTACGACGACGAGCGAAGCGAGGAGGAGTGGTTAGGTAGAACTGCAACCCTACAGCGCGCGAGCCGAGCGAGCGAAGCGAGCGTGCCGCGGCAGCGGCCGGCGAAGCGCCAGAACCGAACATTTTCACGTAAAATTATTATTCTACTGACATTCTTGATTTTTGATGTTTCTTACGTTGAATAAAACTACTTTTCTAAACCAAATTTTTAAAACCTGTCGCGATAATGTACTGTAGGTATTTTGACTGTAGGTATATCAAACTTAGGCGAATCGTCCCTTAGGTGTTTCATCCGTTAGGGATTTTGAACAGTAGGTATTTCGTTCAATAGGTTTTTTGAACGTAGGTATTTCAATCTTCGGTCATTTAAACTGTAGGTTAAATAAGTGATAGGTATTTTAAAAATAGGTATTTCGTACATAGGTATTATGACAATAGGTATATCGATTTTAGGTATTTTAATATGTAACCGTTTAGAATAAGTGTGAATCGCTGTAACGTTCTGGTTATAACTGTCATGTTACACAACTTTATATGATTCAATAAATAAATAAATATTCATACCTAAACCGCCAACGAGCCATATTTCACAAATAATCCACACTTTTTTTTATTTCAATATTATTGTAGTGTTTATTTACTTATTCTACGCGCTACTTCTATAAATAAAATAAAAATAAAATAAAATAAGAGGTAACAGACAGACATACTTTCGTATTCATAATATTAGTATGGATAGAAACTACATGTACTAAAAAAAACTAAATTGTACGGACTGACGGCGGTTGACACGCCCATGGAATCACCTAGAAACTCAACTATTTTTCATTCAAACAAGATTAACTCGTCAATTAATAGCGAACTCAAACCTTAAAAATGTTAATGGTAGGATACTAATATTGTCCAGGTGCTCACAGTCTATTAAATTACAAAATAAGTATCTAGAGTTCTAGAGTCCAAACTTTACTTTTTGCACTCCTTCGTTATGGTAGAGCTAGAAAAAATACCTCGCCTAACTGGGCGGGGAACAGACAATGATCGAGCAATAAACTGATGATATATGTAGGTGTATTGACGAATTCCTTCGACTTTCACATTGTCACCGCTTGTATAACGGTGACAGCGTGTCACCAATACGGCAAGGACAGCACTATGGACCATCATGCGGTGTTTCCTATGTTCAAAAAATAGTTTAGCACCCATTTGCCTAAGAACTACCTATTATGCCAAACGCTTAGCCTCAACTAATTCCTTTCGTTGATAGTAAATAGTTACGTTACGTTATTTTAATCTATCGTTTTCTTAGTCTTACAGTTTCAGATCATATTTTATTGAATCTATAAAACATACTTGCTTTTAAATACTTTATCGTGGACGTAAATTAAAACGGTAAGTTCTATGGTTTCATTCATAAATAGGCCAAATAGACTTTAGACTATAATTATGATTGAAACCATAGAACGTCCACGATAAAGTATAAAAGCGACCATTATTCTCACAATAACATATCCTCAGGAATTCTGGCGATCTAAACCGTGCTACAATGATTTTAAGCCGTCATGTTAGCTTTGTATCTGTCCTTTGGTAATTACAAAAACATGTAAGTAGGTACTCTTTAATTTGCACAGTCAGGACGACTAGGCAGCAAGTTGTGGTAGCCCCCAGCATTCCGTTGCTTAGGGGCGTTTTATGTCCAGGAGTCAGCGTTTGCATAATCGCCTGGCCCTTATTATGGACGCGGCGCCTCGCATAATAAGGGCTTAGAATAAACTGTAAGTATTCTATCGATACGTGTATCCGATTAGAATAAAGATGTGCAGTAAAAAATAACCGTTGGCACGAACTATGACAGACTAGTAAATTATGTATACTGTCAATTTTTATACGTTGTGGCGTTCCTTTTAATGATAGAGATAGAACTCTCCATAGTGTAACTTAAGCTGTAAATAGTACCATGTCCCATTCAATTCATATAGCTCGGGCTAGGACGGTCACGCATCGAATAGGAATCCATTAAAAAAACGAAAATATCCTTTCAGTTCGTCAACCTGTCGTCAACCCATCCAAGTCGTCGACAAACCGGCGCACCAAATTAGCTGGTCGCTAACTGACCTATTGACCCTGTGATACTTTAGACCTCGGCCAGCGCCAATGTCCTACGGAATTAATTAAACAGAGACCTCTCCGTAGTACCTAAATACATCGGACTCGTTATTTTAAAGGAACGCCATAAATGCAGTTATAAACGACCCGGACCATATACGATAGCTCGAGTCGATTTATATTGTAAGGAGCACCTTCACTAACTTTTCCACTCAAATCTAATTCGCGTTAGATCTAAGTAGAGAAAGTATTATTCTTCAATAGCGGACTGTAGAAACTATTATTATTATTGTTTATAGACGGTCACTGACTCTAACTTACTATCAGCGAATTGCTGGTGACTAACTTTGAAACGAAAACAGCTGTTAGGATGGGTTAGGTTAGGTTATGTCTAACTTTCGGTTTACGGATGAAATTACAAGTCGATTATTTTTCACACACTATTTATTTATGTTTGTTTTTCAAGATAAAAGTTATGTTTGTTTTTTACACGGTTTATTTTGTATACACGATTAATTGATTATAAATATCCGATCCCTTAGTCTAATTTTAATGCTCAAAAGAAACAGTTTTATACGATTTTACTTAAACTTTTAACGATTCTAACTGAAACTATGACTACAATGTCTAGTATTCCTAAACTTCTTCGGTGAGCGGAGTTCCTGGTTGTTGCTGAAGAGATGACTGGATAGCACTGAACTAAACTTAGCTGAACATACATATTCCAGGAATAAAGCTCTTTTATTAACTAGCTTACGGGTCGACCTAACATAGAGACTCGACCGACATACGTTTCGACCAAAGTGGAACTCCTCCCCTTTTGGCTTATGGAACTGATGGTTCCAGGCTTCCCCTTTCGTCACGGGAGGCCGTCATGAGCTCATCTTTGGACAGATGAATCGCTCATTCGAGGCGTCTGCATGAGACTTACTACGGGGGCGCTAATCCACCGTGTTCGGGCTTGAGAGTCTGTGACGTGCGAATATATTCAACTTTACGGGAAAATTCCACGCTCGGGAATTTCTACTGATCAGAGTTTACCCGACACAGACTAGATGCTGTGTGTTACAGGTGCGCCTTAACGGCTCCTTCATTACTGAATTTAATATATAGATTCGAGTCACAGGCTCTTGAGCTGTGTCACCATTTGTGACTTTGAGATAGCCAAAATGTCTATATTTTTGGGCTATCTCGAACTATTGCGCAATACTGGATGGGATTTTCCATCGATGTGTGACGCACATAAAAATGCTACTGGGTAGCCGATACTATCTAACTGCGCAATAGTTTTTGGACTTTTCCTTTGTGTCCAAGGAGGTAGTAAATAAGTATACGGACGATACCTAGGTACTTATACCGTTCACCTAGCGTGAACGGAATGCTAACTAGTTGGGTAAATAACATGGTTTCTTAAGTATTTGAGCTTACGAAACAGGATTACTCTTAAATTTACCTAACTGTTTTCTTATCTTTATTGACGGCTATACAAGTCATATTGACTGTAAAAATAGGCTCATTTTCGCCGGTTTTGGGCCCGTCCGCCACATTCTCCCCGCCGTCTGAACACTCAGACACTGTGGCAAGGGTAGCTATTGGTCTTCTTCTGGATCGGGACTCGGCGCAGGCTGGATGCTCGACGCAGGCTCGTAGCTCGAAGCAGGCTCGGTGCTCGGCGCAGGCTCGGCGCTCGAAGCAGGCTCGGTGCTCGGAGACTCGATGCTCGCCGCAGGCTCGGTGCTCGGAGACTCGTTGCTCGGTACAAGCACGGCCAGGCGTGAGGTTGCCCGGCGTAGCACGCCGTATGCCGTGCGGACGTCCACATTCCGCACTTTACCGTCGGGCCCGGGATAGGTGGCCACGACGAGCCCTCGCGGCCAGACGTTGCGAGGGCTTGCGGGGTCGGCGACGAGGACAACGTCGCCGACGTGGACCTGCTGAGCCCCACCGCCGGAGGATTGGCGGGGGGCTAGCAGTGGGTAATATTCACGTACCCATCGCCGCCAGAAATGGTCCGCCAGTGCTTGTACATGGCGCCATCTTTTTCTGTCATCTTCTCGGCTGGGACCGATGACAGGCTGCTGATTTGTTGACAGCAGCAGGAAGTGGTTAGGCGTCAGTGCAGCGTCGTCGCCAGGTTCGGATGGTACGTGGGTGAGCGGTCTTGCATTCACCACGTACTCCACTTCCGCTAGGAGCGTCAGGAAGATTTCTTCGCTCGGCGCCTTCTCGTTCAGTGTGTAGGACAGCGCGTTCTTGACGGTCTTGACCATCCTCTCCCAGCTGCCGCCTTGGGATGGCGCAGCCGGGGAGATGAAGCGCCAGCTCATCCGCTGTTGTAGTCCATAATCTTGGAGCGCTGGTAGCCATTCTTCATGGGCCGCCTTGAGCTCTAGGGCGGCCGCGCGGAACGACGTTTGGTTGTCGCTCCACATAGTCTGTGGCCAGCCTCGGCGCGCCGCGAAGCGTCGCAGCGCGTTGATGGCACTGTCGGTTGACAGGCTGTGTACTACTTCCAGATGGACGGCACGTGTCACCAGACACGTGTACAGCGCGACCCATCTCTTCTCTCGCCGCCGTCCGATCGTGACCCAGGTGGGTCCGAAGTAGTCTTGCGCTGCATGAGTGAAGCAGCGCTGGTAGGCCTCCAGCCGCCCGGCCGGGAGGTCACCCAGGGGCTGCGCGCGCGGGGTTGCGCGGCGCAGTCGGCAGAGCGCGCACGCCTGGGCTATGGCGCGCACGCTGGGCCGCAAGTGCAGGATCCACCTGTTTTGACGTAAATCATTAATGACAGACTCATTATTTACATGAGCGCCCCTACAATGGGCGCGTTTTAACAGCAATCTAGTGTAGGATTCCCTACCATCCAGAATGACCGGCTTGTCAGCCGTGTACCGGACTGGCGCACGGCTAAGCCTCGTCTTCATCACCAGTGTACCGTCTGGCGAGAGTTCTGGATCTAGTTTGAACAGCCTTGACTGTTTGGGTAACTCTTTACCCGCGGCTAGAGCTCTCAGTTCTTCTGGGAAACTGTTCCGCTGGCTCCTCTGCACCAGCAAATGCTCCGCCGCTAGCAAGTGTCTTGCTTCGAGCTGTCTCCTTTTGTCGCGAGACTTCAGCTTATCTATGAATAGGAGCATATACCCGACTGTTCTCACGAGGCGCTCGTGGCTGCTGAACTTCTCGACGTCCGGCAGCGCGGTGGCCGGCTCGTGGGTGGTTGCGAGGACCGTCTGTGTCCGTCGCTGCTCCGTGGGTTCCACCTCTTTGGTGGATATCACTGGCGGCCATTGGTCCTCCTCCTGGCTCAGAAAGGCCGGACCCGTGTACCATCTGTCAGTGATGTTTACCTGCTGGTTTGGTCGCAGGCGGGTGGCGTCATCCGCCGGGTTCAGTTTGGTCGGCACCCATCGCCATGCAGCTCGGTCGCTGTTCTCGGCTATCTCCGCTATTCTGTGGGAGACGAAGGGTGCGTACCGGTGGGCATCGTCTCGGACCCACGCCAGTACTGTGCGGCTGTCTGTCCAGTAGACAACCCTCTCGACCTTATACCTTTGCTCCTTGAGCAAGGTCTGTGCCAGCCGTGTCGCTGTCACGGCGGCTGTAAGCTCCGCTCGAGGAATACTCACGGTTCTTACCGGAGTCACTCGAGCCTTGGCGGCCGCCAGGCTCACCTTCACCCGGCCACCGTCTTCTGTTCGCCAGTAGGCGACTGTCGCGTACGCTACTTCTGACGCATCAGCGAAGATGTGAAGGCTCGTGGTCGCGCCCGCGCCTGTCGTCATGTGACAGCGCGGGATACGAAGCGCCGCTACGTATTGCAGCGCTTCCAACCACCTCGCAAACTGCTCGGCCTCCTCTTCCGGTAGCGGCGCGTCCCACTCGACTTTACCCCATATGGATTGCATCAATATTTTGGCTGATATCACGTACTGAGCTATCAGCCCGAGTGGGTCGTAGATAGACATTATCGTGGACAACATCTCTCTCCTCGTCGGCGGTCGCTCGTTCTGCTTTACCTCCGACGATACGCGCAGCAGTGCTGTATTGAAGCTCAGCGTGTCTGAGTCTGGATCCCAGATCAATCCCAGCACTTTCTGTTCCTTTCCGCCCAGCGCAGCCGGCTCCTTGGCGCGCTCATCTTGCGGGATCTCCTTCATCAGCACTCTGCTGTTGGTAGACCATCCGCGGAGAATAAATCCTCCCTGCGCGTGTGCGTTACGTACCTGTATAGCTGTCTCCGCCATGTCTCCCTCGTCCTGGAAACTGGCTACGAAATCATCCATGTAGTGATTTCGTGTAATCTCATAGACAGCCTTTGGGAACCTGTCAGCCTGGCACATGGCGTTGTGATTCCTCACCATGTGCGCGAGGCAAGGGCTAGAAATTACCCCAAATACGACTCTGTTCATCCGATATACATCCGGTCTCCGACCTCTGTCTCCTCCCCGCCACAGGAACATCTGCGAGGGTCGATCCTCTTCGCGGATCGCTATCTGGAGGAACATCTCCTGTATATCGGCGCACACGGCATACGCTCCTTCCCTGAAGCGTAACAGGATACCGAGTAATGGCTGCAACAGGTCTGGTCCTTCTAGGATAAAGTCGTTCAGACTTACCCCGTCATTCTTCGCGGCTGCGTCGAATACCTGTCGCCATTTTCCTTTGTTCCCGTTGTACGTCGCAAAATGCGCGAGGAAGTTCGCGATCGGCGACTCGGGCACTTCATTTACCCGCTCTGCGTAACCTTTTTGTAGCAGATTCTCGACCTGCTTGGTGTACTCGTTCGCGAACTCCGGGCTGCGGTCCATCCTGTTCTCTATGTTCCGCAGCCGACTGTACGCCATGGCGTAGCTTGACGGTAAGTGGGTCTCGTCCTTGCGCCACAGCTGGCCCACTTCCCACCTACCGTCTTTCCTGGTCACCGTACTCTCGAACAGCTGCGTGGCTCGTGCGTCTGATGGCCGCACGTTGTCCTTGTGACTTACCCCCAGCGAGTCTATGGCGAAGTACCTCTTTACGGTGTCGTGCAGCTCCTCGTCGCACGACGCGTGGTACACCGCCTGCTCATTCGTTCGTAGATATCCCGGTGCTTTCCCGAAGATTGCCCACCCCAGCGCACTCCTCATGGCGACTGGGGCGTTCTTTGCTCCTGTTCGTATTTCTTCGGGGATGAGTAGGTGCCAGTTGTCGGCACCCAAAAGTAGCTGCGGTACTCCGTAGCCACAGACTGCTCCGCGGGCTTCGCGCAGGTGCTCGTATCGAGCCAGCAGTCCTTCGTCTACGGCCTGTCCTCTAAGGCCGAGACTACTCACCGTCCTTATGTTGACAGGGTGAGCCACGCCCCCGGTTCTGGGGCGTACGTGTGCGGACACTCGCTGGGAGTGCCCGCTATGCGCGATCCCGCCGACGCCGCGTACAGTCAGCTGCTCCCGTGGTCCAGTGGCGCCCACGTGGTCAGCGACCGTCTGCTCCAAAAGAGAGACCGTTGATCCCTCGTCGAGCAGGCAGTAGATATGGGCCTCGCCCTTGGGGCCCGATATCGTTATTGGCAGGACTTTCAGCAATACCTCGGTATTTTCTTCCGCGTTGCTCGCGTAGCTGCTCTGTTCGGTGTGTGGTCCTGCCTGCGCCGTGCCTCCTGCGCACGGCGGCGGCGGCACTGTCGCCGCCGCGGGCAGCGACCGTGGTCCATCACTGTGGAGCAGCTTGTGGTGGGGACGTGGGCAGCCAGGCACCGTGCATCCTTTGGCTTTGCACTGCGTGCGTCTGTGCCTGGCATCCAAACACTTAAAGCAGATTCGGTTCTGCTTTACCCAGTCCCACCGTGCCGACAGTTGTTGCGCTTGCAGCTTTCGGCACTCGAAGGTTCTATGACTCGCGCTACAGTACAGACATACCTGTATTTGCGACGGCTGTACTTGCTCCGTCGCGTACGCTACCTTACTGGGCAACGGCCGTCGTGGCTCCCCGTACTTGAACGGTGGAGGCGCTGATGGGCGGTTGCCGTTCCGCTTCTGGAACTGTGGTGCGTATGTCTGCGGCTGTGCTCCCCGCGGTGCGTGTCTCGCAGCGGGAGCGCTGGCGTGCGTGAACTCCAGCTGCAGATCACTTTCTTTCAGTAGAAAGTCTGCCATCACCTGGATTTCTGCCAAGCCGTTTCTATGCCCTCGTGCATAGTCACAGTAGCGCGATCGGAGGTGAGGACTCAGTCGATCAGTCACCTCGCGCACTAGCAGCGGATTGTTTGCGTAGTGCGCATCGTCCAGATCCATGAGCGTACTCACTATGTTCATGATCCGGATGGCGAAGTTGTTGAGCTCGTTTGCGCTCGACCCGATGTGCGGCAGCTTCTTGAGGTCTTCCAGCGCCTTGTCCACTAGAAAGTCCTTACGGCCGTACTGCTTATTGAGTATTCTTATTACCAGGTCTGGTGTCGTCACAGGATGTGCTGCACGCACGCTTTGGCTTCGCCCCTAATGGCGTTTCTCAGCCGCGCAACGTTCTCGTACCCGCTAAACTTATAGCGTTTGTTGCTTTCATTGTACGTGTTAATGAAGCAACGCCACTCGCTTACGTCCCCGCTGAAGTGTGGCAGCTCGTACACTTCTTTGGTTGCTGGACGTGCGGCGGTCTGCATGCGCTCAAACAACTCTACCATACCTTCGGGAGTCGTCGTTGCGGTGAACCGCGATCGAGGCGTCCTGGGCTCGTTCTGCCGTGCCTCTGGTTCACGTTCATGCTCGCTCTCGTACTCCAGTCCCTGTATAGGAGAAAGGGCGCGCCGGCTATACCTTGGAGCCGGACGCACCAACTTCTCAGGCTCCTTGTGAACCTGCGCGATCGTACGCTTCGGCGTTTCTTCGATGCGCGCCTGGACTGGCCAACTCTCGTGCGAGGCGATTGACTCGATGTCCCGTATCCGTTGTACTCGCTGGTCTTCCACGTCGCGTCGATCTTCCACATTTAGACGATCTTCCACGTTGCGTCGATCTTCCACGTTTAGACGATATTCAACGCTGCGGCGTGCCTCCGCGTCGCGTCGCTTCTCGTAGCGACGCTCCACGGACTCGTCCACCCATTTCGAGACACGGTCCTTCGTACGGGAACTCTCCGAATCTATTTGAGCAATCCTTGCCTTTAACCGCTTGTGTACCAAGTCGGTCTGGATTGCGAGCTCTTGGCGGCGTAGTTCCGCCAGCTCTTCAGCTGCGTCGGCCTCTGCTTGCAGTCGCTGCCCTTGCGCGCGACTGCTCCGACGCGACACCGTGCTCTCCGGTCTGTGAGATCTATAGGGGGTAGATTGGACGAGGTCCGCGAAGGCAACCCTGTGTGCTGCATCGCCACTCGCCTCTCTTCGGTCGAGGTCCACGAGGGCAGCACTCCCGTGCGCTGCTCCGTCACTCGCCGCTCTGGACTGGCCGAGGTCCACGAGGTCGGCCCTTGTTGCCGTTGCCTCGCCACTCGCCGATGGATGCTGACGGCTGCGTTCTGGAGGGATCACATGTTCTAGCATGTCGTCCTCCAGCCGTTGCTCCGTTGTCCGTGGACGGCCGCTATGCTCGCGTAGCCGTCTCCCCTGGTCATGGATACTCGGTGACCGTGGTGACTGGTCTAACAAGGCTGCGAGCGCAGCCTTGGCGTCACTCCGGTGTTTGCTCACTTTTGTTGACTTCTTGGGCCTCTTCTCCTTGGACCCCCGCTCCGCCGACTGTTTCCGACGCGCATCCCGCGTCAGAAGTGAAGACGAAGGGAACCTTGAGATGTCTGGGAAGCCCCTGAGAGCATCTTGGTTGATGACGTAGTCAACGGTGTTGCTAGCGGTGCCAGCTGTAGCGCCTATGGCGCCAGCCGTACCACCAGCAGTGACGCCGGCGGTGCCAGCGGCGCCGATGGCGCCAGCGGCAGCGCTAGCGTTCATGTTCAGCCCGAAGTCCGACGGTCCTTGCTCTGCCGATCGCCCCTGGCGCGCCGTGGGCGCCAGGAGTGCAGATGCCGAAAACCTGGACTGTTCGGGGACGGCCTCTCTGGCCGTAGGCACGTTGCCGACGTTGGCGCCGGCGGCGCCAGCGGCTCCAGCCGCGGTGCCAGCCGGGTCGACAGCTGATCGCCCATTGTCGCCAACAACAGCAAACGCGCCACATCCAGCAGCGCCTGTGGGAGCGCCAACGGCCTCCTGCCGTAGCGCGGCTTCCGCACCCTTCATGAGAAAGGCCAGGCGCTTCTCCTCGTTATCAAGGTCCGACGTTTGGGACCTTGTCAGACGCATAGCGCGCGTCGGAGGAGGAGATCGAGATCGAATTCTCTTAACAGCAGGCGTCTTCATTCGCCCTACTCCGCTCACAACCTAGCTTGACCCTTCCGGCGTTAGGTCTACGCACGTGTGATTATAAATCGCGTTAAGGTGCGATCAGCTGACACGTTCAGCTGATAACGTAACTCGCTCGTGAGTTTCCCGCACAACGTTCCACAACAAAATTGAGTACCCGACTCAATATACGATTTATATTTACAAAGTACAATAATCACACGTAATCCTAACTAACCTACAAGTCCTAAGCTAAAAATAATGGATCGGATACAAAAAACAAACAAAAAAAGGTGGTGTTCCGACCGCGCGGTCGAAATGCACCCCAACGAAAATAATAAGCCGCTCGCGAAACTGAGTCGATACGTGCTGTTCCGGATCGAATACCAGCTACGTAGACGAAAATATCGATTTTAAAAGATTTTTCCGAAAATTAAAAAAAAAAGTTAATTAGACTCGAATTTAACACTGTACACAAAACCAAGTCGATACGTGCTGTTCCGGTTCGGATGCCAGCTACGTAGACGAAGATATCGATTTTACAAAATTTTACCAAAAATTAAAAAAAAGTTAAATAGGCTCGAATCTACTGTTCATGAAATCAAGTCGATACGTGCTGTTCCGGTTCGGATGCCAGCCACGTAGACGAAGAAAATGAATTTAAACGTTTTTTCGGATTTTTAAGTTCGGCTCAAATTTTCACAGTTCGCGGGACGGGAACTACGCGCGTTAGCCCGGCTCGGTTGCTACGCGCACAGTCACAAAAATAAAGGTAAATCGCTACTGAATTTACACTACTACGCAATAAATCCCGTTCACTTTTATTACGCAGTTAAAACAAACAAATCGTCACTGTTCGCGGATGCGCACTGAGTCCCGTACACAATCAGTGTCGCATATCCCGAATTAAAACGTAAACCGAAAATTGTCACGTAGGGGTGCGCGCGCGCGGCGCTATCTGCGCACTCCGCGTACGTTCGGCACTGAATTTAACTAACAGCTGTTGCAACAGCAACCCGCTAAATCAGGATCGCTAAGGACCAAAAATATAAACGACCCGGACCATATACGATAGCTCGAGTCGATTTATATTGTAAGGAGCACCTTCACTAACTTTTCCACTCAAATCTAATTCGCGTTAGATCTAAGTAGAGAAAGTATTATTCTTCAATAGCGGACTGTAGAAACTATTATTATTATTGTTTATAGACGGTCACTGACTCTAACTTACTATCAGCGAATTGCTGGTGACTAACTTTGAAACGAAAACAGCTGTTAGGATGGGTTAGGTTAGGTTATGTCTAACTTTCGGTTTACGGATGAAATTACAAGTCGATTATTTTTCACACACTATTTATTTATGTTTGTTTTTCAAGATAAAAGTTATGTTTGTTTTTTACACGGTTTATTTTGTATACACGATTAATTGATTATAAATATCCGATCCCTTAGTCTAATTTTAATGCTCAAAAGAAACAGTTTTATACGATTTTACTTAAACTTTTAACGATTCTAACTGAAACTATGACTACAATGTCTAGTATTCCTAAACTTCTTCGGTGAGCGGAGTTCCTGGTTGTTGCTGAAGAGATGACTGGATAGCACTGAACTAAACTTAGCTGAACATACATATTCCAGGAATAAAGCTCTTTTATTAACTAGCTTACGGGTCGACCTAACATAGAGACTCGACCGACATACGTTTCGACCAAAGTGGAACTCCTCCCCTTTTGGCTTATGGAACTGATGGTTCCAGGCTTCCCCTTTCGTCACGGGAGGCCGTCATGAGCTCATCTTTGGACAGATGAATCGCTCATTCGAGGCGTCTGCATGAGACTTACTACGGGGGCGCTAATCCACCGTGTTCGGGCTTGAGAGTCTGTGACGTGCGAATATATTCAACTTTACGGGAAAATTCCACGCTCGGGAATTTCTACTGATCAGAGTTTACCCGACACAGACTAGATGCTGTGTGTTACAGGTGCGCCTTAACGGCTCCTTCATTACTGAATTTAATATATAGATTCGAGTCACAGGCTCTTGAGCTGTGTCACCATTTGTGACTTTGAGATAGCCAAAATGTCTATATTTTTGGGCTATCTCGAACTATTGCGCAATACTGGATGGGATTTTCCATCGATGTGTGACGCACATAAAAATGCTACTGCGTAGCCGATACTATCTAACTGCGCAATAGTTTTTGGACTTTTCCTTTGTGTCCAAGGAGGTAGTAAATAAGTATACGGACGATACCTAGGTACTTATACCGTTCACCTAGCGTGAACGGAATGCTAACTAGTTGGGTAAATAACATGGTTTCTTAAGTATTTGAGCTTACGAAACAGGATTACTCTTAAATTTACCTAACTGTTTTCTTATCTTTATTGACGGCTATACAAGTCATATTGACTGTAAAAATAGGCTCATTTTCGCCGGTTTTGGGCCCGTCCGCCACAGCAGTGCCGTGTCTATAATTTTAATTTTACTAGTATCTGTGTCTAGTGACGTTTATAATGTAGAAATTGTAGATAAACAAATGACAGACTTTTATCAAGACAAACTATAAGTATATGATGTTTTTAAACAATAATTATATACAAGCATTATCAATGTTAGTGTCCTCTTCTTGAGCAACATATCTTAATCGGGCATCGGACTCTGGTTGTACGAAATAGCCTTGGCCTTGGAAGTCATCGTCATTACTTAACACAGACATAACATTATTTACCTACTGCACTCCCGGATACAACTCTGCAAAGTCGACAGTCAATTTTCAGTCAACACGTTCACTGTCCCCAATGTCCCTATACAAAACGATCTGTGTCACAAGTCCAACTGACACTTGGACTGTGCATTCAGTACCTCTATACGGATATGACATGAAGCATGGACTCCTGAAAAAATGGTTCATGACCCCATTGGAGGCACCCGGACAGGGGACGTGTTAAAAATTTACACTCCGTGTCCCGGTGTTTATTGTCTTATAAATAAGACGAAAAAAAGGCCCCCTCGTGTAGGCTGAAGTGGTCGTTGTAAAGGCGCTTTTTCATTGGAGTGTGAGTCGATTGATATACCACATGCGGGTCCTATGGCATATGCATTTTTGTAAATCTGCGGTCTGATGAAAATGCTCCTTAAAGAAACTGTGTAGGTGGAGGTGGGAGACTGGGCAGTCATTTCATAGGCCTCTCGTCTCATTGAAGTAAACCAGCAAATACATTAGTAGTATCTAGTATCTTAGGTCTTGACCCAAGATTGGTTCTTATGAAACGTGACACCGGATTTATTTTTATCAATTTAAAAGATATGATACCGGATTTTGAACTCGTCTTTTAATTACCTAAGTTACAACGTGTATCAAAATATGTACGCAAGTGTGTGTATGTGTACCCAAGTGCCGTCAGTGTGCGTCATTTCTGATGACGTTCAAGATGGTCGATAAAATCTTTAAACAAGTTCACAAATTTACAATTTAGCTGCATCAGAGCTTTTCTGCCCCTCTTGGAGGCGCGGCTCTATACTGAAAGTCAACGGACCGAAAGTCTCGACAATTAAGGCGCGTGTAAATACAAATGCCATACAAAACTCTGTGCAAGTTTTATTCGTCGGTTTTGGCACTCCCGCATATATATTTTTTTCTGCTTGTTAATATTGGATATACGAAGAATGTCAAGATTAAAATTCAAAAATTTCAAAAAATGAAAGTTTAAAAAATACAAAATATAAAAAAAATATTCTTGAGGTTCTGGCTAACAAAAAAATAAGCATACTGACCAAAAATCATAAGTGACAAACACAAACAAAGAAAAACTTGAACAAATTTTGTATGGAGAGTGCTTACCTCCATACAAAATTTACATAATTTCGGGGATCTCTGAACATCTTCGCCGGCGGTATCAACGGCGATAGCCGTACTGCCAAATAGTAAAGATCAAACTTGAATGGCAACTGCGGCTATAGCCGTTACCGCCGGCGAACGTGTGAAACGGCTCTAACGATTTTGATGAAATTTGGTATGTGCGGGTTTTCGGGGACGAGCAATCGATCTAGCTAGGTCTCATGCCGGGGAAAATGCCGAGCAAAGCTCGGTCGCCCAGATATTGTTAAATAAAACGCAGTTATTAAACAACAATCACAGTCTTATCTAAGTTATTATTTACATCAAGATTAATGCGCTTCTTCGTGTCGTCTTCAGGATCGCAGGAGTTCTCCGAGTTCAATGGCACGAATTTGTAAAACTTGACGCCTGGAGGATAAAACAGTTGTTATTTATTATTTATTTATTTAATTAATAAACACAAGTTACATACTACTTAAGAGGGCGTAGATGGAATTGCAAAAGTCCCGCTCTAAAGCCGTGTACTTACGGACAGCGCGTACATTGGTACGCGTAGTCGGTTACGCGTGTACTGGAACTGGAACGCCATGTCCATACTTGCAGCTACGCGTAAGTAATATTACATGACATGGCGTTCCAGGACACGCGTAACCGACTACGCGTACCAATGTACGCGCTGTCCGTACACGGCTTAACACGCGTGAGTTTTCAATAGGGATGTTGACACCAAATAAGAAAACCAATGAATCCGAATTTTCTCGAAAAAGGATCAAATTCTCAATCAAATAGCGAAAAAAGTAATTCAAAAGAATAAATAATTACATAATTATAAGTCTTCAAAGTTTTAGGAGGGTGCATTTTCTGTCCCTGTTCCGCAAAACGCACCTCTGTATTGAACGATCGTCATTTACTATGGCGCTCGAGGTCAGTGACGTCACTGACCTGTAGCGCTTTCTCTCTCGAACTAAAGACATTCTAACGGTTGTAGTTTCGTTATTTTTTGACATATTTGAATAGGATTTTCACTATTTGGCATAGATTTATATATTCTTTCGTATGGAGTAATAATAAATTTTGAGTCAACATCCCTATTAATCATCCCGCTCTCCACGGAAGCTCAACGCGTGTTTTCGTAAATATTGATGTTTATTCTAAACGTGTACATTTATAAGAATAATCTTTTTTATCGGGTTTGAGAACTTATCATTTTACAACTATTAAACCAAAAATTATTATTAAAGATGGGAGGGTTTTAAAAATCCTACCAAAAACATCGAAAAAAAAGGGTTATGTTTGAAAAATAAAAGTATCGAGAAATTTTTTGCAAATCGTGTTTTCACTCTTAACAGACTACAGGAACATAGTTCAAGATTAATATACTGAAAGGACAGATATTAAATCACTATAGATGTTGAGATCTAGATCGATAAACATTGGCAAAAGTGCATATGTGGGCTCTTAAATAGATAGGAACATCGCCCCACAAAACTGTGATAACAGTTTGACTGTGGGTTAGGTATGATCGAGAGATATAACTATTAGGGCGAGGTGGGGTAAGATGACACCGGGAAAAGACTTAAACTTAGGGATAGAGACTAACCCCGTTATTCATAAAACTTAACAAATCTCTGGTGACTAAAATATCTTTTGTCACTGTCTCACAAGCATATGTGTCAAATGACGGATAAGGACAAACGAATTTTAGCGGCTATTTAACTAAATAGGTTTGATGGACGTTTATGAGTAAGAGGGTTACTTTTGTCCTGTCTTAGAAAGATACATAAAATTTTCTTTATTATTATCCTTAGTGTAAAACCTGAGTGGACGTCCAGCGTGGCGTCCATGTCAAACAACTGAAACTCATACTGGTGCCCTGAGTCGCTGCCGCACAAATAGTATGCACGGTCGCCCGCCCCGCTGCACGCCCCGCCGAACGCTCCGCTCCGAGCGTCCACTCAGGCCTTACACTTAGATTTGGCACTTTACCTGTAGGATTTATTCTCGTTGTAAAATTCTCTTTGGCACCTAAAGTCCGGTCTTCCTCTTCGTTATAAAGGTCCTGTAATTAAATAAAAAAAAAACTTACATAACGTAAATTTGGGGAGTATAGTTGCCGGCAAACATCTTGAACCTAACCTTGTCTGCGCAGTCTTAGCCGATTTACGTACAAACCACGCTACTGCGCAGGTCAATCAGGTTCAAGATGTTTGCCGGCAACTGTAAGGGATCGTCCTAATTGGCGCGCGACTACGCGATGATCGCACGATCACGCGACTTCAACTTAGAATATTTACTAGTAAAAGGCGCGAATTCGCGCGATAATCGCGTAGTCGCGTTTCTTTTAGGACGATCCCTTTAGGACACCTTTTCGAGTTCAATATATTCGCGAATTTCACTCGATCGCGCGATCATCGCGTTGTATTAGGACGACCCCAAAGCAAACGAGCACATTTATAATCTGATGCAAAGGACTTTCAGGCGTAATTGAAAATGCGTTTCCCAGCCCAACCCGAGGACTGAGTAGTGAGTATCTATCTCTGACTAACTCAGATGATTGTAATACTTTTGCTGAAGCTAAATTAGGTACTCAACCACAGTGATATATCCGCTGTAGCTAACACTTACGGGCAAGTGACAAATGACAAATTGACAATGCATGTCATTACATTATAGGTCAATAGAATCCAAAAAGCCGGCCAAGTGCGAGTCCGACTCGCGCACGAAGAGTTCCTATTATCTATAAAAATTGCAAAAATAACATGTTTGTTGTATGTGGGAGCCCCCTTAAATATTTATTTTATTCTGTTTTTCAGTATTTGTTGTTATAGCGGCAACAGAAATACATCATCTGTGAAAATGTCAACTGTCTAACTATCACGGTTCATGAGATACAGCCTGGACACCAGGGGTGCTACCGCGAGCCACAAACGAAATTTTCTCTCTGTGTCGCACTTGCAAGTCTGTACGTAAGTGCGACAGAGACGGAAAACTTCGTTTGTGGTTCGCGGTAGCATAGCTGGTGACAGACGGACGAACAACGGAGTCTTAGTAATAGGGTCCCGGTTTGGGTACGGACGGAACCCTAAAAACCGGCAAAATATCTCGACTGCTATAGCACCTAGATACGAATGCTATAGCGTCTGTGTTCGCGAACGTTTTAAGTAGGTCCTATACAGGTGGAAGGCAGTACGATCCCACTGGGTCCATAGATATAGTATATACATGTAGTTATAGATGCGCCACGGAGCGACCGGGGGTAAAACAGAAAGAATATTCATATAAAATTTATTACGCAATTTGACCGGTTTGCATGTCCAATGTCTTGCTTATGGAAGTTGTGTCTGTGCCTATAAGTCCTATAACCCGACCATAAAAACACAACATGGCCCTTTCTCCTCCTTCTCCCATTTTCTTATTTCCTCGTAGTAAAGCTATCTTTCTCTATCAAAGCCTGTCAGGCACTTGGCCACAACTTATTAGATGTACCAATATACAAGACAAGGAATATATAAATTACCAGAACAGTGTATTCCTGCGCCGGTATCTTCATCTGCTCCATGCTAAAGTTGACAGCGTAGGGCACGCCGTCCACGCGAGTGCTGACGAACGCCACTGCGTACGAATTGTCTGCCAACTCCCGGGTCCAGATCTGTCTGTGACGTTTCTGGAACAAAATTATTTTCTACTAGCTTTTGCCCGCGACTTCGTCTGCGTAGAACTCGCGTCATCGCGTTAGAATGTTATTTCATTCTTCTATTTCATGCGCTTACCTAGTTATCTCTCTTCCATTCTAACTTAAACCTCGTTAAGGGATGATTTCCGGGATAAAAGTATCCTATGTCCTTCCCTAGGACTCAAACTATATCCATAACAAATTTCATCTAAATCGGTTGAGCATTTTAAGAGGAAACAGGCAGACAGAGTTACTTTCGCATTTATAACCCGCCTCAGTTTCGCACGGGTAGTCCAGGTTTTAAATTTATTTAGCTAAGCTTTTGCCCGCGACTTCATTCGCGTGAATATCCATTATGCATATCAACTTCTACACCGTATTTCGCCGGGTTGTCTCGCCAAACATTGCGCACGCCGGCTCAATGCGCCCACATTACGATGTAGGTGCGGAAAATACTTCATACGCATCAAATAGTGTAGATGAAAACGCGAGCGCAGCGAGCGCGAAATGTTTCGAACATTGATGCAGGTGTGGAAAAGACTTCATACGCACCAAGTAATGAAGATAAAAACGCGAGCGTAGTGAGTGCGAAATGTGTCGAACATTATGATGCAGGTGCGGAAAATACTCATCAAGTAATGTAGATGAAAACGCGAGCGCAGCGAGCGCGAAATTTTTCGAACATTCTGATGCAGGCGCGGAAAAGACTTCATACGCATCAACTATAATGTAGATGAAAACGCGAGCGTACGGCGCGCGAAAATTTTTTGAACATTATGATGTAAGTGCGGAAAATGCTCATCAAGTAATGTAGAAGAAAACGCGAACGCAGCAAACGCGAAATTTTTCGAACATTCTGATGCAGGTGCGGAAAAGACTTCATACGTATCAACGATAATGTAGATGAAAACGCGAGCGTACGGCGCGCGAAAATTTTCGAACATTATGATGTAGGTTGTGTGGAAAATGCTCATCAAGTAATGTAAAAGAAAACGCGAACGCAGCGAGCGCGAAATTTTTCGAACATTATGATGCAGGTGCGGAAAATACTTCACACTCATCGAGTAATGTGTATGAAAACGCGAGCGCAGCGAGCGCGAAATATTTCGAACATTGTGATGCCGGTGCGGTAAATAATTCATACGCATCAAGTCATGCAGATGAAAACGCAAGCATAGCGAACGCGAAATTTTTACGAACATTATGATGCAGGTGCGGAAAAGACTTCAAACGCATCTGTAATTTAGATGAAAAAGCGATCGTAGCGGGCGCTAAAGTTTTTGAACATTATGATGCAGGTGCGGAAAATAGTTCATACTCATGAAGTTATGTAGATGAAAACGCGAGCGCAGCGAGCGCGAAATTTTTCGAACATTATTATGCAGGTGCGGAAAATACTTCATACGCATCAAGAAATGAAGATGAGATCGCGAGCGTACTGAGCGCGAAATGTTTCGAACATTATGATGCAGGTGCGGAAAAGACTTCATAAGCATCAACTATAATGCAGATGAAAACGCGAGCGTAGGGCGCGCGAGAATTATCGAACATTATGATGTAGGTGCGGAAAATACTCATCAAGTAATGTAGATGAAAACGCGAGCGCAGCGAGCGCGAAATTTTTCAAACATTATGATGCAGGTGCGGGAAATACTTCATTCTCATGATGCACATGAAAACGCGAGCGCAGCGAGCGCGAAATTTTTCGAACATTATGATGCAGTTACGGAAAATAATTCCTACGCGTCAAGTAATGTAGATAAAAAAGCTAGTGCGAAATGATTCGAACATTATGATGCAGGTACGGAAAATACTTCATACGCATCAAGCAATGTAGATGAAAACGCGAGCGCAGCGAGTGCGAAATATTGAACAAAAAAAATTTGTTGACCTATCAAGTGGCTTTGTAAAGAGGTAGTTGAACAGATATTTTTTTGTTCATAAATTATTGGAATTTACGAAATTTTGTTCCGATGAATTTTTTAACTTTCCAAACACCTTTAAACCTTAAAATTTGGTAATAATGATTGTTATTACGTATTTTTTACCAACAAATACTAATATATTGATAAATTAGATTTTTTTCTTTGAAATTTCCTTATTTTTCCTATAAAAACCAACTTAACTTTGCGGTCGGTTTGGAACCCTAAATGTGCGAAGTCCGACTCGCACTTAGCCGGTTTTTTTTGCTTTCCAATCCGCCTGTTCGAATTTGGTCATACTTGATGTTTATTGTTACGTAGGTATGTATGTTTTAATAACGAATACCAATATACCCTAAATTTATGTCCGTTACGCGCTGAACGTATTTTATACATTTTGCTGACGGAAAACGCAACTAATCGGCACCTCGAAGAACCTCAAAGATGACCATATCGATTATTAAGAAAAGTAAATAAGTAAATGTCCGCCATCTTCGATTTGAAAATGGATAAGTATCATTCTTGTAATGAGCACCTCAAAAAACAATATTTTATACAAAAATGCACATACATAGTAGTACATGTCGCAAGTGCTACCATGCAACCGAGAGCCCGCCGCTCTGCGTAGGTAAGGTACCCTCCATCAAAAACAAAAAAAAAGCCGAGGTTGCGTAGTAAAGTTTGTGAATATTGATAGTGACTGACTGACCAACATAATTAGATCTCTCATTTGAAACAGTTAATATGGTTTGAGGGACTTTTGTATTTTTGTCCTTAGCCTTGAGAGGCAGAGGTATTGTTATTTCACCCCCCATTTTTTCAAATACTATCTGTTTATTATACAATGTTTGAATGAGGTTCTATTTACTTTGCGTCCATGTATATACTTACCAACTTTCAAGCCTGTAAATCATGAACTGAAAGACTTCTCATACAAAGTTTAACCCCTCTTTTCACCCCCTTTCATCCCTAACCTGTATGATTTTTATAGCCTATAACCTGGCCGAAGATCCAATAAACATATTAGTGAAGGCTGTATTCAAATCCATTCGCTAGTTTTCGCGTGATAGTTAGACATATAAACAGACAGACAAACAGACAAACAGACAAACAGACAAACAGACAAACAGACACGAATTCTAAAAACAGTTGAAACGTGTTCTGTTATCGATTCTTAGACCCCTCCATTGATTTTTTTACTAATATCTTCAATGTACAGATTTTCGACCCTCTTCTGCTTTATTATATGTATAGATTTAAGGGTCCTTATCAGTTAAAATACTCTCATGAATCTATTTAGGCGATTTTCAGTTTAATTGACACGTATCTTGACATTTTCTCAATGTTACCATCTAGAACAGGACTATTGCGACCTATTCTTTGAGTTTTTCATTAAGAAATTTTCTTTGAATTACTCAAAATCGACCATTTTCGAGCTAAAATGGGCTAAGTATGTTACTGTTTTTAAACTTTGATAAAATCATCATCACTTTATTAGTATTATCAATTTTGACAATATTTGAAATCAAATTATTTTAAAAACTTGTACTTAAGGCCTCTTAGTAGAAAATAACTATTTTCTATTAAAGTGTGGGTTTCTACTTGGCGGAAGGTAACCTTAATTGAAACCCACTTATCTGTCTTTTACAGTTATTTAATTTACTCAACATTAATACACCATAGCTCACAATACACAATAGTTAATGTTGTACACAATAATTAATGATCGCGATGGTTACGCGGGAGGTCACGCGAGCGTCGGAGCTAGAGACGAGAGACGTGACCGCGCGTTGTGACTGCCTGGCTCGCACTGGCGGCGGTCGCGCCCGCGCCGCGGAAGCGAAGCGCCGCGCGCGACGTTCGTCGGTTCGTGGAATTATTATTGCGACGCGGCGGCTGGAGCTGGGCAAAACCGTGTAGGATAAGAGTTCGCCTCAGTACTCCCCTCCCCAGAGAAAAAAAATAATATTGATGGTCGGTATCATAAAAATTAAAGATTCAGCTTATCTGGGAATCTGACTTTTCTTCCTGATCTAGTCGTAGCAGAACTTTGCTGCGGTTTCATAAAGAGTGCCGGCAGTGGTTGAGCTTTAACTGCTGGCTTTTCGTGTGGCTTATTTTCGGGAACAGGCTGGATAGGCGTATAAGTCGGAGCAGTATCATCCGTGTCTATGAAAGCTGGTTTTACATTGTTGACTGAAACTACGCGAGGTAACCCGTTGATAATGACGGTAAGAGTTTTATCTTGTCTGTCGGCGATCCTAAAAGGCCCTTCATATGGATTTTGTAGGCCTGTCTTATTAAATCTTCTGACATAAACGTGTGTTGCTGAAGCTAGTTCCTTGTGAACGAAAATTGATGTTTTTGCATGAGAGCATGTGTTGACTGGTGCTAAACGATGGAATGCTGTTTTCAGAGACGATGCGAATGCCGACTGAGGTTGAACTGTAGATGGTGCAGGTGATAAAAATTCTCCGGGTAATCTAATGTTCTGGCCAAACACCATTTCCGCAGGTGTGGCATCGATGTCCTCTTTGTAGGCTGCTCGGAGGCCCATCATCACGACTGGTAAGTCATCTGTCCATGATGTATTGTTGTGGCACCTCAAGGCTGCTTTAAGCTGCCGATGAAGGCGCTCAACTAGACCATTTGCGATTGGATGATACGGTGTGGTGTGTATATGCTGGAAGCCACATATTCGAGACAGAGATGAGAATAGTTCAGATTGGAATTGTCGGCCTTGGTCTGTAGTTATTCGGAGTGGTATGCCGTAGCGACATATCCATCCGGAAAATAGCTTGTTTGCTACGGTTTCGGCTTCGATGTTTCGTAGTGGATAAGCTTCTGGAAGTCTGGAAAATCTATCCACTACTGTAAGCAGGTATCTGTAGTCTCGAGAATACGGCAGAGGTCCTACTAAGTCGACATGGATGTGTTCGAATCTGGTATTGGGTGGCGCAAAAGATCCAGGTGCAGCAGTTATATGGCGGCTGGTCTTTGAGGCTTGGCACGCAAGGCAAGAACGTGACCAAACAGCGCAGCTTTTTTTGATTCCAGGCCATGTATATCTGTCTGTAACCAGTTTGGTTGTCACTTTAACGCCGGGATGCGCTAGGTTGTGCAGTGAATCGAACACTTGTCTTCGGAGTCCTTCTGGAATGAATGGTTTAGCTACAGCAGTTGAAGTGTCGCAAAAAATCGGAATATTCGTATACGGAAAAATAATCTTTTTAATGTTTAGGCTGGTTTGATTATTATTAAGCAGTTGCTGCAGTTCTGTATCAGAAGCTTGGGCAGTGGCGAGTTCTTGAAAGCTCACTGGCTGGCTGATGGCCTCGACTCTTGACAAGGCGTCGGCTACTATGTTGTCATTGCCACTAATGTGTTGGATGTCTGTTGTAAATTGTCCGATGAATTCTAGGTGGCGAAACTGGCGAGGACTGCACTTTTCAGGCTTTTGTTGGAATGCAAATGTTAGTGGACGGTGGTCGGTGAAAACAGTAAAAGTTCTTCCTTCCAACCAGTGTCTAAAGTGATCTATGGCTTGGTATATAGCAAGCAGTTCTTTATCGTAAGCACTGTACTTGGATTGAGCTGGAGACAGTTTTTTGGAGAAAAATGCGATCGGCTCCATGCCGTTATCTCCTTTTTGATTAAGAGCAGCTCCCATTGCTGTGTCTGATGCGTCCGTGTAGAGGGACAGCTCGCCGTTTTGTTTTGGATGCGTGAGTCTGGTGGCGTGAGCGAGGCTCTGTCTACACGATTCAAATGCGACGTCAGCTTTAGAAGACCACTGTACAGGTGCGTTGCCTTTCACGCCATCCTTTAATAGGTCATTCAAAGGCGCCTGCATTTCAGCGGCATTTTTAATGAAACGCCGGTAGAAGTTTAGAACGCCTAAAAATCTGCGGAGTGATTTGACTGTTTGCGGCTTTGGATATTGTTGGATTGCTTCGACCATTGATGATGGAGGTTCTATGCCGGATGCTGAGACCGTGTACCCCAAAAACTCAATCTCACTTTGGCCAAATAAGCACTTAGATGTGTTTATAATGACCCCGTATTCCTCGAGCTTCTGAAAAAGTGTCTTGAGATGTTCCAGGTGTTGGGATTCATTCGCAGAGGCTACTAATATGTCATCGAGGTATGGAAAGGTGAAAGGTAGGTCTCGGGTGAGCTCGTCTATGAAGCGCTGGAAAGTCTGCGCAGCATTTCTTAGACCGAAAGGCATCTTAAGGAACTCGAAGAGACCAAACGGTGTGATCACTGCCGTTTTCTGAATGTCTTCTTCGTGTACGGGTAGGTGGTAAAATGCATTTACCAAGTCTACTTTACTGAAGATGGTAGAACCTTGAAGAGACATGCCGAAGTCTTCAATGTGGCGAAGAGGGTAACGATCGGGTAGAGTGCGGGCGTTGAGTGCCCTATAATCACCACAAGGACGCCACCCACCTGATTTTTTAGCGACCATATGCAGTGGAGAAGCCCAGGGACTGTCGCTGGGTCTTATGATGCCCTCCTGGAGTAGCTCGTCGAATTTCTTTTTGGCAGCTTCTAACTTCTCAGGTGGAAGACGCCTCGCTCTGCAGGCGGAGGGGGGACCTGGACTAGTCTTGATGTGGTGCTGGATGTTATGTTTGATGTTGTCAGTGTTACTTGTTGATTTGGTAACTGACGGGAATTTGGCTAAAAGCTGATGATAAACGGTTGGATTTACGATAACCTTGATGGATGGGGAGTCATCAATAATAACAGGTCTTGCTGGAGTCTTCATACCGGTCGTTGGATCTATTAGACGTCGATTCTTGAGATCAACAAGGAGGCCGTAATGGGTGAGAAGATCAGCACCGATAATAGGCCTGCTGACATCAGCAATGATGAACGACCAGGTGAAATCGCGCCGAAGTCCAATATTGAGGTTAATTTCAATTTCACCATATGTTTTTATTGGTGTAAAATTAGCGGCATACAGTTCATACGTGGAAGGTGGGCGTCGCCGTTTAAGTAATTTATACGGGTAGACGCAAACATCCGAGCCTGTATCTATAAGGTAGTCTGCCTTGCTTGTCCGGTCCATGATATAAAGGCGGTTAGGGTAAGTTTTAGGAATGCTGGTAGGATTGCTTACCGCCTCTAGCAACCCTACTGCCGGTTTTCCTTAACAAATGTACAAGGTTGTTCGCACCTGCGTGCATTGGCACCGAAATTGGTATGGTACCAACACAGGTTGTTGCTGGCGTTGGCGTAGCGACTGCGTGATCTAGATCTGCTTCTATTGCGAGGGAACGACCGGTTAAAATTTTGTTGGTTATGGCTGAGTGCTGCGACCATTCTAGTAAGCTCGTTGATTTGCATCTGCATATTTTGCATGTCAAAAGGTTGGTTATAATCTGGCAGGACAGTTTTCGAGGAATCCTGATGGTGTGTCGCAGCTATATGATTTACGCCTGTATAGGGGTAGCTTGTGGGGGCTACATTTCCAGCGCTTGTAGCATTTGAGGTGTTAGACTTTGTACTTGCAAAACAATGACATTGTGTAGGCACGTTGACTTGCTGTACCAGATGATGGTTGTTTGGAGTTATGCCGTACAATCTATCAGCTAAATCTCCGAGATCATCCAAAGACATACTAGGAAGCTGGGAAATTAGATTGCCTTGGATGTGCGTAGGTAGTCTTCCTATCCATATTGTTTTTATCATTTGGTCGGAACCTGCACCTTTAGCTAACGTCCTAAGGTGTCGTAAAAATGAGGAAGGCTTACGGCTCCCTATTTCCTCTTTTTCTAAGAGCCGGTGTATCTTTTCTTCGCACGATTCCGAGAATCTAGATATAAGAACGTGTTTGAGTTTTGTATAAGGATCGATCGCAGGTGGGCTTGTGATTATCTCTTCCGCCTCCGCGGCGGTTCTTGGGTCTAATTGTGATATAGCGTGGTAAAACTTTGTAAGTTCTTTTGTTATGCCATTTATATGAAATTGACCTTCTATGATACCGAACCATACAGCGGGGTTATCCGGGTAAAAAGGCGGAACTCGAATGCCTACACGGCTTACCTCGTAACCCATCGGCGGCATCGGCGTCGTCGTCCGGTTGGGGTCCGTATGGCGCGGAATGGCACCGCCCGCGGCAGCGTTGGCGGCCGCAGGGTTTCCAGCGGGGGGGTGGCGAAGTAGGTCACTTGCGGCGCCAGGGCCAGGATATGCGTTGGCTGCAGCTGCGGCGGCGGCGGCGGCGGCGGCGGCGGTGGCCTCGGCTTCGTTTCCTTCACCGTCTTCACCGGCCATGATACGCGGTAACTTGTGTTGTTAATCACTTTCAAAGGTCACCAATGTGGGTTTCTACTTGGCGGAAGGTAACCTTAATTGAAACCCACTTATCTGTCTTTTACAGTTATTTAATTTACTCAACATTAATACACCATAGCTCACAATACACAATAGTTAATGTTGTACACAATAATTAATGATCGCGATGGTTACGCGGGAGGTCACGCGAGCGTCGGAGCTAGAGACGAGAGACGTGACCGCGCGTTGTGACTGCCTGGCTCGCACTGGCGGCGGTCGCGCCCGCGCCGCGGAAGCGAAGCGCCGCGCGCGACGTTCGTCGGTTCGTGGAATTATTATTGCGACGCGGCGGCTGGAGCTGGGCAAAACCGTGTAGGATAAGAGTTCGCCTCAAAAGTAGTAATGCGCACTGCTAAGGTTTGGAATTCCCTGCCGGCGTCTGTATTTCCGAGTTCATACAACCTGGACGTCTTTAAAGCACGATTGAATAGACATTTTCTAGGTGAGCTTGCTTCACCGTCGGCCTCATCTTTGCCCCGTGGCAAGATGCTGTCTTAAAATAATATATCCTTGCCAGTTGCCACCGACGCAAAACTGGGCGATGTCAATGATCTGACAACTCACGACACGATCGACGTTGTCACTAACCAGATTCTCCACCAATGATCATAATTATGCAGGACAGGACGTTGATGATTACCGAATCATTGAACACCCTCAGCCCCTGCTTCCCCATCGGATCTTGGTTGACGGCGATGATGTCTCTATTGAGCAGAATCTCCTTGAATTCGGGGCGAATGTGCGCCAGGTCAGCGCTCATAAGCAGTGGTGCTGCCAGCACTGCCCACACCGCCATCTGCACACGTGCCTGGTCGAGGGAGAGACCGAAGTTGCCCACTAGCAGCTGTGAAAGAGAAAAACAGCACTGATAGGAATCATTTCAGTCGTAAAGAGGGTGATCCATCGGCGAGCGAAACCATCTGTAGGATAACTAACCAAACTGGCATTGGACGCTTTTATGCTTTATCGTCGACGGCCACAGCACGGTAATTAAAAACTACCTACCGTCACCGTATTATTACCGTAACTCGAATCTATGGTTCTTGAATGAAACCATAGAGTTTTAGCGTGCCGTGGACGTCCAAAAAGTATTAAAGCGCCCAAAAAAGCAGTTAAGTTCCACGGATTTCAAAAACAGCTGGGTCGTTGCACAAGCTCCTCTGTTCCCTATGAAAAGTCCGCCAGTGGATCAGCTATATGAGCCGGCGAACCAACGATTTGAGTCCATCGGATCGTTGGCTCACCATTAAATCGCGGCAGATTAAATTAAGATCAAAATATTCCCACTATACTTGCCATATCAGGGTTATTTCAGTGTCCCGGACCAGCAAACTGTGCCAGACGCTCCTGGTTGTCCCCGAACCAGTTCATGAATCCGAGGAGCGACTGCCGCAAGTCGTCAGTGACGTCAATGTCCCACTATACTTACCATATCAGGGTCATTCCAGTGCCCCGGACCAGCGAACTGTGCCAGACGCTCCTGGTTGTCCCCGAACCAGTTCATGATGCCGAGCAGCGACTGCCACGAGTCGTCAATGTCGTCCCAGTTGCGCCATAAATTGCAGTTCTCCGCGATCACTGTGTAGTTTGGCTTTAAAAAAAATTTAAAGATTGACTAATCTTAATTGTCCTTGTAAAGTGTCTTAGGGTAGGTAGTCTTCGGATTTGGATGTAATCGCTTATTTTAGCATAAGAACGCTTATGAGCTAAACAGAACCAAGAATAGTTTTGAATGACGGGGCTATAATGATGAAAGTCATTACTAGATATTCAAACTTTCAATAGCAACGAGGCGCATCTGCGAAGGGTAACGGGGGTAACGGGTTGCGATGAAGAAGTAGGTAGTTATTAGTTATTTATACTGACCAAGATATCATCCGGTTCCAGATAAGCTGGCCAGCTGCAGGAGTACAAAACCGGGCGGCCTGTTGCGTTCAGCTTTCTTCCGAAATCAGGATACCCTGGTGATAACAGCAAGTCTTAATAAGGCAGTTTTTTTTAACCTGACTGTGGCTCTATAGGCCGGGGGCGCCGGAGTATAGCGATAGAAGTGCGCGGTGGCCTAGGGAAATAAGGCAGTATTTTTTTAAACTGTGTAGACATGCATAAGGTAGCAATGAGAGTGAGAGGCATATATGGTGGTGGTGGTGGCCCTTTTTTAATGAATAAATAACAGACCACTCATCTGTTTGTGGATAGTAGGGCCGGTTACCTATCTTCATCTCGTCTGGCTTGGAGTAGCAGCCATCTAGCAGCCATCTAGTATTCAACGCCCCAGCCGACCAGGATGTCCACGTCAACCCGTGGCCCTGCACACCCGGGTACCCTCCTGTCTTCATCTGTTCTGGCTTGGAGTAGCAGCCATCTAGTTTAATGTAGTCGACGCCCCAGCCGACCAGCGTGTCCACGTGAACCCGTGGCCCTGTACACCCGGGTACCCACCTGTCTTCATCTGTTCTGGCTTGGAGTAGCAGCCGTCAAGCTTGATGTAGTCGACGCCCCAGCCGACCAGCGTGTCCACGTCAACCTGCTCGTGCCCCAGCACACCCGGGTACCCCGCACAAGTTTTAGTCCCGTAGTCCTGGTAGATCCCGAACTTTAATCCTTTGCTGTGGACCTAAAGGTAGACAAAACGATTTACAGTAGACTTAAACATGATGATCTGAAGATATAGGTATATCTTATCTTCATTTTGACATGTATTCTCAACCCGTCTAAAGATAGTTTCTTTTATAATTTAACCAAACTAAATGTCCCTAATGGTTAAACTTTTATTCGTACTGTAGATTACAATTTTTGAGCTAGTTAAGTACTAAAATATTATATTTTCTATGTAAATATAGTAGGTTAAATATTGTAAGTACTTGCATGTCTGACGTTCACAAACGAAACAAGGGGTTCGACACCCTGACATCTGTGCAACAGAGGATACAGTTGAAATGTATTAAAATGTCAGATATTTTATAAAACTGTCATTGGAATTAAAATCTTCTTGCTTGAACAATAAAGTCGCTTGTCAAACGGACTAATTTGATACAATTTGGCCAGTTCAAATAATTTTAAGTATATAGGTATATGTGTATGTTCAGAGGTATTCTACATATACATACATATTTCCCCAGCATCTTCATGCCGTTGGGAAACCGCTGGCGGTCCGCGACCAGTTCCCCGGTCGCGCTGCGGTTCTTCTCCAGCCAACAGTCGTCGATGCCGATGTACTCGTACCCCGCCTCCAGGTAGCCTTCGTTCACCATGATGTCCGCTGTACGCTTTATCAGCTTCTCACTGAAAATATAAATATTGAAATAGGGTATAACGGTTTTTTATTCAACACATAACAGATATATTAAAGCCAGCTTAATTTTAAGTAGATTTGTATGCAAGTGCAATGACAGTAAAATTGATCGTGGGTGTCTGGCTTAAGTATTTCAACTATATACAAAACTAAAATAAAATTATATCAAACAAGACTCCGAGATGTGCCCTGTGGAAGTGTTCCCATAAGGCTGACAGCGTTCCCCCTTTGGATGGCTATATGCCGATCCGCCGGCCAAGGAACGAGCTAGCCCTATGGTCCCCCGACACCACGCCACGGCCAGCCTTCGGGATAGTTTCCCAAAAAGTCGGTGCGGACGGCAGCGCTGAAGCTGGTTGAGACTCCGCAGGAAGCAAGCAGGATTAACTAGCCCGTTGTCAAGTGTCCAGGAAATTAACAGCAGGACGTAGTTAGTTACCTTATACACTCATCAGGGTAGGTGGTGCAATCGGTGAGGCACCGGTACCGCTGCCACGTTAGCCAGCCCATGGGCGGAGTTAGCGCCAGCCCGTTGTCCAGCGCTAAGCTAGACGCCACTCCGCAGGATACGATCAGGAATACCAGCATCTGCAATAGGCGATGTTGGCATTACATAGATGCGTTGCTTTAGTATTTTACTACAACGTTGTTAAGGGGCTCCCTCACGAATTTGCTGTGTTTACAACGCTTATAGTATGCTTGAACGTTACATAAACAATAAGGTTTCTTAGACAATATTTTACCTTGGTTATTGATCTTTAATATGGTCTACCGATATTTGATAAAAGATACCGTATCTCAAGAAAATGACTTTTCCGCGAACCCTTTTTCGAGCTAAAATCTCTATAAACTCCTTTATTAGGTGGCAGTTAGTCATCAAACTTTAACCAATGGTGAATAATGATGTATATTTCATTTTCGTCTGCCAGTTTTTCGAATTTCTCAATAGTAGCATACATATTTTACGTAATGCAAAATTTGATGGTTGTATATGAATACAATCTTCCCCGCAGAGCAGATATCTACTCTTAATTCACAATACTGAAATCAAGTTTTCAAACCAGTTTAACACAACACATTTTAGTCATTTTTTACATATTATTCTATATTTCTTTAAGGATTGCTCTCGACCAGCATCTAGCCTGGGAGCAAAGATGAGGCCGACCGTGAAGCGAGGTCTACAGACTCTAGAGGTTAAGTATTTATATTTGCACTCATCAATCTACACCAATTATTGAGTTTTACTCGGTGTAAAATTTAATTAAAACTTAAATTAAACTACTTAATCCTTTACTTAACTGTCTTCATTGACTAGTAAATACTCGGGCCTTAATTGCCAATTTATCAGCTAATCTATCCTTATATATCCGTGCATGGCGTGAAGAACTTGATAAGTGTAAAATGGCAATTTTACAGGGCAGCGATTTTAAAGTTTGACATTTTCTCCAAAATCCGTTTTCGTCTTGAACTCATCTATAAAGCTTGATTTATGGATAATTTTATGTGATTTTTTCATATTATTTTACGTATTCTAGTAAAATCTGCTTATTTTGTAAGATATTAGACTTATCAACATAATATCCGGAGACTTATCAACTTCTTCCCATTTGATACATTAGTGTTCAAACCAGTGAAAACATTGTTTAATTTAATTCCTAAAAATAAGTTTTTCAGTGTATTGATATGTCTAAATTAATTTAAGACTAATTTTTAGATGGTTTTTCAAATATGGTTATGTTTGTCTTTCTTATTTCATTTCATTTATTTATTCAGTAACAATATATATTACATTTGAATGTGACAGAATCACAATCCTAAATACAAAACCTAGAGCTAAAATTCATGTCAAACAATGTCGAAAGTAAATCGGTGAGGATGTTGATAAGTTCATTATTATGAATAATAAGATAATAAGAAAGATAATCATAACCATATTGGAAATAATAAAACCGGTCAAGTGCGAGTCCGACTCGCGCACCGAGGGTTCCGTACACAGTTCTTGTATATGTAGTTGTGTACCCGTCCCGACCCCATTAATTCAGGAACAATCTTAAAAAAACATGACAGCACCATCTTTCGGCGCATTGTGTTACTAATTTGCGCGACTGAATAGCTTTAGTACGTATGTTGGTTTTTCAAGGATAATTCTTTATCACATCAACCGATTTCAATAATTCTTTTTTTATTTGAAAGAAGGTATTTTTAACGTAATTTTGTAAATTTAAATATAAAATATATATATATACAAAGGTGATTAAATTACAAACTTAGTATAGAAGAGTTTTTTGATGATTAAAAAAAAGAAAAACTAGATAGGGCTATGGCTATAATTTTCCTGTAAAATATACATGCAAATTAATGTTGTGTAATAATTTCAAATTTTTTTCTTCGTAAACTTCGGAGATAAGGGGGGAGGAATGGTATTTTTTTTTACATTTTCCCTCGTAAATCGAAATTTCCTCAACGAAAAAAAAAACTAAAAATTGTTTCAGAATGTACAAGTCAAGCCCTTTCATATGATACCCCACTTGACATAGTTGCCAGACTTTAAAATTTTGAACCCCCTTTTATCTGTCATTATTCACAGAAAATAAAATAAAATAATTTAAAAAACCATCTTCTATGTATCTGGATTACCCTTGTTTATAACTATTCCAAATTTCAAATCGATAGGATAAGTAGTTCCTGAGATATTTAGCGATGTGACAGACAGACAGACAGACAGACAGACAAAGTGAAACCAATAGGGTTCCTTTTTACCTTTGTGGTACGGAACCCTAAAACCATCTAAAATTACTCTTATATCAATTTAGACATTTCAATTACACTGAAAAACTGATTTTTAGGAATTAAATTAAACCATGTTTTCACTGGTTTGAGCACTTATGTATGGTGAATAAATTGATAAGTCTCTGGGTAGTAACTTGATAAGTCGAAATATACGTTTAAAGAAATTTGTATTTAGGACACAAGTCTTGTGGTTTAATTTTGTTCAGATTTTACTAACGGCTTATAAAATTATTCACGCTGTGCACGAATAGGTATCCGTTGGCTCTAAATTTATATCTAATTATCTCAACTTATGATTTTACTGTGTTCACAAGCTGAAAAAGTATAAATTTATCAAGTTACATACGTTTTATCGGTAGTTGAATATAATTAGATAAAACGATATATAATATTCATTTGTTAACGTACGTAAAAGCGTGCGTGTTAGATAGTCGTCGCTTTGATACCTATTTTATTTTGTCAATTTACGTACGCTAGGTGGGTTTTTGAGTATATAAGTTGATCTAAGGATATATATTACGATATTATATATTTTTGTGATTCATCGCGTAGATATCTCGTTTCGTTAAATAAAATACGCAAAATATGGAGATATTTATATACCGCCACAGGTAATATTATCTCTAAAAGTAACGTGGGGAGCCATTGTGACGATAAAAAGAAATCGTGTAGGTTGAGTTATTAAGTTCTTCACGCCAGGTACAGATATTATGTATAGCATACAGCTATAATAATGTTATCGATAATTACTGCTGAACGTAATAATATTTCAATAATTTAACGCTACACGTGTAAAAATGAATTACTTAAGTATTTACTAAAAACATATGTATTTGTGACAATTAGTTTAGCGCTGTATTCAAGTGGTTTTGAAGGAAAACATTCTGGGCAAGGGAGTCAGCGGCATCTCAATTATTTTATTACTCAGGTATGTTATTCACTATTGATTAATGGGATTGAAATGAACTCCAATTTTACCGCGAATTTATATGATATTATTTATTTATTCAATCAAGTTTTACCAATAGTTGATTACATCAATGCTTGAGGTACTGTACAAACATATTCATATTGATAAATAGTGGGGCATAGCAATCATAGCATAGACATAATTTTAAAAGCCAAGGGTTCCGTACCATTATCATTAAAAACTGCAAAAAATCATGTCTGTTGTATGGGAGCCCCCCTCAATATTTATTTTATTCTAATTTTTATCATTTGTTGTTATGATGCGGCAACAGAAACAGAAATACATCATCTGCGAAAATTTCAACTGTCTAGCTATTACGGTTCATGACATACAGCCTGGAGACAGACGGACAGACGGACGGACAGGCGGACAGCGGAGTCTTAGTAATATATAGGGTCCCGTTTTACCCTTTGGGTACCTACGGAACCCTAAAAACATTACTTAGGCCGAATACTTACCTACACCCGAAAATCAGTTCGTGCGTACGCCTTATCCTTATTCTAACCTAAGACAAGACAATTAAATAACATTCCAACTTAATGTAAGCTCGTGTAAAGCTTATTAGGAAGGAAAGCCCTTCTAAGCGCGCTCATTCGTTAGAAAACCGGTCCAAAGTTTGGACGTCGCTGCTAGTTTTGGTCCACTTCGGCGCGTAGGTGGAACATCGGCCGTGAGTAGTTTAGGTTACTCATTATGTTTGGTGGTTTATTCTATTACCGGGATACTTGAAATATTGACTTAGGTACCTGTACCCTGCCACGAATGAGTAGAGTGGAGAGTAATATACCCAACTGTGCAATGTCAATATAGACATTAATATTTGATTATTAGGATGGTTATTCCATGACCTGGGGGCGATTTTTGAGTGTCAAACGCTCGACTTTTTACTCGAAATCTGTCAAAAAACTATGATGTTTTGACAGATGTCGAGTGAAAAGTCGAGCGTTCGACACTCAAAAATCGGCCCTTAGGCCTATGAGAGATTCCAATGACACGGAGCGTCCGGTAGTTGCCACTTTTTGGCCAGGTGTAACATAAAATACTATAATGAACTTCCTACTTCATCCTTGTACCGCATCTTTTAAGGGGAGGTATCCTCAATGCAAATGTCCCGCTCTAACACACGTAAGTTTACAATTAACCATTCCGCTCTCTAAGCAAGCTCTGCGCGTAGTTTCGTAAATATTTAGCTATATTAGTCATTAAGCCAATCATTTTATCAAAGCAAATCCAGCGAATTTGTCTATGAGTACAAAAATTAAATGTCAGTAATTTAGCCGTAGTATTGAAAATACATTCCAAAAAGGGGTAACATCGCGATTTTTTTCTATCGAGTGAAATTCATCAGGTCATTTAACTGACTGCGATTTTGACTAGACAAGATCCTTATGTAACACATATATTTTTTTTAGATTTTAAGACACTATATTCTATGTCTCAGACGGTTTTTAAAAACTCAAAAGTGGTTATACCCAGCCTTAAGAACGCGTCACATTTTACGCTACGCCAAGAGAATGATAATCATATGGAAGGAAATTTAGTAACCCATATTTGGAACAATAAATGCCAGTAACCAAGCCGGTCCCTTCTAAAGCGGTTCTAAAACAAGATTAGCTAGTCGGAAGTTGAATTCCTAAAAGTAAAACGTGCGAAATTCGTGGACCGAATTTCCGATATAAGGTAGATGTACCCTTTACCGGATCTGCCCTATCACCGGATTTTCTATATTTTAAGCCATAAGTCGAGTTCTTACAGCTAATATTACGTTGTGATATTTTTTTCCGTTAGCTAGATACCTATTCCTTCCACTACGAGGCAAAGAAAGCCATATTGTTTCTCAGTTGTAACGGGAGAATCGATTGAGCAGGTCGATCGCAGCGTTGTATGGGACTCCTTACGAAAATGGTTAAGAAACTGAGTGTACTTCGTAAGGTCATAAAAGCGTTTAAAAGTGACTTTATGCTTCAAAATAGGGTGTTATCGTATCATGAGTTAATAAGTGTGTGTGTTTGAGTTAAATAAGTGAAATTAGTGCAGTCAAATTTACAGAATTCAACAAAAATGTAAATTCGGTGATGGGTCACCCTCATCTACTGCTTGAAGGTTTTACCGAACAGCGTTCGGAATCAGGGAAAAACGTATGTTTTGAAAATTATTTTTTCACTCGTTAATCATAAACGTTATATATATACTACTCCGCTTTACACATATCCAATTAATAGAGTAATTTAATGAGCAATTACCGAACGCCTATAAACGAGACAGATTTTTTGTAAATTGCATTTGAAATGTATAGTTTTCACGACTTTTAGACGTCAAAATAAGCTTCATTGACCAGGTAATTTTAAAAATTCCATATTATTTATTTAACATCAGTAGAAGCAAAATAATTGTGTATTTATTATTTTGCAATAGTTCTTATTTCTAAATAAAATGTACTTATGTTGTTATGGCAGAATCATTAAGATTAAAACACTATTTTATTAAATATGTTCGCGTGATAGGTTCAATGTGTACGCTTTACCGAACGCCCGTTCGGTAAAGCGTACCCATGGTCTCTGATACCGAACATATGATTATCTCGGCCTAGCTGCTATTTGGCGTTCATTGGAATATAAACCATATTCAGCGTACAGCTAGATCTATATTGAAATGTGTTATTTTTCGTATATCTTTAAAAAAAAGCCAGCGTTACTTAGATGTAAAACGTTAACGAATAAATTATTTAAAAATAAATTATTGGCGATTAGCGAAGAATTTTTAATAGATATGTATATTATTTATATTAAAAAAAATATTTGATTTAAATTTTTAATTATATACAGTTTTTTCTTAGATTAAATTACCGTCAAGATTGCTCGAAATCACAAAACTAGTGCAGTTAGGTTGAAATAAATAGTCATTCATCAGTTTACAAACTCACACACTGCCATCATTCCATACATTTCTTCCCTAGTTCGGTGAAACGGCATGCCGATTCGGTAATGGGTGCAAATTCCGTTTCTTAGTTCGTTGAATGGGACAAATCAGTGTAATCGATATAAAAAACTTTAAAAAATATTTTTATATACGTCTAACTATGTAATAAATTTCGACGTACATTTAAATGATGACAAATTTATCTATCTTCACCATATGCTGTTGATCATAATCGTACAAAAATTCTAAACCTTATTAAAAAAACAAACGTACATGTAGGTCTTAAGCGTCCGGTGAAGGGTACTTTTACCTTAACGGGTCTACTTACACAATGAATATAAATTGATTTAAGGTCAAAAGAGGCATTTAAATACGGCTAAATCAAAATTGAGGTCCAGCCCGTGTATGTTTTAGGATTTAGGTATATCCTGAAAATTTATTTTTGTGAAAAATCACATTAGCGAATGTTGGTAGCTTTTTGCGAATGTTGGGATTTGGGATATACCTACTCTAGAATATAGAATGTCAAAATAGTTATAGATAGAGGTACTCGTGCAACTAGTTCTATAGAAATACGAACTAGAAAATCTCTGGGATATATGAATTATAACGAACTATCACTAAAAAGTAAAATTAGATTGGCAATTTTCTGTGGTCTCGCCGACGAGTCCCATCTGAACACAGCGAGGCAGGCCGAGCGCGAGTGCTCCCGCACGAGAGTGTACAGCTGCGGTTAAAGTGCCCATGCACCTATTATCTTACATTTTAATACCTAGTGTATAGGTCATCAAGTTATAGGTCATCTACTGGTGTTATTACCTACCAGTGGCGGAGCGTCCATATAACTCGATTCCCACCGGCTTGCCTAATTTTCAGCCATACCAGTTCTTTTAGTACGGCTCATGAAGAATAAGAAAGGCAAACTATTTCCGGCTTCCCTAAGAATATTTTTGACGCGCCGCCACTGTTACCTACCTACTTTTCTTTTCTTTAATACTAGAAACAAATATGCGAATAAATAAATAGAATCGGTTAAAATACACACATGATAAACATAAAGACTAACTACCTCATTTCCGACTCGGTTACATTTACATTGCAAGTATTAAATTTTAGTATTCCCGAAAATATAAGTACTCACGATAAAGCTTATAAAAGTCCTTCCATTTTTATAACTATAAATTAGTTAGGTAAGTACGCAAAAACGTATTAACTAAGACAAAAATACAGAACACGTCTTTCACAGAGTCTTCTGAACACACTGTGTTGGTTTGTGGTCTGATTTTATTTAACTAGGCGATAAGACCGACGCTATCAATGAGGTCTGTTTTCATTATCGGAAAAATAGTATAAGAATTATGATGGTAGCAAATAGTAATTGATGAATACTTACCTAGATCAAGATGTGTCGCGTCGTATGTTACCTGCCACATTATTTTACTGTCACCTAACTAATTATTAATAAGAATAAAAATAGTTCCAAGATGAAAACAAAGGGATTTGAAATAGTATCTCTCACGAAATAAAATGATAACCTTTTAACCGCCGAATGCCAAAATAGTTACTCGGAATTTTCAACTTATCAATATATATCAATGTCAATATGTCTGATACGTATACGACTGTGGCGTTTAAAGGGTTAAATGATTAATGAAGGATATAACTACGGTGTCCACTTACCGCATGGACCGTTAAATTGAATGTTTACCTACAATCACTTAAAATTTTGAAGAGTAAACCTACTTACTCAAACCAGTTCAAACAAACCATGAAACGATTATTTCCAAGAACATGCCTTCGACAATCTATACTAATATTAAATGCGAAAGTGTGTCTGTCTGTATGTGGTCTGTATGTTTATATGTTACATCTTCACTCTACGCCTGAACCGATTTAGATGAAATTTGGTATGGAGATAGTTTGAGGCCTAGGTAAGGACATAGGATACTTTTTATCCCTGAAAGGGTGAACGTTTGTATGAAAGAGCGATATCTAAATATAATCTAACGCGCTGAACGAGTTCGCGCGAGCAAAATCCAGTGCTATTCAATGTACTTACTTTAGATGTAAAATAACTACCCTACATAAGGTATAACACGTTTAAATCATGTTAAGTATACCTCTGCACCCTCTTCGAAGATATACTTGACCTTTAAGTACATAGTTACTTACCTAGTTATCAATAATTGTTATCATTATATTTCAAAAAGCCATTTTTAAAGTGAGTAGTAAATATTTATTTTTTATTTTATTCATGAGTTTGTGTTCATACACAAACCATCATGAATATCATGAATATGAATTCATTGACAATAACAACACATATTGAAATAGGGGATTCTATATATTTCCAAGAAAACATGAGTCAGTTTACCCATGATTTATTCTACCTAAGCGCACGAGTTGTAAGTACAGCATAACAGTATCGTGTCGTGTTTCTCCCAGCAGTATCTCCCAACGTAATAACCCCATCCTATGTGGCCGGGTACCCGTAATCACATAACGCAGCTAGACCGGTGTGTAATCAGAAATCAGACCCCTATACTTGTACTATTACTTATTCTGTGCCCCTATGCCTACCGGCACAACATCTGTAGAATGTCGTTACACAATAATTTTAGATAGCAGGGATAATGAAACTTAGCAAGTATTCATGCATGCATGTATTTAGGCCATTCTTGAATCTAAATTGTAGAGTAACTTTCAAAATAATAACTGAATATAATTTTTTAACTTACCTTGTGTACCTAATCGTTAAATCCAGGGTCGTTGAACTTTAACGATTGTTGTTAAGTGGCGCCACCTATTTTTGTATTATGTCAAACCGGGAGTTAACTCTAATCTGACTCTAGTAAAGTTATAGAATACTTTATTAACAGTACTTTATGTATAAATACGTAAAATAGGTTCATATTTCTCAGTTTCTACATTTCAGAAAAAACCTTATGAGAAGAACAATCATCTATTTATTGAAAAATATTTAAACTGCAATGAAATGCGTGGAATGCAAATGCCGTGAAACGAAACGTCAGAAGCCAAACGTAAACAAAGGGCCGAGTGAAGTGAAAGGGAAGGGTGACGTTAATTTAAAATTTTAAGCAAAACAAACGAAACAACAATGTGAGTCACAAATTGTGCAATTTTAAAACACCTGATCCAATACCAATAAGTTTGCATTTCTCAGTATCGAAAGAAACAGTGAGATCTATATATAGAAGTGATATCGCGAGCGGAAGCCGCAGAGGAAATGGTCGGTTGCAGGTCGCAGGGGTGCGAAAAAGTAGTCTCATATCAACTTTTTAAGAGCCATGGGTTCAACGTATAGAGATGTATTCAAACTGTACGACTTAATACAAAGTGGAGATTCGAGGTAAAGTAACAAATTCATTATTCCTGTTCAAGTGTAATTCTGCAGTGGTGGTCTTTACAAAAAAGTGCTATATTTACACTTTACAGATCAGTGGAGAGTTTCTTGAATGAAAATCGGATAGACATAAATGTGATAATACCTTGCAAAGGCATTGGAGTATTGCATTTGGCTGTTGGTGTTGATCCTTTGGAGAAATCCAAAGAGTGCACGGAAATAATACTCAAACATGGAGGAGATCCTAATTTATGGTAAGTGCCACTTATTTATTATAGTTATATTGACTCCAAACTTGTAATATAATAGTAATAGCTTTATTCTTTCTTACTAATCTCCGTCCCATTTCATCTGGCATTTTTTTATTGTAATTGGAACAATAAGTTGGAAATTAATTACCAGTAATTCTGAGAAACAAGAATTTATTTTAAAAACACATAATTAGCAAAAGAAAATACAATACCATTGCACCCAACTGAATATTTTGCAGCAAACATCCAAAAACAATTAATAATTGTTGTTTCCTGGTGTTACAGCATATGTGATGAGTCATATACCTATTGTCCTCTTAAGAGGACAATAGGTATATGAGATGGTATGCTTGGCTTAAGCCAAGGACAAAAAGTACATTGCTTTATTAACATATGTGCATTTTTAATGATTTTATATACCAAGATATTTATTAGTTTTGAATATGGCCAATTATTTCATTTTAGTATTTTGCTTTGAGTTTTTATAGTGATACAAAAAATGTTGGTTGTGAAGTATGTACATATTTTTTGGCATAAACCACCATAAACACATACATATATCATCAGAAATGTGATTGGAAAGGCATTTGGACATCAAATTGAGTATGTTAGAGTCTGACCAGCGAAACGTGATATTGACCTTGAAACAGGATTCTTTATATGGCAATACCCAGCACTTGTCAAACCACAGTATGTTAGTTGTCACATTGTGTCAATTTTCGGAATAATAAACGGTTATCTTGTGTTATTATGTCGAAACCTATTAAAAGTGCAGCGAGGAAGTTAATTTATACAATGATGTGTAAATTTAAAGCGAAACAGGAAGAACGAGCCTCTGTTTTTCGCGAGAAAGAACGATATTTCCATGAAATAATATCTGTCACAGGTTAGTGCACTATAATGATGTTGATATTTGATGAATCGTTGGTACATTCCATGTTTATTTAGAGATATTTCATTGGACATATAATAGTATTCGTTAAATTTCTCTTCAATTTATAGCGTGAGTTAGAAAGGGAGGTTTCTCCTACGTATAAGTACGTAGACGTTATGTTCCTTTGGTCCGGTTATATTGAGAAGAGAAAATTATATTTTTTGTGTGTATTTTCATTACAGAAAGAATGAGGGAGAATGCCGATGACAGCAGCAGCTTTAATGATATTACCAATGCTATGAAGAGTTTACATAAATCTTGGGATTAGGTAGCGGACCCCAGGCATCCTTCAGGATGCAACTGTACTGGGATAACGCTAGGAGGATGATGATGTGAAGAGTTTACAAAAACTAGAGGAGAATAGTCAGTTCAAAACAGAACTTCAATATGTGCAAGAAATCTCTGAGATGACAGGTAAAATATTCTGACGATCAAAGAAGAAATCCAAAATTATATCATATCATAGTATATAACTACTATGGCTCACCAACCCAAAGTGAGTCTTGGCCTCTAACATGATTTGACACCACTTAGCCCGATCCTGCATCACCTCACCACCCTCCGGTTCAGGATTTTTATTATGTATATTAAATAAATTCATGTATAAGATTCCCAGCAGACATAAGGCTGCAAAAATTAATTGATATGAATGATAGATGAGTTTCACTTTGGTTGATTCCGATCACTTGCAATTTATTAACCGCACCACCCCTATTGGTTCCATAGTGTTAGTAATTTACCAAATTACCACATAAAGGTGCTTTTCTAATTTATAAAATGTAATAAAATAATGTGCTAGATATTTGTGACTCTAAAAATATAATTTTAAGGAAAATATTTTCTTTTGTTTCAGATGTAAGTACTGCTACTATTAAACTACTAGATGTAGAAAAAACGATTTGGTTCAATAACTTCAAGTGACTGGAAAAAATGCACTGACCATGTTCTGCATATGGAGCAGAAATATATAGAACGAGATGGCATCGTTGTAACTTTAGAGGCATTCATTATAAATGTTACAAGTGACAGGGACTCAGTGAGCAGTGATTCTGAGGAACCAATCGAATTTTTGGAATCAGATTTTGACTATGATAGTTAATTAAACTAAGTTTAATTAAGGAAATGATTTGTAATAATTTTAAATAAATGATGGGTACTAAACAGGCAGATGTGTTGTTTCTTTTTGTGTGTGGTAGACCTACTTACACTGTCTGTCTAACAGTATGTAAGTTTTCCAAATCCCCATAAGTTAAAACAAAGATCTTTATTATTATCTTTCGGTTATTAAATTATTAATCATGTTTGTATGTGATAATTTAGATCATTTGTTAAGATCCGCTATAAACTTATTGTTGTTTTAAAATCTTGGATTTAAAAATAGGTTTTATAAGGCTTGTTCGTCTGATTTTGATTATGGTGTCCCGGGGCGAGCAATTGATCTAGCTAGTAGCTAGGTCTCATGCCCGGGAAAACGCCTAGCAAAGCTCGGCCCTCTAGGGACTATATTTTTAATGGATAATATTGATGTACGCGTTTTTACTCTTTCGCTCTTCCCAATCACGCACTACCTGTTAACTGTTGCAAAGGCTAAATTGCTGCTACCTACGCAATTGTTGACTGGAAGAGATCGCTTTTTAGCGACGCCTTTTATTGCATGGTGTTACCTAATGTTTAATTTTCTTTATGCAGTTTTCACTTTGCTGTGCACTATAAAATATTCTATTCACTTATTTAATTCTAAAACGATCAAAATCGTTTAGTCCTTGTATGTACAGGGATACCATACTTATATTTTTTGAATTTCGCGGCTATTTTCAGTATCACGTTTCGCTGGTCAGACTCTATTACACATATTATTTAATTTTCCAGTACTGATGACGGAGTAACTCCAGTCCACATCGCAGCAATATGGGGCAGAGTAGAGAACCTGAAGCTCCTCCTGGGCTGCGGCGGGGACCCGTCCCGTGTCGACCTGGACGGATACTCAGCCTTTGATTATGCTGCTCGGGAGGAGCAGTGGGAGGTATATGACTACCTCCACAATGTTGTGGATCAGCTCGATGATACATTCGGATCGCAATGCGCGTATACTTTAGATTTAGGTGAGGAATATGATTTTGTGTAAAATAATTTCAGAAAATGAGTACATAAAATATTTTTCAACCATTATTATCATGATATTAGGAAGATCGCGGGTCACTCTTGGATAAGACTGGCTCAAGACCCGGACGAGTGGCATACTCTAAGAGAGGCCTATGCTCAGCAGTGGGCGATTACAGGCTGAAAATGATGATGATGATAATTATCATAGAAAGGATATTGATGATGTCATAAAAGGGAAGGATTTGTTGTAAACTGGTGATCCCCTGGGCGTTCGTGAATCCCGCTTTGAGAAATGCTTTTTTATTGCAGTATACAATTATGCCTACATATAATTTGAGATCTGTTTGTTTCTGAGTCTCAATTTGTTTCTGCTGAACTCTGGCGCTAGTTTAAGACTAATTCTGCCTAGTGTCTTGATAAATAAAACTTAATTACGTACAAAGTAATAGACTTGAATGAATTCCATGTCCATGTTAATATGTACAATTTGAATGCATGGTTGTTGTTACATATTTCCTTATCAATGAAATATTTATATTTATCAAGAACAAAGAATATTTGTAGCACGTTATTTCGTAAACAACCATGCGAAAAGCATATTATACCTACCCATACCTATATTATACGAACCGCCAAGTTTATCTGCAAATGCACATTAAAAATACACTAAATAGGCTCATAATTGAATATATCAGTAGTGTGACATGGGAAACCTTTTACTTTATTTCAGATAAAGTCCTAGTGACAACTGACCAAGTGGTTGCAGAATATGAACCCGTCATAAACAACCCGCTCCACCTATCTACCTGCAGAAAATCTGAGATGGTCCGTGACTGGTGCGAGAAGACTAGCCTGGTCATGAATAATCTCTACCCCACAATATTAGGCGAGAACTTACTAGAAAACGAATCAGTACCATGGAAAAGCACGGATTTCTCCAAAAATATGACTCTTGATCTCACTAGCAATAATGAAACAAAGACGAGTTTTAGAACATGCTTGACAAGCCGACCAGTGGAAGTAGAAGTCAGCGGCGTGCAACGACTAGGAGACACTGTTGATGAGAAATGCTCATGCCAGGATACGAGAGATTTGAAAAAACAACGCATGAGCGTATATGAAAACTTTTCGCTACCCGGCTCCCCTAACAGTATTACGCATGTAAATTATAAAACAAAGACAAGTTTGAAGAAATGTAAGCAGAATACATTAAGCGGTGATTTTCAAACGAAATTAACTTTAGATGATTCACACTCATTATTTACCGACGATAATTCGCAAATGGACAAAGCTTTAATTGTAGTTCAGAACAAAACTAATGAATGGTTGTATACACACAATGACACGGATACCAAAGCTATGAATACCAGGAGGTCATCAGCCAGCAGTGGTGTAAGCAGTAATTTCTCAGGAGGCAGTATTGTGATTGCTAATGTGCAAGAAGAGTATAAATATGAGGATGAAGAGGAAGACGTGGTGTTGATCGAGAAGAGGCTACTTGTGTCGCCTGTTATGTAAGTATATCATTACTAGACATGTGTAGTGATTGAATACATATAACTTCCGTAACTACTACCCCGGTGAGATGTTAACCTGCCTAAGGTGCGCTGATGCGCTCGTACCTTTGTTAACAAGATAGGGTACGTGAGCCACTTGCGAGCGGACCAACCCAATACTCATACCTAAACCAGATCACACAGTCGCTGTGGCCGAAATCTGCTATGAGAACATCATTATCGTCATAACTTTCATAACATACCTATTTTGTAATTACAGTCTTCCAGTAGATGAAGCAGCGGATTCTCCAGACCAGACAATAGTATCTGTAGCGTCGTCATTACCAGCCTCCGTAGTATACGACAGCGACACCCTTAGAGCAGAACTGGTGAAGCTCGGATTCAAACCTGGACCCATACACGATGGAACCAAGACTCTTTACTTGAAGAAACTCCAAGCACTCAAGAAACAACCCATTGTTGTCAACAAACAAGGCAAAAGTAAGTTTTCAAAAAGGTTTTTATACGTTTTGAATGATGTCAACGTCATTTTATTTTATTTGTTTTGACTTTTTAGCCATGGTGTAATTTTCATAGTATTTTTAATAATAATTCTCGTAATATTATAATGGTTGTGAAATTAACTAAATTTACAAGTGAATTTGTCTGTAAGAATCTACTAGAAAAAGGTTAGCTTTCAATTCATGAGTTTTAATACGAACATCGGTCAATCCACGAAAAATATGAAATAGTGGGTTGCTCCTTCCTGGATTGAACGATCTATAGATTATTTATCGATAAAGAAGTCAAACCTATTTTTTCAGCATACAGTATAGAACTGGAAAAATCCTTGCGCTCTAGTGACTGGATAAACAACCTAGCACCATACATAGAACTAGAAACCAAAGCGCGCACAGACTTTACTAACTCCAACAAAAAATGGCGAGAGGGCACAGCCAAGACTTCCTTCACATATCTGCTGCTGGACCCGCGGCTCACACAGAACTTGCCGGCTAAAGCGGGCACGCAAAACCATCATGTGTCCTGGGTCACATTCATCAACTCGATATTTTATGTTGGAAAAGGTGAGAACTAAAAATAATTTTACCAACTGCCCAAAAAATTAAATCAGACCACTTACCAAATTCAGTTTTCCGCAAGCAAATACGTGAGTAACAACATTACCAGTGAAAGAATTTATCAAATTTAGCCAGTTTTTAGTAGGTATATAGTGCCGTTTTAGTTTGAAATGCACAAGGCAAACAAATATTCCTGCCAATCACTCTGTATCGAGTTTTATATGAAGGTAGATATTCAAATCGAATCAACAACAACAAAAATTAGTTCGCGTATGTAAGTAATGAAATACTTCTATGATCTATCCATCAAGAATGTGTATTTCGGGGAGTGTGCTGTGGAATTACATAACTTAATTCCTCCCGCCCCTTTCTACCATCGGACGAGCAGGGATACGGCGTTTTACGGTGGCAGTTCCGAAAACTCGCACGAAGCGTTTTGCTTCCACTTTCATTATGAGAACAGCTGTTGAACTCCTTGTCGGAATCCTTGTTCCCTGTGAAGTACAACCTTTTGGTCTTCAAGGCGAGAGTGGATCGGTTTTTACTAGGTAAGCGCGTTCCATCCTAGACCACAAGCGCTTTTCGTCGTCTTTTATAATGCGCACTGCTAAGGTTTGGAATTCCCTGCCGTCATCTGTATTTCCGAGTTCATATAACCTGGACCTATTTAAGGCAAGAGTGAATAGGCATTTTCTGGGTGAGCTCGCTTCATCGTCGGCCTCATCTTTGCCCCCTGGCTAGATGCTGGCCAAGAGCAATCCCATTATTAATTTAAAAAAGAGACCGCAATATCGCTTACCATCAGGTGATTTGTGGTCAAGCGCAAACCTATTTAGAATAATGCAATTTTATTTTCAGGCAAACGCTCCCGACCATACTCCCATCTATACCAAGCCCTGACCCTGTGGAAGCGCGACTTCACCACGTCCAACGACAAAAAGGTGCAGCACATCCTCGACATCTGGTCCGACAAGGTGGGTGTAGTCTGCCTCCACGTCTTCCAAAACGTCATCCCCGCCGAAGCCTACACCAACGAAGCTGCCATGATCGACGTCCTGGGTCTTCCAAATTTGAAAAATTTAAAAAGTGGGAATTATTACGGTGTCGCCGCGTCTTGGCCGTTGAAAGAAAGGCGTATGCTGGGGTTGTACCTTTTGTACAAGGCGATGCTTATATTTTTGAACGAGGGCGAGCGCCAGTTGAGGCCTGATGACATAGATTAGGTGTGTATAGGCTGTCTTATTCGACAGTACACCATTTTGCTGAATAACAAAAAGATGGAATTTTAAAACTAAAAGAGAATACAATGGTATGATGTTATTGACCGTCGAATTGGACTGTTCAACCAGTTTAAACAAGCTCGCGATTTTGTATGAGTTGACTGCCACTGGAATAAGAGCGGCATTTCTCTTGACGGAATTCGGAACCGATGTCTATTTTGTTGAAATGTTACACATAAAAAAACAAGTAGGTATTCGTAAATTAATTATATGGAATTAAAATACCATATTTCTGCATGGACAACATTGAGAAGTCAATGAAACACAAAAGACAACAAACTCAGACAGGGCACTTCATCTTATTTTTACATGTTCAATGTAAAAAATGTGCCGGCCTAAAATATGACCACCTAGTTAGCGAAATGAATAATGAATCATTTCTTATAATATAAGTAACACGTAACGTGGGACCTAACCATAACAATGTAGTTATGGTATCAGTAGCTCTAGTATAAGTTTTTTTGAAACATTAATTCGAACGCGTTTGCGTTTTGTCTCAAAATGTATGAAAGTGGTATGAGAACGTGAACAGCGCCTCTGGTGGTCACTAGTGGAAACTAAAACAGCGAGTATAACATTTGTTGCTAACCGATGAACGCGCGTATTTCAAACTCGGTGAGAGCGTTTTCATGCATTTTGAGACAAAACGCAAACGCGTTCGAATTAATGTTTCGAAAAAACTTATACTAGAGCCTACTGATTGAATAACTAAACAGTATTTATTTTAACTGCAAAGGATAAAGCTTTACTGAGAACAGTGATAATTTTTATTAGTATGTACGAATTCTTCGTAGCGTTCGTTTAGTGTTGTGAATATATTGTATAGGTTAATGTAGGTAGGTACTAGGTATACATTGATAAAATATTAATTATGAGTTACTTTTAAACTACTAATACATTTGTTTAACGCTAATCAATTGTAACTCTATTACACACATTTTATCTAAGTTTGTTTATTATAAATTAGATCTCATCTGTAACAAACTTAAATTCAAATTAAATTTTCCTGTTATTCGACAAAAGCGTCGAATGTTATATTATATGATACCGACCGGAAATACTCCTAGCGTAATAAATAAGGATGACAACTGTAGCAGGGACCTGCATTCGAATTTAATTCGTTCCTATACATAGTAACTAAATTTCTGTCACTATTCTATTTGTACAAGTAGATTACGCCACGAGATTACGCTGTCAACGCTATGTATTTATATGGAATTTACTTGAAGCTACATTTTCGGTATTTTATGACAAACACTGTATTATAACAACCAAAGAAATATTTTAATATTTTCATTTAAGAAGTAACTTTCAAAGCGGCAAACTAACAAAACAGGATGTACATTCCATTTGCAGCTTGTAGCTTTGAAAATTACTCCTTCTGTGAATAAGATTTTAGCTTTATTCAACATGTTTAACCCTTTAACCGCCATCGTATTTTATACCAAACAAAGTAACAATGTAAATTACAGCTTCATGAAAAGTGCATATGTGGGCTCTAAAGCTTAAGCCACACAGAGAGCGGGCGGGCGGTAGCGGCGCGGGAGCGGGCGGTAGCGGCACGGGAGCGGCGCGGGAGCGGGCGGTAGCTCCCGCGGGGCTCCCGCCCGCCTCCCGCGCCGCTACCGCCCGCTCCCGCGCCGCTCCCGTGCCGCTACCGCCCGCTCCCGCGCCGCTACCGCCCGCCCGCTCTCTGTGTGGCTTAAGCTTTAGAGCCCACATATGCACTTTTGCCAATGTTTATCGACATAGATCTCAACATCTATAGTGATTAAATATCTGTTCTTTCAGTATATTAATCTTGAACTATTTTCCTCCAGTCTGCTAAAAGTGAAAATACGATTTGCAAAAAAATTCTCGATACTTTTATTTTTCAAACATAACCCTTTTTCGATGCTTTTTGTTTGATGTTTTCAAACCCTCCCATCTTGAACAATAATTTTGGGTTTAATAGTTGTAAAATGATAAGTTCTCAAACCTGAGAAAAAGATTATCCTTATAAATGTACACGTTTCGAATAAACATCAATATTTACGAAAATACGCGCTGAGCTTCCGTAGAGAGCGGGATGGTTAATTGAAAACTCACGCGTGTTAGAGCGGGACTTTGCAATGGCATCTTCGCCCTCTTCAGGTTAAAACTTGCGAGTAGCTATTTTGACATTCGGCGGTTAACAGGTTAACGTTGCTTTCAGTAGCACGCAACTAACGTAGGCAAACGCTAATTTCGCATAATATTTCATCATAAGCATGCATCCATGATACAGTTTTTCCCGGCATTCTCGTATGGGAGACCCAGATACAATCTGCGTCTGTCATCGGTCCGGGTCCTGTTATTGTAGTTTCCGCACTTGTAACTTTCCCTTTTCAAAATTTCAACGGGATTTTTTTGTTCGACGGCTTGACAGTATGGTAATTCCTCAAAATCCTCAAATACCTATTTTAAATTAATTCAAAAACCTTGTCATTTCGTATTGTTTAGAAACAAATTTATTCCTAAGAGTGATGATGCAATCACTAAATATAAGTATATATTACTCGAAGTCCTGTTGAAGTTTAAGTGTAAGGCCTGAGTGGACGCTAGGAGCGGAGCGTTCGGCGGGGCGTGCAGCGGGGCGGGCGAGCGTGCATACTATTCGAGCAGCGGCGACTCAGGACACCAGTATGAGTTTCAATTGTTTAACATGCACGCCCAACTCGAGCGTCCACTCAGGCCTTACACTAAAAGTGGCCTTAATATTTGAGGTACATAAATGAGATTATAATAAAAGAATTCAAATGTTAAACAAGATTGTAACATCCACCTATTGCATTGTAGTTTAGCTAGACTATATCAATTGAAGCCTATGAACTGTTGCCGAATAATTAAGTAGGTATTTTTAGCCTTTAGTTTTGCTAGTAATTTATTGCCATTATTGTATTTTACTTAAATATTAAGCTTTAACTGTAGTTAGTAATTACATTTGTAAAAATCGCAATAACTTATAAGTTACCGCGCACTTTATCTGTATGTACCTATTTAAACTCGTTCCTAGTCAATCATCACAATTTTTAAGATTAAGGCAGTATTTTGACAATAATCTAAGTTGTCTTAGTATTTATTAAGCTTTGTAAGGAACTTATACGAAATAAAAACCCGTTTTCTAAGAAATAATTTATCTTTATTATTCCTTTTTTAAAGTTTCGAATTTTTTTCTAAGAAAAATCAAACTTGGCTTTAGTACATCAAAAAAATACACAAATATCCATATTATATTATATGTATATCGATACATTATAAATACAATGATCATGTATCTTACCAAGTCGCGATTCGTACCGTTATTATTTAAATTATTGAAGCGTAATGTTTGCATTGCGCTCGCGCCCACTGCTGCGACGACCACCCGTGTAACGTCATTAGCACAGTCTGAATATTGGAGTTGCGGTAAAACAAGTTAATTCTAGGAAAGTCATGCATTTTAAGTCTTCAGAATGCTAACTTGAATTTAAACCAAACATAAAAAATCTCATTGTTAAACCGTTCCAAATTCTACACAAACTTATCTACCTATATTTTACCAAGAGAGAAAACTTTTGCTAATGACGTCACGCTTTTGACATTATAATGAAAACGTCACACAGTTTGCAAAGAAGAAAGCTTCGCTCGTAATTTTTTAACCCTTTTAATTTTGGTCGGGTGGTGGCAAATTTACTCAAAATTGTTAATTTAGATTCGTAATTACGGCATTCTCTTTCTCTGTATTTTTCACACATGACAAATAATGAGTTGCCGTCATCCACTAAATCAAAGATGCTGAATTTCATTGCAAACATATGTGTACCTACTGCCATATCTTGTACTTGCAGCATACATGCAAGGCAAAGTGAACTTCCATCGAACGCTATTCGGAACTTTGTTGTCCCTACAATTTTGAAAACACGTCCAGTAATAACGTTTAATGGAAACACGTAATTTCAAAGCTGGTGGCACATTATTTAATAAATACAATTCTCATTTATTAGACTTGATGAAAAAGCTTGGCTGGTCAATTAAAATCTTATAAAGTCCGCATTCTAATTTCGTTCAGGAAACATTGAATTTGCGTAATCTAGTTTAATAGAATATTATAGCTACCGCGTTCAAAATATATCAAATACCACAACGGAACGGTCAAGCTTTTCCACCACGTCAAGCTATTTCGGTCGTCACGATGTGGGCACAAGAAATCAGTCAGTCTGCCGCGGCAGTTTGCGTGAGATCATGTCAACTTTCCATGTCTCAGTTATTCTATTCCATAATATTGTTACTTAAACTACTACCAAAGAGTGCAATCAACTAAGGATCCGACTTATGTGCAAACAGCATCTATCCAAGGGTCACAGATTAATAAGAACGTTCAAGAATTCGGTACTTTATTCCGAATGTATTTTATTTCAACGGCTTTTAACTTTTCATCTAATAGTTGTTAAAAATAGTGCCTAAAGGATGGGGACCAAAAAGTTGGTCAATTATGCCGGGCCATTTTCCGTTAGGTGATGAGAACAGCCAAAGATTTTTAGGTCTCATTAATCTCATTTTCTTCGTGAATTTTTATGGTTAACCATACTAGCAATGATCCAACTTTATGGCCACAGCCGATTCTGTGGTAATCGAACTTCTTAGATTTTCACGTCAAAACGGCTTAAGTTAAAAGGAAGACCTGTTTGTTTGTGAATGAGGAAGTCTGCAATGTGCTATCAGAACATAAAGGTTGAACACATGGAAGCACTGGAAAGCGCGATTTTTTTTTACATAATTTCTAGCAATAACATTAACAGCGCACACATATACAGGCCACTAGTACTGACAAAAATAGCAACTATTGGGTAAATCCTGTGCATGTGTGCCCTGCATGTGGAAACATGCAAAATGGATGCCTTCCGTTGATTGCATAGACGTTCCCTTTAGGGTTAAGTAGCACTAACATCACTGGTTTACAAAATTAACCTCTAGCAGACTTGGTTTACCTTACCACAATAAAAAATAGGTTTTTAGGCCCAGCATTTATACAAATATAGGTTTTTGTTAATCATGAGACAGGTACATGCGTACATTGACTAAAATGTCATGAAATAATACCGAAACACTATATTTACTTCAATTTCTAATGTGTTATAAACGTTCACTACTTATATTTGAAATGCAATCGATCCGCGTGGTTCAAATCGCTTCTACAAGTGACTCCACTTGTTTTATTCATTAGCACACGTGTAGTGGTAAAGCGTCGATTATTTGGCTGCCATTATCCGGTATAAGTTATAGGAAACGTACAGAAATGCGAAACGAGTAGGACTAATCAGTTAACAATAATTCAAATCAACCAACTGGAAGACTATTTCAAATTATACATAAGGTACCTTATGCCGTTTAAATGCTTTTATCGACGCGAATCATGGCTGTCTCTGGCGCGGCACTAATCCCTTGTATCGGCCACGGACTATGAGATTGTTACAGTTCCTATGATTAGAAGCCAGACATACACGCACAGCGATGCTTCAACACTCGACGACCTATGATGCTTACATACTCACTATTAAGTATCGAAACAGTACGATTTGTGCACGCTACGATTCATATTGTAATGATCACATTGACGCCTTTCAACTTACGCTATATTACTTAAATAATTAGTAAACTAACATTACAACTAGGTACGTTCGCTTTCGTTATCGTGGAATGCAGTTTTAGATCTTACCATACCTTCGCATTGTTATTAATTTAGAAGGGGCTTTAACATCAGTACAATGCCCAGCGGAGAATCGGAGAATTCGATGTTTATATTATACATAATTATCCCTCTCGGAACACTAACGATCGTAGGGTAATTTACACATAACACTAATATTTACAGAACTAGTTTGTGCTCGCACTAGAACATATAAAACAAAGTAGGATAGACATCAACCGGCGGGGCGTCCGCCGCGGCGCACGTCACCAAGAGTCCAACACTCGCTCCAACTATAAAAGAATTCAGGTAACTATCGGTTCGGACACACTCTAACATTCAAAGCGCACATCACATACACATCTTGTGGGTTACGCGAGATCACAGTGTTCAAATTATGGCTACAGGCATAGAGATTAGATTCGAATTCGAGAGAGTTCAATCGAAAACGCGTGAATTTAGTCGAATTCGAGTTAGCGTTCAGGATCGCGGGGGTCACTAAGTCACTGTCACATCCGGGGGCCGGGCGTTAGACCGGGGCGCGGGTCACGCGGGTCGGAGGCGGCACTAGGGCGCGCGCTCTCATTTGGGCGGCGTGGGGAAGGAGTTGACGACGGCCTGCGTGCTGGCCAGCACCGCGGCGGCTGCAACACACAACATTAGCTCAGCTAGGGGCGGACACGGACGCGGGGTGAGCGGGCGAGGCCCGCTTCTCCGCGTGCTATCGCGCCCCTGCAACCAACACAACCAAATTGTTCAAATTATGTGGAATTAACAACATTTACAAAGATGGCAGCCGCTTCCGTAAAAAACAAGTGCCTATATCAAATCTTGGGATTAGGTAGCGGACCCCAGGCAGGCTTTATTTGCATTAAAGGAAATATCAAATAATCCCAATAAAAATGCAACTTTCTTTTATTGGGACTGGGACTCGTGAATAAAAATATCAATTGTCGCTAAAAAAGAAGAACGACCCATTTATGTTTCTTTTTCAAACTCAAATTTACCTAACCACTCGTGACACTGGGTATATACCAGGGCAGCATATACGGCAGGGATACAGATTACTGGCAGGGATACAGATTACTGGCAGGGTTGCCTTGCCAATGTCAGCGGTAGGACACTCACCGGGTTAGGGCGGCGGGGTACCAGGGCAGCATATACGGCGGGGATACAGATTACTGGCAGGGTTGCCTAGCCAATATCAAACGTAGGCCACTCACCGGGGTAGGGCGGCGGGTAGAGCGGGTAGCCGAGGCCGACGTGCGTGTGGTGGTGTGTGTGCACGTGCCGCTGCGGCGGCGGCGAGCGCGCCGGCTCCTTCGGCGGCTCGGGCCGAGGCTTGGCCGTCGCCGGGGGCTTCGCGTGCTCCTGCGGGGAACGGAGATAATGTTAATGTTACCGTAAAATTGCGAAAAGTTAAAAACCGCTAAGTTTATAATCTAACTAGCGAGATTGTAAACTATCGAAAGATTGTGAACCTATTTTTTTTGTGTTTGGCGCCAGCAAGTCGATGAAGCCCCGCTGCGCGGAGCTTCTATTTCCGCTCTGATGAACACAAGATAACGAATAAACCATACCTAGGTTCACGTCGAAAGATGTGAACCGTAGATTATAAACTTTCGACAGTTTACAATTTCGTGGGATCTCGCTACGTAAGATTATAAACTAACGGTTTTTACAATCTGACAGTGACATAAACATGAGATCGACTTCTTAATGACTCCTCGACCGTGATGGGACAGGGTTAAAAGGGGAGACGTCAAAGGGTAGCGGACGGCTGGTCCATGCCTCCCGCTACCCTTCCGCGTGGTCTCAAAAAAAGCGATCAAAAAGCGACGACGGCTAAGATTTATCGTTGAATGGACTACTTCATGTAGTTACTAATTGAGTGTTCATGGCACAAGCTCGTCACCTCTAAATCCGGACACTAACATCTGGCAATACAATTCGACTGGTAATTCCTTCCTGTCCGGTCTATGATGGTCGCCTGATAGCGTGATAGACGACAAGATCTCCACTCGATAGAAAGTGACAGATGATTTAACTTAGGTATCGTTTATCACGATTCACGCTATCACGCGATCATAATAGAGCAGGTCTCAATCCGTCAGTTCGCCGCACCGCTGCAAGTACATCCGTAGGTACTACTGGACGGTTGCGTCGTTGCGTCATTCATGGTGTAGTCAATAGTACATTACTGCAGAGACCAGTAAGTAAGCCATCCTGGACGAGTATGAGTTAGCCGGCCGAGCCGAAGGCGAGGTCCGGCTATAATACGAGGCCAGGATGGCACTTATGGTCGAGGCATGTATAGTGCTTTTCTCAAAAATAAAACAAGTTGTATAAATAGCGGTAAAAATCATATTTTTCGCCAATTCCACCTCGTTTGTTCTAAAACCGTGGGGTCCGAGTAGCTTTTGTTTATGCGGGCGCCCCCCCGCCCCCGCCCCCCGCGGCACACCCCGCTGCTGCTGCGAGCGCTGGCAGGGAGGCGCCCGCGCCCGCAGCAGCAGCTGAGCTTATGATATGTAATGGGATTTACATACTTACTTCCTGGACAGTAGGTGTTACTTCCTGGACACTTCTGGCAACTGTCCAGGATGACCCACTTTCGGATACTATCTTCACAGATGTTATGAGAACATTACATACTATTTTTGAGAAAAGGTAATTTACTTATTATAATTTGGGTTGTAAATTTGTGATTTGTTAATGGTGGGACATCTGTAGTATCTGTACGTAGTACTATAACTTATTCTGTGCCAGAGGCACACCTGGTGAGTGGTGACACGCCTAGGAACGTCAGCGGTGTCGGTAAGGACGTGTGCGTACGCTGTTAGTATACGCGTCAATGTGTACGTGTGCGCTGTCGGTACACGCGTCAATGTGTGCGTGTCATTGTCATTGCGTTGCGCACTGGAATGAACCGTGACTGATCGGAGTGATCGGTGACTAAAACGCCGCGCAGAGGCGAGGTAACTGACCTCGGTGCGGGGCTGTTCGTGTCCGTTCTGTATGTTCTGTGGTAATAGTTATACTATTCTGTGCCAGAGAGTTCATTTATACCTGTAACTCGTGTATCTTGTGTGGCGCGTGCGGATAAGCGTACTGCGGTGCATGTCCAGGCAGCAGCTCCAACTTGGACGGCGCGCCAGGTCGCGACAAGTCTTCAGGCGCGTGGTAGCGTGGCACCGTCCACCCGCCGCCGAAACCCGACACCAGCATCGGGCTGAGCGGCGCACGGTACACCGGGTCGAAGGGCAGGGCGCCGTAGTGCGGGCCTTGCATGTAGGGGAGGTAGTACTGGGACGTCGGCGGTGGCGGTGGGCCCTGTGCAAAATATTAAATAAAAATGTATTCTGCAACACTCCAAAAAAAGGGACCGAGTCCTGATATGCCTTCCCACACCCCTGTGTCAGACTAAAGCGGGTATTACACTGACCCTCACTCACCCTCACTGTCTGTCACTTAGAAGGGTTCCGACCTATACGTTAGAGCGAGATGCTTCAACTCCCCTCCACTAGTTGGGACGCCTGATTCAGGACAGTGTAATACCCGCTTTAGGGGAGTGTGAGAAGACCCGCGATCGAACACTACAAAGGCCCCTTTAAGTCTGACTATAACGCTTCGAAAAATAGTTCTGAAAACCTGTAAGACATTCAAGAAGGTCCCAAGTTGGAATTCTTTATTGAATGAGAAAAAATATTGTAGGTGAATTCTTTGACTAGTGGGAAAAATAATCATTCGAAGTACGAGTACGTGGCAGTTGAAACGCAAATGGATGTGGACGATAAATACTATGCTTCAGTCGACTGCAGTCCCACCCATATTATGCAGGGCTGGCCGTCCTAGGCTGTACACATTGTAGTCACCTTTGGGTTGGCTCGGCTAAGTACCAACTTGCCGCACTCGACTCGGTGGATCGCAGAGAGCCAGGAGACTCATTGGCGACAGTACGGAAGTAGGATCTAAGCTGCAGAACCTAGTACATACACGCAAAGTAGCGTGTTTATGCGTCTTCTACAAATTGTACTTCGGTGAGTGTGCTCAGGAGCTCCATGAGCTCATACCGCCTTCCCCCTTCTTCCATCGGACATCCAGACGTACGGCAGGTTACCATCCTTACCTGGTCTGGTTGCAATTCCTCTTACTCGAACCAAGCGCTTTTCGTCATCTTTTACGAGTATATGCGCACTGCTAAGGTTTACAATTCCCTGCCGGCCTGTATTTCCGAGTTCATATAACCTGGACCTCTTCAAGGCATGAGTGAATAGGCATCTTATGGGTGAGGGCATCTTTGCCACCTGTCTAGATACTGGCCAAGAGCAATCCCATTTTTAATTTTAAAAAAAGAAAAAAAAAAGGAAAAAAAAAGAATATAGACCTGGGTCTCCGTGGTGGGCTTCTGTCCCTCCTGCTTGACCTTGACGTCGTCCTTCTTGTCGTCCTTGTCCTTGGGCTTGCTGGTCGGCGGCGCGCGGGGCGGCGCGCCGGCCGCGGCGGGCTTGGGCTCGCCCGCCGCGCCGCCAGACTCCTTCCGACGCTGCTCCAGGCTCATGTAGTATCTGGAATTTATATACCATTCCTCAGTATTGCGTCCATAAATATAAACCCTGGAGATGCCCAAGAACCGGTGACGACCGCTTTAGCTTAGTTGGTAGTGACCCTGCCTACGAAGCTGGAGGTCCCGGGTTCGAATCCCGGCCGGGGCATTTATTTGTGTGTGATGTTCTTGGGTCTTGGATGTTTTCTATGTATTTAAGTATCTAAGTATGTATATCGTCGCTTAGTAGTGAACAAAGAAAAATATGAAATTTATTTTCTACCTTGTATTGAAGGATTGCGCTTAATACATTGAATTATCATTCAAGAGGCTAATGATTGGAGGGGGGGGGCAACATTACTACAGCTTACCCTTGGCTTACCCTATATAATCAACTCGCTTGATTACATATTAACTATTGTCATACGTAAAGACTTGCACTAAAGATGCTGCGATCTAAGGGTACCACGGTAATGTATCTTCTTTGCCGAGATTCTCATTTGGGGAAATTCTCACCGCGTATATCGAGGTCTCACGCAACACATGAACAATGTATCAGAACGTGTAATGTCTTTTGCTCAGGACCATAAACGAAATTTATCTTTAAAAGTCATCCTAACTTCATAAAACATTCCACAACATATTAGGTAACATTTTCACATGGGGCGATTCCACAAAAATTTCCGCTGAGTAAAAATATGTCAAAAACGACCAGGATATCATAAAAAAGAAGACAAGATAGAAACGAACCTTCTAAGATCCTCTTCCCTCGCGTGCGGAGGGCGCTGGAACGCGTACGGCCCCATCTGCGCCTTCATCTCAATACTCTCCTTCAGTATCTGATGCGTGTCGTTGGGCCGCGGGGGCTCCTTCCCCTTCCCCTTGTCTAGGGGGCTGGTGGTCTTGGCTCGGTCGGACTCCTTCCCCTTCTCCTCCAGGGGAGCGCCCGGCGGAGCGCCCGGTTCAACGTTGTAAGGAAAATTCGGCACGTAGTTGTACGGGTAGAAGTGTTGGGGGAGGACTTTCTGGGGCGCGTTCTCGGGTTTGCCGTCCTGGAAATAATATGGATAACTTGAAATCACATTCGTAATCGGTGGATACTAAAAGACAGAGCAATCCAAAATATAGTAAATGTCCAAATATGGAATAGCCATCAGTTTCTTTATTCGTAAATACAATTTATGTCACACCTAGCCATAAAGCGGCAATTACCACACGCTCCGCGCGCGGGAAATCCCACTTCCTGGCCAGGGGGTGACATAAAATTTTGTACTTCACACGGGCGGTAATAAAGAAAGCCTAAGATCGCATATTTATCGCCCTTGCCTTCGGCTCGGGCGTCCAATACCTGCGATCTGAGACATTCTTTGTTTTACCGCCCTTGTTAAGTAATGTACTATTACAAGTCATTAAATTCTAAGTACTATAACTAGTTAAGCATATTGTTTAAATGAATTACATATTTATTTTATCTATTGGTTACATTATTTCATTTCATTACATTATTGATTCTAAAATTAACCTAATCTAATCAGCCTTGCAAGAACTCATCCACACTGTAGCAAGCAAGTTTTACAAGATGGGATTTGAGTTTCTTGGAAAATACTGCGGCACTTTGGGACGATTTAATGTCACTCGGAATCTTATTATATATTTTGGGGCCAATGACACTGAGCGACTTTCTGAGCTTGGCAAGCCTTTGTAAGGGTGCGAGCAATAAGAGTTGCCTGCGGCCATTATTTCCCGCACGTACCGTGTTAGTGCTGTAGTTTGCGAGATTTGACTTTATATATAGGCATGCGGTCATTATATACACTGCAGGCAGAGTTAGTATTCCGTGATTTCTAAATAACTCCCTCGCTGGGTGGTCTCTAGGTTTCCTGGCCATTATACGTATTACCCGCTTTTGAATTTTAAATGCTTTGTCCCTATGCGAAGCCAATCCCCACACGTTACCTTGAATTAGGATAGAATATGTATGTGTTTTGTCAATATATGTATTTTGTCAATATTGTATGATAAAGTTAATCGCTGATAACATGGTATATAAAGCGTATTACTCAGTTACGACTTTATTATGTATATAGATAGCTCAGACCGGCTATTGTAATCTCATAAATTACCGTTAAATTACCTACTACTTGAAAACCCCTATTTCAACGTAACAGACTCTATAAGTAATATGATCATGCGGTCTGATAAGTGATTACTTGTATCATTCCACATTCTTCACATATTTTGGTATATCATTATTATACCCTTTAACCTTCCATGGTAATGCCTTCGAGGTCAAAGAAAAACAGACGACCATATCGGATACTATTCCACATACTTTTTGCTGCGTAAATGCGGCGTGAGTGTAATTATTTTAAGCTTCGAAGTGAGCAATCCTAAGAGCAAATCGTTGTCACTAGAAGGGTATTATTCGTAGGTATAAACGTGAAGGGTTCTAAGACTTCTAAGAGAAGAGATAGATCAAGGAAAACAGAAATGGACAGCATAAGAAACGATATGGATAGGATAGAATGTGTGATGAAGAAAGAAAAGGTCATGCCGACCGAAATGGAATAAGGGCGAGCATGATACCGTGGACGAACCATTGCTCGTCTATCTAAGAAAGCATGAAAAGGAATGGGATGCGTTATCTATCCTCAAGGTAGTACCTTGAGGTCGGACTTGGGATCCTTGCCGAGGTCCTCCTTGCCCTTGTCGGCGGGCGGCGGTGCCGGCCCGTGCGTCGGCGGCAGGTACGGCGGCTGGCCGTAGTACTGCAAGATTACACGAGGTTAATGGTGCTCGAACCCGAGCAATCCTAAACCAAAGCTTGTCGTGACCCCACTAGCATTTCCCTTAGTAACTTCATATACAAACTGTGGTATTGAACAGTTCATATGATTCGATTCCTAGTGCTACCTGATGATAGACAGGGAAGGGCCGGTGCTCCGCCTCGGTGTCGGGCGCGCCCTCGGGCGCAGGCGCGTCGTCCGAGATGTCGGAGTAGGCGGGGGAGCGCGCTCCCGGCGTGGGCGAGCGCCGCCGCCGCTTGCCTGGCGACTCGTCGGGCGATTCTGCCGATTTGCGTTCTTCTGTTGGCATCAGTGCTGATCGGGGCTTCACCTGGAATATGAAATGGTTACCTTTAATATTCATAGGATTTCAAAGTAGCTATTTTCCTTCCGCGGGCTTAAACAAACTGATCGCGCAACTCCTTGTTGCATGGCGAAAATTATACCTACTCCTTTTTATATTAGGCACCAGTGGCGGCGCGTCAAAAATATTCTTAGGCAAGCCGGACATCATTTGCCTTTCTTATTCTTCATGAGCCGTAGTACAACAATTGGACTGGCTGAAATTTGGGCAAGCCGGTGGGAATCGAGTTGTATGGACGCTCCGCCACTGTTAGGCACCTACAAACATTGTGAGAGATAGGCAATGGTCTATCGTGTGACTTGTGACGTGATGAATTTTGTACTAGCGCTGTTCATATCCCTCATTATAGACATCGAAACGTACCTAAGTACATCGAACTTAAGGACAGATTGAAGGAAGGATTGTTATTTATAAAAATAGCTTGCCTTAAATTGAGTAGGTTGTAAAGTAGGAAGAACTTCCGGCGGCGGTGTAGCGGGCGGCGGCGGCGTGGGAACGCGCTCGGCGGCCGGAGGCGCGGGCGGGCTCGGTGCAAACTCCTCCGTAAACCGCGGCGCAGGCGGCGACTCCACCTCAGGCTTCTCGGGAGACTTCTCCGGGGACTTCTCGCTCTTAGCGTCGGGGGATTTGGCAGGAGTGGGGGATTTGACGGGGGTAGCTGGCGTGGCAGGCTCGGAGGGCGGCCGCGCGGGCGACGCCGGCTCGGCTGGCGTCTCCTCCTGCTCTGAACTCGAGCCGTCTTTGTCGTCGTCGTCCGGCGAGCCGTGGGCGTGCGATCTGTGGTACTTCAAACCGTTGGCGTGCTTGTACTTTTTGGAGCAGTTCGGCTCGGGGCACTCCAGGAGGACGGGATCGGGGGGAGGGGACGAAGGCGTCGGAGGCGGTCGCTTCGCTTTCGGCGTTGGCGGCCGCTCCTCCGCTTCTGAAGTCCTTTTCCTCTTGTTGTCGGGACGGGGTGGAGTGAAAGGGGTAGGTGAGGGGAGGGCGCGGCGGCCTTTGGCGCCGCCGTTGCGCAGCTTGCTGTGCACAGAAGACCGCGTCTCAGTAAAGTTGGTCATGTCCGTAGGCGCCGCGCCGCGTCCACGTTTCGCTCCCCGTCCTTTTGGTGTCCGCGCGTCTAGCTCCTCCGTCGGTGAATCACAGAATCTAGAAAAAAACAAAACAATCGTTTAGTTATATGAAGTTGAAGGTATACGAGTATCACTTATCATTGTAGATATAACAATAGTCATTGCGTATTCAACTCACACACCTTAGACAAAATAACATTCTTATTTCATGCTCTCATCTATGTCATACTTATCTCAAAGTTTTTTATAACTGCCAACTGCTACGAGCCGGAATGTATTATACAGGTATTATTTTAATCTTCCCCACGCAAGCGCCCAGAGAAATCTTTTACGGCTCTAGTAAAATTACAACGTTAAGAGCTCTCGGTTATTATCCTCTTATATTTTATGGGAGCCTGGTCCGCTGCACCTAACGCACGTTTGTCGCGTTAAGCCTTTATAAATTAACCCGACTGTAATTTGAACACCAGGTGGGTCTTAATGAAAAGAAACTCTAGCCATCCCCTGAAATACTGTAATTTGTTGGGGTTTTTACATATTTTTATTTAGAATTGCGGCCCGCAAGAGCCCTCTCAGTGTTTTATAACGGCCTCTCCCCTACAGAGTGGCGTGCGCCTATAAATAACTTAATTACTCCGACGTTACTGTTTGTACTCGTAGTTAATTATTTCAGAATGTTTTTACATCTTAGGGGAATAGTTCATCTGATAAAAAGGTCATACATATAGATGTTATTAATAGGCACGCATCACCCACTCGAACAATAACATGTTATTGACATTTTATGCTTATGGTCTGTTTTATTCAGTAGAGATAGGTAAAAGTATGTCAATTCAGTTTTTGAAACTTAAACGGTTTTTATTTTTACCAAATGACCTACCTAGGGTAAAATGTATGAATCTAGACGCGAAGAGATACCTAAGGATATTGTAACACATCCGAAACGTTGAGGTAATGAATATAATTACAGGCCAGTAAGCCCCGTTTAGTGAAAACAATATGTGAATTTAACAACGAAACGGTGACCATTTTATTAAGGCAATACATCCAACATATTATTAAATCAGTGTTACAGAAATAATTATATTTACTCGCAAAGTATGTAAACTTAAATATCATCTAAGAAAGCGTAACAAATTATCAATATCAGACATACGTAACTCGTAACATCGGTCGTATTACACCTACGCATTCCAAAGGTCTGTTTCTATGGGTACAAAGTACGTCGAATAAAGGTGCCCCTGAGATACGGGCCGAAATGGCGCCTTGTTAAAAATGGGTCGGCCACGGTCCCACGATTTGTTAACCTTTCTTAAGCCCGACTCCTTTACGAGTTCCGAATGTTATCTAGCCGGACGTTCTGACCCGAATTGAGCTTACATAACTTTTAGAAAAAAGGACACTGTAATTGGAGGACAAAATTCGCATGTTGACTTTTTCACCGTCAATCGTAGCTGTTTTGCAGCCGATGTGAAAGTCTATATTGCCGTCACGCTCGATCATGCCTCTATTGTGATAAGAGAGATAGAGACACGCACGAGACAAGTCAAAGCTTTGAAGTCCCTTATAAATATTATATCTAAACGAGCAATTTTTGTATATACATTTATTTATTTCGAGGATCTCGGAAACGGCTCTAAGTTAGAGCCTCTAACGATTTTGATGAAATTTGGTAGGTGGACTAGGTGGGGGTTTTCGGGGACGAGCAATCGATCTAGCTAGGTCTCATGCCCGGGAAAACGCCGAGCCAAACTCGGTCGCCCAGATATTTAGTTTTAGTAGCGGGTATTATATATATATATATATATGTATTATATGTATATTATATATGTATGTTGTATTAATAATATTGTTTAAATTAAATTATATCCTATCTATTAGCATTTAACGCGTATTACAATATTTTGTGAGTTATATTAATTTCTGCATTGCAGTTTATCCAGCACCTACTATGATTATTCTCTGTTTGGCCTGAAGGTTGACTGGTAGAGAATGCCTTATGGCATTAAGTTCGCCTTTTGTACCAGATTGTTACTGTGCAATAACGTTTAAAATAAATAAATAAATAATATTTAATATCTATTAGCGGTTGACATTTATTTATTTCCTGATCCAGATCTTTGGGTGATAAAAAAACATGTGGTAGGTAATTTGCGAAACAGGGGCCCGATTTTTGAGTGTCGAACGCTCGAATTCTCACTCGCCATCTGTCAAAACATCATAGTATATTGACAGATCTCGAGTGAAAATTCGAGCGTTCGAAACTCAAAAATCGGCCCCCTGGTCTCGTATTCTATAATCTTCTTTGCGGTTTTTTAAAATGATTTACATATTATGACAATGTTGTTATCTGATTTAATTTAAATTTCAGACACAACAATCGCGGCCGTAACCATTCTCATAATGAGTGCAAAATGTATTTTAATATTTAAATAAATATACAGGGCGGCTCCAAGAGCTCTCTTCTGTGAACGTCACGTCACCGCATTGAGCAAAATTTTAGCTGCACAGTCGCGAAAATTAATATTTATCACTTTTGGACTGTATTCATATATTTAGAAATAGCATTCCTGTTGAAAACATTCTAATTCTTCTACGGTTCATATTTAATACATTTTTAGTTTGTCTGAATATGTATAGTAGCGTACAGAATAAATCTACTAAACAAGAAAAAACATTCTACGAACAATAGTTTATTGGAGGTATACTATATACACAAATACAATACGACTTTTTCTGTATAAGTACAGGATATATTTCATTTAATTTTATTGTAGACATCGATTTAATATACCCTAGATACACTATCCGCCTGTCAAAAACGTCCGCGCTCAAGAGTGCTTAAATGCCTTGTAAGCACTCGTGCGCTCGGAGTTGCGCGCTAGCCACCGTCTTGTCAACATGCCGAAGTGCTCCGTAAAAAAATGCAAAAACAACACCTTAACGACTTTAAAAACGCATGAAATTTCGTATTCTCGATGAGTATTTCTTTAAAGTTTCATATTTTGATAAATATATAATTGTATTACGCTTATAACAAATATTATTTAAAGAATTTGAAAATAACAGGCAGACGCCTAGCAACGCTACTGTCTCTTTCCCCCGCGTTTAAATAGCTGTATATCGAAACGAAACGGAATATTGTGGAATCGGCCTATAGTAAAATTTCGAATGAATGGAGTCGCAGACTGAGACATATTTTTAATCAAAATGGACAAGTATTAAAGTATAAGTAAACAAGTATTAAGTTAAACAAGTATTAAGGTAGTAAATTAAGTACTTAAATTCTATCGCGATGAACGAGTTCCACGCGGACGAAGTCGCGGGCAATAACTAGTAGCTCATAGAATTTACGCTTCTTTTTGAAGAATGTAGGTAGGAAGCTCAAACACTCCTAAGCTATACTATTTTATTGCGGATTTCCGTTGCCTACCTTCCGGCCTCAAATACCAGATCAGGTCATTGGTAATTTAGCAGTACAGCGCAACCATTTAAATCAGCCTCTCCATCGCTTCAGCCACCCATGAAACACTAGGAGTTTTGGATAACCATCCATGGTCTTCGTCATCAGCTCCTGTTCACCAAATGCTAGTTCTGAATGCTCGATTTTTTACCGAAAATACTATAATCGCTAAATGTTTCCCTTGTATTTTTGAAGAGTTCCCTCAATTCCTCATGGCTCCCATCATTAGAAGGTATTATGGTATGTAAGCTTTCAATCAATCAACGAAATAATTTTCCAAATCGGTTCATTAACGCTGAGTTCTGAGGTAAAAAACAAATATAAGGTATTTAAAAAAATAAATACATATATAATAATGTCCTGTGCCCCGCAGTGGGACGTATATAGGATGATGATTTTTGCCGACTGTACTTACTTTTTTTTCACAGTCATCACATCAACTACTCATAGAGACCGTTTCATTTCAATGAGCCCGAACATGACGAGTTGTGTAGTTTAGGAGTTGCTATGGCCACCTCGTGTCTCCATCATCAGATCAGCTCGATGGTACCATAATATTACACTGTCATCCAAATTAAACGTGTATACAAAATTTCAGCTCAATCGGTTGAAGATATCTGCTTCAAAATTGAGCTGCAAGATTACACCCGAATATAGTTACATACATACATACGTTAATTGGAAGTTAAATAAAAGCTTGTAAAAAGAACCAACAACACCGGTGCAGTACCTGTTAAAAAAATAAAACAAAAAAAACATTTTCGACTCCATCCAGACTCTGTTCCAATTTCATCCCTAAGTCCAGTGTTGTCAGTCCAAAAATGAGTGGAAAATTATCGTAGACAAAATTGAACTTAACTGTCTTGGACTTACGGTGTACAATCTTTTAAAATAATTCGGTGTTTTTTAGAAATTTTCCACAATTGTACCGTGCAATCTGTAAGGTTATAACCGCCAAACACTCTATTTAAAATACAATCGTATGCTTGATACATAAGGCTGAATATCGAAAAAAAAGAAATTCATCCCAATTGACTTATGTTCGTGTAGTGTATCTCCGACACGCACACACTCGCAATGACGGCTGGACACTTTTTCTTCTTGAATTTGTAGGTGATAGTGTATCTAATGATTGTAGAACATAGTTACAATAAATAATATAGGTAGGTACACTTCTTATTATTTGTAAATTATACACAAATCCTATTACTTACTTAGCAAAACAATCCGTATCATTTCGATTAAATTGCATAATGATGTGATAACTCTCAAATCCCCAAGATTATGGGCGACCAATAATTTCCGAGCTCTTTTGTTTCGGCAATCATATTATCCATATTGAATTCGGCTTAGAACAAGCATATTTGCGCAAGCAAACTTGGCTCGTCGCCAACAGCGGGCTCATTGGGGTCAGGAAGAAGCTATGGCGGCCTCATCGTTTAAAGAAATTCCAGTTGGGGAACTGGATTTTAATTCTACTGTAAAATGCTGACTGGACAAACAATTAGGTAAATTGAACTCGTTTGGCTCTTTGTATGAATGAATGGTTTATTCATTCGCTTTCCTTCGCTTTATTTATTTTTATTGTTAAGACAAAAAGAAAATGTATAGTGAAGGTATATCATATATGCTATAACCACTATAACAGTGTTGGTTGGTTGGACCGTATGACTTGCGTTAAGAGGAGGGGTAGGGCAAGCTCTCTCCATACAAACTTTGTGCAGGATTTGCTTCGTTTGTGTTTGCATTAAAGTTATGATTTTTGGTCAATATGCTTATTTTTCTGATAGCTATTTCGTGATGTAATTTTTTTTTTTTAATTTTTTTTTTTTTAATTTTGATTTTTTTTTATATTTGAAAATTTTCACATCACGATCTTCGCATATCTAATATTTACAACCAAAAAAAATATTATATTTGTTAGTGCCAAAACCGACGAATAAAACGTGCACAAAGTTTGTATGGGGAAGGCCTAGGGACCCTGCGCCTTAAGCGGTCTTCGTAGCTTATATCTTGTATTGTAACTTTATTGGTGTCACAAGCTTTGTAACTTACCAACTTATACTAAAAAATACAGTAATTACTTTAAATCTATCTAAAGTAAGTTTGTTACGTTACAGCATAATCAACTAGCAGCTAACTTTATCCCAAAAGTTTTCTTTACAACAAACTTAGTGAAAAGTGTTGATTGCAATGCAAAAATGTTTTTTCTTTATCTTTACCTAAACCCCACCGTAACGGTGTTAGTAGGAAATGAGGTAACCAAACTTGTAATAAAAAAAACGTTGCTGTGAATGAAGATCAATTTGAGTATGGTAGACGTCACGAACTGCTCCGAAGTCATGGCATTCATGGGGAGAGGCCTTTGCTTTGCCCAGCTCTGGGTCACCCATATATACATATAGACTAGAAAAAAAAGAAGACAAACCTTGGCGGCGCCCAGTCGTGGCGCGTGCAGTCCAGGAGGGTACCGACGTAGGTCTTGCCCCGCCACGTCACGTTCACCACTAGCACTCCTGCAACAAGCGATCGCTTGAAACGACTCGTACATTCTGTGACCAGGGTCTAATCGCGAACATTGAAATAGGAAATTCGTATCGTGCCGTCTGCCGTCCCCTTCACTCTCGTGTTATACACTATATATGAGTGAAAGGGGCGACACTTTAGCTTAAGCCACACAGAGAGCGGGAGGGCGGTAGCGGCGCGGGAGCGGGCGGTAGCGGGACGGGAGCGGGCGGTAGCGGCGCGGGATGGGTAGGCGCTCCCGCCCACTCCCGCGCCGCTACCGCCCGCTCCCGTCACGCTCACGTCCCGCTCACGTCCCGCTACCGCCCGCTACCGCCTTTACGAAGTTCTGATTTCTATGTGCGGAGTCCAGGTCTATAGTAACTCGTTAAAGGTCTAATTACATGCATGGTACAACATAAAGCCGTATTCGTACTATTCTACTACATAGTAGCGATAAAACTATATCCGTTTCGTACATTTATTATGGTCAGATTTACATTAATTTGATCGGCTGTGATGTGACGGCTCATAATTAATTACTTTAACAGGCTTCAACGAATTAAAAAGCAGCCGTTAATAATAAATTAAATAATATATATATTTTTCATGATGACTGTAACTAACCTAAGTCAAGCTGATATTAGGTAGATTCCAAAATACTACGGAAACTAAAAAAGGACTGCCTTTTGCGGAATATGGTTTTCGGAAGCACGGAATTCGGAAGGATCATGCTTTAAGTTTTTGATGTTCAGTACTTATGTATGTATGTTTATATATTAATGTTCTGTACTTATTTATATATTAATGTTCTGTACTTATTTATCATAGCTTTGGTTAGTAATTACAGTTAGGTACATTTACCGGGAGAGTAGGTAAATATGTATCTGTTAATAACAAGTGCTCAATTAGTACAGTTGAGTTACGATAAATGGTTTAACTATGATATGGCGAAGCTTAAACGAACACACAAAAAATGTACGCATTGCTTCACATGAGTTCTATCGCTGTCTCCCGCTGAGCACAGAAAATCTTATTTTTTTCCATAAATTCACAATCCCACGCGATGAATATCTCGATAAGATGCTAAACGCTGATCCTCCATGAAATATTCTCTGATTTTCGTATGAATCGTAATAAATTTTCGGCTCACTGATCTTCAATGTGGCAGACGGTCCGCAAGGCTTTCGTCTTCTTTATTTCTGATACTAAATATGCAGACGGAGATCAATGCACCTTTACTAGACAGAGGATATATTCGACTAGGAGTATTGCGTTTGGAATGGAGTTTTTCATTAGTTTTGCGCACTCGCCATATCAAATTTAATGTTTTGAAGGTGAAAGTGAGAGTAGATAGAGTAAAATATTTAAAATCCACTGATATTAGATGTACATACAGCATCATATAGTATGTCGCAGCCAAAGTAGCCAAATACATAGATCGGTACCTACATACAATTTTGTATGGTGTACCGAACTATTTGACCACTTTGGCTAGGTACTACATACTAAATGACGCTGACTGTACATAAGTATTTAGTAACGAGTAAATAAAGGTGGCATCAAGTTAATAAATAACAATAATTATTTACTAAAGTTTTTGGCGCCCTGTTATTCAGTAATTAGTTAGTAAAATAAATTAGTAAAATCAGTCGCGTGTTCACGTTTAAGTTCGTTACCAATTGTAATTTTGAACATGGTTTATGCCCTAACTGTTCGTACTTATACTAAGGATACAATTCTTACTTCTTCTATCGAGCGAGAATTATTACCGTTAACTGTAAACTTGTAAAGTACTTGTTACATGACACCTTCCAAATTAAGCAAGGGGGCCGTTGAAATATGTTGGAGTGAAAGCGGAGTGTGTATCTCACAGTCGCACTTCAACGTATTGCTACATTTGCTACGTCCTTCTCGTCAGCTAAAATGACTAAAAATGAAGTTTGGAGCCGTATTACACCTTCCTAATACGCCTCCAAACTTCATATTGCAGTAGAATCCTCTTATAACGACTCCGCATATAACATTTGACCGCTTTTAACGACTGCTAAGTCACCTGATGTTAGGATTCATAGTATTCATACCAAACATTTTCAAAGAAAATCATTCCGTTCTGTGCGACGTAATATCGCCGGTCCCTTGACCGTCGCTGTATCCGGATTCTACTGTAATTTGTTAAGGATAATAGGGATGATGACACTATAAAAGAAAATCAATAAATCCAAATTTTCTACATAATGACTCAAATTCTCAATCAAATGGCAAAAAAAGTAATTCAAAAAAATAAATAATTACGTAATTATAAGTCTTCAAAGTTTTAAAAGTGGGTATTTTCTGTCGCTTTTCCGCAAAACGCACCTTTGTATTGAACGATTGTCATTTACTATGGCGCTACTCAAAGGTGACGTCACGGTCGAGTAGCACTTTCTCTCTCTAACTACGAACATTCTAACCGTTGTTGCTTCGTTATTTTTTGAGATATTTGAATAGGATTTTCACTATTTGGCATAGTTTTATGTCTTCTTTCTATTGAAGTAATAATTTTTTTTGAGTCATCATGCCTATTACTATGGTTAATTCTAAATCCCAAAAAAGTTTCTGTGAAATATATGTAACTTTGCTTGATTAATGAGCAGCCGTTTAATTTTAAACGATCTGTCAAAATTTTAAATGGAAATCTAATCTGCCGGCGTAAATTACCGTGACAGTCGAATTAACGAGGTTTTATACTTACTGTTTTGTGATTTCAAAATAGACGATCGGGTGGTTATCAGAGTAATGTTTCGCGATAGCATTTAATAGGCAATTTCGATATACTGTTTTGAACCTGACTGTGACTTTATAGACGGGCCCCAAAAAAGAGATAGAGAGCGCAGTTGAAGGGTGCTCTGGGGAAAATCGAGGAGAAACCTCCGACACGACCACGCGGGCTGTTTAAACACTGGAATACTCTAAGAGTTTGCGCTCCAGTGAGATCGGTTGAGCGGTTTCAACCGAATCTGAGGTGTCAGTGGAATCGCGCTACTGGGAGTTTTGTCGCTGGTTCATTAAACCTTGCACTGTTTTTTTGTATGAGTTACCTACCGTAGCTTAGAGAATATTGTTACAGCACCGAATTTAATAAAATAATAGTGTTTCATAAAATTTTATATGTACAAAATCCTTGTCAGTTACTCAATAACAGTAATAATAGCAACACAATGGCCTGGCGCATCGTGATCGAATGTCTGATCAAATGCACAATGCACTTAATCGCGGTTGAAGGAATTTGTACTGTATTATATAAGCGTAAGGTTAATATTTAAGCAGGTGTTGAGCATAATGGTTATGCACACATGCGCGCCCCGTCTCAAGTACCTATACCTACACACTTGTTTGGAGTCGCCAGATAGTGGGTATTTAAACGTTCTGGTTTGTAATGTGACCGATGCTGGACGAAGTAATTAGTGTATCAATTCCACCTTTTTTGCTCGTATTATCGCAAAACAAATGTCAAAATTAATTGATAAATGTTGGACAGTTTAGCAGCAGAAGCTGCTAGTTCCAAGAGGTCAAAATGATAATATTTTGAGCACTACAGAAATAATAAAATAATCAGAATAAATCGCAGATGAAAAAGGATTATCAATGGACCGCCGCCGTTTAATAATGATTTTCGGTATGATATTTACGAATTTATGTTTATCAAGAACCTTGTTTAAATTATCTTATGTCACCCCCTGGCCTGGAAGTGGGATTTCCCGCGCGCGGAGCGTGCGGTAATTGCCGCTTTATGGCCAGGTGTGACATAAATTATCATAAGAAGCCATAAGATTTACGTAACTACTAACATTTAACAAGTATGTTTCCTTCATTGTCATAAGAATTATATAACGACGGTGGCAAATATGCTCACAGCCTGCCTGATGGTAAGCAGATACGGTAGCCTAATGGAACTTGCGACTTCAGTAGCTCTAGTATAAGTTTTTTCGAAACATTAACTAATTCGAACGCGTTTGCGTTTTGTCTCAAAATGTATGAATGTGGTATGAAAACGTGAACAACGCCTCTGGTGGTCACTAGTGGAAACTAAAACAGCGAGTATAACATTTGTTGCTAACCGATGAACGCGCGTATTTCAAACTCGGCGAGAGCGTTTTCATACATTTTGAGACACAACGCAAACGCGTTCGAAATAGTTAATGTTTCGGAAAAACTTATACTAGAGCTACAGGGGAACACAAGCGCGTTGCCGACGAAGCGAATGTCTCGTAAACTCGTAATTTTATCATAAGTAAGAAACTAAGAACTCAGTGTACGGGTACGAGTATGGATGTAAGCTTCCCTCAGTGCTCAGTGTAAGAAATTAATCGATATTTTCCTATTAATTATTTTATTTTATTTATTTATTATTATAAAAAGGTACAATTATACAATTAGCGTTTATTTATCCAATTTTACCTATTTGTGGCTCAAAATCTCAACAATTATAGAAAGCTAACCATTTTCAGATCAAAATTGCTTTGAAAAATACGTCACACAAATAAGAGAATCATTTACTTCCTTGAATGTATCTACGTCATAAAACGTAAACTTGAAAAAAAAAAATACCAGACCTCCGAAAAAACACGTCACTGGCTAAAAACAATTATGCGGTATGTTACAGGTTCACCAACTTAGCAATGAAAAGCTGAAGTTCTTATTACATTGACAGTAAGTCTCTTTTTTCTTAACTTATCGCGCTGATAAGTTTGTAGTTATGTACGAAACTGATGCAGCCGAGTATTGACGCGGGGTCGGACCAATTTGTCACGAGCACGGGACATTTGCATGCAAAGCTGGCCCGAACCGGCTCGGAGAATACTTGCGAGAATTCCTGATAAGTTGGAAATCGGGAAGCAGGTGGTTATTTTGATTTCATGTTTTAAGATAATGTCATTTAGACGACCGGTTTAGCCTAGTGGTTAGTGACTGTCTACGGAGCTGACGGTCCTGGGCTCCGGTCCTGAACAGTGCAAATATTTGTGTGATGCGCATGATTTATTGTTTCAGAGTGTTGGATGTTTTCTAAGTGAAAGTGACTAATGACTATCTTACACAAATTGCTCAAATATTTATTTATGTTAGCACTAGCAGTACCTACGCGTCTGATTTGCATAAAATGATCTACACAGGCTGGACATTGTCTTATAATAAAGAAGGATGTAGGTAATTTTGATCCCTTGAAACACGTAAAAACTACTTCTGCTGAGTGTACCAACATGGTCGTATCATATCTATCAATCGAGCTGCGTCATGTGTTATCGGCTAAGGTCCAATAACTACCATACTACTTAGGACAAATCGCAACTGAAATGCAAAATTAGCGTGATATTTAAAGAAACCGAACATGAGAACATGACGTTACATTTAATTAAAACACGTTCTCAAACATACTTGCTAGTAATTTTTACCTAGTGTTTATCCCTGTTATTTCCGTTGGCAGCCGGGGCACGTACCGTTGAAAGTACCCGTGTCGGCCTCAGAACGTGACTTGGTCTGCATATTCATCCCTCGCTTATCGCTAGCGTGCTAAGTTATGTAAATTTAATTAATCAATTTCGACCCTCCATTCATAACACATTTTTGTGCTTTAGTCGCTTGCCGCGGTAACTATTTTGCTTTGCGGTTTTCTTTTGTTTGAAAGTGGTTTCGTGTTAACTTGGAACACTTTAAAACAGCGTTGGTCATATTTTATTTTGTAACAACCATTATACGCAGTTCTTTACATTGGTATATTAAACCTATATATGTATATTTAAAGATGAATACATACAATGCAATAAAAACACTCTTTATTGCACACCTCAATTAAATGACGTACAAAATCACAATATTGTAGAGGCAAACAACACGTGGTCTTATCGCTAAAGAGCGATTAAATATATATAATACATTCGACTTATATTAAAAACAAAATATAGTAATATACTTAAAATATTTTTAACCACGATAACTGTAGGTACAGTCATGGGCACCAATATGTATACATTATTTCACCTTACTCCATTAAAATAAGGTTCAAAAATGTATACATATTTATTTATGCCCTTGACTGTACTGTTTCCCCTCAAGATAATATCTAGTTTCAACTTAAAGAAAAAAAATCACAATATTTTCACACGATTCCTAAACTGGAAAATATAGTACAACTTAAGTCTTAATACTCGTAATATGAGTGTGTGATAGATAAAGTATGTCACAATCATATCATAACACATAATCATACGATAAAAGACTGTAAATGCCCTTGACACGTGTCAATTTCCGTGCAGTATGAGGGTCATTGCCCACTGAGGCGAGCATTAAACCCCGAATCAAAGGTACTTATACGTAATTGCCGTGTCCGTCCTAGGAAGGATTGAATAGTTACGTGAAAACATTTTCACTGAATACCTTACCTACTTGTGCCAAACCGGGTAAATAGCAAAGTCTCGAACTACTTTGATTGTGGTATCTGTAGATAAAGTTTGGTTTATGAAAACTTGACGTCGTAAGCAAAATAAATTTCATGTGTACGTATACTTATTATGGTTTAGGAGGTGCAGCCATTGTGAAGGTACTCAGTAAAGAAGACCAACATATTTTAATTATTTATCGTTGTAGCGGTAACATACATTATTCTGTAGGAACATCAACTGTTTGACAGACAGGCGGATAGTGCAGACTTAAGCTAGCTGCCTACACAAAGCCCTGCCTGCAGGGCCCTGCTTGCAGTGCCACTACCAAATCGTATTGTGTGTATGCATGCAGGGCCGATTTTTTTATCTGTTAAATCGGCCCTGCATGCATACACAATACGATTTAGCAGTGGCAAGCAGGGCCCTGCAGGCAGGGCTTTGAGTAAGCAGCTTTAGTAATAGCGTCGGAACTCTTTGAGTACGGGATCCTAAAATAGTATATTTAAAAATAAAAAAATAAAGTTGAACAGTATAAAAAGTACGTCACAACCGTTTATCCAAACATTATCGCAAAATTTCGCAGGGCAGCTTACAAATTGAGATAAAAATGAGGGCATTGGACCTCGGACAATCCCTTTTAATCCCCCCGAGGTCGAGTATTTTAATATGGCGGCGAATACCTGAGTCGGCGATGTCCCTATTCAAATCGCGAGGGAATTAATCGAGATTTATCCAAATACTTTATCTCTCGAAGTGTAATTACAAAAGTATTTTCGGCCATTTTGATAAAAAGCTTTGAAACATTCCGACCGTTATCTTCCAATTGATAGTTATTTATTTTGACAACAATCGATATTGATTACTTGAGTATCATGTTACTGCAAAGTACTTAAACATTAAGGATTCATTTAAAAAGTACATCGCATGCCTTTTATTTTGTAACCTCATTATCTCATATGTAACTTATCTAGTATGTATTTGTACGTATCAATGTAACCAAATATTGAAAGTCGATTTTGACCCGCTTTCGTATTGTATCGATTTGATATTTTTTCCATGTAGCGCCTTAAAGGAACCCCTGGGACCAATGGCCCCAGTCTAACTTGTCGAAAAAAGTAATCATTATTACTTTTTTTCTGAAGTGAACTTGTAGTGTTGAGGTATTCGGCGTTTATTAAATCAATATCGCAGTAATATTTTCTATAAAATATTTTATCACTTACTGAAACCAGATAGCTTTCATAACTAGTCATAAGCAAGCACTCTTGGCTAAGTACTTGATTTTTATTTAACTACCGTGTCTCGGCGATTATTATAATTTTAACGGATAATTTTTCTGCACAATAGGGTAACTAAGGTAAAAATAAATTATTTTTTACTTGACTAATAAAAGATCTAGCGAAAATACTCGAAAAACATCAATTATTAATTTATTTTAGCTAATTGAAAGATTTTATAAGCATAAAGATTTAAAAAGGACGCTGATTTGAACAAACCTACTCACACTGTCTTAGTGACGTCACTAAGACAGTATTTCCCTACAAACTTCATACTAACAAATCGTTTTTGACATTTAATAAAAAGTTGCTGATTTGACTATGGGTTTAATACCGTATTCTAATTAAAACTTAAACCTTAAACTTGGCTTCAAGTTTCCGCTACCACACGTCGCAATTTCCACATAAAACGGACCCCAGACACACTTCCCCACTCGGTCGGGAAAAGTACATACAGTGCAACTGTCTGTAGTACCTACTCGTAGCGAATCAAGTGAAACTCTGTTCTGGATTTTGAGACAGACGACACCGAAATAAATCTTGCTATATTTCAAGTTTTTTGTAGTTGAAATGGAATAAGAATGCACAAATTTATTGTGAAAACACTAATCACTTTTGCTTTTAGTAAATCGTACACAAATTATAGATAGGTATACTTTGTTGATTTCTGCTGATCATTAAAGATGGGAGTGCGCTCTTTTCTTGAAGGTTTGAACGACACGACAAACGACAGTTCATATTTTACTTTATAAGTGAATATGCTCCTAATTTGACTGTGACGGAATAAAGGGAGATAGCTGATTCACGCTAGACTTGGTCTCGCCTCCCCAAGCAAAGCAATACATTAGACAATATAATGATATCTACATACAATCTAGTTCAATCTACACAGTCTACAGAACAACTAATTAGACATCGACTTAACTATCTACCACGGGACTACACATTAAATAAAGTACTTAAGTTCTAACATAAACCAGTATTCAGTATGCAAGCCAAAAAGGAGACGTGAGTCGTAAACGAATCCCGCCCAAATACCTGTTACAAACACTAACAAGTATTTACATCTACAAAGTATCTGTAACAGGTAGCGGAAAGTACTTAATTTAATGGCTTGTCATATAATAAATTAATTACGGATGTTCGTGAAACAGTAAATTAATTTGACGCTTTATTATCGCCAGCTAAACTAGAACTAAAATACGTCCGGTTTGGTGTTCGCAGCTAACAAGATGATTGACTTTATCAGTGGTAGGTTCAAAGAGAACATTCCAATTTGTATCTTAACCTGTTGAGATAAGGACTAAACAGGTAGACGGCGCAGCTTCAGCAAGGCCGCTTTAAATCCAGGGTTATTATTTATTGTTCCACGAAACAATGAACACATAAAGCATTTCTCTATAAGCTATTAGCATAAAATGATCAGTTATTTCCGACGGGCTGGTAGGTAATTGTACGCGATCGTGATCAATTAATCAGAGCGACAAATGAGATAATTGACTTCGCAGTGCCCGCCCGTGTAAACGTTATGTACTCTACTCGTACAAAACAACCTAGTTTTTTTACCCGCCTCCATCGATCGGATTATGAATATGAATTTTTATACCGCAAAAAATGATACAGCAAAATCTTTAATGCCAACCGCAATGTGAAACTAATATAAACATTGACAAAGGACCCAGACGGCTATGAAGTATTTCCATTGTAAATTCAGTTTTAGAAAAGAAATTTCCAAGTTGATAATTATCCGAACAACAAAGTATAGGGTGGCATTTTTAAAAGGTAGGTAGATAGAACATTCGGCGAAGTTCATGACGATCTGGAGGAAATTGTCGGAGCTCCTCGCTTTTATTATTTAGGGGTGGATTTCCCTTGTAAATGGTTAATGCCGGGCCACCGGTCACGGAAAAGTTAAATTAGAGGCCGCCGGTCCGGCTGTTTGGTTGGTTGCGTCTAATCGCTTCGATTTTGTTTTGTCTGTCGCTAATGAGTCGCCGGAGTCGTTAGCGACGAGTCACTTTTTATACGTGTAGGTGTATTATATGTAGCAACTTATAACACTATTAGACTATTACGACCATCGTGTATTTAAAGCCGACTACGACTAAGCAGCTTTGTCAATTGTGAATCACGCCACGTCGTCGACTTTTTTGTTGCTGTGAATATCTAGGTAGGTAATCATTAATAATCTCACTGTCGAGAATAATCTTGTCAATGAAAGCCGGGGACGGGCAAATTGGCTGAAACACTGAGCTAAATGTTTACGGGGGCTGATTGAGATCGCAATGGCGTACCAGGAGACTGAAATAGGTCCATTTAGGCGGTGCTAATTACTGCTCCGGCCACGGTAATCAACAGCCTAATGGTTGTCGAGGCTCCCCTCTTGCGCCTCCTCGCGTCCCCCTCACTTCCTCGCTTCCTTAAATCCTGGTATTTATCTACATCGATAAATAACGCGGAGCTTTACGGGTAGAGGGAAAATATACTGTTTTTGTTCAGACTTTTATATTGTGCGTATTGAATTGACGTGTTGACTGAACGTGGAGGATAATACAATTCACAAATATGATCAAAAATCTACGTTTGATGGAGAAATATAAATATGAATGGTCTCATTTTTTCCATCTCAAACATGCTCAAACCCAAACTAAATACAAAACAGTAAATACGGTTAAGAGATCAAATCATTGACAACTGGATACAAAAATTATCAGTTATCATAGCCATCTGCTACATGTCATTACCTAACTGTTTTCGAGCAGTGATAAAGATTTATAATCCTAACCTATTTATTATTTATAGCTCGTAGTAATATTTTTGTAGCTCGCAAACCTGTACATAATTGTGTATGTAAACGGGCCTCGCCAAGGCTCGCTAAGTACTTACCTCGTCGGGCAATCGCCACTTTCCGGGTCTCTGCACTAACGTAATTGACTGGTAAACTAAGATACCCGCGTAAATCGCAGTAAAAACTAACAAGATTGAAAGATAATGAATTAAACATGAGGTAATACCTAATTAAGTATTCAACCGTGTAAGTATACATTTCAAACGGTGGCTTCTAACGATGCTTCAAATAACTCCAACTTTTTTCTGTTACGCATAGAAACTCACGACGTTTATTATTAAAATATTCATGGCAACATAAAACATGGGAGTGAATGAGTCGAACGTAATTACAGGGCTCTTATTAGCGCTTGATAGCATCGCGGTATTTAATAACGCGGTCCTATCGAGCCGGGCCTTTACACCTTTATTGTGCCGGCAAATGGCAGACCAGCACACGCAAATGGTTAAAATAATTAGAGATATTTGTCGTTTATATGCTCCGGATAATGGCAAAGTCAACTAGCTAAGTAATTGGTTGGCTTCGCTTAAGCACGGGTTTTATCGCTCGATGAAATCGCAGTTGTTGATCGCGCAAGCTGAAATTGTATTTGGAAACTAGTCACCCTATTGATGACCCATTGATGAGGTCGTTACAGAGCGTCTGATATTTTGTTTGAGTAGCTTCCTTATATGTTGAAACAATTATGTTAAGGACTAGTGTTTGCACATTATGTATCTTTATAAGAGATGATACAATTCAGAGACGCGGTCCGTTATTTTATTAGGAATGAAATGAAACAGCACACAATGTAATGCGAGCGCGGCCCGGGGCCATTAGGGACACAATACACCCCCACTCGTAATTATTATAAAACACGATAATAAATCACCATCTGCTCGCTTCTGTTGCCACTTTCCAAATTTATCCGAGCACTGTCCCTCGCCGGGCGAGGGGAGGCAATTCACGCCCTCTCTTCAAGCTTATTTATTTTGGGCCAGCAGCTTACGGAAATTAAATAGACGGTTTACCGCACTCCGTTCGCGATGTAATTTTATCACGAGCTCGCGTGTTAGCGACGTTCATGAAAATTATGAACTTCGTTTTATATGACATCGTCTTGTCGACTCCGGCATAAAGTCGCAGCTGCTCTGCCTCGAAAACCTCGGCGCCGGGGACGAGTTTACGAGCGCTAACAATTACAGCCTCTATATCCTCGCGAGGCTCGCGACATTCCTTTCCACTAATTAACGTTTAATTTAAATATGGAAATCGTTATCTACTTTCAGCCGTTTTATGAACCTATTATCCCGCGTTTTGCATCGCCGGTCGCCACTTAGAGCAATACTTTCCTCTGGCATTCGTTTTATGGCGCGCTTAAAGTTCGAGCAGCATTCGAGAGGCGTTAAATAATTCCGTCACTCAAAATGAGCTTCGTTTGCTGAGAGCTTTTAAGAGCGTAAAGTTTACTTTACCAACAGGTCGGTAGCGTTGAATGGATGCAAATGAAATCCCCGGAACTTTGTTTGTCAGTGCGGCGGCGCGGGCGCGGTGAAACAATGGGCAAGTCTGATTAGAACCGCTTTCGGCCGCCTCCGGACGCCCACCGCCTCTCAGTAATAACTATTCATTCCTCTATTAAATTGCCACAAATAATAAAGATAGAATGCTTGAAATATTTATCAAACCGGTTTCATGGCTGTGGGTATTACTGGCCATTAGATATAATGAAATATGGTTTAGCCGTGCCCAACGTAAATAATACGTTTATATTATCTGTTAGACTCCCAATTAATCTGATCTTAGACAAGTCAAATGAATCGGCGGGTATATAAAAACGGTGCACTCAACAATAAAAATACTTTTTTTTTTTTTTTTTTTATTTATTAATCAAAGTACATAACCACAGTAACAAATTTACTGAATGCGCTGTTTGCCGACGATTTGTAAGACTGAGTGGCGTGGAAAAGAAAACACTGATTTCCATTTATTCGTCACAGCCGCTGGGCAAATTGCTCTATGCCTCGCAATGTCCCCCGCTGATTTCAAATTGCCTAGTTCCTTGATGATGACGGGCGATTGTTTACGAATACCGCCACAAAAGAAATTCCTAATATTTAACAACAGTCTCGGGTATCATTAACTCTAGTGTATGTAACTAAAGTCAAACAACACACACAAATAACAGCCCTTCCCATAATTTTCCGCTTACAAACTTATTTTCCTTCCATTTCTAATAACAGATGTCATTGACAGAATTGCGTTTTTTGTGGCATCGCCCCTAAATTTCATACGAGGGGAAGATAAAGCTGCCACCCTATAGAGGTGATAATAATCGCCGACGGTCCTTTGAAATGCAAAGAAATAAGGCGCATAAATAAATATTTTATATAGATAAAAATATCAACCCGTTTTAGAAACATGATTTTTAAAGTACAAAAGATTAATTTTATGTTGTTTTTAATCTAATAGTAAACAGAAACGTTGTTAACAGATCAGATACTGTTAAGTTTTAAACCTGCCCATGACCTTGCCAGATTGTGTTAAATTTGAATTAATTTAATTATGTAAATTTTGCTCTAAATGAAGTAACTGAGCGTGAGCATGTCGGCAGCTGACACTTCGTTTATTTTATACACAACAATGTTCGAGGATAATTCCTTTTCTAATAATTAATATGATTTTTAATTAAAACAAACAAAGCGTCAGGAGCAATATGAAACGCAAAAGCAGAAATGACCAGGCGTGCACAAGCGTGTAAGAGGTAAGCCGCGCTACGGTGCTGCGTTCGTGCGCTAGTAACAACTCACCACCTTCCGTCTCATGCCAGACGATGCCCTCCAGCGTGACCGAAGTACCAGGCTCGCAGGGGCCGAGACAGTCAGGCTCCGTGATCGTGCCGACCGACGTGCCGACGCATACTTCTGCCGTGTCCTACGAAATAAACAAATGACAACTTGAGTATTGGGTTTTCGAAAGGAAATTATAACAACACACAAGAGGGTAAAACTTCTACAACCATTATTATTGGGGAACCATGTTATGATTCCTAGAATATTTATTATTATTTTTATTGTGCATAGCAGATAGCACAATGCAATTATGAAAGAAGTGTTCTGACTTCTGTATTTTATGGGGTGCTTTGCGGATTCACAAACGTAACATAGGATATTTCTGAGATTGAGTAATATTCATTTCAATACGTACCTACGTCATCAACACAAACAATAGTCAATAAGTTTATACCTACTCGTAAATATATACAAATACATTTTCATACACTATTGTTCTTTATGCGAAAAAACAACTTGAAAATGTCATAAACGCAGAAATCACTCTTATAATCTCTCACTCTAGTAAATCCTCTACATAAAATTGTTCAGTCAACATTCTCTATACGCAATACCAGTAACAGAATATGCGAACATGACTTTAATGATAAGGGCATAAGAGAGTACATATATTTATTGACTGTATAAGTAAACACTTAAAGTTACAGTATACTGCAATAAGTTGCAAATTGTCAAAGTTTATCAAAATTATAAAAATATATGAGACTACAAAAAATCCAAAAAAATGTTTTTCTATCGTCTACGAGTGAATTAAAAGATACGACTAGAATATTTGTTTAAAATAAATACTTACTACTACGAGTATGTAGGTACACTATTAAACGCAGTATAACGGCTAAAAAACGATTTACATACTTACATAAATTCTAATATATTTTGTGACGTTATAATATAGTGTCAATTTGTAGCAGCCGCTTCAATTGCCGCTAGGGGCGAGCTTATACATTTGTCAAAATTGTTGATTTTTGCTCGTGCTCTAAATGTAGTTTGTTTGGTCCCATATAGACTATTCGTCCTATCTAAAAACTAGTTCGAATGGCATCATAAAAAATAAGCCAAGTAGTCAATATACCCGTATAAATATATTCAACCTTAATTACCTACCTACTGCTAGCAAGTGATCCTGTTTTCCTTTTTTACAAAAACTTAGAAAACGTTCCAATCCACGCCGGAATGCCAGCACTTCAAGTGAAACCAAGCCAGCTTATTAACATAATGAGTCTTGATAAATTAATATCGATACCTTTCATGGCGCATTAGAGCATCGTTTAGCTTGCATAATGCGGACGGTATGCATATTGCATATGTATAGTTGCGGTATTTAATGGCCTGTGAACTAGTGCACTGCCTTAAATAGTTACAAATAAGTTAAGTTGACGTTTACAGCTAGTTATTTTACCAGTCGGGTATTAATAGTTTGAATATTGGGTAAGATTAAGTCAATCAATTTGATACTTAATGAAATCGACCAAATCAAAAGCATTTGGTCTGAAATTAGTATTAGTGCAAGTAGTAAAATATTAACGTTTAAACTTAGAGTTAAATCCTTACTCCTCTTTGGTCGAATCAACATAAATTAAACTTTCATTATAACTGTCAGCGTGCAGCTACGAACTGGGGGTTTTATTCCAATTGATTTTCTATCTACTAAACTAAATGAATGGCTATATTACTGACAAGCTGCTAAATAAACCGGTTTAATACCTAATAAATATTACATTAAGAGAGATCAAATGGTATAAACTCATTTTGCCTTTTCAGATTATCTTAAGAGGAGGGGTAGGGCAAGCTCTCTTCATACAAACTTTGTGCAGGATTTACTTCGTTTGTGTTTGCATTAAAGTTATGATTTTTGGTCAGTATGCTTATTTTTCTGATAGCTATTTCGTGATGTAAATTTTTTTTTATTAATTTTTTTTTTTAATTTTTTAATTTTGTTTTTTTTTGATATATTTGAAAATTTTCACATCACGATCTACGCATATCTAATATTTACAACCAAAAAAAAAATTATATTTGTTAGTGTCAAAACCGACGAATAAAACGTGCACAAAGTTTGTATGGGGAAGGCCTTGCCCTACCCTGCGCCTTAAAGTAGGATCTCAGCCTCAATAGATGGACTTAATTCTGATTTGACAGGTATGAAAATTTCATATCTCAATCTCAAACTAGTGTTATTTGTAGTCTTTCTTACTGCGGCAACACAGATCGGCAGAAAAGATATAAAATGCAAAACAGCCCTTCATCGCCTATTTTAGAAAAGGCTTTCGCGTAATGCGAACAAGTTCTTGGTGTAAAATCGTTACGACAGTTCGCCTGCGGTAGACCAAGATTGCATAAAAGTAAGGAGCGTTTACCGTGGAAACATAATCAAATGAAGCCATTTACATTCAACGTTCGCTGCGACGCTGGATGTCGCCGTCTCCCTCACGCACACGGTTAATGGGCTTGCAAATTGTGAACTAAACTACTCAATATACCAAATCCCTTGAGATACTTGAGCTGTAATTGGAAAAATAACGGGATTCCATGAATAGTCTAGTCTACGTTATAACATGAACACAATGTATGCTAGAGTGCATAGAGCCATAGACATCAGGGTATACAGTTATATACTTTTAGTTCAATACATTAGATATCGAAATCCAATGGAGGTAAAAGTTACTTGTGACTATTTGAAAGGGCGGGCATAGGTTTTAGGAGTATGTTCGCGACAATTTAGACACAATGGTTTCGCGCTTGAATTACAAAATGTTCTTGTAAGAGTATAAAAGATTTTTGAATGGTTCTAAGGGCTCTAACACTGTCGTGCGAATGAAATAACGAACCGAAAATTATGTTCCATTGTGAGCATGCGAACGACAAATCATCATAGTTACATAGGTAGTGTGAGAGCATCGTATGCGTGTTTGTTTATGACTTTGCGTCCAGACAAGATTACAGCCCCAACAATGTTACGTTCAAACATTTTACACCTACGCTAAAATGTACAAAAAGGAACGCTTTAAATTTTATGGCCAGCCTAAATGTCACGGTTTATGTCGGGTATATAATGCGTAGCGACTAGCGGTAGGGCGATTGTTCCCCTTCTCGTCCATGTGCCAGTTCCCGTCTTTTTGGGTGTCTTCTTTCTTACAAATGCGTAGAATAGGAATATATAAACAATTACGCACGCATGTTTGGGCTCGTTGCGTTCCTTAAAACCTAAACTGAAGTACTAATTACATACAAATATTAATTAACAATGTATAACCGAGATATAATCAACTAAAGTTTGTGCCACGTTTTTGAGCAAGGAAAATTCGGCCAAACTAAAAAAAAAATAGTGGTACAGGTAAATTTCTAAGTAAGTTTTATTAATGTTTTTACCATGTTAGAGTGATATTTTTAGTATATATGACTACTAATATACATAACGAAGACAATTTTAAGTGTTTCTTATACTTATTTTACCTATAACCTCCTTAAATTTAGTGGACGGAAACTGGGACATCAATTTTGCCAGTGTGCCAGTTTTCGTCTTCATAGACTATAATAGTCTTCATAGATAACTAGCTTGAGTCATTTTCCAAGTTTTTTACATTGGTCCGGTTTTCATCTAATCGACGCTTGAATGAAATTAGGCCAAGCTGCAAGATAATCAATAATTATTACAATAAGATAGGTCGAATGTCTTAGTTATGACGTGAGTTTTCAAATTTTTGCCATAAACAAATGTTACATATGTATATATATATATATGTATATTATTAATAATGGGATTGCTCTTGGCCAGCATCATGTAAACGGGCTTTACATGATGCTGGCCAAGACATGACAGACAGCGAAAACGCGAACTTAAGTGGGTGATAGACGGGGTGATAGAAAAATATTCACGAACTTTGCTCGGTATCAACATCAAGACATTCAGGACAGACATACGAGCTATAAAGTATGACTTTATAGCGTGTACAAACAAATATACATCTGCCTCGATGTCGATTCCGAGCAAAGATCGTGAATTTCCGTCTATCACCCACTGGGAGCGCTCGTGGCCCAGCGGTGCCTGCGTGCCGCAAGCGTTATTCATAGTTAAGCAACGTGGGCCGCGGGCAGTACATGGATGGGTGACCGCTTTGAGTGGTTACTAACTGAGCGCTCCCGTGCTTTGGAAGGCACGTTAAGCCGTTGATCCCGGGTGCTGTCTATGGCAGCAGTCGTTAAGCCAAGTTAGAGGCCTTCGGGCGGCTTGAAAACTTCTAATAGTCAAGTTGCCCACTCACTTGACAAAGGGGGGTCGAAGTTGCACCACGTCCGTAGGAAAAAGTACCCACCGCTACCCTACACGTGACCCCTGGGTGGTTCTAAAAGTGCAACAAAAACTGGCAACCGTACTGTCTTCTAGAAGATCTCACGGTTCGAAATAAATGCCATACGATAAATAAAATAAAACCCACTTAAGTTTTGACGACCATCTGACTAAAATAAATGTTCTATCTCAACAGCAGTACGGATTTAGAAAACGTTCACTCTATCAGCAACAGTTGATCTTGTCACTAAGATAAAGACCAATATTGACCAAAAAAACTAAGTCCTCGGCATCTTTATCGACCTCAAAAAAGCTTTTGATACAGTAAGCCATAATTTGTTCATGCAGAAACTCGAAAATTGGGTATAACTGGTACATTATATAACATTTTTAAATCTTATCTCTCAAACAGGACCCAGGTTGTAAAAATTGGTGACTATAGTAGCGACCCAATACTCATTAAATGCGGAATACCGCAAGGAGCCATACTGGGACCGCTCCTATTCTCGATATATGTAAATAACCTCACTGCTATAGGACTGTCGGCACAGGTTACTTTATATGCAGATGATACTTGTCTATTTTACTTTGGAGAAAAACTTAGAGATCTAATTATCAATGCACAAGCAGATCTACATATGTATAACATGTGGTGCCAAAGTAATCTGTTGACCATAAATACTCAAAAAATATTTATCACACTCACTCATTTATCTGATGGGGCACAAATGTACAATAAGTTACCGAAAGAAGTGAAGGAGTGTAATTCAGAAATACTATTTAAAACTAAGTTAATGTCATATGTAGTATATGAAAATATTTATTAAGATGTGTTGGAATATTTTTACCTAAAGTTTAATTTGTATCTCATTTAAGTGAACTTGTGTTCTTATGAGTAATAAATGTCTATAAACCTAAACCTAAACCTAAGTTCACGTACTTTCTCGCCCGTCTGTCATGGGCTTAAGCGAGGGTTATTGGTAGATCAAATCAACATTCCATGAAACGCTTACGTTCTTATATTGTACTAGCTTTTTCCCGTGACTTCGTCCGCGTAACCTTGTATTTTCAGGGATATTCATATTCAGGGATAAAAAGTATCCTATATGTTAATCCAGGTTATAAACTCGTTGTATACCAAGTTTCGTCTTAATACGTTCAGCCGTTTTTGCGTGATTGAGTCACAAACATCCTCACAAATATCCTCACAAACATCCTCACAAATAGCCTCACAAACATACTAACTTTCGCATTTATAATATTAGTAGGATAATAATAGCCAGAAACAAGCAAACACAAGACAGTATATACACATTGAAGGTTATTTAACACTGAAAACTGGATTTTGACTGCATAAATCACCCCTCCTCAGGTCTTGGACGAGAACTGGCACCGTGTGGACGGAAACTGGGCAAATCGGACGAAAACTGGGCAAAACCATACTTTTTCATTTATATATTTTTATTTGACTAATGGTGAATGTGAGTACTTAAAACGTAATCTTGGACAAAAATAGAGTATATAACCGTTAAAAAGACACATTAGTCTTATAATTTGCAATAGTGCAACATATTGTTTTGTCATCACAAAGTTTGCAACTCCGCTAATCGGACGGTATCTGGAACAATCCCCCTACATGCCAAACGTAGGTTAAGAAGTGATTAATACAGTTAATACCTACTCATGAAGTTGTCGTTTAAAATATCTTTTATATAAATAAACTTATTACATCATTATTTAAATGGTTATTTCCTAGTTATTCAATTCAAGGCGCAGGGTAGGGCAAGGCCTTCCCCATACAAACTTTGTGCAGGTTTTATTCGTCGGTTTTGGCACTAACAAATATAATATTTTTTGTGGTTGTAAATATTAGATATGCGAAGATCGTGATGTGAAAATATTCAAATATTTCAAAAAAAATCAAAATTAAAAAATTTAAAAAAAAAATTTAGTAAAAAAAATTTACATCACGAAATAGCTATCAGAAAAATAAGCATACTGACCAAAAATCATAACTTTAATGCAAACACAAACGAAGTAAATCCTGCACAAAGTTTGTATGGAGAGAGCTTGCCCTACCCCTCCTCTTAATACCAATGCATGTTCCCAAAGAATGAAAACTTGATTATGAAATCATAAATGTTTGTCCATAGAAAATCGTGACGTCACCAGCAAGTATTTCCCTCGTTCAGTTGTTTTCATAAAAAGTTGTTGATTCGACATTAGCCAAATACGGTATTATGTCAAAATTTGACAAAAATTTACGACAAGAGGTATGTACATGGATATCTTTACTGTCTAACGTATTGAGCGTGAGAGTTGTGTCCATTATAAACTCACCAGAGACGATACTCCGATTAGTACGAGCAGTTCAACCGCAAACATATTAATATTTCGACACGCGACGCCATTAAATCCTATATTGGTGTCGGAACGCTGCAAGTTTAGCTACGGAGGGAGGCTTTGTACCCACGAGGGGAGCTACGAATGCTAGAGGGGTCTACCGTGATATTCTAAAATGACATAAGTATACTTAAAACGCATATACATATCACTTTTTAATCAGGTTAGCAAAGCGCCAGCCAGCTGCCGCTTTATCTTGACAAACGGACGAAAAGCAGAATTTACATTTCAATAAGTTTTGCTAACCTAACGCTTATTCCGAATACCAACAATTTAAGAGCTACCAGGATAATAGAACAATAGGGCTTAAATCAATGTAAGACATAAGAGATGGAAATAAAGCGAGCGAGTGTAATGAGCGGGTCGCCATCGATTAAAGCGCTTCGTTTGAAGATCTCAAAGCGGCGCGAGCTAATTTGTAGTCACCGACTGAACCCACGCCGCAAAAGGAAAGCTCTACGCGACTGACACCCTCTTACATGCCTAATGACTTCGAACAATGTTACTTCCCTTCTCCCCGACTCATGTGCTGTCGGGCCGCGTCAAATCACACCCAAACACGTACATATTTGGCAGCGAAACGTCCACTAGCAATGGGAAACGATCATACTGTAACCAAATTACAATCCACTAAACTGGGAGAACATACGTCATTAAAATAATTTAGGCAAATGGCACGTTTCAGTGTTCGCGTTTATGGGAGCTTGGTGGATGGCGCTCCGTGCCAGGAGCAATAAATACCAGGGCGGGCCCCCACCATCTTGTTTATACACCACCACCCGGGACGGAACATTAATTTTCTGCTATGCGGAATAAGTGGCGACAAAGAGTGTTCGCGCTAGCTAATGGCCTAGAACACATCAACATTACGACTTATAAGAAGCCTGCCAAGTGCAATAAGAGGAGCGGAAGAAACACCAATCCGCTAGATCCATCACTGTTTTACTGGCGTTTTGTTGCGGCGCGGAAATAGACGTTTCACTTACGACGCAGGAACTAAATAAAAGGAATGTTTACTTTCTTTTATACAAATGATTAACGAGTATAAGGTTTACATAAAATTCACGCAACTGGTTTGTTTCAATTCGCTTTGATCACGCTCTTTCCTTTCTGTAAGGCTATTGTTTTATAATAAAGCTGTTTGTTATTCGTAGTGCTGAATAAATGTGCATGTTATAAGTCAATTCAAATCAAAGCACTAAACTAGTCCATAAAAAGAATTATATACATTAATAAAAATAATACAGTCGCATATTCAATTATGCCGATCCTTAAAATACAACGTTACCGGGCAAATTATAGAGTGGGTCCACGGCGGCAGTTACTCCGGGAAAATTAACATTTAAACGAACTTTCGCGACTGGCTACGAATTGAAAGAAAGCTGCTTCTAATGGAATTAATTATCATTTCCGCTCCCTTTTATCTCTGCTGTTATGATGTACAGATAGCACTGTATACTGAATTACATGCATTAGATTTAGATAAGCAAACCTAACTTCTGTATGGTATATATTATTACATCTGAGATATATAAATAAATAATGAACAGTATAATTATCATACGAATATATTATTTTTTAAAGGTTTTCAGATCACGGTGCATTTTTTTTGTTATTATACATAAGTCGCTAAATTAAAAAAGTATATGAGTAACGTTTGTTTTAATACTCGATTTGCATTTTATTGAGTTATCATAGCGAGGTCCATCCGGTGCTTAACCAACATTAACAGGAGGCTATGACTTTATTTATGCTCCGCGAAGTTCGCGTTTAGTCATAAAACGGTCGTATAATGGCGTACGTGGACGGGGTATAAATAATAATTAAGGCACACAATCACAGGCCGGTCGTAACAAGGGGACGGACCCTTCTCATCGCTGACATTCTCTAATTAACTTGATACAATTCGATTTGCCACACAACTGTTTCAATATTCGTTTATTCTTGACGAGTGAAAAATTATGTCACGGATATTTGTCATAATCATAATATCAATTGAGATTGTCGCGGGCAAAGTGGCTTGTCGCGAAGTCTGAGTAATTTTATTTGAGTGTCTGAGCGATTACGTTCCCAGCATTCAATTTAACAGCGGCTTATTTATTTATGGCCTATTATTTCGCATATTCGTATAGCACTTACTGCGAATAGATAAACAAAAACTAATTACAAATAATCGTCAAACCAAGACAAGACAGACATCCTGAAACCGCAATCTTATGAAGCTGTATAAATCTCAGATTAATAACCAACAGCGCTGTATTATTAAGTCAAAAAAGTCATAAAAAATACTTTACGCTTGAAATGGCTTTCAGATCAGATAAAGTTAATCTATGATCCCGATACAATCAACAACTTTATACAATGGGTGTAATATCGTACGAAGAATGATCCTCGGTGGAAATTATAATGACCATTATAGCGCATTGTTGGCATTTTATAAATGTGCTGGCATTAAAATGCTACTATACGACTGGTACAGTAGTTGTCACAGATTATGCTGTTTATGGACTAGAAACAAGAAAACCGTTTGATGTCATTGTAAAAAGTCTTTAAAAAATAATAAACTGTATGATATAATAACTTCAAACAAGTCAAACACGCCGTATAGAGACAAATCTTCAATAACAGGAGTTTAAAACGGACATGAAAGTAAAGTTTTAGTGTCAAAGTTAAATATACCGCCACGCTATAACCAAGCTTCATGATTTAATTAGTTAAAATATCCTTGCGTCCCCACGGCGTCTCTAGTTTTATAATATTTTAACACCGAAACAGTCGTAAAACAATTTTATGTCAGCCAGCTAAAAACAAGTCCATAGCGAAGCTATCTCGAAAAGATTAATTATAAAATAACCTCCAGTCGTATCCCGGAGCCCGGGTAATTAAAAGTGGAATAACTGAAACGAATTTCATTCAATTACCTACTAAAGTGAAAGGGATTTATCATGGTTTTAATCCCGTTTTTACAGCTTCATCGGAACATGTTTGGGATAAATAAATGCTTGGTTTTCAAGTCTGACAGGTGCTGCAAATAAATCATGAATTAATTAATTATATAAAAAGCTAGACAGAGGGTATTTAATTTATATAATAGCGTTTACACAAGCGTAATAGTCTTAATCAATCCCTTTATGTACTCTTTACATGCCAATGTCATTCTTTGAAAATGAAGCATTTTCAAACTTGATCCAGAACTCTTAATTAAAAAGGAGCTCATTGTACTCGTAAGCACATTTTCACTCAAGGTAGGTATTCATTTTTATAATGAGCGAAAAACCGTTGCCTCAAAATGTTTACTCGTATACCGTAAATTACATTTTTACGTCGCCTATAAAAACCCCAGTTTGTATAACAGACGGGAAACATTTAAAACTCGCCATTTCTGTAATCACAAAGTCCCAGTTCCGAATATATACCGACAAACCCACAAAGCGTAGGTAAAATATCCATTTTAGTTGCACAAAAGCCCGCGGCTAGTGAAATTGTACGCTATCCGAGAGATGGGAGAATCAATAATGCCAACCTCGGCACACTTTTCATATGTTATTGAATTGAATATTCCGAGCATAGCGTACTGCACAAAGGCGGTTATGCGAGCTATAAAGCGGATAATAGCTTCAAATGTCTGTTTTTACACGCACTTCAAAATAAAGAACTGTTTTATCTTGCTGTGAAACTTTAAACGCTTATTCAACTTTTAGTCGGTGTTAGCCAGGAGAGATGTTCGACAATAAAAAAAACTATAAAGCTAATAAATATCGTGATTGCAGACAAAGCCGACGCATAAAGTCAGCTTCGCGCCCGGGGCCGTAAACATCTACATAATGCGCTTTACTCGTGCGGATTACCATATTAGCACCTACACGTTTATTGAACAAAAACAGTTTATAGCCATACCAACTAACTAGGTAATAAAACTAGGATCCTATTAGTTTGTGAATAAATAATGTCAAAGCGTTGTCATTAATCAATCATTCGTTCTGAAAGGAGACTTATTATTCATATTTTAGACGAATATGTATCACCTACGCCGTTTACTATAAATCAAGTTATTCGTTTTTGATGGCGACTGGTGGTCATAAGGTATCATAAGAATTGTCTGTCAAAAATATGCAATTTACTCCTCCGACAGACTAAATTGTAATCTTGGAAAATACTTGAGTTTCCTCTTTGACTCCCTTTCGGAACATAAATAAATGAGCATTTCCCGTACAGCTGCCGAGAAAAGAAATGCAACTCTGTATCGCTTTGTGTTTGCGCTGAAAGGAGTAAAGTGTAAAGCTGAACGCCACTCGTAACTAAACTGAATAGCGCGCATGTACTCGTCACTGTGACACGGTGAAATTGCCTTGAAACTGGACCGCCTTTGTCATCTCTATGCCTATGGGAGCCTGGTATTTCCTGATAATTTTTGCTGCAGTGAACAATAAATTACTGGCATTACCTAAACCTAGTTGATGCCATTGTTCTTTTTACTGATCAAAGGCTTTTTCAAATTGATCGATGTTTAAATATTCCAAGAATCTTCTATTCTACGTAGACATATTCTACACTGGCGGTTAAAAATTTAAATTTCATTTCAATTTCCGGGATCCTATCCAGATTAGTCATTAGTCATTTATTCAGAAACAATATACATTGTGTTTGAAATAACAGTGATACAAAATAATTACAATTGTTTGTCAGAAGTTTGTGTTTGTTAGAAGACAGTTATTTGTATTTTATTGCTTGCATTCGCCAGTAAAAGTTATAGTTCTATACATATAACTAGGTATATCATATAATTTGTGTGCTAATACAAGACAGCATACTCAATTTCGGCTTCCTAAGACTTCCTCAAGTATCTGTGCGCCCAAATTAGTTTACAAGCTGTCTTGAACCTCTCTTTATGTGAGATTGGAGGATAAAAATTACAGATTTTTTTATTGATATGTCATGTATTTGTGATCCAAGTTAAGTAATTGATAAGTTTGTATACTTATGCACGTCTTTTCGCATCTTTTTTGAGATCCACTTCGATATATTCGATTTTGACTATAAGTACATAATGATTTTTATACTTTAGAAAGAATAATGAGAGATATGTACCTTCTTTGGAAATATTTTCATTTAAGAGATATTTCATGTCGCAAACAAAAACGAAGTGGAAACAACAAATCATGTCGAATAAAACACCGTGTTAACATATTCGCTTTATATGCGCATTAATTACATGTAACGGAAGTTCTTAAATAGAGAATCAGAATCAGAAATTTATTTGTAAACATAGTTTTATAATGTAGGTCTTTCAATCAATAAAATTCCTAATGGCGGAGTGTTTATACAACTCGATTCCCATACAAATATTTCAAGTCAAAATGGAACATGCAGTTTGTTAGGGTCAATGTTACCTATCATCTGCCTATCATATACTTAAAGCTAAAATTATAAATCTAAAGAGTTCATAAAATAGACTAATATTAGATATGTTTCAATTCGAAACACGAAAATCATTTAACCTGCTCTATTAGCATTTTAACATAGACATTTATCTAAAAAGCGATACTATATTCATGTATTCCATTTTAATCTGTGATTTGTGAATAAACAGGGCCGGTTCTCGAAAACCAATTAAATTAAATAGCACGAGAAATAAAGTAATAAAAAAAGGGAACCACGAATTACCTGAGGTTAATGGGTTATAAAAAATATACGCGATGCTGCGGCCGACACAGAGGGTTCATTTCAATAATTATCTAATTAAACTTATTTAGTAGGCCATTACGCATACATTCCGCCGTATGCGGCGGTTATCTGGTTAAATCAGGAGAACACCACGTCCTTCCATTATTCCGAAATAATTGGTTTATAATTGAAATAGTCAAGAGATACGATTTCATTAATTAGTGCGGCCTTCCCCGCACTGCATCAGTAGCCCGGGCTCGCTCGCAAACGGCTGTTTTAATTTGCGTAAACAGTTAAATCAACACCGGGCTAAACAGCGCAGCAAACGCGTTTCGAAAACATCGTAATTTTCTTTCAAAGCCATTTAATTTAAGCACAGTGCGCAGAGAGCATAATCTGATTTATATCTCTAGGCCGTATTTCTTCTTTATTCGCTCTTCCACACTATTCCGACGCAATTTGTTGAAAAACACACAGATTCAGTTACGTGTGTTTGTTGGCTGAAAACAAAAAGAACTCGGGACCATAAAGATTTATATTCTCCTTTATTCTGCTCGGAATCTCTTCGAGACGCTATCTACGCTCGTTTATGGATTACCGCAGGTTTGTTTTGCTGCGTTCTTCCGCAGAAGTCGATTTCAAACACGGCAATAATGTAATGATCACGAGCCGAGTCGTATATCAGACGTCATACCGGAAAGTCAGAGCGGCGGTGCGAGGGCGGCGTGAACCGAGCCGTGCCGGACCGGCACAAACCGGAGCCGCCAGCGAACACGGCACGGCACGGCGACACAACGTGTTATCCCTCCGAACGCTCTTTACGAGCACAATATCGACGCTCGATTTTATCCCGCCTCGGGGAGTGATAAAAGAAGCTTAGCATCTGACGCCTTTGTGTCTGTATTTCTTCGCGGCGCCCGCAAATAAAACTATCAAATTAAATAGCAATAGCCGCTTTTTCTCAAGAAGAATTTTAATATTGAGTACGTAAAGAGCTCCGACAAAATTTGTTCTTTTAAAGCCATGCCCGCAATGTAAATATTCATGATCTGCGAGTCATATAAATATTTCTCAAGACAGCGGCGCGGCGGCGCGGCGCGGGGAGGCCGCGTTAATGAAACAAGATGCTAACTCTGAGGGGCTTACTTCGAGCTCGAAATTATTCCAGCCGTGTCTTTGTACCGTAGATATTAATTCAAATTATTTTTAATTGAGTAAAAGCAAGCGAAAAACACGAGAACAGCTCTTTGAGTTAATTACCCTCTCAACAAAGTGTTCTAAAAAAGCTTTTCTGCAAGTAGGCAACGGTGTTGTTCATTCAGGTGAATTTAATATAAAATTTAATTGAACTTGAATGTAAAGACGCTTTTCCACCCAAATTCAGTAAAAAAAGAATTGGATTGAAACGTAGAAATCACAATACTTGTATTTAACAACAACGTAACAATAAGGTACCCGTAATCTTGCTTTAGAACAATTTTAACCTCTTTCTCATTGAAATTCACATGTCATCCTTACAACAAAAAGGGTTTGGGTTCTTTGCCGAAACGTCAATGTGAAGAGGGTAGGACTAGGAGTGCAAAGATGTGTGCCGGTGGAAGCACTGGGCTTGCGGGCAGACCGGGCGGCAGTGACAACACAATAAATACTCGCAAGGTGCGTGCCATACCCGCCTGCTCCTGAATAATGTATGAGGAGCCCATGCTTTAAAAAGTTAACAAGGTATTCCGAGTTTCCCGTTGTTCCATTTGATACTTACAGAGAAAAACAAATTGCTTTTACTCGAGCAGCAACACGAATGCAAAATATTATTTATTCATGCCGGAGTGCAAGATTTTCCGAGAGAAAATGTAAAACGCTGAAGAGTATGAGGCTTTTAGAAGTTACTGCAAGTTGCTTAAGTTACGAAGCACCTTCTTAGAAAGAACAATTAAGTGTAGTGGGATAATCTTAGGACGTGGTACAACAGAAGTTTCTCCCGGGGGCATGGATAGCCGATAACAGGATTACCGCGCCCCCCGCGTCGCCGGCTAATTCGCACGCAAACTTCCTACTCGTACACGCCACCACTCCGACACATTAATGCTCTCCTGGTATTTCATTTGTTATTTACTTTCTGTTAGTTAATTGTTTCGCTTGATCACACACTTGTTCACTCATTGGAAAATAAATTGGCCTAACTTTATGTTTTTATTATGGGTTTTAACACTTTTAATTAAATCCATCTCTAAAGCAAATCTCTAAAGCAGCTCTAAAGCAAAACGGACGAATCATCAGCCTTCTCACAGACAAGCTTGTCGTGAAAAAATTAGGCTCCATTTGGGCAGTCATGTTTTATATAAATTGAAATATAAATGCTGCATAAATTTAAAGTCAGTGAATTCAAAGATTATTATAAAACAAGTGATTATTAAATGAATGGCGGCTATTCAGCATCGACGGGAATCGTGAATCGTTTACGACAATATTAAATCGTAATGGATTAACTTGATCGCTGCAGTCGGTTTACGAGCCCCCGGAGTCAACTTCCTCAATAAAATACGTACTCATTTAATAATGAATACCCACTGGAATAATTGTAGTTTAAATTTCCGATTGTGGCATTACCTGTCCACACTCGTCTACCATAACTACATAATTATATGTATACCGCAAGCTTTATTACAAAACGCTGTCGTATTAAACCTGGTCATGTTGTCCGTTTTTGTGTTTCGTATAAAATCGTAGTACATTGACAACATAAGTTCAAAATAAATAGGATTACGGAGGATCTCGGGAACCGGATCCAGCGAGCTTTTCTTATGGAAATAGCGGCGCGTTTCTATCTCGGATCTGAATTACATTATAATATCATGTATATACCTGCTCAGTCCGGCCTCGTTAAAGCGCAACGAGAATAGGGGAAACGATATTAATTATTGCAAATAAAACTTTGTTCAGAGCCGTAATTAAGAGTCCATTTTGTGACAACCTCTTAAAATTCACTCCACGAACTCGGAGGGAGGCTCAAAGGCGAAATAATTAAAGCGGAGGGTATAAGAAAATGCCAGGAGGTAGAGAGATCAAAGCACGGAAATTCCCCTCGCGTAAATAAAATACCGCGTGCGACTCGGATTTTTGGTATTTGCCACAGATAGTGAGCCGAGGAAAACATTAACTTTGATATTTTATTAGGGGTGCTAAGTTCCCTTAATATGTCTCGCGCTGTGACTGGGTGGGTCCGCAGTTATCTGGAGGGTCGACGGCAACGTGTCAAGATAGAGGACACTCGTTCTTCGTGGTGCAACACGCTGGCTGGCGTCCCGCAAGGTGGCGTGTTGTCTCCCCTTCTCTTTTCTATTTTTATAAATTCTATCTCACGTGATCTCCTTTCTTCTTATCATTTGTATGCGGACGATCTCCAAATTTATTCGCAGTGTCCGATTGCTAACTTACCCTCTCAGATTCTAGCCACCAACTCTGACTTAGAACGCATTTTGCACTGGAGCTCTTGCCATGGAATTAGAGTTAACCCATTGAAAACTCAAGTAATTATTATTGGTAGCCCTAAGTACATAGCAAGAGTGAATTTTGCGACTCTGCCTCCTGTTGTATTCGATGGGGTTCAGATCCCATTCTCGAGCCAAGTAAAGAACCTGGGCGTGATTATGGATCGTACGCTTTCTTGGGTTCCGCAACTCAGCGAGGTAAGCCGTAAGATTTTTGCTGCAGTGGGTTCTCTGAGGCGAGTTCGGAACTTTTTACCAATTGCCACTAAAATTGCGCTGGCTCAATCTCTTCTTCTTCCTATTTTGGATTATGCCGACGTTTCTTACCTGGATCTTTCAGAAGAACAATTGAACAAGCTTGAGCGGCTCCAAAACGTGTGTATCCGTTTTATTTTCGGGCTAAGAAAATATGATCATGTCTCCAGCTTCCGTTCGCGGCTGAAGTGGTTACCTATTCGTTTGCGTCGCAATATGCATATCCTTTCCCTTCTCTATGGCACCCTGTTCATTCCTAATACTCCTGGCTACCTTAAGGAGCGGTTTAGTTTTATGTCTTCCCGTAGGTGTTCTCAAAATCTCCTCCTTGTGCCCCCGAGATCGTCTACTAAGTTCTATAACAAATCCTTTAGTTTTCAGTCTGTTCGGATGTGGAATGCTTTGCCCATTGATATAAGGCGTGCTCCTTCACTCCCTACTTTTAAGAAGCGTTTAAAAGAGCATTATTTATCTCTTTCGTAATCTTGCTCAATTCTTAATTCCTATGAACTCCCATTTTATTTGCGCTACCTTGTCGTTGTTTCTCTTTCTATATATATTTTTTATATATGTTATGTAGTTTATGTAGTGTACACTTTTGATTTATGTATTTAGTATATGTAGTATATGTTATATTGTATGTAACCTCTTTGCAATAATATTCTCTTTACCTTTTGCTGGTATGCACTGCCCAATAACTTATTTCTATTCGCCATATCGCTATCTGAAGGTTGTCTGGAAGAGATCGCTTTTTAGCGATAAGACCGCCTGTTGTCACCTACTTACTTTAAGTCCTGATCATAATGTATTATTGTATTATTTTCCTGTAGTGCACAATAAAGCATTTTTATTATTATTATTATTAACGTGCAGTTACAGAGGCAATAACGTCACAACCGGAGCGCTGAAATTCCTCTCTCATTTCTTTTCAAATAGGTTCCACTATTTTTAAAACAGCACTAAAGGAATAGCTAATTTCACGGTAAGCAAAAGCCGGGGGCTAGAAGCAATTTGCTCGCACAGAGCTAAATATGGTTTAATTAATAGTTTACTAGCTACAAAGCTAACCTCTATTCGTGATCATGTTAATGTATTAAATTAATGCGCACTGCTAGCTCATGTCCCAGTGAATAATGATATCAAATCCCGTGAAATATACGAGCGGAGAGTAATATCTAAACAGTAGGAATTATTATGTGGATAAAACGTGGCCACGATTTATCGTGCTATCGTAAATCTCATTGCATTCCAAATAAATACATACTTCGATTTAGAGAGCACAATATACAGGCACGCGGAAAGAGCACGGGGAATGAACATTTTCTCTGCACATACATACGACAAATACATTACAACGATATAATAAATACATTAACATTTAAAGAGCTAAATTTACCTGATACAGTCTAATACAACCAAAGGCGTAGAGTCGATATGCTTACCTGGAAAAGAAAAGAATGGTATAATTAAAAGTAATCCATCAATGATCATAAAATGATAAGAAAATAATGCTAATCTAAATTAAATGAAAGTCCTCAAGCGAAGTTAATGAATGTTTGAATCTGAAATCTAAGGGAGATAATGCCTTAATAATCTTCTGGCCTTATTAACGCAGCCTAACAAGCCTTTCCAGAACACCGGAAGGAGCTAGACATTAAGAATTCACTCGGAGCGCTTTAACTCATAACAAAGTCGCTAAAGACAGTCTTAAATTGTTAAAAATTAACATTCAAATTGGGAGCGTGGCTGTTAGTGGAATTAGTGCGAGTTTCAGTAATAAATCGTCTGTAGAGGGTGGCGAGGCGAGTGTTCCCGCTTTATTGGCTCGGCGTAGACATCGCCTGCTAATAAATGAAGCAGAAAACTTCCACCGAGTGTAGTGCGCTGTTTGCAGGTCGGGATAGCCCGCAACCGAAAATCTAACCTCACCCCACATCACAAAGCTGAATATACTTTGAGAAAAGCACCTCCGTTTGATCCCGTCCCGCTCTGGCGTGTTGTAAACGAGCGAGATGAGGCGAGCGCATTATGGGTTATGAAATGAGCTCCATCGCCTCAAGTTACCCCAGCGGAGAAAATGAAATTACAGCCGAGACGCGCAAAGAAAGCGCATGACATGTCTGATTCTTTCTTTCTCGTTCCAGCTCGCTTCTGTTAACAATTCAATACCCGACACGATAAAGCAACGTGTTTTGTGCTGATGACGCGTAATTCTTAACTTGCACTGATCTTATATATGTATGTATATTCTATAAGTATATAATCAACTCGTAACCAATAGCCAATTAGCCATTGTAGTTCTAAAGTACAACCTAAGTTCTAAGTAGGTATCAGAAAATGTCTAAATACTTTTGTTTTTCAAGTTTATAGTTTGGTTAATTATAATTAAACAAGAACTTGATATATTTTGTAAGTATTCCCAAGTAATTACAAATATTTTAACATAATTATCCCTACCTGCGGGTTTCAGACTAATTAAACTTGACGAGAATCAAGCAAGACTCCATCAAAAAACTTTATCGTCTCCTAATTAAATTTCAAATTAAAAACTCATCACATTTAATTACAATCAAATAGTACATAAATCAACTCTACGCTCTATAAAATTATCATTAATGATTTTATAACAGATTCCGATCATTAAATATACCAGCTTTGAATTTGGATATAGGTACCAGGGATGTATAACCGCATAGCATTCATTAATATCAATTCAGATGCGATGGTATTATAATGGACGGCGTCTCCTTTGATGTCCGCCTGCAAGCTGCATAAATTATGATTTAATGAATGCAGCCAATCCACGCCTGGGTTCGATTGCAAGATGTCGTCATCGATTACCGCTACCCGTCTGACGCAGATTACAAAATAACAGCTGATTTATTAACTCAGATGAATCTAGTGTGGATACCGCAGATACATTTTAAACGGCCTGCTACCTGACTCTTGAGACTACCATTCAAAATAGATCTTTAGCTTCTTGAGTTTAAGGTCGAAATAGAAGTGGCGCTCCATTAGGCTGCGACACAATACGTCCTACAAGATAATCAATTTAAAGCAGCCCTCGCAGATGTTGCTGGATTAGGGCTTAACCAATAGAATTTCAATGCAAATTGATGTTATGTCATGGGTTGGGAATCAATTTACGAGCCCAATTTAACAATGGAATACAATTTCCGAAATATACATTGATTTGATGAAGGCCTTGAAATTATTAAGCCTTTGCATAGAGAACGTTAACAAAACTAGATTAAAGATAGTAGTAGTAGTAGATATATTCTTGAAAGGATTTAAAAAACGTTGCCAAATATGGATTCGTCCATTACGTCCAGTTAATTAGCAAAAGTATCAGACACTAAATATTCTCACTCAGAAATAAGAGTTGTTGCATTGCACCTATGGCACTTTTTGTATTAAATAATAGATCTTCGACTACTGATGGCATTATGGATGGAATTATAGACACAGTTGAAAGAAAATAGAGATTATAAAGAAATTAGAGAATCATTATGTTGATCCTATGGGCTAACGAAAGCATCAGTATGAACTATCAACAAGACCAAATAGAGCCATAACCTAACAGGGTAATTGAAAACGATTAGCATGGTGAGCGGGGGCGGGGCTCATATCTGCGCAAGCATTACTCCCTAGTACACAAAGTCCATGGCTTTTGAAAACAATGTTTATTACCTTACCTGCCTCCGGGCTTGCCAGTCGCGAATGCTCAAACGCATTACTTATTGCCGTTCAACCACGATTTGAATTCAACGTGAACAATTGAACATATTATACCGTGTTACTGATATTGAGCAGGTTATGTCATGAATAATTATTGCCTATTGCCTAATGTTATCGTTAAATTTCAAATATGTTGTACAGGCAGGTTTTTTGAGATAGTAACGTTGAGAAAGATTATCGTAATTGTTAAGTATCAAGTTGCGTTAGGCGTTAAAGTTTCTACGACAGTAAATTAAGAGCTACACCTTGATGTCTTCATTTACAAGTAAGTAAGTATCATATTACATCGGTTACATAAGAACGTTGACGTTTCATTTGACTCTTCGAATTATAATTTACATAGAAAATTTGTCAGTTGTTTAAACGTATTTTTAGTAATACAATCGGTTAAAACATATTGCATATTACATAATCAACGACACGCTTGTGAGGTGTGATTTAATACTCAATTAACATTCACAAAAAACTGTAAGTACCGTTGAAAACATTGTTTTCCTAAATCAAAATATTGCGATTATCGTAACTATTGTCACGATGACTACGCACAAATAGAAGTGGATACCTACTTGAAACTATGATCACAATCTCTGGAGAACCGACAACATAAGGAACGCCAAACTAATAAAAAGCTTGGTAATAAAACGATACCGTTATACGACTAGTTTAGCAACCGCCACTATTCGCAAAAGTTTAACTAACGTACAAATACGACAGCAAAATACAAATACTCGCCGTTTTCGCTCCCGGCTAACTTTTAAAATATCCACAGTCCAGTCCGGCCACATTATCCTTCTAGAACTGAAAGTGGAACGGGCGCTAACTAATGTTTATTTATCAATTACTACACATTATGTCATGTATGCCGCGCTATCTCTGTAATTCATCGCTCAGTCTATTTAAAGCACGTTCTTACCTCAGGTACCTATATCGATCATGGGTTAGAAGGGGACGGGACATATTTCAAGTGCGCGCGAGAGGGACAGCGGGCAGCGGTCCTCAATATGTCGCGTTTCGTGGTGTTAGGGTTAATAGCACTATTTGTATGGCGGAGATTGTATCGCGGCCGAGACGCCCTCGGTTTATTGTTTACACATCCACAACGTTTAATTGGTTAGCCAAAGCATTTATATACATTTTAGTTTTATAAACTCTCCTCCGGCTTCCTGTGTGGTCGGCGGAGATTTATTGGACTGCCGCTAATATCGGAAATCGATTTTATGTTGTTTCCTTTTGCTTTATGGCAGTCAGTTTAATAACAGAGTGAACTATTAAGGTGGCGAGCTTGTTTATAACAGCACATTTATGATGCAGGGAATGGTTTTTTTTTGTAAATAATGTTCACGTAGTGTAGCAAATGTACGAAGAAAAGATACAGGTATTTGAACATATTTGGAGTCATTTTAGTCCCACGACGTGACGTGCCAGATGAAATAAAACATGTTTACTACATTTCGAGTTCACTTACGTCCTTTAAGTCTAGGCCAGACACGCGCCGCGCCGTTACAGTACTAAATATGCATTAATCAACATAACTTCGCGATAAAACAATAGGTACAGAAACTACAAAAAGAATAGGCGCTCGTATGTGAACAATGTTGGAAAGCAATCTCTGCATCTTCACACAAAATTAAAACATTAATAACGGTGAAAAAAACAAGCTATAATGCGCAATATGCAATAAAACATTGTCGTTATAAACAGAGAAGAAGAATTAAATGATAAATGTGTGACATGCGCTTATTCGTAAATCAGTTTACGCTTCGTAGCCACGACACTGAATTCACTCGATTAAAGTGGCCACTACACAACCGGCTCAGAGATAATTGACTCCATGTTAAGATCACTTGAACACTTCATCGCAATACCGTTTTTTAAGGACGCCATTATACAGCTAGTTATTACATAGCATGTCACGGCGAGTCCTTGTTTATGATAATCGTATGATAATTTTTACTTACGATATTTGTTCAGTAGACGTAAACGACTTCAAACTTTATCATGATTCCGAGAGCAATAAATGTTTCACCTTCAAGGCATATATTGGTTGCCAGACGGCGGGTCAGCTCTATTTTATTATCTTTAAGTAACCAATTAGAATATAAATCTGAAGAAACCGAAATGTTATGTTAATGAAACGGTGATACTAATCTCGTTTCGTCATCAATGAAAGACAAATAGGGCTCGCGTGAAGCACCCGAGGGAGCTTAGAGGCTGTGTAAGTATCACTAAGCCGTTTGTAATAAAGCAAGTATTTGCATGAGAACGACACGATATTTGCATATGCAAATGACTCCGTCTTTATTTGGGCCGCGGACGTTAACTCTGCGTCCTTATGTAAATGCGAACCCCTGCCTTGTGGAGAGCCGAATCTTGAAGAGCTTATTGTGTATTGAAAGCTCCTTAAATCAGCGACCGATCGACCGTGACAAATTGACTTTTATCGAAGTATTAAACAGACACATTAGCCACGGATAGGGTTTGCAAGATCCGTTGATTTTAAGGATCCGGATAATTCGGATCTTAAAATTCGTAGGATCCGGATATCCGGATATTTCGGATAAAACGGATCCATTTCAATATTAACATTAACAACTGCTTTTTTAAGTAAGAAGCTGCTGTATACTTGCTTAAAAAGTGAAACTAGCAGTTACAATTTAAATAATTGTCCTATTTACGAAATATTTAATCATATCAATCGAAATAACAATCATTAATCAATCAGTCAAATGACAATCACGCACGCTGAACACTGACTCCTGAAGGCGGGCGGAAAGCTAATCCTTAGGTCGCTTCAAAAGCTTTTCGATTCCGCCATACTAGGCAGAAAGCCAAAAGCATAGAACAGGAGTGTGGTGGTGTTGTTCTTCAAAATAACACCATGCTGAAGAATTATAGGCCCATCTCACTTCTGAGCCATATCTACAAGTTGTTCTCGAGTCATCTCACAGGCAGGTTTGACGATTTCCATACTTCCGAACAAGGCGGTTTCAGGAAATGCTTCAGTATCGTAGACCACATACATACGCTTCGTCAGATTGATTATACATTAGACTGAGGAGTATAATCTGCCCCTCTGCTTAGCGTATGTGGACTACGAAAGAGTCTTTGATTCAATCGTAACGGGCTGTGCTATGTTACTTAGCTCTCCAGCGGTACCAATTAGGCTACCTACCGGTATATCGAAGCGCTAAAGTGTACGAGATACGAGAACGCCACTATGTCAGCCTGTCGCCAGGAACAAAACTCTAAAAGTCTAAACCAATACCATTGCAGCGGGGAGTTAGGTGAGGAGATAATCATCTCTCCGAAACTATTCACTGCTGCCACTGGAAGATGTGTTCAAGGTTCTGGACTGAAAGGGGCTCGCCATCAACCTAAATGGGGAGTATATCACTCACCTTCGGTTTGCCGACAATATAGTGGTTATGGCTGAGACCATGGAGAACTTAAGTACTAAGCTCGATAGCCTCAATGATCTGAGTTGAGTATGGCCTCTGAGGTCCTAAGATGAACATGAACAAAACGAAGACCATGTTTAACGTCCATGTAGTACTAACTCCAGTTAAGAAATTAGTAAGACTACGCTCGTTAACTCGTTTATGATGAATATGTGTATCTGGGACAAACGGTCCAGTTGGGCAGGTGGAGGAGGAGATCAATCGTCGAATCTGTCTTGGCTGGGCGACTAAGCTGATCTGATGCTGGAGGCTAAACTATACACAAGATACACACGCCGTGTTTGGGCTCGTTATAACCAAAACGAGTAGTTGATGACTGTGGTAACAAAGTACATTCGCTAATAAAGGCTCGTACCAAAAATGAAGTTTATGCCAGAAACTTATTTATTTTGTATTTTTGTTAAATAATATAATTTCTATTCAGATTTACCATTTAAAAATAGATAATTAAAGCTTTCTTTTAGTTCATTATCATATTTTTGATCAAATTTTTAAAGATCCGTTAGATCCGAAATATCCGGATCCTGAGAGCCGTAGGATCCGGATCCAAAAAACGGCGGATATCCGGATATTTCGGATATCCGGATATCCGGATTGCAAACCCTAGCCACGGATGAGCTCATAAAGAATGGGAAACTTCGCTTCGTCATTGTATAATATACCTACCAATATGATGTGACAAAACGAGCGCAAGAATAGTTTTAAACAAACCAGAACAAATAGAGAAGAGACGAGTGAACAATAACGATGGTGCCGCTCATTTTTGTAGTCGCAAACTTGAACAATAAAACAAAGAGAGCGCAAAAACGACGCAGTGCACGCAAGCGGGGCTCTCGAAAAATAGCAGCCGCACACACGCGATGGCACGACACGCCACGGCATGCCGCGCTGCCACGAGGGGCATAAAGCTGCCACACATGCGGGGAAAAACGCACACACTAACGAACACCGTGTAGCCGGCCGTGCCGTAGCTTAGCCCGTACTTGTGGAGGCATCCGTGCGTGAACCCGGCTCTGTACATGCCGCGCCGTCGGAATAACAACGACGCAAGCCCCTGTGGGCCGGGTACACACATGCGCCATTAAGCTTTCGAATCTGCGATACGCACTTATTACTACTACGTGTGTTGTGGTATCCATTACGCGGCGGAAAAAGCAAGCGGACCAACGGTGTGTGTAATTGATTAACAGTTTGAGAACCGGCGAATGACGCCGACGCGCCGTACCCGCTGCGAGGCGCTATTTAATCTTCATTAGCAAATATTTATGATATAACTATTCATTTAATGAATTCATATAAAAACGTAATTCTTTATATTTTATTTTCCAAAAAATATTTTTTTGTAGATTCTCTAAAGTACTCTAACAATACAATGTCCACAAGGCCCTGATACCCTGGTATCGTCTGCACACGCATGGTTGTAATATAGTGATAACCTCCAAAAGTGTAGGTTGAAATGTGCTCATTTTACCAACTAACCTCAAAATAAAACGTAATAAGCACAAGCAATACTCTACTATATTCCCATGACGAAAGAACTTCTTTGAAATTATGCTATCGTAGTATCGATACACCGATGATGCATGCCATCCAATTTGAATTACCTTTTTATTGTTCTGTTAACGACTCCCCTTGGCACGAATTCAATTAATGATCTCTGTCTGACCTAATAAAAAATTTGGATATCTTTTCAGTCACAAAAATATTTATTTCGCCACAAATTTAATACATCGATACAACGTAAAAGGAATTTAGTATTTTATAGGCACACCTAATCTAGGGTTGTATTCATTTGAATCTAAAAAGGACTAAAAGGTAATTTACATGAGCGTTTTTTGCGTTGAATAATAATTTTAAGGTAGATTAGATAATCTATGTAATGTAGTACTTGGATTAAACGTATGCTCAAATTTGTGTATGACAAAATTAGCAGAAAGTAAATAGAGACTACGAGTATTATCAGCTTAATTTAAATCTCGGCGAAATATATCATGAATTCGTTGCTTAAAGCAACGAACTTTGTAAAAATCTGCCCAGTGGGACGTTTTAGTACGTCGTCAGCGCGAAATTGTTAATAGCAATAAAAGTTCCCTGCGACTTGACAACATTTACACGACTCGACGCTACAATGTCGCATGAGGTAAGTTTCTGAAGCGGAGACACTGAGAAAATACGCAAGCGACAGGGCATTATGTTTCCTAAACCTATTCAATAACTGTTTCGGTTTTATAAATTATAATTTTCTGACTAAAGCTTCTAAATAAATAAAGATATACAAACGAGTATAATTTCAATATAAAATTAATATTTTAGGAAATGCTTTTTGGCTTCAAGAAATCAGGATACAATCATCACACGAATTCTCCTTCAAAAACACCATGTCGCTATGCCATTTTTGTATTAAAACCTTATTATCTAAAACCTACTAGTTTGACAAAAACAAAGTTATGTTTATTTCATGTAAAATGTGCGTGTTATTGTTATTGCAACATTAGTAATTTAAGAGGAGTAGTAACGCCCCAGCCTTAAATGAGCCGGCGAATAATACTGAAAAATATATATGTTAATGTATATTGTCTTATTAATAATCTGAATGTTTGACTATCTTGTAAAAAAAATATATTGTGTCAAATTAAAATCACAAAATAAACTTGAATTGAACTCAAATAATGTTGCTAGTTCTATGATTCCTTCTAAAAAAGCAAGACAATATAGAAGCATCACGGGTCTTAAAGTATCTCGACTAACGAGCATGTTTACCAGGACAACATGGATTGTGAGCAGTGTTCAAACGGTTTCAGAAAATTCTTCCTTCATTATTGGTAGAGGCAGGCGGTAGCCGTCGCGTCTGCCCTTTATACCCCATCAATAATGCATGGCACATCGCGCCATTGAGAAAGTGCTTTGTGATCGCCATACTAATTCAGACCATTGAATCACTAAAATACTTCTTGTGAACCCCAATGTATGCGCATAGGGACAAATCAATTCCAGTTTGTATAAAAATGTACGATAGTCTATGCTATTTTACTATTCCTTCGGACACTTAAACGGTAACATGTGCAAATAAAGTATACTTACTCGTAATTTTAACGAACCTACTATATACCTATTTGTAATAAAATTAGTAACATTATGATTAAAATTACTATTTTGCACGCAAAAAGGTAATAAATGATATTACAATTCTATCGTAGCACCAAAAAATTGCCAACTGTCATGTCATGTCACACTATTTAGTATTTAGCAATTTAGCATACATATAACATAATGAATTATTTTAAGGAACCGAGGAACGTTATGCATGACATGACTGTAATCTAAGGAAGTTTGAAGAACTTAATTTCCAGTTAAATCTCACTTCTTTTATTAGCGAAACCGTTTTACGAGTTCGGCTTTCTATCAGTCTTCGTTTTTTGGTGGAATTTAATAGTACATTACTTACCAAGGGCGATAAAACAAATAATGTCTCAGATCGCAGGTATTTTACGCCCGAGCCGAAGGCAAGGGCGATAAATATGCGATCTGAGGCTTTCTTTATTATCGCCCGTGGTAAGTACAAAATTTTATGTCACCCCCTGGCCAGGAAGTGGCTTTTTTCGCGCGCGGAGCGTGCGATAATGGCCGCTTTATGGCCAGGTGTGACATAAAAACTATAAATCTACCCAACAAAAAACAAGGCCACTTAAAGGTTTTTTAGTCTTTATTACTTATTATTTACAACACACGAAACGTTCCAGCGGACAACAAAAACCTACGTAGCTTAGAAGACAATGTTATAAAATCCTGTTTCTTTCTAGATAAAATATAATGAAAAATCTTGAAGCTATTAAACGTTTAACTTCCTTTAAATCCCAGAATTTCATCACAGGAAGACAAATGTTGCAACAAAATCAGTTAGGTTACATCCGGGTACTATAGAAAAAAACCATACAAGATACCGTAAAGCACATTCATCCCTCGGGATGGCGAAGTACCCGGCTGGATTAATTCGTGTAATTTAAACTCCAATACCAGGAGAATACGAAGCTGAGCAGGTATTCAGCTCAGTGAGGGTGGAGGAGGGAGACGGAACTCCCGCCGCCCTCGGTGGTATGAGGGAGAGGAGGATATTTCATCGACTTCAGCTACAAGATGGCAGCAGTTTGCGGTTGATAGTTTATAGTTATTGCGAGCGAGTGCGACGTGTCCGGAGCGGCTTTATCACATTGTTAGCGTTGTTATCCGCGTCCACCAGATTAAGTGGAGATCACACTCGAGCCCCTGACTCGCCGCACCACTTGGACAATGGCTCCTGTAATGGCTCTGGCGTTTATGCGTTATCCGAACATTCAGAGTCACAACGAAAGCATTAAGAAACAGTGTAGGTATACTGTCAACATCTTCTATTTTTGACTTTATAATAATCTTCATTTCATAATTATAAGTTAAGTAACAAGTTTATTGACTTGATTAATTACGGAGTAAGGAAGCATGAATTCGGGCGAAGTCAAGGAACTTCTTCAACTTGGCCGCAACTTGGGAGATGATGTCGGAAAACACGTTTGCTTAGTTTACGATATATGTATCTACAAATAGACTTAAGTAAAATATTGATAGCGGAAATGTTCTCGCTTATTTGTGTTGCATTAAAGAGAAGAAAATTCATAAATAAAGTTTTAAAGTTAATGCCGTTTTAATTAAAAACAACAGACGAGCGAGGCAAGAAATTTATTCCCCCTTACTTCAAAGGGCCGAGAGGTGTCGCGCGTGAATAAATCTTGGCCGGAGTAAAAGTGGGAGCTGGGACGAGTCTACACAAATGTTGCAATTCAGCCGACCCGTGATCGATTGCTCTCCTTCTATCTCAAGTACAACATGTCTCATTTATAACTGTCATATTCAAAACGTTTTTCCACATTGAAGAATTTGTTCCGATAAAACTGGGCAAGCTCGAATCGCATAGCTATACACTATACTCTGGGTCATTAGATTTGTTGTAAAATAGTGATGGGAATAGTCTATAGCAATAATTAATCAATCCACTTGACATTCGCGAAATTATTTTATTAAATATTCATTGCGGGTATTTGCGGCTCTTAACTTCATGGTAGCAAATAATAATAAATGGGCAAAGACAATAATCATAACAAAGTAAATTAAAAATACAGCCTGGTGACAAACGGACGGACGGACAGCGAAGTCTTAGTAATAGGGTTCCGTTTTACCCTTTGGGTACGGAACCCTAATGATGAGAACTGAGAATATGTTATTAAATCTATAATAACATTAAACTTTTTCGATATACTGATATAAACACACACACACACATAAATGCTTAAAAAAAACTGTTGTTGCTGCTGTTCTTTTCATGCTTTTTTTTACAAAGACAATAGAAAAATTTTATGACTAAAAAAATTTGACAAGCTATTGTCACATAACTAATCATTGTAAACGAAAATTGTTTTATTGAAATATGAATAATTAAAAGATTATAGCTTAAAATCAATGCAAGGATTATTGTCTATAAATTGTTGGTAAGACTGTATTCGTTCATATAAAAGAGGGTGATTAAGAAGTAGGTAATGAAGGTAAATGGTTTGTTTGCATCTTTTCCAATTTCTATTGACCCAGACTACACGTGAATTCAGTGGAAATTACTGTTGTTTATAAATTTGATCTGATAAAAAATAGTCCAGGAATTAGTTCGCAGACGATTCTAACGTAGGTACTAGGGGTGCACAAAGTCGAGGAGATAAGCTAGGTAAGTGTCATGCCTCGGGCCATAAATCGAGCGGGCGAAGAATGCGTTAACTCTGATTTACCGACCTCCGTGTCAGCCGCGGCAGCGCCGAGAGAAACTGCTGTAGAAGCTATATTGAATATTTAACCTTCGAATAAAGAAACTTTACTCAAAGACCACTGCGGTTGGCGAACTTAGTCCCAACTTTAACACTACAAAGTTTAATCTGCACCGGAGAGGTACCTAATTGATTTTTAAATATTCGTTTTTGCGTTGTAAGTGATTTTACCTTTTAGAGCAGGTAGCAAATTAAATACGATTGGTGCAAAAAATGTCACGAACGGTACACAGAATGAAGGAGCCTGGCTGATTATTGCGAGAAATCCTGTACGAGATGTCCGAGATTGGCATCGTGACGTGATGGATCGCGCCGCAGCCGCACCGCCACGCACACACTAACGTAAACATGTGACCGCGGCCGCCAGCTTCCTCGACACGCTTCCTGCCTGATTACATTACAATATCAAAAGTAAAAACTTCATCTCCATTAACTTATGAAAGACTACACTAGTCAGATTTTCCAACTTGACATCCTCGAAAATTGCTTTTAGACAGAATTCAATTAAAACTTTATTAATTTCGTAAAGAAACGTCGAAGAAACTTCAATTCGTCGAAACGGTTACGATGTCAAAGAAAATTTAACTAATACAATTTATACAGAGATAAAATTTCAAACTCGAGGCGGTACAGATTCGAAGTAATTCCCATGAAAATACTCGAGGGACAAAACAATTTCTCGCAGAACTAATAAAACTGTGACGTAGAAAGAAAATAAAAGGAGCTATTTGTTCCTGTACTAGTGGATGTTATTAGTGAGAAGTGGGTCTTGTAATTAGAATCACGTTGACGGAGCGGCGCGGCCGGTCCCACGGCCCCCATACACGGCGTTTATTAAACCATTAAAACATACTCCTGGAGCTGGCACGCTCTAATAGCCGGCTCAGAGGGGAAACAAATTCGAAGAAAACAAATAGTCGAGCGGCAACACCGGCTGCGGCAGCAAATTAATAACAAAGTGATTTATTAAATCTCACACTGCACCACAAAGAGCAGCTCCCGGCGAAAGGGTGGGTGGCTTTAAAAACTTAAAAGCTGAATTATAAGCGGTTTGGATTCACTGAAACATTGTAGGTTTTAGTGCCGAGCGCGATGGTTCATAAAACATTTTCTATTCATGAACATTCTTCGTCGTCGTGTCTACTCCGATAGAGCGTAGAACTTAAAGAATTTTATGCTTCAAAACTGGAGTACGAACAATACAAACACGAAGACCTCTGGAAATATATTAAGGTGAAAAACGATCCTTTCGCTTTTAAATTCAATAAGACCCGAGTGATTAAACACGATCAAAGGATAATAAATCAATACAGAAGTGATGGCGAGTTGTCGAAATGTTTAACAACACAAACATTTAAGTAATTATAGCTCGGTCAGAATTGATAGAGTAGGTAAGACGCGAGTACCAGCAGCGAACCGAAATAAAATCAGTTTATTTTTACCACGAGTGCACGGCACGACCACCGCTGCGCCGAGATAATAAAATATTTTATTGAAGATATAATTACGTGAAAGAAGTCGGTCGGCGTCGCTCGCCTGTTAGATTATTTCTAGCGATTGCCCCAAAACTAATGGACGGATTTTATCTGCCGGATTAAACTAATTGCGTTTTGTAACATACAGCAATCCGTTCGAGATACATTATCGTGTTTTACCGCTCGCCAGTTTAAAGATACAACAGGGCGTGTGCTGGCAGCCTGACATGCGATTGTCATGAGGTTTTGTTTCAATTAGTCTGCTCAGACGTGTAAGATCGTCATTAATGTTCCCACGTCGCAGCCGGCGGGCTCCGCTAGGTAATCAGAGAATACTTAGCATCCCGGCTGCGTACACCGCGGCTCGACTCCCACTAGCAATTTCCTGGACGAGCCTCGATGCAAATGGCCGGCTCTTCGAGCGGAACTACCTCTTCGCTTTTTATGTCAGTCTCGTGTTTTAAACTGCACTTACGAGTACTCGCATCCTGCTTTGGCGTGCACACTAAAACAATTTGCAGGCTATTTGGGATTCCTTTTTGTGTTATGATAATTTCTTCGATTAAATATTAGACCGCGGTGGACGTTTGGCATAGTTCTATTAAACTACACCAATTTAGCGACCACGTTGGAATGTTTCGATTGGAACGGTCGATATGTTGCCGGGCAAATAAAAACGGTTTCACGAGTCCGTCGACATTGTTAGCCTGTAAATGCAACTATCGAAATACGCTTGAAATAATAGACCACAGAAAACCATTTGGATGTTTGCTTCAATCATGTTAACATGACAATCCTATAATTGGGACTGACTGTCAAATAAATAAAACAGTGGAACAATATTGAACGAATGGAATTGGGAGGCTGAACTCTTTGAAGCGGTAGTCTCAGTATATCTTTTTTGGTGTGATATTTTATTCTGTACGTAAATCTTGTGCCATTAGGCGGGAATATGTCGGCACTCGCCTGCGGAATGGAGGCTCGCTTGATGCTCCCGAGACAATAAAGGCGGCCATAAAGGCGTCGCCCGACGTGACTTTATCACGCTAAAATGAATCAATCAGACTCGGCCATTAACGGTTTACTCCTCTTTTATCGACTGTCTATCTAGGCTCGTAAGTCTCTTTTTAGGGTTCCGTACCCGAAGGGTCCAAACGGAACCCTATTGTTAACACTCATGCGTCCGTCCGTCCGTCCGTCGTCTGTCATAAAATTTTGTTCCGAAGAATTTTTCAACTTCCCTTTGACCTATGAACTTGAAATTTAGTGATAATGTTTATTATTACGTATATTTTACCAACAAATACCTACTACTATATTGATAAATCACATTTTTTTTAGGTTGTTTTGGAACCTTGAATGTGCGAAGTCCGACTCGCAATTGGCCGGTTTTTTTTCTGCACGAAACTCGAAAAAAGTTTTAGACGCACACCCACCCAATTGACAACATTTCATATTTTTAACTACTTTATTTTATGAACTAGTTAGAAAATAATTTAACTCATTATTTCATACAAAAAAAACACGTTGAAAAGTAGGTCATTCCAAAAGGGCGCAAGTAAAATATGACGTCATCTTCCCAACAAGAATCCAGAGCCACTCCAAAGCAGTGATTGTCTGTACTCTGTACTAAGGTCTCCCTGAATACAGCGAGGAAGATGACGTCAACTTTCGGTATACAATAATTTGCGATTTTTTTCAAAATTAACGGAGAAAAAAATCTAAAAAAATGTTTGTTTGTGTACTTCACACGTTTTTACCGAAATGGTTTTCGAATTAAGACTTTTGGAAATTATGAAATATTGTCAATTATTCTAAAACAGATAAAATTCACGAAGTCAAACATTTTTTATATACAATGACCAATGTGACACATCAAAATTATATATAAAAGGTGTATTACATACGAGCCATGCAGTAGTTTTTTGGTCCCAGACGAAATAAGGAAAATTGCGTGTTTCAAAATCTGTTATCGAAACAGGAATGTCCTTATTAGTTGACAGAAATTTATCATGTTACTGCTACATTATACATGTGACCTCATTCATCATTTACATCATTTAATAATTTTCATCTCATAGAATTGAAATAATCTTTTCTCAAAAATAGTATGAAATGTTCTCATAACATCTGTGAAGATAGTATCCGAAAGTGACTCATCCTGGATAGTTACCAGAAGTGTCCAGGAAATCACACCTACTGTCCAGGAAGTAAGTATGTAAATCCCATTACATATCATAATATTTGAATTTAGAACTAGAAGATAAAAGTTGGAAGTGATTGACATTAAAAAAAATATAGTACCATGGAGGTTGACGTGTCCGTATTGCACGATGTGTATTGGCGGGAAATAAATACAGTTCAATCATGTTTTTAACTATTTCGAGACTAATTTAGAAATTAACATGAATAGATTGAATGAAATTAAATACTAATAGTAAACATAAAATAAATACGATTTTATTTACGATTAATTAAATTTTTCTATTCTCTATAAATCTTTTATAAATCTATTCTATTGGGGTTGTGGCATAATATCAGTGTCCACAACATCTAGCTAAAAAAAGTTGCCATTGTATTTTGACGGGATTGACTTCATTACATACCTACAGTAAGAAGTATAATTGCTAAAAATGAGTTTAGATTAATCAGATTGCGATACATACACAGATCGCACTAGGTACTGAAAAAATTACTTCCACCCAAGTCTAAGGTGGTATTTGACCATTTATAAAAAGTTCATCAAATGGAAAGCGGAACATGAAAGTACAAGTTGGTCAGAATGCAGGTACTATTAACCGTTATTCATACCATTTGTTTCATTTTTGAGAAAAGCACTATACAAGCTTCGACCGTAAGTGCCATCCTGGCCTCGTATTATAGCCGGACCTCGCCTGCGGCTCGGCCGGCTAACTCATACTCGACCAGGATGGCTTACTTACTGGTCTCTGCAGTAATGTACTATTAATTTCTGTTAACATTTAAATTACAAATTGTATCCTTCCCTAAAAATGGCAACGTATCGAATAATGCAGTCTTCTTTGTGCATTTTAAGAAAGTTTTTTTGAGCGAGCGCAAGCGATGCTTCGCTCGCGATTTTTTTAAAGGGTTAAATGTTTATTCTCTAAAACAATTTCTATTTATAGATTATGTTTTTTAAATGCCGCAAATAGATCGGATAAAGAAACATTCACAAAACGAATACCAAGTTATTAATTGAAGTTCGGAGGTGAGCTGATAGGTGGCGCCGGCCGGCTATTGGTAATTTGGTACTAAATAAAATGATGTGCACACCAGCATCTGACATGTGAAATCAAACCTAGTTGAGAAGAGTTAGGGCACAATTTTACTTGTACTGAATGAAATTTAACGATAACCAAAATGGTCTCAAAATAGTTTGAATTTATTTCAAGTGTAAAATATACATTTTATATTAGTAAATACGACACATACAATGTGTGAATTTGCTTGACTCATTTCTATACATTTAGCCAAAATAAATTGAATCCAAGATACCTACTTGCATAATAAGTTCCCCGAACCAAATATGTTTGAAGTATTTGCCAAACTTATGAACAAATGTAAATTGTGTACGAAAACGTGTACCTATTATTAAATAATAGGGTAAAAAGTGCAACATTGTTGTAAAATTTCTGGCACGGACTTGCAAAAGTTTTAGTTTATTGTGAGCGGATGTTCGTGTTATTATGGTAAATAAATCTTTTGTTTAACTTTTAGAGGGTTTTTCTTCGTGTTTATTTCCAATTTTGTTGCATAGCGAGAGTATAAAAGGGAATTCGAAGTAACTATAAATGTGTAAATCTTTTCGTAAATGTAGACTGTCTTCAGCACAATATATACATGTAAGTACCTATTAAAACAATTTCTTAATACTATTTAATTTGGGAATAATGTGCTAAACTTACAAACCTGATGAACACATAAAGTCATATTTACTAGGTAGATATACATACATACACTAATGATAATGATCATAGACTAATACCTGACAACCTCGGTCGTTTCTTAAACATTGTAATACTTGTTAACGTATTTATATATATACATACACTCTCAATCAGTTCGCCATATAAATATGAGAATAAAAGGCATAAATGAGATAAACTCAACATTTCGACACTTAAAAAGTACAAACAATAATAGCAATTCGCGTCGCGAGTAATAAGCGTTAATGTTGCAAGTTAACCTTAATGTAGGCCTAATGCTTCGGCCGGTGCTTTTACGGCTGAATGGAGACACGAGGCCGTCAATTAAACGACGTATATTCATTATTGTATACAACTTCTATTATGCCATTTTAAAACTAGCCATCAAAGCCACGACAATGCCTCGGAAAAAATATGCATATATTCTGGAGCGTATGTCTTTGAATTACGATTCAAAGCATTATTTTCGAATATAGTACTTAATACAAGTGTTTTTATGTTGCCGGTTCGGAATTAGGTAACCACAGTTCACACGCATCAACTCAACAACAGACACGTTTTCATGCTCCACAAATCACAATTGAAGTCAAAACCGTTAGTTATATACTTAACTTGACTATTTCGAGCAGAGTTGTATAATGCGATAAGTTTATCCAATCACAATAACTCCAATTGTGTCTTGCAACTTGAAAACTTCGAAAGAAACACGGCCAAAGGTTTTTAGAAGATTTTGTTACACTTGATATTTAGTTTGTGTTCGGGTGTTTTCTAGTCTATTTCCACCAACATCCCTATAGAAAAACTTGGCAAGCCGATAATTAATCACAATAATTAAGACTATAACTCAAACCCTTAGATTGCAAGTCACGTATTAACCGCCTAGCTCGCCATGCGTGTACTTATACTGTATACGCGTTGAAAATTGAAACATGGACGCTAAATCCTTACGGAAACACTTTGGCAATACTGCGCAAAGCACTTAGCACCGTCATGACAAGTGCTAACGCAAGCTAAATGTTGGTTTGTTTAACCAAATAACACTTGGAACATGACTGTTGAAAATTGACATCTTGAAATTGATATTGGAATTTAAATAAGACTTGTGCCATAGCGACAGACCACATTCTCAGTCTTCCGTACATACAAACACAGAAACAGTTTTAGCATGAAATCGTACTCGTAGCTAAGTTAGATTTGGTTGCACAAATACCTAGTTAATGTTTGTAAAAGCGCAAAAATATTTACGCTGTGCCTCAAACGCTCGTGTGCCAAGCGGAGTAATATTGTACGTACATAGGTACACGTACAGGTAAAAATTACTTTAAGTTGAACACTTGACATATTCTATTGGATATTCTACTTTAATACTAGAGAGTTTCTATTATTACATACACAATGTCAATGTCTTAAAATCGTATATTTGTAATAGAATCTCTTTTACAGTAGCGTTAATAACTTTGCAATGGAATAAGAGCATACGTCACGTCAGTGTCGAACACAAACTTCAAAGTAATCGTACTGTATAACTTTGCAGAAAATAGAGAACTGTATATATTGTGTTTAGTTCTAGGATTCCACGTAAGCGATTTTACAGACATTAAAGCGGCACATGTGTGGCAGAATGCGGCCGTAATGCCTTGCACAACGCCGATGAAGTCCACACATGTCGCGCAAACAGAGCAAAACCTCACCTGCCGCCAACGAGTCTTACCTGCAAAAGATAAAAACACTCCGTTAAAATGGTGTTTATTAACAAAACGGAAACACTGAATTCATTTCATCGCTTGTTTATTTGCTACGTTAATTTATGTGACCGCCTTTGTGCCGTTGAAAGGTTTAAAACTAATTTTAATTTCTGTTTCAAAAGCATGCAGATGCAAATTTGTAAACTCGAAGTTGGAATTACATATTCCGTTTCAGGCTTCTGTATAACGAGAAAGAATCTGGAAATTCATTTGTTTTATTTCGATTTAAGATGCAATATATAAAGATAAGAGTTATAAATTCAAGTGTAATGGATTCAATAGAGTGAGACGAATCGAAGATAATCAATGGGAAGGGGAAAAAACTAAAGATATTTCATTTCACTGGTGAACAAAGGGTTCAATTAGTGGTAACATAACACAGTACACATATAATACATTAAACACTGTACTTAAGTTAATACTGTTTATTTCCGTGTAATCATAGTACTCCAATAAGCTCGGAGAGGCTATTATTCGCCAGAGAACGAAGAATTTCAATGCTTTTATTAAAATGTTTAATGACGGTATTATCGCAGGCGTTATCGCTAACTTAGCGAGCGACGAGCGAATACAGCGCCCACGGTTACACGGTTACGAGTAGCGTCCGTCATTTCCGAATAACCACAGAAGATTCGACTAACTGTACCTAGTCATTCGTTACGTGCGTTTTACGTTTGTGCCACCATGTACATTACATTAGCTCGAGCACAGGTTTACGACTGAAGTGTAACGTTAGCCACCACATACATCCACTGTCTGGTCTAGCGGACCCACGCTGGGAGATTTATTTTCAATCAATTTACAAGCTTTAATAATTGAGCATTACATTAAAAAGCTCGAGTCATTATAATAAATCAACTCGAATGTTCATGTCGAGAGAAAATTAAGCAGTAAATCGATGAACCGGACCGCGACAACTCGTGCTTCAGTTTCGTCGCGTCAAAAATGAGCGAGCGATAGTTCGGAAATGCAGGAGCTATCGAAACGAGCAACGTCGATCGGAGGGGGCTGGGGTCCATCAATAGAGGCAATCGAGTCGCCGCCGCGGTCGGCGAGCCAATTACTGCGCGTCAACAGTGATTTACGATATAATGGTCGCGGCCGACGCCTACATTGTTTAAATGCCTCGGCGAGCGAGCCGTCCGGTCCGCGGTCCGCCCGACCGCGGCAAACATCCACCTCTTCGCTAGACAAATACACCGAGCACGAGTAACAAAACAACGTCCCACTTTACTCGACGGCTGTTGACTTTTCTCTACGACCATCTAATGTTCTGTGCTCCGTGATATTTTAATCTCTTTCCAACAAAGCTTACGTCCAATTTGTAAAGCGATGTCACGGTCGGTCTATCATCAATCAGCCGTTTGGGTATTGAACTGAAACGTTACGCAAATTGCCTGAACCGACAAATAGTTAATTTACTAAATTCATCGAACATTATCTTCGGCATAAGTGGGCTCGGTACCAAAAATGTAAGTGGGGCGGTAATTCAAAGTCAATTAAGTATAATTATTGATACAACTACCCGCTATTAGTTTTTATCGGACGCCGCGGGCATAAATGACCAACATGTACGTTTTTCTGCGGTGGGTAGGCAAACAAATCACACGACATATTTTGGTAGAGCTATTATTTTAATGTTAATTATTAGTTTTTTTACAATTTAAACAAATATTTTCACTTACATGTGATATTTAACACCTCACTGCCACCACCAGCTGTTATCACCACTTTTTTCTGAAATACTTTGGCACAACCACATAGAGTCCAAAGGTCGCAAGATTGCAAGTCACTATAGAAATGGACCACTTAGCACAGCTGCAGAAGAGCATTGATGAAATGAAGGACATATTCTCCTCAAGAATGGCTACATTTGAGAGCTCTATGGCCACCCAAGAGGCCGGCGCTGGCTCTATCACAAGTGAGTACACAGATTTCAAAAACTTAATCTGGAGCGCAGTGGAGAGCCTTCAGTTGCAGATGGGTTTGGTGCAAAGGACCCTTGAGGAGATGGAGACCCGATCCCGATGCAACATCCTGCTACTGCATGGCCTTCCGGAGGCCGTTAATGAAGATACTTCAACCATAGCCACAGATATCCTCCAACAGAGCCTGAGGATTGAAGATGTGTCGTCACAGTCCTTCCTGGCCTGTCACCGTCTTGGTAGGGCACGTGCGGATTCGAAGCCTCGGCCGATTCTTCTGAAGTTCGCCTGCCAGAGGACCCGGGATGCAGTTTGGGCCGCGAAGAAGCTGCTCAAAGGCTCAGGAAGAACTATTTCCGAGTTTCTCACTAGCACTAGACATGCCGTTTTCCTGGAGGCCCGCAAGGAGTACGGTGTTAAGGGTAGCTGGACCAGCGACGGCCGCATTGTGGTCCAGTGTCACGACGGAGTGCGCCGGAAAGTGACGACGCTTGCCGAGCTGCATGCTTTGCCTGCGTCGAAGGCTGATGCGGAGAACGTGGGAGCGAATGCAGGGTCAGCGGCGCCTGCAACAAGACCTAAGGTTGCGCCGCCGCCCGCGCAGACGAGTCGACCCAAGCCTCTTCGCTCAGACAACGGCCGGTTCGCGAAGAAGTAACTGTGGCTGAGTGTTTTGTGTTAACAAGCTATGTTTATGTTAGTGAATCGTCTCATTACCTATTTAGTATTGTGTTTCCTAAATCTAATTAGCGGTATTCGGAAAACTAACATAACAGTTGTCAACTTGTCACTGTCACTTCATGTTTTTGACGTTGCGTTTTGTTATTGCATTTATGTGGAGTATTTTTCCGCTTAACTTACTATATCTTTTTTTTTTTTTTTTTCTAGTTCTGTTTTTGTTTGTTTCTATTGTACTTAAGATTTTCATTGTTTTGTGGTTGTATACCAGCTGCTGGCGAGCAACTGAGGTGCTTCGTTTATAGTTTTAAATTTGTAGGTATTTTTTTTTTTTTAAATTAATTTACAAATATTTTTATATTTTATATATATTATATACTTAAATATTATCCAATTATACTCACATGTCAGACGTATTTAATGCCAGTATAGACAGCGAATTCTTCTCTCTATCTTCATCAACTTTTTACGATTCCTTGAGTGATGCTTCAGATATGCCTGACCTGGGTGACAGGTTGCATGCCACTTTTAATCCAGCCGTAAAGAAATTTAATGTCGTTCATATTAACGCGCAGAGTATCCCGGGGCACTATCATGAACTTCTTAACACTTTCGGCTCCGCTAATAACATACACGCGATTCTTGTTTCCGAGTCATGGCTTAAACCTTCTCTTCCATCGACACATTATCCTTTACCAGGCTACTGTTTGTTTCGTAACGACAGGACCGGCACTAACAATGGCGGATCGGGAACCATCCGTGGAGGCGGTGTTGCAATCTATGTCAAAAGTAACCTTGCTTGCCAGGTAGTCTCTCAGTCACCAACAGTCTACTCGAACTCTCCTGAGTATCTTTTTCTTAATGTCACTCTGCACCATACCAAAATACTTCTTGGCGTTTTTTATAGCCCGTCGTCTCATATTAATTATTTTGATAGCCTTCATAGTACTCTAGCTGACTTGACTCCACAGTTTGACCATAGCGTTATAATGGGCGACTTTAACACCTGCTTGCTCAAAAACGACCATCGAACTTCTAAACTCCAATCTCTTGCTACTTCTCTGAATCTAAGTATTCTACCTCTTAATGCTACCCATTTTCCGCATAACGGTCCCCCTTCGCTTTTAGATATTATTTTAACCTCTTCCCCAGACTTAGTCTCATCCCATGGTCAGTTTAACGCTGCTGGATTTTCAAACCATGACCTAATCTATGCATCTTTTAATATTCGTCCTCCAAAAAAAAAGCACAAAATTATCATGCGTAGGAATCTGAGGGACATAGATCTGCAGGCGCTTCACGCAGACATCTCTTGTGTCGATTGGCGTTGTATTGACAACCTTGTGGATATAGATCGGAAGGTAGGGGCTTTCAGTGACATATTGCTTGCGATCTTTGATAAGCATGCGCCGTTAAGACCGATGCGTGTTAAGCACTATCCTGCTCCGTGGCTCACACCTGAAATTAAGGCGCTCATGGCAAGACGTGATAGGGCCCGTGTTAGCTTGCGTCGTGACCCATCGGATATAAACCACCGGAAATACATTTCATTACGTAGTCGCTGCAATAAGACCTGCAGGAACGCTAGACGTCGCTATATCCACAACTCTATCGAGGAATGTCCTCCTGCCAAGCTGTGGAAATTCTTGAAATCACTTGGGGTGGGCAAATCTCAGCAAAATCCTTCTAGTGTTCTTGACTTAGACGCTATCAATATCCATTTCAGTTCCTCGCCGGTTACTCTTAATCCTTCTATCAAACAATTAACCTTATGTTCTCTTGCCAACACCTCACATCCCAACGTTCCCCCGTTTGACTTTTGTGACATTTCACCGCAAGAGACACTTGCTATCCTTAAGTCTATTAGGACGAAGGCCGTTGGTGAAGATAACCTTGGCGTGGATATGCTTATGCTCGTGGCGGATTTCATTGCTCCCATCCTTTCTGACATCCTTAACTTTTCCCTATCCTCAGGCACTTTTCCGTCCTTGTGGAAAAATGCCCAGGTAATACCTCTCCCCAAAACCTCAAGTCCTTTACTGTTTTCTGAATATCGTCCCATATCCATCCTACCAATACTATCGAAAGTTATTGAGCATTATGTCAATCGCCGCCTCCTTTCCCATCTCAATAGGCATTCTTTGCTCAACCCTTTCCAATCTGGATTCCGCCCCGGGCATAGTACCGTCACCGCTTTGGTGAAGGTCACCGATGACATTCGCCTTAATATCGAACGTCAGGAGCTCACAGTCTTGGTTCTCCTCGACTTCAGTAGCGCCTTTAATACAGTGGACTTTGATATACTTCTGGGCTTGCTTCAATCACTCAATGTCTCTCAAAATTGTCTCTCATGGTGTCGTAACTACCTCTTTGGCAGACGCCAGCGTGTTAGGGTCGATGACAAGATGTCCGAGTGGTGCGAACTCTCCGCTGGTGTCCCTCAGGGAGGGGTGCTTTCTCCGCTCCTGTTTTCGATATTTATAAATGGTATCACTGAATCACTGAGCTCATCTTATCATCTTTATGCAGATGACCTGCAGATCTATGCAGCGGCTGGTATTGATGAGTTTCCGTCTCTAGTTAATAAGATTAATAGCGATTTGGAATCTATTCGGTGTTGGGCGTCTAACTACGGTCTTAAAGTAAATGCTAAAAAATCGCAAGCGATTGCCATTGGTAGCCCTTACTTTGTAAGCAAGCTCTCGGATATGGTGTACCCTGACGTCACTTTTGATGGGATTAGTATCCCTCTCACCTCCACTGTCCGGAATCTGGGTATCACTGTGGACCAGACGCTCTCCTGGGCTCCCCACGTCGCCGAAGTTGGTCGAAAAATGTTTGCCTCCCTCCACTCCCTAAGGCGACTTCAAAATTTCCTTCCCTTGCAAACTAAGGTGACCCTCGCTCAATCCCTCTTAATTCCCCTTTTGGACTATGGTGACATTGCTTTTCTAGATGTCAATGAGGAACTGCTGGGTAGGCTTGAGAGATTACAAAATGTCTGTATAAGGTACATATTTGGCCTGCGTAAATACGACCACATCTCTGATTTCCGCACACAGCTCGGCTGGCTACCGATCCGTCGGCGCAGAGATGTGCACATCCTGTCGCTACTTTTTAACGCTCTCTTCAGTCCTACTTCCCCCCCTTACCTGACTGAAAGATTTACGTTTATGGCTGTTGGCAGCGGTCACCGCTTGAGGTCGAGTGCTAACCTCACACTGGCTATACCCTCTAATAAGACGCGCACCTATTCGAGGTCTTTCACGGTGCGAGCCGTCAAGTTGTGGAATGGTATACCGTTGTCGCTTAGGCAGTCCCAGTCTGTGGCATCATTCAAGGATAAGTTGAAAAAGTTGTGGCTCTCCAATGACACGTGATTTAATTGGATACATTTTATATATATTATTTGTATATATATGGATATATATATGTATATATATTATTATGTATTAAATATATATGATTATTATATGTATTGTATTATATTAGGTAGTTTGTAGATATATATATATATAGACTTTGTACACGTGTTTGTCTATCTTCTGGTTCCTGTCTCCACTCAATTGCTCAAAGGTTAACTGGAAGAGATCCCTTTTAGGGATAAGTTCGCCTTTGTACCAAAATGTCCTTATTTGTTTGTATTTTTTGTGTTTTTTTTTTTGTGTACAATAAAGTTATTACATACATACATACATGTTGTAATTAAGTGTTTAATTTATAAAGGAACAGAGCAAACTGGTTTTACCAAAAATGGAGGGTCGGATAACTGGTTGTACTTACAAACGGAATATGTCGTCGACAAAACAAAATGTGGAAAGTTAGAAGAGAAAGGTACATTTGTTTACTTTATGCTCACTACGTGTAGTAATGAATGCCAGCAGTTACTGCTAGACATACCTAGTCCGGTTTCCAATCGGGCAACTTATTTTGCGCGGAGCATCCATTATTCGTTAAACAAAGATGACACCGTTACTCTTCTATCAAAAGCTCTTCGTGACAGATCACGAGTTGCCTCGAAACAAGCGTAAGCGTAACTCATGACGCGCGATTTATCGCTCATTTGATCTCGGTTACTGTTACAATTCGCGACGCTTGCAATGCAACCCCGAAGTGCAAAACCCGTTGTTTTTTTGCGTTAACTCGATAAACAAATTCGATTCTGTAAAATGACCGGCCGCCATGTCCGGCGTGGTTCTGAGAAGCACTGGGTTTCGGTGTCTCATTTTATTTTTTGTATAAATCATTGGACGTGCACGCGATGTGACGTGCCCGCTAGCAGTTGCGGCGACTTGGCGATTATTCACGCGATTTCAATTATCTATCGGGCAGGCTATCTAATTACTGCGCGTATAAAGAGTGAAGCGGCCGAGGCATGCTTCAAAAGGTTTATGCTCGCCAGGTATTTCATGAGAACTAAATGGGGTATGCGTTCGGTATTTTCATTAAAGAAGCCGTCTCATTAAAGACGTGCTCGGCGTTTCGGCCACTTCTGTTAGCAATTAACGCGGTGTACAAGTTTTCAATCCGCTTGTCTGCTCGCGCCAACCGCCTGACAAAACGTATGATAACCGTCATATTCCGCCCCATTTGCCGCGGGATATTGCTCCTTGCACATTCCCTCCCGCAACTAGCAATATTTCACGCCAACCAATACCGAAATAAGTTCTTTATGTAGGAACATTTACGAATGTTGACGGACTCGATTGACAATAAAGAATTCCAAGCAGCTGCTCTCCGAATGAATAATAGATTTCTGTCAACCATTAAAATGGAGGAACTGTACGCTCAGCAAATTAAAACTTTTTGCTTATAAAATACATAATTCATCATTGGCTATGAAAATGTCAGACAAGACCTAGTAATGAAACTGTCTTGGGTTATTAAATAAATTAAGGTTATGTCGTGCTAATTGAATGTAGTTGTGATGTCTCGCGTAGCTGAGTACAGTCGTGCTAATATAAAATAAAATAAAATGTAAAATGGCTAAAATGGATAAAATGTATGGATAAAATGGCTCGTGTATATTGTACACACATTAGAGTTAAGTCTTTTTAGAATAGCACAGCAGAATAACGGTTCAGCGGAAGTCGGTAATTATAAAAACGTCTCTACTCCTCAACGCGACGGGGGTAGACGTGATAAGAATGCCCTCCCTACATTTGCATGCATGTTCGTTAATTGTTAAAGCGCCCTGCCTCGGACGTGGCCCTACATAAATAAGCAATTAAGTCAATTTGCTCCGACATGCACAGAGTTTTTATTTCACATTTATCCGATACGAGCCTGTCACATCGACCTCTATAACTATTTAGCGTTGTTTGCAATTGTGCACTTTATTTAAAGTACGGTGCAGTTGAATTTGCATTTCTTCGATTGAGCGAGATACGATAGAAAACTGGCCACTATTCGGGCAACAAGCTGCTAAAAAATAAAAAGATGTTATTTTTGAACGAAATGCGCATAGACGCGAGCAGACGCGATCATTTTAAACCGAATGCGCCCGGGATTGCCCGGGATCTGGTCGCTTGCTTGTCAACAAAATACAACGTGTATTTGGCTTCGCCTCAAAGCTATTGGAATGGAATGGCGTCCAGATTTCTGCGTAAAACTGTTTCAGAAATAGATGCGTTCGGTTGCGTGGGATCAGGGCGTCAAAATATTATGGAAGCGCTAAATTAAACTCAGAGTTACACAACAGTTCACTGCATAATTACTTTAGCAGCTTGTACTGTTTTGTATATCAAAGGTAAATTATGTGAAGTAATGAAATACACTTGCCTTTCGAGTCCCAAGTTAGGTTATTGATACCTATTGGCTTCTGCCCCCAACTTCCAAGGCCTGTAATGTCTGTATTGTCATTTTGATCTGCAAGCTATACTGCTGAAAAGTTTCATTAAATTAAAGTTCGTTTATTGAATGTATTTATTTAATGATTTATTTATTCAGTATACTCGTAACATGGGCGAGAGTATTTACATTTCATTAACAGTCTTTATGGTATTTGATGCATCTGGACAACGACGATTTATTACGTGAAAGAAAAGCAAACATCCGCACAAACTTTCGCTTTTAGGATTACAAGTAGGATTTATGCCTAGGAAATTACGGCACTTACGTCCTTTTGTTTGGGAAAGGCAGTTTTTCAGGGATAACCAAAGCAGTAAGACCTGCCTACCTTGTTCAAAACTATTTCCCTTGAAATTATTTACCTATAAAGCTATTAATATACAGCATAAGCAATCAATTACTTTCAAATAAAAACTATTTTCCGTGAAAGTATTATATATTTTTTTTATTCTTAAAATTCTGCATATAACATGGCCAGTAGAGTGTGAATTGCGTACAACTTTCTCAATATGTATATTTCCCATGGCTCAAGGTTTCAATCCTGGGGAAGGACATAGGATACTTTTTATCCCGGAAATCATCCCTTAAGGAGGTGGAAGTCTGTATCGAAGAGTGATAACTCGGTAAGAGCCTGAAATAAAGGAATAGTAATAAAATTCTAACGCGATGACTGAGTTCTACGCAGACCAAGTAACGGGCAAAAGCAAGTAGGTATATAAATTTGCATTGGTAATTCAAAGTCAAGACTTCGTTATATGTATAATTTTTAATGTGTACGCTTTAGAAACTTCGTTAATTTAAATTCGCTATTATAGAATTTACTCTGTGTAAATTTATAAATAATTGGAAGCCCTAAATGTGTTGCAGACATTAATACACAATAGCATTAGCATCACAAAGAGGTATTAAATTTATTTCAAAAGCCTCGTCCCGTCAGACTTTATTTCTATCAAAGTTAATACTTTGCACAGAAGTAAACTCAATTATTGTGGGAATAACGAAGCAAATGTATACTCATTTTTGATCTACTCGTGTAGATTTTCTTCGTTATAAAGATTAGAATGTGAAATATGCGGTTTTCCCAAGTTGGCAGTAAAAAATCTCGTGGCTGCCTTTTTTTTGTACAGATTTCTTTCAGTTTGGCCTCTTCTAAGGCCAGTTACTTTTTCGTGAGAGCCGCTCAACAAGGCCTATGGAGCCATGATGAGGTCAAGAAAGGAGAAGGGAAGCAGAAACTTAAGAAGTTGGTGAATTGAAAAAGAAAAGTAAAAGACAAGTAAAGAAAAGCCCTCTCTCGTGGCTGGCGTGTGCTAAGAAGCTCTCTGCGTGTCTGACGAACCGAATGATCTCCCAGCTTTGCGGCTCAGCGGACGAGCCGAAAACCACCTAAACCTAACAGGGACGCAGCGCCCTAAAGCTGGCTCACTGCGCACACAAACACACACCATGACAAATCGATACCGGCTCCACCCGTCCCATTCAGGGAATGAATTTTAATTATTCAGAGCGGGATATCAGCGTGCCATCTTTAACAAACAAATTACATATGCGCACCCAATAACGCGATACAGGCTTCTGGGCCACCGAGCTTTCAATTATAACTTGGCGGGATAAGCGACGCGGGTCGGATTGTAATTACCCCAGACCGATGTCTGCCGGTACCCGCTCCACCGGAATTCACTAATTAGTTCGACTATGTCGTAATTATGAGCTCAGTCAAATCGTTAACGTATTTAAAGCTCTTGACGCGGCGTGTTTAACAAACATTCGCGATGATGAATAGACTACTGAATAAAATCTCCGAACAGGATGTCTTCTTTTTCCTACACAATCATCTTTCATTATTAATGGACTGTGTAATGATTATAAAGGACATATAAACACGATGATAAATCATTATCGATAACAAGTTTCGATCTAGAAACAAAATGTTAACTCGGAAATACTGATCTGCTAAAACAGATCGTATTTACGCGAGAACAATAGGCCATTGTCGAACATCAAACAACGACAGTTTACTAATCCTGTAAAGCTAAAGCGCGGAGGTAAAAATAAAACACTCGAAAGGATAAATGATGCGGCAGGCGCCGAACAAGGCATCTAAGACGGGTGCGATCCCAATCATCTACCCTAAATGCCGACACAAAGTAAGAAAGTAGGGAACGTATAAAACGTCAAAGAGATTGAATATCGATTGTCGACTCGACAGCAATCTCGGTGGAGAGAGGAGCAGAGGAGAAGGGAGGCGACACTTCCGACCGCCCGCGACAATTTATGTTATTGGCACCGCTGGCCGGTTATACGGGACCCTCGCGTGTAATTGTTAGTTGGAACACAGGATATTGGGGAATTAAACGAGAGCGGTGATTGATTAAGCGGCGATAACGATTATGGGCCCGGCCGCGCGACCCCGAATGAGATATCGAGATGAAACGGGGAGATACCTCGAATCAATTTACAAAATCCTCGCGGTAAAAAGAAAGTATATCAACGCTCGCACGTTCTCGGCTCCGCGGAAATAAAAACATGGAGCAGCGGCAGTCGCCCGTTTACAGATTAAGCCGAAAGATCAACAAATATATTTTAATCCGACCCAACAGCGCTCTCGGCGCATTTCCGGCGGCAAAAACTCGCTCCACGACACATGGGCGAGAAAAAACCGAGTTATTATCTTAAGTCGAACCCAACAGAACCCATTAGTAAACAACACGGGCACAAAAGAGGGCAAAATAGCGGCTTAATAAAAAAATGTAACAAAAAATCGGCTTTTGATCCTCGGCTCCCCTATATTGTATTTGTGAGGGTTTTATTAGTCGGCAAACTGGTCCAGCGACTCCATTTGAGCCCGATTGCAGCGTGCCGAGAGCTGTCGTTTTTTCATCGCCACGTCGAAGCGTAGCTACATGTGCATTTTGCGCATCTTGATCGTGTTAGATATAGTGTAGTGTAGTTCGCTTCTATGGATTCCCATTAGCCGCTTCGCCGTTATACTGTCGCAAAATGACCGCAATAGAAATAAGTAGTGCCAGTTACGTAAGGGGCCAGGGTTTATCGTCGAAAAGGTTTATGGCGGATCTTCACATCACAGACGCAATTTGGTCCCTCGGAAGCTCATAATAACAGTCGTTCCCCCTTTATAAATTCCGAATTACTGAGACAAATCTGCTCCCCATGTTTCCCTCAAGCAAAACTTTCCACTCGAACAAAGAGCCCAGGTAGGTACACGCCAGCTGCGGATTATACCTCCGCCGACAAAACAACCAACACGTCGCGCGACAAGTCGGGCCCGTCGTCCGACTACAATCCACGCCCGCCGCAAAACACACCCGACTAACTAAACTTAAATGGGTTTATGACAACTCAGACACCGGACTTTTATACACACGAAACTACACTGTTATTCCTCGGAAGATGAATAGATTATTACTGTTTAAAAAATTAGAAATAATTATAAACACTCGTTGGCCAAACATTTCCATTCCAATCTGATAGCGGATGAAATTACGAAACCGTTAAACATAACAGTACGCGAGTAAACAGGCTAGCTGAAGCTCGGTTAATTCAATTGAACATAGAGGAAGCAGATTATATCTAATTAATGTTAAATCAATTTAACGTGGAGGAGTTGATATTAATAACAGTCTCAGTTCATGACATAATGAATGAGGACGTAACAAACCGCAGCGAAGTAATGCGAAGCGGAAATAATAATGGCATTTGTTAGAGCAGCGGCTGTCGGCGCCGCGGGCCGGCCCCACATCCTAATTACGCCAATAATAATTACACAGTACAGTAGTCGCCAGCTGCTGCCTCTATAGCTACTATCCACGCTACCTCGCAGTCGAGCACTCTGTTGGTCTTTTATCAAGTGCTCCTCTTCTCAATTTGTATTAAACCTAGTATAAGATTGAGAAATAACTATGTACAAATATCATGCGTCAATGACATTAAAATATTGTAGTGCTATTACGATATGATTTATTATAATGACAAGTATAATCATATCATCATTTCTTTCCATCGCCATTGTCTACTTCACGTTACTAACTGAAATAATATAACAGTAAGTCGTTGTAATTACTGCGATTCGTCTCAGACCGTCTTTATTACAAAAGCATTATCCACAAAGGCAATTTATATTTCAAATCAATTATTTGAGTAGGTAGAAACATTACTTAAAACATTTCACGAGCAATAGTCGAGTTGCAACGCTTTACTAAAGGCACTAAAGCAATAACGTTTTTGCGAAATGAATGATGATACGCCAGAGGCAGGTAACGCGATACGTCCGTTCCGGCGAATAAATAAACTCGTTGAAGCGAAAAATTCATCAGAATTTATCATTCATGATGGCGTTGGTTTATGCAATAACATTTCAAATTTCCGATATATTTCCCCCTTGTGCCAATCAGCGGCGTATCATTCTGGATATGAATAATGACAAATTAAATAATGCAAATAAAATCATCGTTTGTGAACCCGTTTTGCACGCTTCATTAATCCCCTATTCGTTATACAACTATTTGGTTATTCGAATGCTGAAGCGCTATTCGATTCGATTTCCTGGTCGTGTTTTAAATTGCGAATTCAGTAAGGGTATGGTTGAGTGGTCGGGGTTCGCGGAAGTCGACTCGTGGTCTCCGCGACCGCTCCGCCAGTACTACCTATTTACACCGGTTACTTTAATGTAGTGAGCCCTCCGATCAGACGTAGTAGTAACGGTTATCGGGGCCCAGTTATAGCAGCGACTAGCGGTTAGGTAGAAGGTTGTGAATCTCAGTCCTGATCAGCAGCCAATCGACATGCAAATTTATTCAGAGCGATCAGTGTAATCGCCGCAGCGCTGTTAACCTCATTCGCGACACGCGGACACCGCGATACCGATCTTATTAATACACTGCGATAACACGTGTAATTATAATAAATTGATAGATAATTAGATACATCAAATTGTTTAATTACGCGCTATGGATTAATTCACGTTAATTAATCGGCTCAAGCAGCGCCGGGGAATAAGCTGCTTGCACCAAATTACGCAGTTAATAGCCGACGAGATTTCATTTCAAATTCAATATCACGTACCTTTAAGCAACAACAAAAATCAAAGTATTTTTTGGTATCCGTCCCGCGAACCCGTCGGCTTCAATCTTCAATAGGCGTATTAGCGACGAAGGGAATTTAAACTCGTTTTATTGACGAGGGGTCGCCCCTTATTTGAAATTCGCTCGTTATAATAGTGTATTGTGCGATAGATTAAGCATTAATACAACTGACAATGGTCATGAGTTTATAGATTTTGTGTGAGGGAGGTCAGTCGATAATGATAGCGGAGGCGAGCGAGATACTCGAGCGATGGCGGAAGCTATAGTGATCAAAGAGACGAGAACAATGGAAGGAATCAATCGCAGCTGTGAAAAGGGTTGTTAAGGTTTGAAATGCACAATCACGTCACGGACGCGCGGGAGGGCGTCGGGGGCTCAAATTGATATCTCGTCTTAATTATCACGCTTCTCGCACAAACTTTTCCAGTTAGGGTAGCGAACGTTAAATTGATTTTACAAGAACTTTAGAAATTTTTAGAGCCCTTGACAGTGATTAATGAAAGGAATTTCGGAGACGGGTGATGTGTTCTCTCCCCTCGCCGCGAGCGAATACTTAATGACTAGAAAAGCAAAGGGACGCGCCCTTTTCTTATATTGTGCGGTTTTAGCAAATATATGAATCGCTTTCATACAGCGCCATAATTTAATGCTGTCGTAAAATATTGTGGTAGTGTGACGGCTTATATTATCTACTGGAGCAGCTGTTGTTCACGATGAAAACTCACACACGTCACACGGCATAATTTAATGTGGTTAAAACATGATGAGTTGATGAGATCATAAGAGCGGGTCTAGTTTGCATAAACCTTTGGCAATATTCGCCTTCACGTCGACATGATTAATGATGTGCATCGTGAACGTGCAATAAATATGCATTTGTTAGCTGCGCAAGACGTTGCAGGTACGTGATCGAGTTGGCCGCAAGAAGTTCCCTAGCCTCGCATTAGGCCGTGCTCGATACCATTACGTAACCGTGTTGGAATAGTTAGCGAGCATCCAATAATGGGTGCTAAGTTTGAAGAAGGTATTCATGCAATTTACTATCGTGGCTGGTATCTGTATAGCGAGGTGCCTTATTTGCCACAAAAGCCACAATCGCATTAATTTGTGGAGTGCAATAGGTATTGTGGCCAGGAGCGCAGCAGGCGGGAGGGGTGAATTAATGAACCTATGCGGCACCGACAGGCGCGGATTACTCCCAACGTTTGCACTCAATCACGCGCGCAAACAGCCCTAAACCCGAACAATTAAATAGACTACGAAACAATCGGATACAGCCCTGAGGAGGGCAATCTACAATTATTGTAGAATGAGATTACAGGCTCTAACAATTAGGGATTACAATATTAAATGCTGATCCAAATAAGATGTTTTGATAGCAGGTATACATACTTTTATCTACATCGACTCACTTACTCAAGGTTTTTGTTCCACCCAGTGGATAAATTCTTCATCATCTTAGGTTCTTACCGATTCTATTCTAATTACCGTAAAGTTGCATCGCATGTTTACAGTTGCTAATGTTGCAGCCAATAAATATGTAATGCAATGTGATTAGGCGAATACCAGATTTTTTTACTATTTAAACTGCCTATGCCTATTTACCAATCATGAGTGAGAGTGCAATGTGCGAGATAGTGCTAAATGTAAGTTGCATAAGTTTCAAGTATCAGAAGTTTTTAAATGAGTGTGGCTAGGTAGTAAGTAGTCTGCGCTTAATAGTTCCAATCATACCGTTTGCATTACATTTTACAGTGATCATGTTTTCTCGACACACATCTACTTATATTCTATACATACGAATATGTAAACCTTGCGTGTTTATTCTATCAGTTTCAATATGAACATGCCAAAATAAATTCTAACTAAATATGATTTCCACGAGTACGTTTTGCAAAAAAAGGTTCCTTCGACAATGACTCGACGGTGACTCGCGATGTTGCGATGAATGATGAGATAATGAGACTACATGATGGGTTTATTTATCGTGAAAGGGAAGTATGAATAATAAAGAAGTCCAATTACCTTGGGTTCTGTTTTTATCTTCTTAGCCGGTGGTTGTGAACTCGGGGCTTCTTGCCGCGAGTCGTCAGGTTCAGGTTTGGGAGGTATCGTTGGCCCGTGAGGTGCGTGAGGTGTGTGGGGGGTATGGGGGGTGTGGGGCGCCGGCGCGGGCGGCGGAGGGGGTTGCGCGGGCGCGGGCTGAGGAGCAGGCGCGGGCGCCGCGGCGGGTTTGGCTTCAAGCCGGGGCGCCGGCGAGGGCCGGGGCGGCTCGGGCGCGGCCAGCGGCGGCGCCGGCGGCGCGGGCGGCCCAGGCGTATTCGGCGCGACCGCGCGCGCCACTCCGTTCACATCGTGCGGGGGGTGGGGGTGGTGGTGCTTGTCGCGCGCCTTGTCTCTCCTATGGCCGCCGGAGCCGCGCTTGGCGGCGGCGGGCGGGGCGGCGGCGCCCTGAGTCTTGGACTCGCCGTTCATCTCGTTCGACTTGACGATCTCGTGCTTGGCCTCTGAGCTCTTGGTTCCCGGCTTGGTGCGCTTGATCTTCATCTTGAGCGCGGTGCGCTGCGCGTCTGGCTCGGCACGGGCCGCCATGCCGCCCGCCTCGTCCGTTTTCTCTATGTCGGCATCGAGGTCAATGATGAGGTCTCCGATGCCTATGTCCCACTCGTTGTCATCGTACTCGAAGTTGGTCGCGTGGGGCGCGGGGCGAGCTCCGCCGGCCGGCGCGCCCTCCCTCATTGACGCAGCCATGCGCGCCGACTCGCCGCGCCCGCCCCCTCGCGCCCCGCACACGACAACACCATTGTAGCCCTGCAACAACAACACACGTTAACACCACTTCACCAGAACCACCTCAATCTCGACACGTTCAATTCAATTTTCGACGATTTGGTAATGAACGTTTGGGGATCCGAGTTTAGATGCCATTCCAAAAACTACTACAGATGATAACCACAGGCAGCTTTTTACAAAGTCAAACGCACACGCCTACGCCTGTGGAATCAAGCCTTAGTGGTACAAGGTATAAGGCTATAAGTCTCTCGTTGAGACCAGCTCCTAACAAAACTGGTTACATTCAAAAGTAACAGAGATTGATAGATATCATTAGTTTCACACGTCATATTTATTAGATAGGGTTCATTCTGTAATTTTGTTTGAACTCTTTTTTAATTTTTTTAAAGAACTGTAACTGTGCTATTCGTAGGAATGTTCGCGTAAGGCCGGAAGCTTACTTGGACTAATTCGTGCAAATACAACTGCTGAGTTCTCGCGTAACTGCTAAATTGCAATTTGACTGATACACCGACATCGCGTTGGCTTATGTTTATGTAATACCGCATCTATAAATCATTCTGTCGACCACGCTTCAATGGACAATGGACATACCTAGCCTAAAAGACAATTATTACAAGCTCCACGGTCATCAATTCAGTGTTGCCAGATGCTGATGGCGGCCGACGGGCCGACGTCTTTGTGTGGTAGATGGACAACATTTTTGTGATGTCAATCGATTCTATTGTTGACGATGATATTGTACACCTAGTACAACATAAAGTGCTGTAATATTTGTCTCGCGACATTGAGCGCTCGAACTGCGTGGTAGCTATCACGCGGGCCCGCGCTCAACGGCGCCAGTCCTTTTTTTTAACCTGACTGGCTTTAGAGGCCGGGCCCATTAAAGCGATAGGAAAGGAGTGCGCGGCTGGAGGGTGGCCTGGGGAAAATCCAGGGGAAACCTCCGATACGACTACGCGGGCGGTTTAAACACTGGAATACTCTAAGAGTTTGCGCTCCAGTGAGCTTGGTTGAGCGGTTTCAACCGAATCTGAAGTGTGTCAGTGGAATCGAGCTACTGGGGTTTAACGCGCGCTACTAAATTAGAGTCAACATCAAAATCAGTTATCGATTCCTACCGTACGCGGAATAAAATCTATACATATAATAAAGCAGAAGAGGGTCGAAAATCTGTACATTGAAGATATTAGTAAAAAAATCGATGGAGGGGTCTAAGAATCGATAACAGAACACATTTCAACTGTTTTTAGAATTCGTGTCTGTTTGTCTGTTTGTCTGTCTGTTTATTTGTCTAACTATCACGCGAAAACTAGCGAATGGATTTTAATACAGCCTTCACTAATATGTTTATTGGATCTTCGGCCAGGTTATAGGCTATAAAAATCATATAGTTTAGGGATGAAAGGGGGTGAAAAGAGGGGTTAAACTTTGTATGAGAAGTCTTTCAGTTCATGATTTACAGGCTTGAAAATTGGTAAGTATATACATGAATGCAAAGTAAATAGAACCCCATTCAAACATTTTATAATAAACAGATAGTATTTGAAAAAATGGGGGGTGAAATAACAATACCTCTGCCTATCAGGGCTAAAGACAAAAATACAAAAGTCCCTCAAACCATATTAACTGTTTGAAATGAGAGATCTAATTATGTTGGTCAGTCAGTCTCTATCAATATTCACAAACCTTACTACGAAACCTCGGTTTTTTTTTGTTTTTGATGGAGGGTACCTACGCAGAGCGGCGGGCTCTCGGTTGCATGGTATGGTAGCACTTGCGACATGTACCTATATATTAGGTATGCGCATTTTTGTATAAAATATTGTTTTTTGAGGTGCTCATTACAAGAATGATATCCATTTTCAAATCGAAGATGGCGGACATTTACTTATTTACTTTTCTTAATAATCGATATGGGTGTCATTGAGGTTCTTCGAGGTGCCGATTAGTTGCGTTTTCCGTCAGCAAAATGTATAAAATACGTTCAGCGCGTAACAGACATAAATTTAGGGTATATTGGTATTCGTTAGTAAAATATACCTACGTAACAATAAACATCAAGTATGACCAAATTCGAAAGTTATAGGCGGATAGGAAGCAAAAAAAACAATTCTCAGAAAATCACATAACTCTTAGAAGCAACCAGGGTGGGTGCGCTATCAACCTAGGCCTCTACTCCATCTTCGAAAGTGAAAGAACAGACCAAAGTAGGTATTCAGTTATACCTATGTTTTACAATAAAGCACTTTGAACTTTGAAAGGTATTCCACTAATTTATGAACAAAAAAATATCTATTCAACCACCTCTTTACAAAGCCATTTGATAGGTCAACAATTTATTTTTGTTCAATCATCTACATTGCTTGATGCGTATGAAGTATTTTCCGTACCTGCATCATAATGTTCGAATCATTTCGCACTCGCTTTTTTATCTACATTACTTGACGCGTAGGAATTATTTTCCGCACCTGCATCATAATGTTCAAAAACGTTAGCGCGCGTTACGCTCGCTTTTTCATCTACATTACTTGATGCGTTTGAAGTCTTTTCCGCACCTGCATCATAATGTTTGTAAAAATTTCGCGTTCGCTACGCTCGCGTTTTCATCTGCATGACTTGATGCGTATGAATTATTTTCCGCACCGGCATCATAATGTTCGAAATATTTCGCGCTCGCTACGCTCGCGTTTTCATACACATTACTTGATGAGTATGAAGTATTTTCCGCACCTGCATCATAATGTTCGAAAAATTTCGCGCTCGCTGCGCTCGCGTTTTCTTCTACATTACTTAATGAGCATTTTTCGCATCTACGTCATAATGTTCGATAATTTTCGCGCGCCCTACACTCGCGTTTTCATCTACATTATAGTTGATGCGTATAAAATATTTTCCGCACCTGCATCATAATGTTCGAAACATTTCGCGCTCACTACGCTCGCGTTTTCATACACATTACTTGATGAGTATGAAGTATTTTCCGCTATTGCATCATAATGTTCGAAAAATTTCGCGCTCGCTGCGTTCGCGTTTTCTTCTACATTACTTGATGAGCATTTTCCGCACCTGCATCATAATGTTCAAAAACGTTAGCGCGCGCTACGCTCGCTTTTTCATCTACATTACTTGATGCGTTTGAAGTCTTTTCCGCACCTGCATCATAATGTTTGTAAAAATTTCGCGTTCGCTACGGTCGCGTTTTCATCTGCATGACTTGATGCGTATGAATTATTTTCCGCACCGGCATCATAATGTTCGAAATATTTCGGGCTCGCTACGCTCGCGTTTTCATACACATTACTTGATGAGTATGAAGTATTTTCCGCACCTGCATCATAATGTTCGAAAAATTTCGCGCTCGCTGCGCTCGCGTTTTCTGCTACATTACTTGACGAGCATTTTTCGCATCTACATCATAATGTTCGATAATTTTCGCGCGCCCTACACTCGCGTTTTCATCTACATTATAGTTGATGCGTATAAAATATTTTCCGCACCTGCATCATAATGTTCGAAACATTTCGCGCTCACTACGCTCGCGTTTTCATACACATTACTTGATGAGTATGAAGTATTTTCCGCTATTGCATCATAATGTTCGAAAAATTTCGCGCTCGCTGCGTTCGCGTTTTCTTCTACATTACTTGATGAGCATTTTCCGCACCTACATCATAATGTTCAAAAACATTAGCGCGCGCTACGCTCGCTTTTTCATCTACATTACTTGATGCGTTTGAAGTCTTTTCCGCACCTACATCATAATGTTCGTAAAAACTTCGCGTTCGCTACGCTCGCGTTTTCATCTGCATGACTTGATGCGTATGAATTATTTTCCGCACCGGCATCGGCATCATAATGTTCGAAATATTTCGGGCTCGCTACGCTCGCGTTTTCATACACATTACTTAATGAGTATGAAGTATTTTCCGCACCTGCATCATAATGTTCGAAAAATTTCGCGCTCGCTGCGCTCGCGTTTTCTTCTACATTACTTGATGAGCATTTTCCGCACCTACATCATAATGTTCGAAAATTTTCGCGCGCCGTACGCTCGCGTTTTCATCTACATTATAGTTGATGCGTATATGAAATCTTTTCGGGACCTGCATCAGAATGTTCGAAAAATTTTGCGCTCGCTGCGCTCGCGTCTTCATCTACATGACTTGATGAGTATATTCCGCACCTACGTCATTATGTTCGATAATTTTCGCGCGCCCTACGCTCGCGTTTTCATCGACATTATAGTTGATGCGTATGAAGTATTTTCCTCACCTGCATCAAAACATTTCGCGCTCACTACGCTCGCGATTTTCTTCATTTCTTGATGCGTATGAAGTATTTTCCGCACCTGCATATTAATGTTCAAAAATTTCGCGCTCGCTGCGCTCGCGTTTTCAACTACATTACTTGATGAGTATAAAGTATTTTCCGCACCTACATCATAATGTTCGAAAATTTTCGCGCCCTACGCTCGCGTTTTCATCTACATTAGTTGATGCGTGTGAAATCTTTTCCGTGCCTGCATCATAATGTTCGAAACATTTCGCACTCACTACGCTCGCGTTTTTATCTTCATTACTTGATGCGTATGAAGTCTTTTGCACACCTGCATCGTAATGTTTGAAAGAATTCGCGCTCGCTACGCTCGCGTTTTCATACACATTACTTGATGAGTATGAAGTATTTTCCGCACCTGCATCACAATGTTCTTTTTTTTCTATTTCATTTTGCGCTCGCTACGCTCGCGTTTTCATCTACATTACTTGGTGCGTATGAAGTCTTTTGCACACCTGCATCGTAATGTTTGAAAGAATTCGCGCTCGCTGCGCTCGCGTTTTCATTTTCATTACTTGATGCGTATCAAGTATTTTCCACACCCGTATCAGAATATCCGAAAAATTTTCATCTACTTCCTTCTTAATATATATTTTGTCCTCTGTCATGTGTTTCATGTGGGCGCATTGAGCCGGCGTGCGCAATGTTTGGCGAGACAGCCGGTGTAGAAGTTGATATGGATATTCACGCGAATGAAGTCGCGGGAAAAAGCTTAGATAAATAAATTTAAATCATAAAAAATCCTCTCCCTGTGATCCTGATCTGTGTCCTTTAATTGAGGTGTGCAATAAAGAGTAGGTATTTGTTGTTGTTTAAAACTAGACTACCCGTGCGAAACCGGGGCGGGTTATACATGCGAAAGTAACTCTGTCTGCCTGTTTCCCCTTAAAATGCTCAACCGATTTAGATGAAATTTGTTATGGATATAGTTTGAGTCCTAGGGAAGGACATGGGATACTTTTATCCCGGAAATCATCCCTTAACGGGGTTTAAGTTAGAATGGAAGAGAGATAACTAGGTAAGCGCAAGAAATAGAAGAATGAAATAACATTCTAACGTGATGACCGAGTTCTACGCAGACGAAGTCGCGGGCAAAAGCTAGTACATAATAAACTGTAAGTCGTAACGTTATCGTCAATGCTTTATATTACTGTTTATCTTGTTTGCTATTCTGGATACACAAACCACACCTTCATTCTTACTAAATTTGAGATTCTTTGACGTTTTAAAGTATTGAACCCTATATTTTGTTATTTTACATTTCGGTACATTTAATGTTTTAGTAAGAATGATGATGGATACTATTTTATGATATAGGTATTGGCAGGGATTTATAGGGATACCTGTTTACCAACAGAAATAAAGTAAGAACTGCACCCCTATTTGTTTTTTTGTTTTTTTGTGAAATGTAAATTCTGGCAAAAGTGTATTTCTGCCAAAAAAGTTTCTCCTACACATTAGTAAACCTAATACAACACATTGATGACGTAGACGACTTTAAAATAGACCACTACACCGGCCCAATCTTTGGCACTATCAATCTTATGTCATAGTTATAAAGCCAAACAATAGAGGTGTCAACTATGTATTTGGCATTTAGGTGTCGAGCATTCGGACGTTTACTTTAAGGCTTAAATCAATATTCATTTCGATAACGCCTATAGGCATTGCAGTTTCACACAACGCAGTAAAATTGCTAAATGAACATGTCCATTTAAAATTATTCCTTTATAGAAATTTCATATCGTACGAAGTTATAACCAATTCAAGGAGGCAATAATCGTAAAAGAGTCGTAAAAACTTGAGATAAGCTCGGGTGCTCGGGTACTCTCACGAGTGTAGTGCAAAGCTAGACCACGCTTAGCTAGGTGACGGTAGACTGCGGTAAGAAAGAGCTAGGGAAAACATGCATCCGAGCAGCACTAACGTTTCTCATTTCCACAAGTATTTGTTTAGCAGTTTAAAGTTTTGACTTGTTCGAATGCTGGAATTTAGTTCCAAGCATACAATATTAGGTATTTGGGTCATAAACACTTGCAAAAACAAAAGTCGTCTCTCCTGTGGTCAATAGTTAACGGCTTATGAGCATGTGAGTTATGATTTTATTACATGGATTTATAGAACCGGAGACGCCGTTTATGCGGGTTACTAGACCCAATCCAAAATTAAGCTTTGTAGCCCTTAACTTTTGATATGTCCACAGGAAAGACGCGAACCTAAATCTGTTTATGACCCATTTATTTGTACAAAGGGAGGTTGTTATAAATAATCAAATGTATTCTTATGTTTTTAAGGTTATTCTGACAAAACAACATGTACCGTTTCGAAGTTTTCTCGTCGTATAAAACGGTGTAGAGGGGTTTCACTGAAGTAGTGGCAATGACCTAAATGCAGTTCAAATGAACTATTGAGCCCCTATGTTATGAAGTTATGATGAAGTCAATTAACAGACGAGTCAAACCCTCAATCTATATAACTATTTACATACATATAGTTATTATGACAGTTATTTTTCAATTTAATGCTCTAAGTTTGTACGCAATTAAGTTTTATGTTGATGCCATTAAATTATAAAATTTTATTCACGTCTCTTATCTACAGCGTTTTACTAAGCAAATGTAGGTACATTCAATATTTATTACTTAGTTTTATTACTTTTATGCTTTTATCAAGTTTTCCGTTCGATGTACGATACATTTTATACTTATTAATTTGTTTATCGCTTGAACATTTTGATTGTGGCGATTCTACGAAAAATATGCTAATTTATTTTAACATTTACCTTTTTGGCAATTTATATAGCCACTTCTTGTAAAGGTATTCTTAAAGCTGATCAAAGAAACCGTTTCAAGGTAGATTAAATAATATACCTTGTTAAGAACGTAATTCGAATATAATTTACCTAATTAGTTCCAACGGTAATTTATTACGAGTACTTTTTACATATGTACACATATTACCACAGAACAATGCATATTATAGAGACGGACTTAGTTTTTATATAGGTTAGGTTAGTATGTCAATATTTTGACACTTGACAAAAATATTCGTTTCATAGTTACGTTGCATTGTAATACTAATTAATTACATTGATACGAAAGTAACACTGTCTATTTGTTACTACTTAACTAAGAAATGAAACTACTAATGTCTTGAATCCATTTTTTGACATTGTGGATTAGTTTGTTGGAATTCCAAAGAACATTATATTCCGGTTAAAACTTATCACTTAGAGAGGGAGTGTAGGAAAAGAAACTTTGTAATTTGTATAGGAGTAGTAGGTACTATTACCGAGTTCTACGCTGAACGAAGACCCGCCACAGCTTATTATTAAAAATATAGCGAACCAGACCAGAAAGAGCTAGTTACCGGGAAGGCAGCGCAACAGGGCAGATTACTTCAGCGGGCAGTTTATGGCGCGTCGTCGACGCTGGGTTTACTGCGCCCTTTTGATAACGCCTCGTAACTATTTTACGACGCGCTCTTATGCCAGCCTGGTGCTTGTACGCTTTCAGACTGTTCAAAAAAATCAACTACATAAACCGTCATTGAAGCAGAATTAATAATTAAAGGAGATACCTAAGCTTAAAATTAAATGAAGCGGTAAGGAAACTTCATATTGTACCTACTGAGCAAATGCGTTGATGCCTGACAAGTCTTACAACAAGTTTAACAGGCATTATTTATATGGAGATAATTATAATAATCACATATTAGTAAGTGTACAAGATGGATTTTCTTTTTGGGTCAGTGATGGCAGCTACCAGGGGGCCGATTTTTGAGTGTCGAACGCTCAACTTTTCACTCGAGATCTGTCAAAAAACTATGATGTCGAGTGAAAATTCGAACTTTCGATACTCAAAAATCGGCCCCCAAATCCCGTGCTGCTACGCGAAAATTATTTTAGAAGACCTTCCCTCAATTTCAAATTAATGAAGTTTGGCGTTTACAGATTTTGGAAATAACATACAGGGTGCGAGAAAAAGGTAATTTCTGACAATCATTTTTTTTGATGCCAATCGATCCCATTCCTATCCAGGATCAAAAGTTTGTATGGGACCAAAAAAAATTCCTGCTAAAAAAGCCACAAATCAAGGAAAACATTTCCCATACAATTTGTATGAAAATTAAAAATACTTGCTTCGTACAGGCCAGTTCAAACAAATGTACCAGTTTTTCAATTGTTAATTCTCGATTAAGCATCGTAATATCCGTAGTAATATAAAGTTTAATCGAAACGCCACTTAATTTATCAGTCCAGTATTCCGACTAAATAGGAACTATTTAACTCGATACTTTTGCGATAACAGCACGGCTGGGTTATTAATTACGTCTGGTATTCACAATGCTTGTTCTCAAGTCGAATCAAATGAACCAGCTTAATATTACCTACGAATACGCATATTTAGTCATGTATCTCGAGATCAAGTAATACTAGGCACTGTAGTGAAATGAGTCGAGACATTTTGTAAATCACACTCGATATTGTGTTTTACATTTATTTGAACTAATTCCGATGTCACGACCACAACCGCAGTGTGAATAAAACATTTCTGTTTCAGTCGTAAAATATGATCACATTAAGCGCTGCCCGCAATAAATCCGTCCCAGTGATTCCATTAGATACGTTTTAAAGCTCTGGATGAATGCAAAATCCGAGGGAAAGATACGAAAATCCGTAGCGATATAAATCGCGGATTCCATTACGTCCAGGCGTATGTTTGTCAATAGGCCGGTTGATTGGGCTTCTCCATTGCTGCTGCTCCTGGTGAGATTTACGGCCGCGCCGATTGGCGCGCTGCCCGGCTTGCCGTCCTAGGTGCATCCAGCACTTTTATGTTTCTTATTTAGGTACGTTTATTTTGTGTCATAAATATGCATATGAAACAATATTTGTTATTTTTAGTAATTATGATCTATTTTGTCTGTATTGTCTTTTTTTTCTTGTCTTGTGTACAATAAAGTATTTACATACATAAATACATAATTAATAATGACGAGACAATCATTTTTTTTTTACACATACTTATTTCCCACTTATTTCCTAATCTACAAACGTAAATGCTAAAGTGATTCTGTCTGTGACTTTGGTACGGTACATTTAGGACTAACTGCCGGACAATAGTCAGTGCAATTTCTACGACTTTCCTACACTAATTGCATACCTAACTCGTGGATGGCATATGTGTGGTGCAGTATTCATTAATCAAATTTATATTTGTAGGTACAGTCAAGTGCAAAAATATGGGTGCATACAACTTGCTCAAAAAGATATCCCATATCTCTTATGTCGGTGAATTAAGGTTTTGGTATACATATTTATGAGAGGATTCATTCGATACATATTCTTGCACTTGACTGTACACTCGTGGACTTTAGTTGAGTCATTAATAGCTCACTTTATACTGGACACATCATAGCTTAACTAAATTGTCCAGTATAAACTGAGCTCATAATAGCTCAACAATTAAAGTCCATGACACCTACCTACTACTATGTGTGACCGACATCTTTTGTCTACGAATCTACATTGTATACACTCTAAAGTTTCAGCTTCCTCGAAACTTACAAACTAATATACCTCTTTGTAAAAACTATTCGCAGCCCGTTACGCTGTAGTGACATAGCTAATTAGAGCCATGCGCGAACAAATACCGGCTACGCGAACACGGGAGCTGAGTAGCTGAGCTGACACACTGCCTGTGGAGGCCCGAGGGCAGGACTTAATCATCAACGATTTACCGGAGCGCCTTATCTCGCTGATCGGTATGAAAACAGTTATCAGATGATGCAAGCAAGCTTAAGAAAAATATACGCGTTAACGGCATTGTATTCATACAGTATTCGGGTCATAAAGAGATTTAGGTTCGCGTCTTTCCTGTGGACATATTAAAAGTTAAGGGCTCCAAGCCTAATTTTAGATTGGACTAGTAACCCGCATCAACAGCGTCTCCGTTTCTATTAATCCACGTGATAAAAGCATAACTTACATGCACATAAGCCGTTAACTATTGACCACAGAGGGGACGACTTTTGTTTTTTCAAGTCTTTATGACCCATTCCGTATTTGAAGCACAATCAAAAATCATACATTGGCCCCATGGACAACTAGCCGAGTGGTGTCCACTCGTGGCCACTATAGTAGCACCACTGTTATTTTTCGCAGTAAGTTAGGTCCAAATCATGAACTTTTTCATTCCGTTTTTAACTCGCTTTCGTTGGGTATTCACAAATTTTGTCAATTACTAAAATAAACTGTTGCTATCCGTGAAATAAAGACTTATCTGAAGTGAAGCCATTTATTTACCTACCATAAACTTACTTATTATCAGTCACTGCCTGCTAGCACACAAAAAGTGATAAGCGTAAGGGACAAGGGTAGATAAAAGTAAATAGGTGTAGGTCATTTAATAATACAGGGTGAAATTTTATTGACCGTTCATATTTTTCCTAGGCATTCGGTATAAATAAAACATGCAATTTCTGAAAAAAAAACGGGATTTAAAAAAAAAAAAATTTTTTTTTTTTACAATTTACGCGAACATGAAACAACACTGGTTACGAAACAAGAGTCCTAAGCCCGTGAAAGTAAGTATGAAGAAAAATTCGCAAAAAAAAATTTTCGTCAAAAATCGGTTTTTACCTATGCGAAAATTGTCTCGGCGACTCATCGTGGAGCCAGGGCGATCGTTATTGCTGCCAAACACAACCCGCTTCGGCGGTATCCACGAACGCATATTTTTTCAGATATCTTTCAGCTGCTGTATCTCACCATTTTAGTACTGAAAGATACTGAAAGAAAAAACACGTATATTTTAATTTTCGCCAAGGAATCTACTTTGTGAATTTGAACGGTCAATAAAACTTCACCCTGTATATAGCTCTTGAGTTTCATCTGGCTTATTATTTCATTTGTAATAGGTCCAGACAAACTGAAATTTAAGCCTACTAACATATCGTAGCGATTTCCTAAGTTATTATGATTAATTTATCCTCCTCGTCCCGTATTTTTTCAATCATTATTAAGTAAATAGTAATAGAACATATACTAACTCAATCTCGGTAAGTGTTAAATAATTAATACGGTCCGCAGTGATAGTGGCATAGTTAATTAGAGTACAAGCAAGAATAAATAGTGACCACAAGTTAAACAGTGTCAGTCCACAAGTCCACGACGAGGCAATTAATCACCTAAAGTAAGGCCACTGTGAAGTGAACATATAAATAATCGCATGAGAGAGAATAACATATAAGATAAGGATGAAGTATATCTTTTCGTTGACCTTACTTTATTTGTATAGTAGTTCGCAACTTTATGAAACGGTGCTTTAAACACGATTCCTTGTGACAGTACTAATTAGACCAGTTATCTAGACACCTAAACACGACCGAGCACGGCGAGCTAAACCTAGTGTCAGCGGTGTCACAAGTTAATCTGCGCGAGGCGATAATGGCCAGATTATCTCACGCTGCGGTAATCATGCAATCCGCTAGAACAAAATTGTTGTTTCGCGAGTAAATTACAGCACTTTATTCCCCGCGTAATGCGCCGGTGTAATGGCGCTAGACACATTATTGTGTTAAACATTTTGAGGGATAATGATATTATTAAACTACATCACGCAGCTTGCACTTGTAAGCGGAATTCTGCCTATCTCTTGGTGTCGTTTTTTGTCTCAATTTTAAGATTACAGTACATAGTAGACCTCCATTGCTCACGTCCATTGCAGACTCACCTCAAGTAAATATTGTATGTATGTACTCAATATTTCATTTGATGAAAGACAGGGGACCTATAAAATGTAAATGATAAGTGGAATAACGCTAAACTTCAGTACATGTCATTACCATTACTTGGAGAACGGCCAAGCATTGCGTTAGGTCCCTTGAATTCTTTAAAAGAGTTTTCTATTTTTATAGAAGCGTGACTGCGTTTGCGAAGAAAAAATAATAACGATACAGACGTAAGTATGGTAAAAGTTATCTCCCGCGAAGGCGAGCAAATCACAAGAAAAACATGTGACACAGGCAGATTACAAAATGAGCGACGAGGCCGTGATATGTACGGCTCAGCCACCAGCTTACTGGAGGGTGAGCTCACACTACCCACGCAACGCGCCGCCTTTATACACTATATTTGGGGAATCGAAAAAGAGTATCCCTTAAAAGCACATTTTAAGGACGGACATTGACGTGAACTTGAATATAAAGTACTTTATATTGTACGGCCTTAAGGTGTGTAATATTTTCTTTGTGAGAGAGGTGAGCGTAAATTGATTTGGACGTTCCCGGGTCTTAGAGATGCTAATAACAAGTTAAGCGTGAAATGCCCTGAGGCGGGCAATATCGGCGGGATATCTTCGAGCGAGCTTCACGGGCGTGGATTCCACGGTTTACACACGCTCAAATGGTAATTGGCCGGGCATTATTCTAATTTATTGTTGTGTAAACCAATCGTTGTTAGCATTAGCAAACTAATTTACGCCGGACATTGATAACTCAAATCGTCTCCGCCGTTAAATATGCATTAAACAAATTAGGACGATGGCTCAATGCCTTTTGAATTCTTTTAAATGCGAGCGTTCAAAAGCCGCTGTTAATGCGGTTATGCAGTACTCTATTCACTTTCATGTTCGCAACGCTTCGTTTTGAACTTAATTTCATATGCAATTGCTTGTTGGCTAAGTCACGATGGATTCTATACAGATTTCAATCAACTGCGTGAAATCAGTGTTAGTTTAAATTCGAAGCATGTTCCTGCGATCGTGAGAGCAGAAGCTGTTCGCTTACGAAATCGGATAAACGCTCATTTTAACAAGGCACACAATTTGTTTTCATCGGTTAGGAGGTCAAAACTACGAATCGTTTCGTGGGAGAATGGCTGAGACTCAACAGCATTATATATTACGTTACGAGTATCAGAAAACGTTTCTGTAATCTAATCTACGTTGGATACTTTATAGAAAGACGCCATGAAAATAAATAACGACATCTCTCACACGCATTGGGAGTTTTTATTAACTCCCAATGCGTGCGAGAGATGTCGTCTCAATTGACTCATAATTACGGGTGGATGACGGAATCGCACATTTATTTCAATAAAATACACTGGACGTGTGAAATGTAATAATCATTGAATGACAGATGAATGGCTCAATAAATCAAATTTTAACGAGATGCCTTTACTAAAACGGATATTAAGTTTCTCGTAGTAACTAGACAAGGCTAACAAATGTTCTATTGTGGTGTGATTTGACATGTGTACGCGAGATGCTTTGAGATAGCAGCCATAACGGTTTCCCATTGAACACAATGCGTTGTAGCCAATAAAATCGTTTATGGATAGCAGTTTCACCTTTGCTAACGTACCTACATGTCTCAGTGCCAAGCGAATGGATGTAATGTACCGTTTCATGTAATACGTTTTGATCTTTGACATGTGAGTACTTATTTATCTGAACGTACGTGCATATTTCTTTTTAAATATTTTGCAAGCTGAGAAGGAAGCCCACGGACTTTAGTAATTAAATCTGACGTAGAGGTAATTCAGGTAAATGGCCCAGTGCTCGACACTCACCCAATACATGGCACTTTGAATATTATGTCATGATGACACAGGTGTCTAATAGGTGTGTCTAGCGGGCATTAAGGTGTCATGCATTGGGACATTTATCTAATGCCTATATTGTGTTAAGTGCGTGCATGCTTTCCTTCTCAGCTTCCAAAAAATTAGGCTGGATATTACTGAATTGGTATAGCAATTTTTTGATTTGACGATCCATTCAATAGAATGAATAAATTTTGTGTCAACTATATGTACTTAATGATTGGTCGAAATGATTCCTGTTTGATATCTTAATTTACTTTATTCCTGTTTCCCTGGTACCTCTCTAATACTATTTAGGACAACATTTTACGCAAAGTTTAACTTAACTCCACTTACCAGGACAGCATGAATAAACAAGTACATAGCTAAATTGGAGATGAAACCTGTGAGCGTAGTCTAGTTGAGTTGCTCTTAACTAATAACGTACTTTGTATTTGTACCTAGTTCTAATTTGTAGATACTAGATACCTAGTACGAAGTGAGTGCGAATTTATATCAGTTGAGGTGTAATAAGGATTTATTGTCACTAGAAGCCTTAAATTATATTTTGAGTGCCTACTTTAGGTATTTATTTAGGCGTAAAAAAAACTTTATTGCTATTCCAAATCCAAACCGTAAAGCCTGCAATATTTAAATTACATTGCTGATGTAGATACACATGGTAGATATGGGAAATTGATTTGTCTATTTGATGTACTATTTCACGCTTGTCTATTCAATGCATGAGCTAAACAATATCTACATACACAATGATTATTGCTTATTCAAATATGCATACAGTGGCGAAATGAATACCTTCTTCACGAAAGGTAATCTTTAATAATCTACCTACTCGTAGAGTAGTATATATTAGTCACTCTAAAATTAAGTTAACGGGTACCTACTTAAAATTTACTAAATAATAATTAATTTGTTTATTGATTGGGCAATGTGGACTATGGAAGGTTCAGAACGCTAACTTTTAACCTTAAACGCTCTAATAACTCTATTATTGGCCCAAGATTTCTCTAAAACATTCAATCCCTTTCAAATTTAAACCCTTAAAAGATACTCGGGGCTTCACAAATTATTCATGACAAACAGAATTAAATAAAAATAATACGGAGGGTTGAAAACTTTTCGAGATAGTCTTATTGTTCGCGTTAAATTACGGAGCTGTGAGCCCGTCCCTTTAATATTCACCAAACATTTTGTTTAGAGCTAGATAGATTACTAGTATAACGTGATCCCTTAATTTGAGGCAACTTAGCGTAATAACAGGTCAGAGTTTCGCTGGACGCCTGTGGTTGGGTAGCGTTATGAATGAGCCCTTTGCAGACCATAAACTTTAAGCCGTAATGACCCTCGGCTCAGGATAAACAAAAGGGCCAAAATGGCGACCCTATTATAAGAAATGGGATGGGAATGTGAATGACGATTACATTATGATTTTTGTTGTTTACCTTTATAACCTATTTATAAAGAAAGAAGCGGGTTTAAGGTTTTATCTCAGACCAAGAAAATAAGATAGAGCATTACGAACAACTTAGTAAAGCCGAGGTTTATTAAAACTTACAATATTTGTGTTGTGTGTTCGGTTCAAATCTACTGAATTAAAGCAGTTATCCTCAACAAATAACGCTAAAATTTGGCATAGGTACTTAGGTTCGGAGACAATTCAATATTATAGTACCAACGAGCTGATGGAGACACATGGTGATATATATGGTGGTCAAGGCGAGGCATCTGACTTATGGTACGGACGGACAAGACTTGTAAATTTTAGTTAGTATATTGTTTATAATACTGGAAACTATTGGGTGCACTTGTAAGTTTGCCAGCAGCAGGAGTTGCCATTCCCGATTTCAAGTGCCTTTGTTATTGGCTACAGGTTTGAAATGTTTTCTTTCTCGCACATGAATTGGTTTATTAAGTAAAACTGGTGGTAATATACACCTAAATAAACTTTATTTAGGACCATCAGTACATATTAGTATGAGTATGAGTATTGAATGACAATTTGTTACCTACCTATATACGTACCTACCTGGTTATGAAAAGCAACTTAGCAACCCATGTAATTGTTACGACAGGTGGTCGCTGGTCGCATCTTATTTTCCCAGAAGGTTTGCACATGGTACCTATTTCTTTAGATCGTCACATGTAGGCTAATCTTTCACATAGCATGGTGATTAATACATGTACTTCGATGTATAAGTTTGCATATATCTTACTGCAATTTAATAAGGAAGAAAATCTTTGTAGTCGACCGAATCTATTCAGGTACCTACGCTGTGGTTTTTACTTTGGTGCAATACATATAAATAGGTAAGTATCTATGTATCAATCCATTACAAGTAAAACCCTTCAAATCTTATCAAGTTATCACTTATCATTCTGAAGAACCACTTGAAAAATCAATCGATCCATCTCTTACCATCTGCTGCCAGCCTAGTTACAAACTAGTTGTTTATAATATTCGTTGTAGTTTTTTTATAATATTCAATAATTTATTATCTTATATAAATAACAATAAATGTTCTCACATAATATGGCATTGTGGCATTGTATTGTATGTTGAACAGTACAAATACCATTGTGTAATTAAGTTTGCCAATGTTTGCTTTAAATAGGTATACTTACCTACTAGAATAATGTTGATCTTGCTTTCTTGGTCGTAACGTATTTGTACTTTGTATTCAATGAATGCAGCATAAGGCATTTTTGCATGTAGGTACCTACTACCTAGTTAGACTACCGTTAAAGAGGTTGATTTCCCAATATTAAAAGCCGCATGTCTCACGGCATGGGTAATCATTAGCTAACTATGAATAACATTTAAGGAATGTGTCTTAAAGCAGTAAAAAGCCGATTAGCCGCTTGCTTGGCATAATCTAAAGCAGACTGATTTAGTTGAGTGCCCAGCCAGTTAATTAGCTTAATGATTTTCTCCATAAACAAACGCATGCAAGGAACAGTATTGCAGGGAACGTTACATAAATCTTAGATAAGTGTTAATACAAATCATGCAAACAAATGAATGCAAATCAAAAGCAAACAAGGTTAATTACATTAATAACACTAGTGTCGTTATCTTATCAAAGACAAATAGCCACCTTCTACTTTAAGTATATTTTATGATAAAGCTTACCGTTCTCAAGTTGATCTCTCGAGGACTCGCTTTGTCAATCCAAAATAGACACAATCCATTCAACACTTTATAGCACTATAGTTAACACAAACACTAGCGGTGCGTACAGGCACGATCTAATTCACCATCACTGTACACACTGGCATCCCGGTCTCGCACTGCACAGTACCTGCAGACAAAGAGGAGGATGAGCACACTGCACAGAACACAAATTTGTATAGTCAATACAAATATAGAGGTACAATTCGAGCAAGCGCGTCGCTCGCACGCCTCACGAATACTGAGCGCCACGCGGCCGCGCGCCCGAGCGATCTTCCCCGCGCCAGCTAACGCGCGCTCCCAACACTAATGTGCACAATCAAACACCATCGGCCACTATGACGAAACAAACGGTCATCAGCTGATTACATACACTGGATACAGTATTCTCAAGTACCTATGTTTTGTGAACCGTTTCGTGTATGGATAACGAGCAAAAAATGTGGTAGTTATAAGAAGATATGAACGACACGAGTCTACGTGGCGTCTTGACATCTTGACACTCTTGACAGCGTTAAATTAAACTAGGTATTGTTCTTACTTCAATCATTATGGAATTCGCAACTCGCTGTTTTATTTTTTAATTAAGTGCTACCTTTTCAATTTAAAATCCAACACAGCTCGTTTTCATTTCCATTGATGGCTTACGTTACAACGGTAATTAAATGTCGAAGTAATAACACCGAACAAAAGGTGCTTTAAAATATAAATTGAATGCAAATTATGATGCTGTATTGTACCTCTGAGTACGATGAGATAAAAGATACGCGAAATGCGTTTGTATTTCACATTTAGATTGAGATAGCATACTTAAAGTGTCAGCGCCTACCGAAACGCGCAAAGGATCTTAAAAAGGAATGCGAATCACTTAATAAGTCATAGTATCCTAAAAAATCTGACAAAAAATAACGAAGGAAATAAAATGAGACCAGAGATGCAATGCAAGCGAATGGAACGGCACTGCGGCAGGGGAGACCGGCTTCCAAAATATTATTACGCAAACATTTATGCATGAAGGGATAACAAAATGTTACTGCTACGAGTATTGTGCTGCCCTGATTGCGGTAAATCTATTAAAATATTCAGGGAAATTTATGACAAGCTCGAATTATAATGAATAATGGGTTTTAAGTAAGTACATCGGCGTGGCGAGTGGTGACGTCATGACATGGCCATGCGACCGCGCATTAGCGCAGTGAGAACTTTACGTGAGAATTTCGGTCTGAGCTTAGCATGATCTTAGGGCACGTAATAGTACTATTACTTATTCTGTGTCTGAGGGAATTATCAGGTTTATGTAGGGGAGGGACTAGGTAGCTAATACGAATACGTTTTTGGGTGAGCATGAGAGCAGCGTATGGCTGGAAGGCAACATCACATTTCCCCCTCACCAAAAACATGTGAGATAATAAAAAAGTTATATCTGAGCGAACTCGTAAAGTTTATTTGTGTATTCTTTAAACAAACGGATAATTACGGCACGCTTTATGGGCGGTTACACCGCTTCTCGGGAATGAATAAATTATAGCACCGAATTGCTTTTAAATAATCAAAGTTTAAATGGACTGTCATTTTAATTTATATACGTAGGACTTTTCATGGCTTCATGGCAAAATAACATTAACGTTGAGGAAGCAGAAAAATAAGACTTGAAATTCAGTAATAAGATAATAGACACAAAGTTAACTTTGATATGCATTCACGTTAACAAAGCCTATTTAAAATAAACAGACCGCCGTGTTGCTTTGTGCAGCGTTGGAGCCGTGGACGACAAAGAGATCTCGTCGAGGGAGATATTTAATCAGAGCATCAGACTTAAATTATGAATGGACAACTCCGAGCAGTCTGAGCACTCATAAGTCTCATAACCCGGGATTACACCCCTCGGGCCACCACTATCTGTCTGATAAATACTTTGCTAAGATCAACGTATTTGTTTTCACACTGTTTGCTTACCCTCTGATAAAACGAAATAGACGATCCGATCCGAGCTATTCAGATAACCGGGAAGCAAGAAATATTTTCCAATATATCTGAAGTAGCGATGCGATGCGGATTGAAGGGGCGCAGATATTTCTCATATTCTTTTGTAGGGATCTCAGCGGTCGGCTTTGTTGTTTGAGTTATACGGAGACTTACTGAATAAGAAAAGAAACATTAAAGTTCTCCAAACCCAAACGGAATACACGCCGTAACCTAACTACCAAAGTTGGGCGTATGAAATGTGAGATCGTAGATTGCGTGGGAAAGCCACACGAGACTGAAATAAAGCCGCTTCACACTTATACATATGAATAAAACTTGGCGTTATAAAGTTATAATAAGTGCTATCATTGTGCATATTAATCTTAAAGGTACTTATGCTCCAAAAATTACTTGGAAATTGAGTAAGTAGCGGAGCGCAAAATCACTATCCAATTGAAATAACAACTTGAACGTTTCCGTAAGTCCCCACGCGAGCGATTCAACGGCCGAAACGTCTATTGACATTGTAATCTAAGACGAAGTGAAACGGGCAGCTTTCCGAGAACCGACCTTACGACGTCGAGCATGTCCGGGCCACACAATGGGGCGTACACCGGAAACTATAATCGGCACAGGCTTTTCAAACGCATGTGGAAGGATTGTCACATCCTTCACGATCTTAACCTGTCTTCGCCCAAACCCTTTATAGAAAACTTTCAATTGCGCAACTTCGAAGCGCTATTGTTGTACGTATTCAATTACGATAATGGAAGGGATAGTGTGTTTATAAACGTCAGATTGAATGAGCCCTGTTTTCGGGTTGTTTTTTCCGGTTACCAAGCCATGCATTGTTAATCACAGAGGCGACAGCAATTTGTATCGGATAGCCGCAACTGTAACACGACGCCGTGCGCTCGATCGGCGTGATTGATGGGCCAGTGTCAATTTCGCGTTATTGCTGACACCCTGGTCCAAAGACCAGATGAGATTGCTGAAATTTATACGATAACTTTACCTACTAGCCTGTGCTATTGTAACAAACTACGCTAGATTAGTTAGAATTGGAATTTAGAAATAAAGATAAAATGGCACATGATAAAAACATTTCGACCCAGCAAGATTTGAACCCGCATACTTATTACCTGTCCGGGGCAGACTGGCTTTATCAAGTCCAGTTTATCTTGGTCGAGGAATTCTTTCACGTGGTTTTTCGATCATTGACTTTTTTGTGCCTGTTTAAATATTTACCTTTAACTACTTCCACAACGGACGAATTTGGCTCAATGAACATAACGCAACCCTTCAGGGGTAGTTTTAATTACTAGTATAATTTTAAATTGTGATAATATTAATGAATTCATAAAGCAAGTTATACATTTATTAAAACTATTGATAACACGCTAATGTTTACTGACTAAACCGTTACAGCAAAGCCACTCCTCCGAATTAAAGTCAGTATCGAGGTTAGTTAGCAAGCATTTGATAAAATCGACTCACGACTGATTGATCGAGTCACGTGGGATAATGGAATCGATAAACAAAGGCATGTTCGATTAACACCGCTTTATGTCGAATGCCTAACGTAGCTATATTTTAATAGTCCCATACGTTTAAAGTTTGATGGCCATAATCAACTTTCCTTTTAAGCTTTGCGATATCGACACGTATCCATAAAAAGAAAATCAAACGAACAACGCTGCTCTCAACCTAATTACGAAGGTATTAAGAATGAAATTAGATCGGATGTAATTTGAACTTAATGCGATTTAGGGAGAAACATCTTATCTTGGCAAAGCGATATAAAAACTAAAGTGTTGGTTAATTTATTATAGCGCTATGTTTAGATTAATAAGCTTATTAAAAAGCTTGTCTCATCTCATGTCCAAGTGACGTATTTTTTTTAAGTTAAGACTTGTTCATTCTTTGATAATCATTTGATATTGAATACGAGTATCTAAAACAGAAATAATGCATTTCCTATATTTTATGTATGACCACGCAATCCGAGTTTATGTCTTTATTACTTTTTACTTCTTTTGGTCTTAATAACGTTCTTTACACTGATAAAATTATGCAATTGTCTAAATTGAAGTTGAGGATCGTAAGAACTATAAATAGGTATAATCAGTGATTGAAGTTCTCAGATATCTGACGATATATTCTAAGTAATCTGAATGAGTCGTCCTTTAGAACACGTATTGGAATGCGGTTTGAAAATAAGTTAAGTTCTTGCGCCCTAAAATGTAGTGTTGGCAGTTTTGGGGGTAAATAACTTTTTCTCTTGGTTTAAAGTTATTAATAAACGCTAGACGTGAGTGTTTGACGCTACGCTACTACTATGCTATTTCAGTGTTCACCTCACCGCTGAACGCACACCTCATCACTCATCACTAGTATATCTTGACCCCGGATTCGTAATAACAACACGTAATCGGAGGTCTGACGCATTGGTTCACCTAGGGTGAGGTGAAGCGTTGTACAGTCAGCATCAAAAGTAGCTTGACATATGAAGATGTCAAAAGTTCTTATTCCTTTGTAATAAAGACTTTTGACGCCTTCATATGTGTCGCTACTCTTGACGCTGACTGTACAGACCATACTAGAATAACATAACACTGCTGAATGTTTCATTCCCTGTGCTACAATACAAGTACAGTAGAATCCGCTTATAACGACTCTGCATATAACATTTGACAGCTTTTAACGACTGCTAAATCACCGACGTTAGGATTCATCATACCAAACATTTTCAAAGAAAATCAGTTCTGTTTGTGCGACGTTCTGTTAGTGCGACGTAATATCGCCGGTCCCTTGACCGTCGCTGTATCCGGATTCTACTGTATTATTTATTACTCACCAAATAAAGTACACTACACTGTATTCTATCACTCAACCTGTCGTCAGATAGAGATTTATTAGAAAAATCAAGCCATGATTGATGAAACTGTCAGCAGCTTAATGCTAAACCTCATTGATATATTTTTTGCAATGCTTAAGGTATGATTCCGCTGCCGACTGCATACAGCAACTTCACGTTCCGCAGCACTCCAAATTGAACCGTAATCATAACACTAAAAGTCCCAATTTAGAGTGAGCGGCGTGTGCTGTTCCGACACTTCTCCGCTCATTTCAAATTGAGCTTTTTACGCATACCATTACGATTCAATTTGGAGTGCGGCGGAACGTGCAGTTGCTGTATGCAGTCGGCAGCGGAATCATAGGTACCTTAATACCCCGTTTTTTTTAAGCTTGGAATTTTAACGGCCATTTTCGCCTACAATTCTTCGTTCCCCTACGATATCAGAGGATAATATTCTACTAATTTCACTTATTTCAGTAGCTTATCACGTCTCAAAGATAGCCGCATATTTTCCCGTTTCAAGATTGTTTTCCCTGTAATCGCATGACGACAATCGCACGATTTTTCTAATCTGAAAAAAAGAACGGAGTATAGAACCAGTTAAACCAGATATTTTTTTCGCTTCCAAACCCTATGGCACTGCCACACAGTGTTTTATGATATGTAAGCTAATTTTGTCCTATCTCTTTTTAGGGTTCGTATCCGAAGACTTCAAACGGAACCCTATTGCTGTCCGTCGCGTCGTCTGTCACACAAGTTATACAGCCAAACGGTTGGAGCAACACAGTCTTCAAATTTTCACAGTATTTTTTTTAATTAAAAAAAAGCATCTTGCATACAAATAGTCAAAGCCAATATTTAAATGTTGTCTCCTAAACTCCTAATACAACTAAAGGGGGCGCGAAAAAAATTGTTTGACCTAGGTACTCCATCGAGTGGGGCATCGTTGATTAAAGCTGCAAACGCACTGACAGCGGTGGCGGCGCGGTGCAGAGGCGGTACCGGTTGTAATATTCGAACTAATATGAAAGGGTCCGCACAGAACGCTTTTTTCCCGGCCGGTTTTCTGTGCGGACCCTTTCATATTAGTTCGAATATTACAACCGGTACCGCCTCCGCACCGTGACGCCCCGCCCCGCTACCGCTGTCAGTGCGTTTCGGGCTTAAAGCTTATCGAGTAGATAAATAGGTACTGATTTTTTCGTTTTAAAACATATTGGAAAACGAAGAAACGTGAAGCCACTCTGTTTTTTTTTTCTCGAGAATAAAGCAGTAGGTACTCGTACAATAAACCTGTTACAAATTGACGGTCATTGACACCGCTTGTCTTTTGTCTTGCAATATGTCCAAATCAAAATGTGTGGACGCCCCATGACACTTTTCGCTTAGCGTGAAGCTGAAAATAACAGTTAGAGAGGTACCGAGGCGTGCACAGATTACTAACACAGGCAATTCGGACAATACCGCTCCCCTACGTCTAGACATTGATGTGAAGTCGCATCTCACTCAATCGTTGACCTGTAATAAGCACTCTACTCGACGGCAATACAGTTTAAATCAGAGCGAACGCTAAAGCGAGATAATACATCTTTAATGTTAGCATTTATTCACGAGGGTAGCGTTTTTATTCGAAATATAGATTGAGTGTGTTAAGTCATTATGAACTTTATTCTAATGCATTAAAGTCTAAATAAGATTAGCTCACGACGCAGTTTGATTTGGGATTCAAACTTCGTAACGGAATACGGCATGGACTCGTCGCTATTATCTTCACTAATTAAACTAATTTAAAAATACTTGTGTAAGTATTACGAGTATGAAAGGTTTTAACTTAAATTAAATTGTACCACACCTAGTGTTTTATTTTCATTTTATAATAAAGACAAAAGAAATCCCCTTCGCTACAGATTTTAATTTCGTTCCAAATTCAATAACTACACAATATCAAAGTAGTTAACTACTTACATGCTCATTACAATCTTGTATTATGCAGGGTTGCGCAGCACTTACATTATTTGTGTGATTAGCAACATGCATACATGTTAGTCTTGGACATGTTCTTTGTATGTTTGCTTTGCTTACTTTGGGACTATTGGTGGATTTGCGTAAAACTGATCGCCAATATTTTATAGTTTATTATGACAATACAACATAATTTTATTTATGTCACACCTGGCCATAAAGTGGCTATTATCGCACACTCAGCGCGCGAAAAAACCCACTTCCTGGCCAGGGGGTGACATAAAATTGTGTACTTACCAAGGGCGATAAAACAAAGAATGTCTCAGATCGCAGGTATTTTAAGGCAAGGGCGATAAATTAATGTACTATTATTGCCTCAAAAAAGAACATTGGACGGTAGAGGTAAACAACAGGAGAGTATTACTGACACTGACTGATTTAAAGTAACAATTTGTATTTTCTTGTTGTAAAAAACCCATTGCATTTTCTCTGTCGGTGAATCATGAAGTAGTTTCCGTATTATCAAACAGATTCCTATTAAGACAAACCCGATTTAAAGCTTAAAATGGTTTATCCAAGACTACTGCATAAATTATTCATTCATTATTTGTAGAAAGATACCTACAATAGAAATGCAATAGAACAGGTAGAATATTAATGACAAGGTTGACCTTTTTAATCTAATCTTATGTGACGCGTATATTGTTTTAATTTACGAGGCTGACAAGACCTAATTTTGTTGAAATTGATGTTATTTAAGCAGTTTTTTAAGTAAAACTATTTGTTCTAGCACATCAAAAAATATATATGTTAATATTCATCAGATTTCAAATACCGCGTACGGACTCGATACATAATTGGACGAAATCGGCTCGATAGAAAATAATTGCAAAGATTGGTCTTAAAATCATCATTAAACGGTTCTATGTCTTCATTTTTATTACGTATGGGTCAGCAATTAAAAACATGAAGTCAACATATTCATACCTATAATTAAGGTGACGCCGTGATAAACTATGAAACTCAAACAGTGTGCTGAAATCCCCTCACCTCATCCGCCCCGGTATTTCTTACGCGGCTCGCGATCGAATAGCGCATGACAGAGTTGACAGACAGAGCGCCGCACGGAACATAGACATCAAAGGAGAGGTATTAATATTTTTAAATACGACGGTGGGAAACAAGCGTATGGTCCACCAGATGGTTAGTGGATACCGCAGCCTACAGACGCGGGCAACTCCATGCGCGTTGCCGAGTCTTTATCAAATTTGAGGATTAATTTGTGCTTTCCACATTTCTTAAATATTTTCTAATTATAACATTACTTTTTAGAATTTGTAATACCTATAACGATTAGAGTAGATTGTGTTTATTGTGTACCTAATTAGAGATGTATGGGTATTTAATAATAAGAATTTTATCGGGTAAAACTTGATACAAATATGTAAAACTATTCGTGCCGATATTATTACCGATGTCAGATTAGGAGGTAAGAAATCAAATATCTATTGTACATGTTTACAGTTAAACCCTGACAAGATTGTATTTGGCCCTGAAATTAATAATAATGAGTGTAAGTCATGTACAGTCGGTACAGTGTAGCTTCATGTTAACAATGTAGAATGTCCAAAAGTTTCCAAATAACCATCCCGCTCTTTACGGAAGTTCTGCGCGTAAAATAGTAAATAAATTATACTACAATAATATTGAAATGAAAAAAAGTGTGGATTATTTGTGAAATATGGCTCGTTGGCGGTTTAGGTATGAATATGTTGACTTTATGTTTTTAATTGCAGACCCATACGTAATAAAAATAAAGACATAGAACCGTTTAATGATGAATTTAAGACCAATCTTTGCAATTATTTTCTATCGAGCCGATTTCGTCCAATTATGTATCGAGTCCGTACAAGGTCTTTGAAATATGATGAATATTAACATATATTTTGATGTGCTAGAACAAATAGTTTTTCTTAAAAAACTGCTTAAATAACATTAATTTCAACAAAATTAGGTCTTGACAGCCTCTGCTATGCTACCTATTCATCTAAATCTGATTCAAAATATTCTTCAGATTCGAACTCCGATGATGCTTAATTTTCGTCAGTTGTTGAAGTGTCACTTTCAGTATCACCGTCCTCAATTATAAAATGTTCGGCCAGTGATTCGATTATAAGATCTTTTTTCCTATTTTCGTAGTTTGGTGGACGTGTCCCATAATACGAAAAAAAAATACCTATTGAGTTAAACCCCAAACCAACAAACCAGTTAAATACAACGGCATTATAAAATGTCAGTACCGGACATGTCAACAACCAATAAGCAATCCAATATCCGCAACACGGCGAAGGTAAAATAGATTCTTATCCAGGCTTTAAATACATGAATATAATTAAAACTTAACGCCATGGAATACAAAATTATTTCTAATGAAAATCTGGCAAGCGAAATTATACTTACTGTATAAAATTCTGGCAATCCACAGAGAACCCATGGCATATCGAGTTGCCACTAGCGAGTTAGATAGGTATAAAACCCTACATTGGCAACACATTTTGTAAGTCTTTATACTTCAGTAGCATTTCTCGTGTTGTACAACATATAAAATAATGTAAATTAAAACGATGTATAGAAATTTATAATACAGCCGAAGTAGGAACCTCCTCCTTTATAGGGTTCCGTACCCGAAGGGCCAAGCGGAACTCAATTGTTGTCACTCATGCGTCCGTCCGTCCGTCCGTCCGTCGTCTGCCACAAAATTTTGTTCCGAAGAATTTGTCAACTTCCATTTGACCTATGAACTTGAAATTTGGTGATCATGTTTATTATTACGTATATTTTACCAATAAATACTTAATAAAACACATTTTTTGAGGTTGGTTCGGAACCCTAGATGTGCGAAGTCCGACTCGCACTTGGCTAGTTTTTTGAAATTGGTTAAAAATACTCTTAAAACAGTTTATCAGTAAGACGGTTTTATATCTCAAATACTAAGTATTCGATTATCAAAACTTATATACATATAACATGACATATTTTCGTTTTCGTTTAAATCCGGAGACGACTCCATGGCATTGTTTTCTTTTCCAACTAGAACATTGAATGACATTTACGAATGTTGTTGAATAAATCTATTTGCGTTTTTACTTACCTTTTATAACCATATTTTTACATTAATCAATTAAACAAGCTTTCCTTTTTCGTTTTGAGTGCTTCATCGAGTTTTTACGCGAATAAAATAACATTTTAAACATATATTTACGTAATTTTGCTGGTCTCGACGAGCACGGGTCCAACGCTGACAGCGGCCGTCGGCCGATTGACTTGACATCTTGTCATCATTCTTGTATAGAAAACACGGCACGCGCTGGCTTAAACTATAAGGTCGTATACGACAAAACCGTGTTTTTCGATTTAAATAAGAGTTCTAAGTTATTTTATAAAATCCAATTATAATTTTAAAGTGTTTGTTAAGATGAATCTATATTGAAAACTAAGAGGCTTTAACAAGTGCCGTTTGTCTGTAAAATGCGAATCTCTGTTTAAACAGAGGTGTTTTTGACGAAGAAAAGTCTGTTGCAAAAGTTATCCAATCGTGAAAAGCAATTATAAAATTAAAGCTAAAGGTATGATTGATCATGTGAGTCAATTTCGTTTTCATCAGTTGCTTGGTTGCTGAGAAAAATGGAAATCCATGCAACCAATATTTCCAAAGCGTCGTCTTAAACCGCCAACCAGTCATATTTCACAAATAATCCACACTTTTTTAGGGTTCCGTAGTAAACAAGGAACCCTTATAGTTTCGCCATGTCCGTCCGTCCGTCCGTCCGTCCGACCCCCGTTTTTGTCCTATCGTGGCGAATTGACGTTATAATGGTTATGATGTATGTAAAACATTTTACCCAGTTGCTTTGTAAACACTACATAAGTGCAATACTTTGGGCTGTAAAATACAAAGTAATTTATGACCGCTTTAGCTTAGTTGGTAGTGACCCTGCCTACGAAGCTGGAGGTCCCGGGTTCGAATCCCAGCCGGGGCATTTATTTGTGTGATGAGCACGAATATTTGTTCTTGGGTCTTGGATGTCTTCTATGTATTTAAGTATTTATTTATCTATATCAGTATGTATATCGTCGCTTAGTACCCATAGTACAAGCTTTGCTTAGTTTGGGACTAGGTTTATTTGTGTAAGATTGTCCACAAATATTTATTTATTATTTATTTATATATTTAATTCGATGTAGGTAAGTAACACCTTATTTCCGACTAATTATTTAAGTAATTAGGTAATATTTTTAGAGCCTACATTTATACCTAATGCTAATGCCTAATGTTTTCAGGGTGCATGTACATATGGTAAATACCTGTGTATGTTTTAGAGTTTTATTTAGCTACTCTACTAACTAGACAAACAATTGAGACTTATATAAAACGTGTATTAAATTAAAATCATTATTCCCTACATTGTAATGCCGTACGTATTTTATATTTCATTTCACTATATCACTAATTTATTTCAACATGCTGAGGCATCTATAAAAGTATTAGCATATCATGCGACATGACGTCATGCCGACCCACTTTATTACGGCTTTTCAGCAAATAAAAATGCAAGTTTATGAGTCGTTGAAGATGCTTGCCTGTCATTATCGTTGCTCCATAAAACACGGCGGCGAAAAACGCTAAAATAAAACATCATTAATTATCAACGTCAAAAACAATACCTAACTATCGTAGCATTTGAAGCGTTAATAAACCCTAATAATATAAGGCTCGACTATAGGCATCCAGAATCACTGCCCCCGGATAATAGGGTTGTTGACTCAAAATTCAAATATTCAATTCAAAAACTGCAACCGTTTTTTGTTGCTAATTAGACAGAGAAAGCGCCACAGATTTGTGACGTCACTGACCTCGAGCGCCATAGTAAATGATGATCATTGTAATCTAATACAAAGGTGCGTTTTGCGGCAAAGGGACAGAATATGGCCCCTCTAACTAAACTATTTATTTTCTCGAGTTCCTGTTTTCGCTATTGGATTGAAAATTTGATCCTTTTTTGAGAAAATTCGAACTTATTGTTTTTCTTACATGGTGTCAACATTCCTATACTTAACAGTATGGACCACATAGGCATGTAATCTGACCCTTACCTATAAGACAAAAACAATTTCGTCTCTCGTTCACGTGTTTGTTTCCTTCACGCCCGCGCACGGAAGATCAACGATTCTCGGTACTCGCACAGCTATACTATTTACAACACCAGCTAACCCCATCCTAACATCGTATATACATATTGACCTCCCGATTCGTGACAACCATGTATACTCCTAGGTAGGACTTACACTGGTTTAGATGAGGTGAATTATCGTTATGCGTTACGAATATCGCTTCGCAGGCCCATTACATTTATGATTACAGCTTCATTTATACGGTACACCCACGCTAGGTACCTTGCAAAAGACATTATTAGCCGAATCATAGTTGATCTGTCATTTTATGTACCGCGCTGTTGCCAGATAATTTAACATACGGAAAAATTAAGAGTGTTTTTAGAGACCTAACATGACTAATATCCACCAGCATCAGCAAATGAGTTGGTATTGATTGATTCATGCATAGGTTACATCCATAAACCATAGTGCCTATCCATACTCATATAATAATTAATTATATAAATATGAATATAACTCTTTATGTATGTAATAAGGTTGAGGAATCTATTGGGACTATATATTGGGAGAACTAATTATCATATTATGATAGTTGAGGAACTAGTAATACTTATCTAAAAGATATCATTATAGAGACAAACAAAAGAATAAAATGAAGTGTCATGATTAATAGCAGCTATTAAATCAAGGTAGTCATGTTAATTAATTAATTTAAACATTTCTTTGAACTATTTATTGACACAATCTCGGAGTTCTAAACAGAAAGGAATAGATATTTTTACCGTAAAGACTCTTCATTCAACATCTAATAGAGGTTCTCTTCCCGGAAAGATTTATATTACAAACCCAAATGTTGTCATGATTTATTTATAATGGCGTGGGCAGCTCGGGCCGGACAAATTATTTTATCATTTTCAAGTTTCCTGAGAATATTCCGTCCTCATCCGCAGACAACTCGACTCCGTGTCAAAAGACCGTATTGATATATAGACATAATAACAATATCTCTATGATAAATTGAAGCTCAGATAAACTCAAATTATCTAAACAAAGCAATATAATATCCTTGTGTTTGCTCGATCTTGACTCACGGAGATAACATATTCTCTAGACGTATGTAATTTGTCGATTCAATACATCATGTCAACTGTCTAGTTACTGCGTATAGTACGTTTGTAATATTTAAATTACGGGTCTATTCATGCCGATATAACAGCGTTACAAGTTTAAATGGCACTAGACAGCGTTCGGGCGAACAATAGCGTTCACTGTCCACTAACACGTTTTCTAACGGTGCGCATCTCCAATAGGTACTTATATACGTCTTGCATAACTAACTCTTAGGAAAGCTTGAGTAATTATACTGACAGTCGCTCTAGGACTAGAGGGCAATCATTTCAGTGGCAGCACAGCACGTTCGTTCTGAACAAAAGCAATTTGTGTCCGCGAGATTGTACGTGCGTCGCGAGGTGTTTACTCGTATTAGGCTAGCCAAACGTCGTGGCGTTACAGCCGCGCCCCCGGGTCACTCGCTATCGCTCGACTTATCACTACCTCACATGTTGAGCCCGTAACTGCCGACTAACTGGATTAAGAATGTTAAACGTCACTGAGAAACTAACTAACCCATATTCGGCATAAGTGGATGCTCTGACGGTTGAAACATTGGCACGCCTCCAAAGCATCTAAACTTTTATTATGTTTTAGTATACTGCAATGCACGCTTCGCAAATTGCGGTTAAACGGCCGTAATTTAAACAGTAGTATCATTATGAGATACTTTGACAAAATATAATGTGAATGACCTCGATGCGTATAAATATATACTCGTAAAGCATTATAAACTTTGTTTAGGGAGGCGTGTGTAAAGTAAACATCACTGGCTCGAGTCCAGAACATGCTCATCAGGCGCAGACATGATTTAACGACGGATTTACTAGTCGACAGCGACACGAACACCACACGACACCGATATAAACATTTGAAAGAAGGCAACATACGACAGAATGTAGGTATATCACAATAAAATTGTGAAACGTCCGTTCCCGTTCCGCAGCCCGTCCGAACACGGCATTCACCGATCACAGATTTTCATGTTGTTCCTGATTTAAACGATTGATGAAAAAATAACAAATAAAATAAGCCAACACGGGGCTCCGTCAGTTTTGATAAATATCCTTTCAGCGCTTTTCCATTATTCGGAGGGAGACAAATGTCCCGTCGTCGGTTTATTCGAGTCGGCATCACGACATTCCCTCATTAAAATGTCCCCGAGCGAGCGAGCCGCCCTCTGCTCGCTCGCCCATTCGATACGATAATCGATTTTATTGCCGATCGCTATAAAATCGGTGATAAGTCGTGTTTGTTTTTAGTTCTGACACACAACACACTCCATGTTGCGAATCAATCATTGTGTTATTTCAACATCGGACGAGCGCGGCGCGACCAAAGCTAAAGTGACTCTCGCCGCTCGGAATAAGAGCCACAACGAAGCTGATTGTTTTTAGAGCGAAACTAATCTGGCTGTAAAAAGCTAATTCTTGCCAATAATCCTGTTTTAACGCGATTAGAGCTTGATTTTTCCCTCGTAAATAGCCTGGCTTATTAAAATGTTATCTTATTTGAAATTAAACGTAAAAAGTTATAAAACAAAGAAACCGAGATAAGATTTCGTTTCGACCAACAGCGGCTGACTGCGAAAGTATTTCAAGTGTGATTTATAAATGGCTTTGGAACCGTCCCCAGATCTCCATTTATCTTTATGAGCGTCAAAGAGAACATTGTTATTAGTAATAATATAAACGGTTGCGTGTTTTAATAAAAACATAAATTAATATCTTCCATTATCGATTATATTAATATAACAGGAGCTGATAAAGTGTAATTATTGCACGGTGCATGACATTCTCGACATTACCAACATTACTCGAATATATGTAGGTACTTTATTAATTATTGGGCAGCGGTCGATCTGTAACCGTTCTCGACCGTTCCATTAAATGTGCCAAATGAGCTGCCAGCGCTGCGTCGGTACCTACGTGTTGTAATTTGCAAACAAGCTATTATGGGGGGTTGCAGTCAAAAGCGCGCGCGCCAATAGAATTAAAATACTATTACGCCAATACAAAGTTGATTGAGTCGAGGCAAGGGCAAGCGGGTAGAGTATAGTAACAGGCGGAGTGCGAGCATGCAGGCAGCCGCCAGCCCGCTTGTGCTCCTGTAATTTGATTTGGAGTGGCGCGGGGCGCGGGGAGAGACGGATCGATAGCGCGCGGGGCACGGGCACGGGGGAGAGCGGGTCGGAGAGGGCAACATAGCCGCGTGTTGTTATGGAAACCTGGTAGCTACCCTCGCGCCTCCAGATTTTGTCGGTGTCCCAGTAAACTAAACAAAGAGGACTCGTTATTTTCAGGGGTTACTGAATTTAGAGAGCCCGATTACAGGCTGTGCATAAAAAACGGTCACTGAAGCATACATTGTTTCAATTTTTCAAATGGAAGTTAGGGAATGATTGTAGCTATTAAAAGTTGGTGTACGAAATGTATTACGAGGCCTTCTTCTTCGAACATGAAAGTCATGGCATTTTTAGTGTGCCACCAAAATACAATATTTATCTTTTTAGTTTATGTACACTTAGTCCAAACCCGTCGTCTACCAGTCCCTGGGATCCCAGGGCAGATAACAAAAGAATGGCATTGTATATTTTTTTCGCCGGGAGAGGACGGCTATGATGGATACGGGATTAAAACTTGAATTCGAATGTTGAAGCTACAATTACGTTATGTCGTAAAAAGAATATAGTATGTATGTATGTATGTAATAACTTTATTGTACACAAAAAAAAACACAAAAAATACAAACAACTAAGGACATTTTGGTACAAAGGCGAACACACAGGCGAGGTATAGTCACATTAGTCATTAGCAATTTAGCATAACATAATGGTCCACTGGCACAAATACTTATTGATTAAATTTCGCGGTAATGAAATTTAACAACCAACGAATATTTTTGCGGGAAGGCTGTGTATTTTTATGAATACGAAAGAACAAGCACGTTCGTTGCAGCATTTTGAAATGGAAAAAAAAAACAAACATTGAACAGTACTGAATGAATCGAGTATTGAGCAGAAACCTATTGAAATTACTGAATAATGATGCAACAAAAACTGGTAAGGTATTAAGAGAATAAAAATGTTGGATCGTGAAAACTGATGGTAGGAAAACAATTAGGCGGACAAAAAGATAATTTTAAAACAAAATGAACAGATATTTCGATCAAAGTCATCGATGAACGTTCTAAAATCTGAGCCATTCGGATCGCGCCCGGAATGCCACAACAGACGACACCTACGCTCAAAAAATATCCGGTTTACACGTTCAGAGGGTTTCCTTTCCACAGAAAACTGCTCGGTAAATTGCAGCGCAGATGCGAGTTAAATTTAAGCCGATTAAATTTTTTAGATGAAACAAACTGATTTTTATGCAATCATGAAAAACCGTGACCGTTATTTTAAATTGAATGAATTATAAAATGTGGTATTAAACGAACTAAGAAGAACTAATGTGACGTTTTACGAATGGAAGAGTTTCTGAGCGCGATCTTTCATTGAAAGTTTTTTTGCCGATTGAAGTCCTCGACGCAACAATTGAATAGGCTCATTTAAAATGTGCAGTGCGGGCGGAGCAGATAAGATGTGCTAGCATGAAAGGGCGAGCGAGTGATGCTAATGCAGTGCACTTAACCTGGCGGCCAGCACCTTGCGGCGTCCCGCCAAACAGGTTCCACCGACCTTCGTGCGCTCTCCTGCGCGCATGGTGCCCTGGTCGCCGATCGCCATGCTCAATACAATCGTTAATTTCAAACAGAGTCAAAAATCTGCCTGTTTAATTCAATGAAAAGCCTAACAACCCATCATTTCGAATTAAAACTTGAGATAGTTAAAAGAATGATATTTCACAATCCGGGGTCGATTTTTGAGTGTCGAACGCTCGACTTTTTACTCGAGATCTATCAGAAAACTATAATGTTTTGACAGATGTCGAGTGAAAAGTCGAGCATTCGACACTCTAAAATCGGCCCTCTGGTTTTAAGTTAAAAATAAACGTCAACATAAATTGATATTATTCAGGTATCAGTTAGTGGCCGGAAAATGACAGTCAATTTGTATTGGAGGCGAGTAACTGGCGCGGCTTGTTATCGCGGGATCCGAGCTTGAATATTCGGCTCCAAATCCCCCCTGAAACTCGTGTGGCGAGTTGAAATTTATCGTTTGTATTTCCAACTTCAATTCAGCATTTGCCGAGCACATTCTTTGAGCATAAATGGAAATGAAGGGTTATTCATTGTTTCAGATTCAATTTAAATTCCGATTTCGATAAATTGGGCCTGGATGAAAGCAATTTTCTTTCGGTTGCCGCTGACAATCGTAATTTGCCGCATAGGAATCATCGTGCGGTGCGGCGATTAAATTCATCCACGCTCGGGCCCATTAAGCTTTCGAACATGGAAATGGCACGACAATCCATGGCATGGTATAATGAAAGAGGCGTCTCTGTCTAAATGGTGGGATTATCCCTGAATCGCGACAGTATGATCGCGTGAACACTATAATTGGCCTTAATCAAGCGAGATAGCGTGCGCCGGTCGCTGTTGTGTTGTCTGTTGGCAGATTGTATTTTGTAATTGCAAGGATTTATTATAAAGCTGTCGCGAACTTATATTCAGAAATCAATTACATGCCTACTTTACAGAGCAACTGGTTTGTACACGCTGTAAATTTCCTAATGCACTCAACTGCTTAGTAAAGCCCGTTGCTACAATTTTATAACTGCGAGTTTCGTGAAGACACTTTTCGTGTAAAATATAAGGCTTGGTCACACCGCGTTGCGCGACGTCCGCGCGACGCGACCGCAGCGCGCCGGAACGTATGCTAACAGGTTAGCGACGTCACACTGGCTGCGCGACGCGAGCGGGACGGTTTCATACATTATGGCGCGCAGCGCTGCGTCCCGCTCGCGTCGCGCACGCGGTGTGGCCAAGCCTTAAAAGACAACAATGAAATTGAAATACCTCAGCAGCAGCAGGTGATTATTACTCACAATTCCGCCGTGTTAATATTATCGTAGTATTCAAAATTGTATGGATTTTGCTTCAATATTCAGAATACAGGGTGAATACTACGGTACGGTACCTATGTTTTTATCGCGTGATAATAATCACCTTGTAACTGATGCCATTAACTTGTCAATACGTAGGTACAATAACTTCCTTGAAGTAAATATAAAAAGAGGATTTCAAAGTTTGAAATTTGAAATTCAAACAAGACCTGGGGCCCGATTTTTGAGTGTCGATCGCTCGATTGTTCACTCGACATCTGTCAAATCGCCATAGTATTTTGACAGATCTCGAGTGAAAAATCGAGCGTTCGAGACTCAAAAATCGGTCCCCAGTCAAATAAAACATTATCGCGCTATTCGCGCTCAACGCGCAGTTTATTAAATCGCGGCAGCCGGCGAAGCGGGCGAGGTAATTGCTCGTTACGTCAAACACTGCGGTAATGTCACTAAGAAATTTCTCCGGGGAAATGGGAAAACAAATGAGAGAGCTCTTATCTACGCATTACCGCCGCGAGCGTGATTTACGAGCGGCTACCGGCTCACACATGCGACTGCGGCCGCCACCTACTCTACTCGTAGTTATGTGCCTCTAGTACTCAACGCTAAAACACATCACTACACCGTGTACATTCCTAGTCACTTCCAATTTTCCATATTATTAAATAGAACAGTAACCATTTCTGTATATTTGTCACCATATTCATGCTCAATGCTCAACTAATTCCGACACACAGAGGAGAACAAGGACATGTTACATATTTGTAACTAATATTTGTCAATATCTCAAAGATCCCATCAGCGTCATTAACCATGCACTTTATTTTATTAGCTTAGCTAACTAGTTACAGGAAGAACCTTATTTTATTTTGTAAGAATGTGTTATTTAGTGGTGTATAAAGTATAAAGAATATTTATTATTATTAAGAATGTAGCGTATGTAAAGCAAATGCGCAATGGTATTGTTATTTTAATTAATTTAATAATCAAAGGTGTGCTAAGTGCTGACACGAGTATCTGACCGAGACAACATCAACATGTCCTAACGCAAACACAATAAATGGCGTTATTAGCAACGCAAAACTGTTTATCGACCACACAAAAAATACTTCAACGCCCACAAAACAATTAGCCACTAAATGTTCAAATTACTCACCAAAAATAAAAACAAACGTGAAATGAAACACCGGTCGAGTCTAATTAAAGCTCGTCAAACCTACAATTACCCTGTAAAGGGTATGACTATTAGCAACTTGCGTTCCGAGAAGGTGCATTGTTGAACAGCAGGTAAGCTCTGGTAAAAAGTAGATATTGACTCATAAGTTCGTCGTAGGAGATCATAGATACTAAATACTATCGCATTGAAAATAAAACTCTTAAGAAACTACCCGTATCTATACATCTTGCAAATACCAATAATTTTCCCAGTGTTGTTAGTTTAGTAGGTACCTACGTGGCTCGTTAGCTTGAGTAACCACAACAAACTGATCGTATAATAAACCGACACCGGTCTCATTGAAAATTTGAAATTAGCCGCGTGCAACGATCAAAATGTGCCCCATTACATTAGCATAGCGTTTAGTTCGAGACGGCACCGGGCGGACAGCAAATTGCCAGTGGGCGGCGCTGATCCCGCGACCCTCCCGATAAAAATTCCACAACGGATTCCTTTCAATGTCGAAACATGAGCTACAACCGAGTGTCAAGGATCTACCGGATTTACCTTATTACGTAAACAGCTTGCCGATATCATGTTATGTATGTATAAGTATGGTGGCTGAAAGTATAAGAATTGTAATTGAATTTTCGCCTTCGGCGAACTGTTTCGAATGAGTTGTAGCTCTATGCGAATAATATATGTAGACCGGATGCCAATGTCTGGCTTGGCTTCATCACGATATAATCCTCCCTTTAATGGGTTTGTTAATGAAAACAGTCCCAACGGAAAAGTCAAACGAAAAACAAACAATAAAACACCCCTGAATCGAGGTCTTTGAATCCAAATTAAAATTAATCCATCCGGAAAACAGAAGGATATGAAAACTTCAACAAAAGGACAAAGGAAAAAATTCGAAAAGAATCGGACGAGAAGGAAGAGCAAAAAGAAACGTTTGTGCGGAGGCGGCGCCCTCGCTCGGTGCGGCTCGCGCCGCTGAAGTACCAGGCGTTCAGACCGCGAGAGGAGTGTTCAATTAAACTGCGCCGAGATCTAATCAAGAGCGTGATTTTAATGGAGTGCAGCTGATCGAGCAAGCGCTCGCCGTGCACTGTCGAGAGATAACGGACACCAGACTAGATGCCTCCTAGAACCTATTAACAAATCATATTATTGAAATCCTTTGTCAATATCAACTTATGTCTAATCTGATCTTGTCAAGAACCGTTAGCGTAATGTAGTTATCTAAATTAGAGGCGATAAATATCTGTATAATACCGTTCGAACGATCGTCAACGATATCGCTATTACAAACAACTCGTTTAAGCCTACAGGGTGAATAAAGGCGTGATTGAATAGCCTCTGGCGATCGCAATTCCATTCCTGAGCAGCATTCGAATCTACAAAGAGCAGGGCAATAAGTGCGGTGTAACAATAACGGGTTCCGTGAAAGGGAATAGCGAAGGTTGGACAAAGGAAGTGTTCGGACCGCCCGCTGAAGCGGGAGCGGGCGATGGGTTGTATTCACAAGTTTCACAACGCTTACCGTCGCGCCTCAAGCCAACCAGTATAATAAGTCTCACTTCTTATTACGAATATTGAGTTCAAGCTATATTAGGGACGAGTAATGAGACGGTTCGAGATAGTGAACTCGCATTGCCGGCAGGACTCCCGCCGCTTTCCGAAAAACTGCAAATATGGTGGTATGCACGGCGACTTATGCTCACTAACTAACAAGCTACCTATATACCTATACTAAATATATAGCTTTAACATTAATAAACACTAAAAAGCATGCATTTGGATTGCTCCTGGATATGAGCAAGGCTTACGATCGAGTCCAACACGATATCCTTATAAATGAGTTGTATGGGATAGGTGTTCGCGGCACCATGTGACTGGTTCCAACCATACCTTAAAAACCGCCAACAAATTGTTGGAATAGATTTCTTCGATGATATAATACTCAAATACTCTCAAAAGTCCGTTCATCCACAATAAGCACGACATGCTCTATTCCACAGGGAAGCGTATTGGGATGTCTTTTGTTTATTTTGTATATAAACGCCCTACCAAAATTACTGAATAATCCTTTCTTTATTTATGCAAACGATATTTCAATAAGGTATTTTCCAAATTTTTGAAAACTGCTTATATTTAAAGAGTGGGACGAACGATTTACTCGTAACAGAAAAATATTAACTAATTAATGTCTTTTTTTCTCCATTAAACCACCAAAAAATTTTTTTCAAGGGTTTGTTCTCCTGTACATCCTGTGGTACAGCTCGCATTACTCAACCGATTCTCTTGAAATTTTGTGAACAGGGGGCCGATTTTTGAATGTCGAACGCTCGACTTTTCACTCGACATCTGTCAAAACATCATAGTTTTTTGACAGATCTAGAGTGGAAAGTCGAGCGTTCGACATTCAAAAATCGCCCCCCAGGTTCGGTAACTATATAGAATTTTTTAGTCGAGTAAATTTTTGAAAATATAAATAAATAATTGTTTTATCAATAATTTCGTGTGTCTGGGGCCGAATTTCGGTTTGTTCTCTTCTAAGGGTCGCATTTCACAACCGGTTCTAGTGAAATTTTGTGGGTTCTATGATTACGTATGATTTTTTTGTACTTTTTATGGAAATTTACCAAAAATTTTTTTTGTTTTTTCATTGTTTTGTTCTCCTCTACAGGTCGATTTTCTCAACCGATTTTCGTGAAATTTTGTGAGCAGGTTCAAAAATAAGTATAGATTTTTTGGAAATTAAAACAAAATGCTCGCAAGGTCTACTCTACAGCTCACAAAGCCACTAAGTTTTATACTGTCAACTTCTGTTTACTCTAATATCATATCACATGTTGGTCTCATACTTCATCAATGTCATAATGCTCGTAACGTCAATTATTATAAATTGCAATTTTAACACCTTTTAACCTGCCATAAAAGGAAAACAAAACGTTCCAGAATGCCAATATCGACCAGGTGCACATACTTGTGAGTAGCTATCTAATTCTCCAGACCATTCGATAACGAATGTAGATACGAAGCAAATACAGCATCTACTAACAAATGCAAGCGGAGTCCGCCGGTTGTCCGGACACGTCATCACGTCCGTCGACAGAATGCTTCTTCAATTGTTTCATTTACAAATTGGGCTCATGTTACTTTTGCGCACGTTTCCGAATTAACCATGACACGGTATCGACAACAGTAAAATGATTTATTTTTACATTACCATTAAAAATATTACGAAAATACTCTGAAAATATCAAGCTTCGTCTTATTTTTGTTATTTTAAATATATACAAACGTCTGAGACGTCATGTCTCTATTTACTATTTCCTTCCATACTTCAAATTAACGGGGTGTTTTGATGATTCATAAAAAAATGCCAATTTAATCATCAGTCACATGTCACATGCCGTTAACTTCAACCACGTCAAACCAACGCCACAAATTGGAAATATCATTATTGTTCCGATGAAATCGGTTTAAGCTCCTCCGTAATTGGATTTCGATTAATCGGGGACACCTATCGATTGTAAATATATCGTCATAAAGCCTACTGCGACTGTAAATCAAGTTATTGAATGTTACAAGGGCATTTCTAGCGCTCTTCAAAAGTTTGTACAAAGTTAGTACGACAGTTAGGCGTACTATATGTTTTTATAGTATGTATGTATATATGAAGCAGTGGCGGAGCGTCCATACAACTCGATTCCCACCGGCTTGCCTAATTTTCAGCCAGTCCAATTCTTTTACTACGGCTCATGAAGAATAGGAAAGGCAAATTATTTCCGGCTTCCCTAAGAATATTTTTGACGCGCCGCCACTGGTATGAAGGCACTTTATTGTACACAAAAACAGGTTATAACAATATACAGTATGTCACATAAGATTAAAGTACCTACAAAGGCGATTCCTCGAAACCTTTGAGGGATTGAATGGTGGCTATGTTTCTTTTTTACAAATTTCTTATTTATTTTTTTTAATCTCTATGTTTTGAGAGTGAATCTCGAAACACAGGTGTATGTAATATGCCTAAATTGAAGAATATTTTTTTCTTTTTTATCTCATTAGAAGCATATTAAAAGTAAATCCTATAGACGTTCTAATTTAGGACAACATCTTTCTAGAAATGCTTCCTGTGTGCACAAGTGATTGCTAATGGCGGTGGTGTCGATAAGATATTACTGGTTGTGTGTAGTGATTTGAATTGATATGGTCAAACCAATCCGGTTTGCTCTCGCCTGTACTGTAAGTAAGTACACCGGATGAAATGTAACTTGTCGTCTGATCTGCGATTTATCATGAGACAACAGCAATCATTATTTTAATAACCTGGGGGCCGATTTTTGAGTGCCGAACGCTCGACTTTTCACTCGACAAGTCGACATCTGTCAAAACACCATAGTTTTTTGAAAGCTCTCGAGTATTCAAAAATCGGCCCACTGCATACGTTATAACTCCAACAATTTTCTGTGACTATCTATAGTACTTATAATTACAGTTTTCTTCTTGTTTCTGAATATGGTAATTCTAGAAATTATTTTTTACAGAATACCTAGTTACGTATTAACATTATAATACTAACTACTAATATTATGAATGCGAAAGTTTACATCATTAGATGTTGGTTACTCAATCACGCAAAAACAGCTGTACGGATTTGGTACGGTAAGGTGAGTTCGATTAAGAATCTTCTTTGACTAAGATCGGACACCGGGCATGACCATATGACGTTAATTTACGCTCAATGTGTGGCTTTTTGAAAATGCTGGCAAGATGATGCGATGCGCAGTTTCACCCCGCTCCCCTCACTACGAGTAGTACTCACTTTTGTATAGGCTTAGGTCACATTTTTCACACCGGAAGTCACCGTTTTTTTGTTACTTTCGGCAAGTTCCGCCTTGGCAGACTATTTAGAATCGGACTCAGCATCACTTTTATGGGTCACCATTGTGCATTTCATCGCGGTATCACGTAGGTACAAAAATTTGCAGTCCGCTCTTCTACTCGTGAGGTGAGAGGTGAGGACTTACTGAATCGCATAGCTTGGGTGTGGTTCAACAAACAAACACCCCAAGTGAGGTAAGGGGAGGTATACCCAATGTCCCGCTCTAACACGCCTGAGTTTGCAATTAACCATCCCGCTCTCTACGGCAGGTCTGCGCGTAGTTTCCGTAAATATTTAGCTATAGTCATTAAGCCAATCATTTTATCAAAGCAAACCCTGCGAATTTGTCTATAACTATTTAGTATCTTTAATTGAGTTCAAAAATTAAATGTAAAATATCAGTAATATAGCCGTAATATTGAAAAAACATTCAAAAAGGGGTAACTTTGCGATTTTTTTCTATCGAGTGAAATTCATCAGATCATGTCACTGACCTGCGATTTTAACTAACAAGATCCTTATGTAACACATATATTTTTTTTTAGAATTTAAGACACTATATTCTATGTCTCAGATGGTTTAAGGTACAAACACACTAGACCGTTCCGTGTCCGGACCGGCCCGTTTTCTAATACAGGACGCGCGACGGCCGTCGATTTCTTGTACTAGAAAACGGGCCAGCCCGGACACGGAACGGTCTAGTGGGTTTGTACCTTTAAAAAAACCTGGGTAATACCCAGCCTTAAGCCCGAAACGCACTGACAGCGGTAGCGGGGCGCACTAACAACCGGTACCGCCTCCGCACCGCGCCGCCACCGCTGTCTGTGCGTTTCCAGCTTTAACGGTGTCTAGGTTTCATTGCATTATTTTATAAACCAAAGAAACGTCGACTAAAGTTTTTTCCCGATAGGATAAAGTACAAGGTTGTATCCACTAACCTCGGTCCCACGTACTAATTAATTTGTATTGCTTCGTACAGTCAGTCATTTGTAGCAAAGCAGCTACGTCTATAATGTGTAAGGAAGGAATAAGTCGTCTGTAATATGGAATAGTCATTTTATAAGAAATATATAAGTTTAAAAGTCGTCTGTTCTTTGTGAACAGTCAATTTATATACCAATAACGCTACTTTGCGACAACTTGAACATGATATAGCGGTGTTTGTGAAACAAAAGACTTAATGCAACATGTCTAGCGTCTGGCTTCGGGAAAGTTGCAGTTAGAACAATAAATCTACAATAAGTGCACTTGCGGACTGGAGATGTGTACTGAAAAATAAGTTGCTGAACTTTTTCTCATACCGTTGTTTATTTGTTAGAATTACCTTGTTTTCTCAAAATCAAAATATTAGAAACCGTATCTGTTAAGACAAATGTTTTTCGTTTATTCTCTGCTGGAGACCGAACATTTTTAATTAAAGTAAAATGTAAGTACTTTATCTGCTATTTTCTCGGCCCCGTAATAACTGTGTTGTTATTAAGAGATCACGTTAGGAGAACAGATCTGTCTGATGCTGCTCAAGATCTAGACTTTGTAGATTTTTATTAATGAAACTTTACTTATTAGAGGTCATTGTTAATGTGTTTTGTTTTGTCGCTCTCTTACAAAGTACTCATCAGGTATTTAATTTAAATACAAATTTTTAAGTGATACCTACTCTTGCTAATAAACTAAAATTGGGCGTTACAATAATGAGTGCACTAGATTTTCTATCGAAAAAAAATTGAAACGATAAATCAAAAATAAAAAACAAAAGGCGACTCTTGATTCCTAATCGAGGAGGCCATTTCGGTGATTTCCGATCACTTCGATTATTTGCCTTGAAATATATTCTATTTTTATTACGATCCCAGGAGCCAGCGGTACCCTTGTTCATGTTTTAACTATATGGACCTTTATTTACTTGCCTGTTTTGTGTCCCTCAAAAAAGGTGTCTACTTATCACGCGGAGTGCCCTCAAGCTCGACAGCGTAGTTTAGGCCTCTCGAAACCCTTAAACAAAATCCTTTGTGGATTCGACGCTTGATGTTTCGTGGAGATTCTATACGCGTTGTCAAGTACCCCGCCATATAAATTAGATTGCAGGAAATATCCCCTTCGTTGCTGTCGTTTTTGTGTTTCGTTTCGTCTCTCCATGACGTCCTGGTTATGCTAAGGTACTCATCTTTTCTGGATTTGTAGCTTGTCGCTTGGAGGCGGTCTTACGGAAGGAATTAATTTAGTTTATTTTGTAATATCTTATATCTTTAAACGAGCAATTCTTGTATATTTATTTATTTATATATTTATTTCGAGGATCTCGGAAACGGCTCTAACGATTTCGATGAAATTTGGTATGTGGGGGTTTTTGGGGACGAGCAATCGATCTAGCTAGGTCTCATGCCCGAGAAAACGCCGAGCGAAGCTCGGTCGCCCAGATATTTATATCTTTAAACGAGCAATTCTTGTATATATGGTTATATAAAGTTATGGACATATAAAGTTTTAACTGACCAGTTTTGTCCTTGAGTACTATCAGGTTACTAAGAATATTTTTATCCCATGGGTATATTATACCCTCTAAGGTAGGGCAAAGTTGGATTGGGCGGTTTGACAACAAAAAACTGTCCTAACCCGTCGTCTACCAGTCCCTGGGATCCCAGGGCAGATACAAATGAATGGCATTGTATATTTTTTCGCCGGGAGAGAACGGCTTCACAATTTCTGATATTATGTTTGCGTATGTGCACTAAAATGCATACTAAGCCTAGATGACCTGTAGGGTAGTTAGGTAGGTAGTGTAAGTACCTAAATTTCAGGCTTGTAAGATTGGAAACAGAGCTTATGCGGCCCTCGGTTTGGCAGTTCGTGGAATGCAGGTAGTACAGTCAAACAATTTGATTTCTAGGCCACTTCGTACCTTGTCACAGTGAAAATCAATATGAAAGCCGATATATCATGTCAATGTCACTGTGACAAGGTACGATGTGGCCCAGAAATCAAATTGGTTGACCGTACCGTACCTAGTAGTAGGGTACCATAACCCATACTTAACCCCTCGTAGGTATGCGGATGTCAAAATTGTACAATCAAATAGTGACCTTAAGATGTAAAACAATAGGTTCATAGGTATGTTAGGCAAAGCACAGATCCGTGTCTAAGCATAAGTACGATGGGTTAAGATATCCGTGTTTAATTTAGGATAGAATTGTGGACAAGAGGCGAGGCAGAATGGTGAATAAACAACATGTGTGTGTAGAAAACTGGATACCACAGAATAAAACATCACTAAGTCATATAAGTTATTTGGTGGAGGCTGGCTTTATCGGCGCCCTCGCCTAAATGGGAAGGCAAACAGGCCCGTTGTTGACACGGCGCGATTCCGCCGCTTTATAAATATTTCGAGCGCGCGGACAGCGGCGTCGGCCTGCCATTATCCCATTAGGGAAGGGGCATTACTCACTTAGAATGTGAAGCTATTAACCGGCCGAGGCACGTAGGTGCGCGGGGCAACACGGGCCACACTATCTGACACACACAATCACACCCGCCCGCTCTCATCATAACACCTTACTCTCTACTCTTCACTCACCTCTGCTTCCGCCTTTAGCACCACCACAACAATCCGCTTTGTCCCTCAACAACAGATCGATACGCACCGCACCGATCCTCAACACCGTAAACGCAAAGTAAATTACTTTAATCACCATTCAGCACATAAACGAAAACGGCCGACCTGTTCCACAACAGCAGTCGATTCATTTCACACACACACGTACAGTGTTTCATGCGGCCGATGCCGTCGGATCGAAACCTTAGGTGACTTTATAAACAAATAACGAAATAACAGGGGTGATTTCACAGTAGAAACACTGGTCGGTTGGCGTACCGCACGTCAGCGCCGCGTCAAGTCGGCGGACGACCGCGGAACTCAGCCGAGCAACGCTACGTGTACGAAGCCCTGCTTGTGTGCGTTTGCCGCGCGGCGTGGCGAGACCGGGACGCAGCTATGCAGTTCGGTGCGGGTGCAAGTGGGACGTAAGACTTTACGAGCCGGCACAAAAGTGTATTGTGAGAGCGCGTAGAGTACGGCCGGCGGCGTCTGTCGCGGATTGATCCATCGAGTGAATAGATAATGATTATGGCGTTTGTTGCGGCTTCAGCACACTCAGCCGCCCATTCATTACAATTATCTGATAATTAAGCATTGCGGCGCACGGGGAGGTCGTTGGCATCTCTACCCGCGCGCGCCGATTCTCGTTACCACCTACCGAACGAGTTTGGCTTTTCTCCTCTAGGTTACACGCAAAAAAATAAACAACATTCAACTCAGTGGAATCATCAAGAACGCTATTATAAAAAGACACGCTTATGTAATGAACCAGTCACTATCATTATATGAAATATAATCGAGTACCCAAAACTCACGCGTGTTAGAGTGGGACATTTGCGTTGGGGATACCTCCCCTTAAGACCTTAAACGTTGGATGTCAGAATAAAGCTGCGTTTACACACCATTCAGCACTTTCTAGCCGCTCCTCCGTAGAATGTTTTCATCAAAGCTTTCCTTGGCCATCTAGTTAGGGTAGTATCTAGTCTTATTTGCGCGTCAACGCAGTCGTTCGTCAACCCATGTGGAGCGCTCATGGTCGAACGGCGCCCGCGTACTGTTTGGTAAGCAACGTCGCCCGGGGTCAACACTTGGATGGATCACTTTGAGCGGTCCCTAACTGAGCGCTCCCGTGCTTTGGAAGGCACGTTGATCCCGGCTGCTGTTTATGACAGCAGTCGCTAAGCGAAGTCTCCGGCCTTCGTTTCTAAAAACTGACAGTTTGTTGCACTTTTAGCACCACCCAGGGGTCACGTGTAGGGTAGCAGCACCAGTGCTCCCTACTCCCTGATGGAAATTCGACTCCCATTTGTCAAGTGAGTGGGGCAACTTGACTAGACTGGTAAGTGGTAACCGTACTGTCTTCTCAAACATCTTATGTTATGGGTCAAAATAATTGCCATACGATAAACTAAATAGATAAGTTGAACGACGCTGTCACTCCCCGGCGGTGTCAGCCGCGTTCGGGCACAGAATAACATAAGTGATAAGTTCGGCCGTGACACATTTATTATTAAAAAAAAATGGTATTTCTCGTGGCCAGCATATGGCCAGGAGGCAAAAATGAGGCCGACGATGAAGCGAGCTCACCCAGACGATGCCTTAAAAAGGTCTAGGTTATACGAGTATGCACTCTGAAATACATACGGCGGCAGGGATTTCCAAACCTTTTCAAGCTTGAGTGAAAACGGGAGTTTAGTTTAGCTATATAATTAGATCGTCGAAGCTACGAGGATACACCACTTCTTCCAGTTTAGTCAGTTTAGATAATTATATACAGTATTGAAACACAGTATGTCAAAATTATTTACATTTATTTTAATTTATCTTACAGTAATGATCGCATCGCAAAAAGCTTAACACTACATTACGGCCATAATGGAGTGTTTGATATTCAACGTAAATTATTCTACATCTTACAGTAAATATTAGGTAATTGGATCTATTAACATCGTCGAGACAAGTTGTAATCGGAAACGTATTTAGAAAAAAATATTGGCAAATGAGCCCTAACATACTGAATTGTTCACAGTCAAATAATAATTACAGTTGCAATTACTCAATGATTGTGACATGTAACTGAATGCCAGCATTTTTGGCGATCAGTAGAACGGATCCAGAAATAGTTTGATTGTTACAGAGAATATATATACGAGGGGTGATCCAAAAGTAATGATAATGAAATACTTTCAGTGGCTGAAAAAAGCAAAAAGAGGTTTTATTTTTTAAGGCAGTTCTTGGCCAGTAAATTAAAAAAATATATGTAAAAAAATTGATATCTATCACTGAAATAAATTTATTTATTCGTGAGTTGTCGGAATAAGTGCGTGGAAATGGAAAAATCTGAAGTGAGAGCCGTTATTAAGTACTTCTGTTTGAAAAAAATGTGTACTAAAGATATACATGTTGAATTGGTGGGGACTCTGCTCCTCCGTATTCTACAGTTGCACACTGGTGCAAGGAGTTTAACTTGGGTAGAACATCTTGTAAAGACGAACACCGCGAGGGCTGGCCTTCCATCGTCCGCACTGAGAAGAATGTCAAAAAAATAGAAGATTTAGTTTAACTGATAGAAGAGTGACAATCAGACATTTAAATGAGGTCACAGGGATCTCGTATGGCAGCATTCAAAGAATCTTAACCCAAGAATTGCACATGAATAAAGTATCCGCTCGTTGGGTGCCTAGAATGTTCCACCCAGACAACAACGGACCTCCTCATAAGGCCAGGTGTTGCAATGGCTGCAATCCGGGATGCGGGTTTCGAATTGGTGGAACACCCGCCTATTCGCCAGACCTAACCCCCAGCTACTTTTATCTGTTTCCACGGCTGAAGGACAATCTCCGAGTCAAAAATTTTTTGAATGACAGTGAGGTTATGGCCGCTGTGGAGGCTTATTTGGAGAGTCCAAACAAAGATTTTTTTTTAAATGGAATTCGTAGTCTGGAGAAAAGATGGCATAGGTGTGTAGACTTGTTAGGAGACTACGTTAAGAAATAAATTTAGTTTTTGAACACATGTGTTGTTTTACATACTCGTTATCATTACTTTTGGATCACCCCTCGTAATTTCATTTCAGTTTTTTTTTCAGCAATAATATTAATAGGTAAGCTCAAAAAATTGAGCAAATCTAAAAAGAAACTCGGCACTTCCACTCTCACAAAACGAACGCAGCAGCTCATAACAAAACCCGAGTCCGCAGACTAGCCTAAGCCTTACTTAGATAAGGTACAAGAAACATTATTTTTGGTAATAAATAAGGTAATGCAAAAGTAGAAAACCTGCGTAACCGTGCGATGGAGCTTGTTCCTGTACTAAATAATTAACTAAAATTTAATATTAAACACTACTCTAGCCCTCCCAATGTCTTTCAGTCGGGACATACATTATTACAATAAAATCAGTCCACATGTGACACATTTCACATTCACTGAATTACTAACACGAAGTCTCTCACTTCTTCACGACGTTACCAGTATTCACTGTTACATTGACAATTAACGAGTTAAAAAAAAGTGCCATACACCTTGAATAGCCATTCACTATTTTTCTTTTAATTCATGGCGATCTAGCCAGTAACACGTTCACAGTCCAGTGCCCCATACATGGGTCACGACGAACTATCTCCACAAGTCCGTGCCCCGTACATGGGTCACTATAGCCGACCAGGTACGTACTCAAATCACTATAACTGCCAGTGGCGGAGCCTCCATACCACTCGATTCCCACCGGCTTGCCTAATTTTCAGCCACACCAGTTCTTTTAGTACGGCTCATGAAGAATAAGAAAGGCAAACTATTTCCGGCTTTCCTAAGAATATTTTTGACGCGCCGCCACTGATAACTGCATTCGATACAAGGCTTATAAAGACAATTCTGATTTATCAATTCATATTTTAGTTAGATAAGAAATTCAGCATTCTATAATATATTGTAATAATCCGAGTGCATACCTGGTCGTTTCATAGTAACCAAACGTAAGCACGGACTTGTGGTGGAAGTAATTTGCTTGGACGTCCAAGAAAATTGAGACATTTTGGATGGGGACTGTGAACGTGTTAACTAGGAAGGATTAAGGCCGGTCTTCAATCCCCAGGTAAAATTATCCATCGGTTAAAATTATGACTGTCTTCTGAAGTCAAATGTCAAGAAAAAGACAGATAACATTTATCTAACAGATACTTTTAGCTGGGGATTGAAAAATCGGCCCTTAGTCTATATTAGCCAGTATCAAGTAGGTCGAATGCTGCTCGCGACCTGTGAAACACGTGGTTTCATATTTTTACCCGCCTGCGCGACTCAAAAAAGGGTAGTTTATCACCTGATGAACTATCCTCTTCTTCCTAGTTTGTACATATGGGTGATTTGTCGCTCGACCTGCCTTCCCCGTTGTGTACTCGATACGCGTAACAAGGCTGCTGTAACTGGATCATAACATCTGCACGTTTCATGGCTAGCACATCTGTCGCCGCGACATGACGCGAGAAGATCTATACTCATCGCTCTAATAGGGTTGTTGACACCAAAAGAAAAAACCATAATAGAATGATCACAAAGTTATAAGAGTCAGATCACAAAGTTTTAGAAGGGGGCATCTGGGATTTGACTCGTCGCCGCGTTGGTGAACACACGTGGTCGGCGCGACGAGCTGAATCCACTACCGAACAAAACCAGTTAGTTACCTACTGTCATGTCATGGCGTCGTTACCGAACGTCTTTGAACATGTATTGATTGAAGAAGAAGAAGAAGAAAAGTATTTATTTAGCACGCATTAAAAGACAATTAAATTAAGAAACAACTTGAACAACTTAAGTGCTAAATAGGACATCAGGATTGGCGAAATCATCATGAATCTAGTTATTAGTGACGTCACAAGTACGGCGCTTTCTCTCTTCTCTAACTGGCAACAGCAAAACAGTTATAACTTTGAGATATTAGGATAGGATTTCCATCATTTGGCATATTTTTAGGTCTTGTTTTATTTGAAGTAATAATAAAATTTGAGTCAAAAACCCTAGTTGCAGTGTGCGAGTGAGGTGTCGTTGAGTGGCGCGCGACGCGGCTTAGCGGCAACTTGTGCTAGTGCACGTGTTTGCCGGAACGCCGGGCCTACTGCGAGGGCAGTATGGGCACCTCAGGGTAGTTGGGCTCCTGGTCCTCGTCGGAAGAATGGCCGCTGGCGTACGAGGGGCGGCCACTCTTATCCCTCAGTCAGTACCTGTCGCATCAAACATTACATGGCTACAGAATTATCACAACGTTAAATGGATTAATTGGTAATGTAATGTACTTTTATCTCACAAGCGCGGGTTAGCCATGGTTGTAGTTGTTACAAGCCGTGTTCCGAATCACGCTAAAATTGCTCGCAGCGCTTACAGTGCTTACGGCCAGTCCGGATCAGTTAGCGCGCTCAAGGCCGCGTGAGAAGTGTTTTGTTTCGGACCGCTATTCGCTTGAGCGCGCTTACGATCGGACCGATTCACGCTCATAGCCCGTGTTTACTGACATTTTCTTATATCAAACGTCAACTTGACGTTTGGCTCAAGGTGCTTACGCCTGGGAGTGTGAGCATCGTAAACGCCAACATGGCGCCGTCCATGACATCATCAATGACGTCACGACATCTCATGTAAACGCTATGAGCGTGATTCGGTCCGATCGTAAACGCGTTTATAGCGCTGTAAGCGTGATTCGGAACATGCCTATAGACAATGAGAACTCATAGGTCCGAAGTTGACGCACACATAGACAATGTGCATGTATACCTCAACACACAACCATGGCTCACTCGCGCTCGCGAGGTAAAAGTGCTGTATTTAAACTAGGTATTGATGGTGTCTTTGATATTTCTAAAGCTGAAAAATGGGTTTGAGATTTAAAAAAAAAAGAGTGTCAAAAGATATTTCTAAGCATAACTAATTATGAGCGTAAGGTTATGATTAATTGTTGTTGTCACTTTAAATTTGTACATAACGCTTCGTTCGACGTGAGCGTTGACTTCTGTAAGTTTACTTAGTTTGATTCCCAACTGACATACTTATAATTCAAGCGTTGTTTTTACATTTCATAAAAAACCACGCACCTACACAGATCTTAGATTAGTTAGATTTCTCTACTTAAATCATAGATGTATATAATCGAGCGCGTCATAGAAATACCACATAACCCAGACTTTCTCCCTAGAACTGGATAGCATGTTTTCTACACTAATAAAGATGTCCATGTCTAACAAGGCTTCAAGCTACCTTCGATACGAGTCGTGCGAGTCCCGGTCGGAGTCTGCGTAAGGCGCCCAGTGCGCCGGCGCTGCGTCGCTTTCCTCACGCTCGCTGTTATTGCTTGTGCCTGCAATTATTTATATTTTAATGATGTTGTACTAATGATGTTGTATTTTAATGATGTTGCATTAAAAAGTTCGCGAGTCACTCTTGGATGAGACAAGCCAGGGACCGGGAAGAGTGGCGTGCAGCCAGCATCAAAAGTAGCTTGGCATATGAAAACGTCAAAAGTCTTTTCTCAAAAATGGCCCGCAAACTGGACTTTAGTCGCTACATATTGGAAGGTAAAGTGTATAGTTTAAGGTCAGATCCAAATTGAAAAGTAAAAAACATGTCACATATAAATTCCTTTATTTGTCGAGTTATAAACTTTTTAAAATGTAGAAACTGTCATATAAAAGGAGGCACAGGTCGTATTCAGCCAATTCAGCCCGTATTTTTCTGTTGAAAACGCGACGTTTTTTTATGCGTCTCGAATAATTTGCGTTTTTCGGTGGAAAAATACACTTGCGATTCTGTTAAAAAAAAAAAACGGCGGGAAAACATGATGTTTTTGACGTTTTAAGGTTATGTTTATCAAATGTTAATTAAATTTTTGTCGTATTTTCCTGTGTCATGTCCGAAACAAAACACTAACAACGATATGTATGTTACCTATACTCAGCAAATAAAAAATCATTCATTCATTCACTACTCACGCGGCCTTAGCGCGCTATTTGATTTGGACCGGCCTTCAGCACTCATTTCATTTCATTTATTTATTCATTAACGATACAAAGATTGTGTTTGAAATAACATACAATAAATTGGACAATTACACGTAGATAAGCAAAATAAAAATAGATTAAATAAGTGAAAAAACAATAGCAGATAAGATGTAAACATTTCATGTTATGCTAGGTAATAAATAATTAGTCCTACTTTTATATACATAATTATACAATATTGCACAATGTCCTATATTTAGATTGTCACTGTAAGCGCTGCGAGCATTTTTAGCGTGATTCGGAACACGGCTATAGATGAATGCCCAAGCGGAGGACAAGAAATAAATGGGTCTCAACACGGTCAACCAATAAATGGTACCAGTACTAAATACTAAATTTTTATTACTTTTGCCAGCAAAAGTAATAAAAATTTAAGCTTTGGACTTGCAACTGACACGAGCGGCCGCCGTGACTAGGAAATGGCATTTGTGACATACCAGCCTCGCCAGTGTGGCTTCCCGATCATCTCAAATACCTCCCTTCCATTCATCTCTTTTCTCCATTCGAACGCAAGACAGCTATTGAGTCAAGGTCATAATCAGTACAATCAACAATAGGAAGGCTTTTTTTATACTACAACGGTGGCAAACAAGCGTACGGTCAACCTGATAGTAAGCGGACCCCCTGCCCATAGACGCTCGCAACTCCAAGAGTCACGTGCGTGTTGCCGATCCTTTATAAAATGTGAGAATGCACTGTGTTCACAGATGAATGGACAAAAGGTCCCTCGCTCTCAACACAGTGCATCCTCGGGAGCTCTGGCAACCTCGCTCACCTCCAGGAACACAACACTTGTATAGTAAATAATATAAGGCTTGTTCAGGCTTGATGTGGGGTACGTACACTGGTCTACGGGCGTGATGGAGAGATGTGGCGTGTCGGGCAGCGGGTCTCTTGGCGGGGCGGGCGAGGCGGGCGCGGGCGGGGACGGCGAGTCCAGCGAGATGACCGCGCCGCCCGGCGACCGGTAGCCGGAGGAGACATGTGGGGTACGTACACTGGTCTACGGGCGTGATGGAGAGATGTGGCGTGTCGGGCAGCGGGTCTCTTGGCGGGGCGGGCGAGGCGGGCGCGGGCGGGGACGGCGAGTCCAGCGAGATGACCGCGCCGCCCGGCGACCGGTAGCCGGAGGAGACATGTGGGGTACGTACACTGGTCTACGGGCGTGATGGAGAGATGTGGCGTGTCGGGCAGCGGGTCCCTGGGCGGGGCGGGCGAGGCGGGCGCGGGCGGGGACGGCGAGTCCAGCGAGATGACCGCGCCGCCCGGCGACCGGTAGCCGGAGGAGACATGTGGGGTACGTACACTGGTCTACGGGCGTGATGGAGAGATGTGGCGTGTCGGGCAGCGGGTCTCTTGGCGGGGCGGGCGAGGCGGGCGCGGGCGGGGACGGCGAGTCCAGCGAGATGACCGCGCCGCCCGGCGACCGGTAGCCGGAGGAGACATGTGGGGTACGTACACTGGTCTACGGGCGTGATGGAGAGATGTGGCGTGTCGGGCAGCGGGTCTCTTGGCGGGGCGGGCGAGGCGGGCGCGGGCGGGGACGGCGAGTCCAGCGAGATGACCGCGCCGCCCGGCGACCGGTAGCCGGAGGAGACATGTGGGGTACGTACACTGGTCTACGGGCGTGATGGAGAGATGTGGCGTGTCGGGCAGCGGGTCTCTTGGCGGGGCGGGCGAGGCGGGCGCGGGCGGGGACGGCGAGTCCAGCGAGATGACCGCGCCGCCCGGCGACCGGTAGCCGGAGGAGACATGTGGGGTACGTACACTGGTCTACGGGCGTGATGGAGAGATGTGGCGTGTCGGGCAGCGGGTCTCTTGGCGGGGCGGGCGAGGCGGGCGCGGGCGGGGACGGCGAGTCCAGCGAGATGACCGCGCCGCCCGGCGACCGGTAGCCGGAGGAGACATGTGGGGTACGTACACTGGTCTACGGGCGTGATGGAGAGATGTGGCGTGTCGGGCAGCGGGTCTCTTGGCGGGGCGGGCGAGGCGGGCGCGGGCGGGGACGGCGAGTCCAGCGAGATGACCGCGCCGCCCGGCGACCGGTAGCCGGAGGAGACATGTGGGGTACGTACACTGGTCTACGGGCGTGATGGAGAGATGTGGCGTGTCGGGCAGCGGGTCCCTGGGCGGGGCGGGCGAGGCGGGCGCGGGCGGGGACGGCGAGTCCAGCGAGATGACCGCGCCGCCCGGCGACCGGTAGCCGGAGGAGACATGTGGGGTACGTACACTGGTCTACGGGCGTGATGGAGAGATGTGGCGTGTCGGGCAGCGGGTCCCTGGGCGGGGCGGGCGAGGCGGGCGCGGGCGGGGACGGCGAGTCCAGCGAGATGACCGCGCCGCCCGGCGACCGGTAGCCGGAGGAGACATGTGGGGTACGTACACTGGTCTACGGGCGTGATGGAGAGATGTGGCGTGTCGGGCAGCGGGTCCCTGGGCGGGGCGGGCGAGGCGGGCGCGGGCGGGGACGGCGAGTCCAGCGAGATGACCGCGCCGCCCGGCGACCGGTAGCCGGAGGAGACATGTGGGGTACGTACACTGGTCTACGGGCGTGATGGAGAGATGTGGCGTGTCGGGCAGCGGGTCCCTGGGCGGGGCGGGCGAGGCGGGCGCGGGCGGGGACGGCGAGTCCAGCGAGATGACCGCGCCGCCCGGCGACCGGTAGCCGGAGGAGACATGTGGGGTACGTACACTGGTCTACGGGCGTGATGGAGAGATGTGGCGTGTCGGGCAGCGGGTCCCTGGGCGGGGCGGGCGAGGCGGGCGCGGGCGGGGACGGCGAGTCCAGCGAGATGACCGCGCCGCCCGGCGACCGGTAGCCGGAGGAGACATGTGGGGTACGTACACTGGTCTACGGGCGTGATGGAGAGATGTGGCGTGTCGGGCAGCGGGTCCCTGGGCGGGGCGGGCGAGGCGGGCGCGGGCGGGGACGGCGAGTCCAGCGAGATGACCGCGCCGCCCGGCGACCGGTAGCCGGAGGAGACATGTGGGGTACGTACACTGGTCTACGGGCGTGATGGAGAGATGTGGCGTGTCGGGCAGCGGGTCCCTGGGCGGGGCGGGCGAGGCGGGCGCGGGCGGGGACGGCGAGTCCAGCGAGATGACCGCGCCGCCCGGCGACCGGTAGCCGGAGGAGACATGTGGGGTACGTACACTGGTCTACGGGCGTGATGGAGAGATGTGGCGTGTCGGGCAGCGGGTCCCTGGGCGGGGCGGGCGAGGCGGGCGCGGGCGGGGACGGCGAGTCCAGCGAGATGACCGCGCCGCCCGGCGACCGGTAGCCGGAGGAGACATGTGGGGTACGTACACTGGTCTACGGGCGTGATGGAGAGATGTGGCGTGTCGGGCAGCGGGTCCCTGGGCGGGGCGGGCGAGGCGGGCGCGGGCGGGGACGGCGAGTCCAGCGAGATGACCGCGCCGCCCGGCGACCGGTAGCCGGAGGAGACATGTGGGGTACGTACACTGGTCTACGGGCGTGATGGAGAGATGTGGCGTGTCGGGCAGCGGGTCCCTGGGCGGGGCGGGCGAGGCGGGCGCGGGCGGGGACGGCGAGTCCAGCGAGATGACCGCGCCGCCCGGCGACCGGTAGCCGGAGGAGACATGTGGGGTACGTACACTGGTCTACGGGCGTGATGGAGAGATGTGGCGTGTCGGGCAGCGGGTCCCTGGGCGGGGCGGGCGAGGCGGGCGCGGGCGGGGACGGCGAGTCCAGCGAGATGACCGCGCCGCCCGGCGACCGGTAGCCGGAGGAGACATGTGGGGTACGTACACTGGTCTACGGGCGTGATGGAGAGATGTGGCGTGTCGGGCAGCGGGTCCCTGGGCGGGGCGGGCGAGGCGGGCGCGGGCGGGGACGGCGAGTCCAGCGAGATGACCGCGCCGCCCGGCGACCGGTAGCCGGAGGAGACATGTGGGGTACGTACACTGGTCTACGGGCGTGATGGAGAGATGTGGCGTGTCGGGCAGCGGGTCCCTGGGCGGGGCGGGCGAGGCGGGCGCGGGCGGGGACGGCGAGTCCAGCGAGATGACCGCGCCGCCCGGCGACCGGTAGCCGGAGGAGACATGTGGGGTACGTACACTGGTCTACGGGCGTGATGGAGAGATGTGGCGTGTCGGGCAGCGGGTCCCTGGGCGGGGCGGGCGAGGCGGGCGCGGGCGGGGACGGCGAGTCCAGCGAGATGACCGCGCCGCCCGGCGACCGGTAGCCGGAGGAGGACACCGCCTCCACGCCTAAGAACAAACGTATACGTTAAGGTAAAGCGGTGGGTGGCGTGGCTTTTGGCACCTTCTTGGCCTTTGGTGTTCTGTCGACACCCACTACTGTTACTTTAAGCATGATGTAGTGCTGCATTGTTATTATGTTTTATTATGTAGTAGTTATTATGTATTGTTATTATGTAGTGCTGCATTGTTATTAGGTTAGTGTGTATCTGTGTATCCAAATTTGCAACTTCGAAAAACTGGAGCAACATGTGAAAAACTGGACTATCTTCTAATGACCTTAACATACAATGACCAGTAACATAAAATCTACTGATGACTTTTGCCTGGCCGAAGCTTGGTCCCTGAAGGGCTTCTAGATTCGCAGTTGAGCTTAATTTGTTGCAAATTAAATTAACTTTAAAAACGTAGTACATGTTAACGTCGAAAAATGCCTAAGTTCGGAATGTTCGATCATTAAGTAGTCCACAGCAAAAAAAGTCCCGAAATTTCGCGGTTTTCCGCGTGTTGCTCAGCAAGCTCCAGTTTTTCGAAGTTACAAATTTAGATTCACTAATATAAGTGATCCATGCAACATATTATAAAAGCACAACTGCACAAGCACAAGCATCATGCTTTGCGATTTTAGGCTTTTTTAGTGTCGAATTCTACTGCGTTACTATAAGCACTGTTGCTTTCCATAAAAACTGTACACAGCCACCACGAAATTACTTAGGAACCCCGATATAGGTAGGTATATTCTGAATTGAACTTGCCATTGGAAGACGAGTACGTGTCATCAGTTTTGACAGTGACTTCAGCGGGCGGAGTGGCTTTCGGCTGCGGCACTTTCCGTTTGAGCGGCAACTCATCCTCAGAATCCGATGTCAGGTCTACGAGCACTTCTGTGGCTTTAGGCGTTCTGTTCTCGCCCACGGCTGCCCGCTTGGCGCCGCCGCTGTTGCCTTCCACTGGTATGACCTCTGTTGGACAAATAATACATTTTTATTTTTTCCTGACTGGCGGCCCGGCAACGATCAATGTCACTTGTCAATACTAAGTGCTGGTCAATGATTATTGATCGTTGCCGCCGCGTTTGAAACTATTGTCAATGTCATTTACGTGCTTGAAGGACATTGATGGTAGTTTTGATTGATGGAGTTTGACAGGTGCGATATTGATCGTTGCCGCCGAAGCATCAATTGTTTGACATTTATTTGAACTGTGTGTAGAAGAAAATAGAGGTTACAAATTTTGACGCATTGACGAGCATTTGACGTGTGTTTGACGTGCCGTTTAAGCCCTTCAAATGCCCTTCAATGTTGTTATCAATAACGTAGATTTCTTGACGGCAACATTGATCGTTGCCGGGCCGACTTAGGTACGGTACGAATACTGAAAAATTTGGCTGTACAGTATGACAAATATACAGGGTGGATTTTCTTTTTTGGGTCAGTGGGGGCAGCTACCAGATCCCGTGCTGCTACGCGAAAATGGTCTGAGAAAACCTTCCCTTGATTTAAAATTAATGAAGATTGGCGTTTACAGATTTTGGAAAAAACATACAGGTTGCGAGAAAAAGGTCATTATTGAAAAAAAAAATTTGATGCCAATCGATCCCATTCCTGTCCAGGATCAAAAGCCACAAATCGAGAAAAACTTTTCCCTGAATAATATTTCACTATTTCTCCATAGTAAATGTAATGTAGACAGTTGTTTCCAGCAAAATTTCGGTTGACCTTCGGACGCCCTTGGTCTGCGAGCGTGCGCTAGGGACCGCGCAACGCCAGTTCGCTCGGAGAAAGCGTCGCGAACGCATGTTATCGATCGTCTGGCACACGCGTGATGTGGGGGGCGGCGCGTGCGCGGACCAGTTGCCGTCCGCGTGCAGCTGGATCTGTCGGTAGTGTGGTGTGTGTGTCACGTACCCAGGTCGTCGGCTATGAGCGTGACGGGCTCGGCCTGCGGCGCGGCCTGCTGCGGCGCGCGCGCGGGCGGCGCGTGCGCGGACCAGTTGCCGTCCGCGTGCAGCTGGATCTGTCGGTAGTGTGGTGTGTGTGTCACGTACCCAGGTCGTCGGCTATGAGCGTGACGGGCTCGGCCTGCGGCGCGGCCTGCTGCGGCGCGCGCGCGGGCGGCGCGTGCGCGGACCAGTTGCCGTCCGCGTGCAGCTGGATCTGTCGGTAGTGTGGTGTGTGTGTCACGTACCCAGGTCGTCGGCTATGAGCGTGACGGGCTCGGCCTGCGGCGCGGCCTGCTGCGGCGCGCGCGCGGGCGGCGCGTGCGCGGACCAGTTGCCGTCCGCGTGCAGCTGGATCTGTCGGTAGTGTGGTGTGTGTGTCACGTACCCAGGTCGTCGGCTATGAGCGTGACGGGCTCGGCCTGCGGCGCGGCCTGCTGCGGCGCGCGCGCGGGCGGCGCGTGCGCGGACCAGTTGCCGTCCGCGTGCAGCTGGATCTGTCGGTAGTGTGGTGTGTGTGTCACGTACCCAGGTCGTCGGCTATGAGCGTGACGGGCTCGGCCTGCGGCGCGGCCTGCTGCGGCGCGCGCGCGGGCGGCGCGTGCGCGGACCAGTTGCCGTCCGCGTGCAGCTGGATCTGTCGGTAGTGTGGTGTGTGTGTCACGTACCCAGGTCGTCGGCTATGAGCGTGACGGGCTCGGCCTGCGGCGCGGCCTGCTGCGGCGCGCGCGCGGGCGGCGCGTGCGCGGACCAGTTGCCGTCCGCGTGCAGCTGGATCTGTCGGTAGTGTGGTGTGTGTGTCACGTACCCAGGTCGTCGGCTATGAGCGTGACGGGCTCGGCCTGCGGCGCGGCCTGCTGCGGCGCGCGCGCGGGCGGCGCGTGCGCGGACCAGTTGCCGTCCGCGTGCAGCTGGATCTGTCGGTAGTGTGGTGTGTGTGTCACGTACCCAGGTCGTCGGCTATGAGCGTGACGGGCTCGGCCTGCGGCGCGGCCTGCTGCGGCGCGCGCGCGGGCGGCGCGTGCGCGGACCAGTTGCCGTCCGCGTGCAGCTGGATCTGTCGGTAGTGTGGTGTGTGTGTCACGTACCCAGGTCGTCGGCTATGAGCGTGACGGGCTCGGCCTGCGGCGCGGCCTGCTGCGGCGCGCGCGCGGGCGGCGCGTGCGCGGACCAGTTGCCGTCCGCGTGCAGCTGGATCTCGTTGCAGTCGCTCGCCAGCCGCGGGGACGTGAGCACCTCTTGGAAGTACCTGCGCCAAACAAACACTATTAAGGCCCTCGCACATTACGCCACTAGTTGGGGCCCCTAAACGCGACCACCAGAGGTTAGAGCCCTCGCACATTAAAGACACTGGTGGTCGTGTTTAGTGGCTTAATGTGAGAGGGCCGTTACATGAATGTCGTCTGCAACAAGCGGGAAAATACTATAGAAAAAGCGTCGCGTCGAAACACTTGAGATGGCGAGGACACGAGGGCTAAGTAACTCACCCATCAACCACCAGGGAATCATAGAGCGCGGGGCGGTCGCACACGGGACAGAGCCAAGTGGGTTTCCTTTCATTCATCTGCAGGAAGAGCGACGCGTCGAAGCACTGCAGGTGCGGACAGTTGGCCGGTCGACACGGGCACGACATGCGCATCTTGCCGAGCGGACACATGAGGGACACTCGGAGGGACGTGGTGGCGATCTCGCTGTCGTAATCTTCTGATAGCTTCTCTTTTACTGCAAAGGTGTTTATTGTTAGTGGCTGTTTATTATGAGGAATAAGAATTTTATTTATATAGAGCAATATTAGATTGTATTTGCTACTTCTGCTATTTTACGGTGGTGGCATGAAGTATTGAAATATGGGAAAGTCCAACTCAACATGAGCCATAGTTCAACCTGCATGGCAGCTTTAGAGATTGGTTTTACACGAAGACTAGCTTTTGCTCGCGATTTTCTCCGCATAGAACTCGATCATCGCGTTAAAATTTGCTATTCTTTTATTTCAGGCGCCTCCATACAAACTTCCACCCTCGTAATTGATGATTTCCGGGATAAAAAGTATCCTGTAATTCCCCGGGACTCAAACTATATCCATACCAAATTTCATCTATATATTTTCAGCGGTTTAAGCGTGAAGAGGTAACAGACAGACAGACGCCCTTTCGTATTTATGGATACTGTGGACGCCAAGGTCAAAAATACCGCACCACCACCATAAAATATATCAAATGCACTGCATTGGCCACAGTAGGGTGGTTCGATATTTCCGTGTGCTCTAAACTGTAACTAACTCGGCGAACTTGCACCGTGTTGTCTTGTCACCGGTACACGTAGTAACTTACTGAGCGAGCGCGTGTAGTCCGGATTCTTGGTGCCCTTATTCTTGAGCCGGATCAGCAGCTCGGCGGAGGTGAGTTTCCTCACGAGGAACACGCTCAGCACGTAAGCGCGCGTGAAGTCGGACGCCCACGTCACTTGCACCGTGTTGGCGACGGTGGGACACAGCTTCACCAGTGAGGAAATGTTCACGGGCCGCGGGGGCCGCTTCGGCTCTGGCGTTGGTTTGTTTGTGGGGATCGGGTTCTGGAAATTTTGTTATGTTTAACTGACTGCCTCTATTGTTAGAATAAACTCGAGCGGAGCCATGAGACAAGGTAGCCTAGCCTATATCTATCTATGAATAAATGAATATGAATATTCCGACTATTCCAGAGATTACCCCGTAATATTCCAAACTACGTAAAACACAACATCTGGCCTGTAGTGCAAACTTAGGCTACGTTATTCGCAAAGTGGCTGGCAAGAACTGGATGAGTTAGCTCATTAGCTGTTAATCTAGCTATATGCTGGACTAAAACAGCCTATAGAGGATGATAACGATGAGGGCTAGCTGTACACATTATTCGATTATTGACGACTATACCATAATAGTAGGTATACTCACTGGTAGTGGACACATTTTGTTGTTCACTTTAACGTTAACACTCGGCGGGAAGCAGTCTTCCTGTTCACACGTCGTCTCCAGAAGACAAAATCTCAATTGGGCCTGTCAACAAACAAATACACATATTAAAATCGATTTGCTCACATCAGCCACGGTTGCGGAAATATCGAAATCAGAACTGGCAACCAATACCTGAATGTTATTTTAAAAAGTAAAGAGTCCCTATTCTGATGTGATCATGTCGTTCTAGCTCAATTTTCGTGCGATATATACTAAAAAAACATCGAGCTGACATTTCGCATCGACTGAATTTGAATTTTCAGTTTTACTAGAATAGGGACATGTCAACTTTGACATTTAAATTTTGACAGTTTTGTTTGACGTTTAATATTTTAACATCATATATGAGATTAAAATGAAAATTATATTACTGCTGTAGCCTTAGATAAGAAAATTGCCATAAATTCATTGAATGTTGAAATGAGAGTCATTTTCTACGGTTTCCGAACGCATATTAGAGGATTTATGATATGTGTGTAGATAAAGTAATTAAATCAAAGCTGTCATTAAAATATCAATTTATGTATATAACCTTAAAAGATTGGAAATTAAAATTGAAACAATTTTTTTGCTCTGGTCGAAACTAACGACAATAAATATGGGCAATAAAGACGCGGAAGAAAACAGAGACCTACGAGTCTGATTTACTTACCATAGGTTACGGTTTGATGAGCCCTAACTATTGTTAAGTTTTGCTAATTTTATAATAGTTTTCTCCTCGCCTAAATGACGTAGTCCGCAGGCGATGTCTGTGGCCTGCGCGGGCGTGAGGTGGAACTGGTAGGGCTCCTAAATGTGCCGTCGGCTGTATGACATAGTCCAGCTGGTTGCTGGCGCCGACGATGTCCTTCCCGCAGGCGATGTCTGTGGCTTGCGCGGGCGTGAGGTGGAACTGGTAGTCTCCTAAATGTGCCGTCACCTGTATTACGTAGTCCAGCTTGTTGCTGGCGCCGACGATATCCTTCCCGCAGGCGATGTCTGTGACCTGCGCAGGCGTGAGGTGGAACTGGTAGTCTCCTAAATGTGCCGTCACCTGTATAACGTAGTCCAGCTTGTTGCTGGCGCCGACGATATCCTTCCCGCAGGCGATGTCTGTGACCTGCGCAGGCGTGAGGTGGAACTGGTAGTCTCCTAAATGTGCCGTCACCTGTATTACGTAGTCCAGCTTGTTGCTGGCGCCGACGATGTCCTTCCCGCAGGCGATGTCTGTGACCTGCGCAGGCGTGAGGTGGAACTGGTAGTCTCCTAAATGTGCCGTCACCTGTATTACGTAGTCCAGCTTGTTGCTGGCGCCGACGATATCCTTCCCGCAGGCGATGTCTGTGACCTGCGCAGGCGTGAGGTGGAACTGGTAGTCTCCTAAATGTGCCGTCACCTGTATAACGTAGTCCAGCTTGTTGCTGGCGCCGACGATGTCCTTCCCGCAGGCGATGTCTGTGACCTGCGCAGGCGTGAGGTGGAACTGGTAGTCTCCTAAATGTGCCGTCACCTGTATAACGTAGTCCAGCTTGTTGCTGGCGCCGACGATGTCCTTCCCGCAGGCGATGTCTGTGACCTGCGCAGGCGTGAGGTGGAACTGGTAGTCTCCTAAATGTGCCGTCACCTGTATAACGTAGTCCAGCTTGTTGCTGGCGCCGACGATATCCTTCCCGCAGGCGATGTCTGTGACCTGCGCAGGCGTGAAGTGGAACTGGTAGTCTCCTAAATGTGCCGTCACCTGTATAACGTAGTCCAGCTTGTTGCTGGCGCCGACGATGTCCTTCCCGCAGGCGATGTCTGTGGCTTGCGCGGGCGTGAGGTGGAACTGGTAGTCTCCTAAATGTGCCGTCACCTGTATAACGTAGTCCAGCTTGTTGCTGGCGCCGACGATGTCCTTCCCGCAGGCGATGTCTGTGGCCTGCGCGGGCGTGAGGTGGAACTGGTAGGCGCCCTCCTGCATGCGGCCCGCCTGTGTCGGCATCATAGTCGTCGGCTTCATCAGCTCCGCCATCACGTCGTAGAACGGCAACCTGGATATCATTGGGTCAATCAACTTTTCCGTGTTATTACAGGAGACAACAATAACCGAGTTTCTTAGAAAAAATATTATAATATGGACATCTAGCATGCTCAAGAGTTGGCCAACGACAGAATAGGTTTATAACCATCGCTAATAATCATGTTCAGTAGGATTAAAGTCTGTAAAACCACAGTTTTAAATAGTGACCCAGGATACGTAACCATGGTACATAACGAGCTACAAGAAATAATTGATTGAAGATTCACGCATCATATTGAGTCAACTCTTACAATTAATACTAGATCTATTTAATTCTGTGCCCTGTAGCCAGGGCATAGAATATGGGTGCGGCTCAGCTATGAACCTATCCTCAGCCGCTGACCGCTTACTTCTTGAACTTGACGTCCGGGTGGACGGGGTAGGGCGGCAGCGGCGCGGTGGGCGACGGCGACGGCATGGGCGCCAGCGCCGCGCCCGGCGTGCCGTACCCGTGGTACATGCCGCTCGCGTACATCGCGTTCTGTCGCGCCTGTAAACAAGTTACACTTACGCCACAGCCACGACTTCGAGCGGTGGCGGGAGCGGTTTTCCTAATACATTGCGTGCGATTCCAACTAACTGCAGTGCGTTGCGCGCCTCGATCGCGCAATGTACATATAAAACGCTTGTCGCACCGCAATGCGCGCAGTCGCGGGCGGGATGTTAGAGTGGAGCCAAACATGAGGGCTAAGTAACTATAGCCTCGTCTTGTAAGCTATGTGTCAAGTATTTCTTTAGACTAGGTATCAAATATAATCATGAAGAAACTTACAAGCGTTATGTAAACACAAGTTTTTGTTGGATTTATGCAATAAAAATCAGTTTTAATGGGTTCCTCAAGAAACCTACTACTCATACAATCAAGAAACAATTAGGGTATGCTGTAGTAATGTTGGCCCCCTCTTGAATGATAATCCAATGTATTAAGCGCAATCCTTCAATATAAGGTAGATATTTTTCTTTGTTTACTACACTCTAAAACATAGTACCTACATAGTTTTCAAACTTGATAGGTAGAACACTTGAAAAAAAAATACAGCATTCAAGAGACCAATGACTGGAGGGGGGCCAACATTACTACAGCTTACCCTATTATGAATTGACGGCAAGGAGTAGATTGTTCCAGAGTAGGAAAGAACTTACAGTGACCGGCATGCCCTGCGATCGAGAATCTTGCGGGTTATAGCCGGTGACGGCTGGGTGCTGGTAGAGGTTGCGCTGCGACGCTAAGCCCGGCGCTAACGGGTCCTTACCCTGCGACCCGCCCGGCCCTACGCCACTCGACCCTAGTGCCTGGTTGTTCCTGTAGACAGAAGCACACATTAATCATGATCCGGAACTTGAAACAATAGTTGTGACTTCGTTTTTAGTTTACAGTGGAATTTGTGGGTAATCAATTCACAAGTTTGTATTTTGATATTGAGCAGTTCGGCAATTAAGCTCCAGTCCAGTAGGGCAATTTTGCATGCCTTCGAGGCCATGTCATTGAGGACTTTCTAAAGACGCAGCTTGCGGGAAAACGTAATTTGACTGCCTCGTAATCTTAAACGGTGCAGTGTAGCAATAGCACACAAGGACCCGTCACCGAAGCCATGTATAAGTCATGCATCAATTGTTAGAAACAATCTCGTCCACACAGATCGGCGCGGCAGCTGGGGCGGCCGCGGGAAGTGACACTTGCCTAGAGTTGTTGTTCTTATGTGAACGTCCGTTTTCGGTAGCTTTGAGCCGCGATCTAAGTTCGGAGGGGTTGCCATTTTCGGTGGGGGCCGCATTACTCGGTGCCGCGTTAACTACCCTCGCTGAAGATCGTGTTTTAACCATTGTTGATGAGCGACCATCTCATGTCAACTGAAATTCAGCCGTCCCAACGGACGTAAATCTATCAAGTCAACTACACAAAGTGAGGGAGTTTTCTGGAAAATTTCTTCTGGAATAACACTGCTCGGCTGTCTCCTTATTTCTCTTACACAAAGCACCAAATTTAGATGAAAGGGATAGGGCTTTAGTGAGATCTGCAATTGAATAATTACTTTTAGTCATCAATGGTTAAAACATGTCTTTCAGCTTTAATACCACTAAACGAACCGCAAGTCCTCAACGATGTTTTACGACAATTTAGAACAATGATGGTGGTCCCATTTTGATTATTTTGGCAAATTATTCCACTGCAGCTATGAAGGAGCTTGCTAAGGAGAAAAAGTACATTAGAAGTTTTCAATATGACCGGAAATGGCTTCGGGAAGACAGGAGCTAAAGATAAGAGAAATAAGATGACTGTCCTGTCAATGAAATTTTCCAGAAAATTTTACCATTAACAACAAGTTGCTCCGCTAGTCAGCCTAGACTTGACACAGATCAGAGTTCGATACTGTACGAAAGAGTACAGGCAAACGAATGTGTTACAGTCTAGGCTAGCTTGTGTTCACACAAACAACAATTCACTGATTGAGAGTAACTTGCAACAGTCAGGAGGGAAGGGAACAAACTTAAAAAATAGTTTTTATAACACCTCCCTGAATTAAGCATCCTGCCCTACATAAGGGAGAGGAGGTAGAACATCTTTAATTCAATATAATGCTGCATTCTTCTCAAGGATGCTAAACTCGGGGAGATGTAATCATCTAAAAAACACACAATACATCAATATAAAACAATATGATATTTTGAGGCTACAATTTTTTACTGTAAACCCTACTGACTGTTATGTGTTAACAGATAGACGGACAGCATTATTTGTAACATGTATTATTACGGTTAGGTTATGGGAGTTACCATTAAGAATTAACTGCATTCATGGCATGACTGTTAGTCCTATTTTGAATAGTCACAATATATTATTGGGAACACACATTACACTATGAATACTATAATAACCATTTCAAAACATTGTTGTTTATTTTTGTTTTGATAAGAAGTTGTAAAACAAAATTTGGAAAGATTTTAGAGATTAGTGGCGATGGCTGCGGCGTCATCAGATTCCGAAGACTACTATAAATAAATAAATACCTAAATATCAAAATTAAGTACTTGTATGCAGCAAATTAGATGCCGGTCGGTGGTAATTCAGCTGTTTGATGAACGAAGCAATAAAGTTCAAAATCATATAATTAATCTGAAAATATTCTGTCTTTAATTCAGTAAAATGACCCTAATTGTTCACGTTGTCCCTGCATATTTCATAAATCACCTCCCGCTGCGAATTCGCCAAAACTTCGGAAAGGACCGATACCATTCACCAGGAAACAAAAAGTTCGAAGATATAAAATGTTAGTAACTAAATAAACAAATATTACTTTTCTTAAAAACCATTCCTTAGGAAAAACGTTTACGGAACCCAAACAATATGGATGTCAGGTGTTCAAACTAAAGTTACTTACCATGATATCGCGTTACCGTAATCGTAATACCTACTCATATTAACTATAAGTCATAAAAATTACACTGACATTTAGTTACACTTAATTTAACTATTTACGAATATCTTACAAAACGCCACACTATTTGACGCCTGCTGCATTATTCAGCCGCCACGTTGGACATAGACTAACAGGTCACTTTTTTAAATGACATCTATTTGTGCCTTTACGTGCCTCGTCGAAGCCGTTTGTGTTCAAAACTAAATAAAAAGACCTTTTTGAAGAAACTAATATTCTGTTGATGTACATTTCATAGCCTTTGTTTACATTATAGTGTTTTATTTCGACTGCTAATACTACTGTAAGTGTTAAGCTTAGACTTTAAATTAGTTTAAGTTGAAATCACTAACTAAAGTAAAGCTTACATACATAGACCATACATTAATCACAGACAACATAGAGAAATTATGCATCATATCCGGATCCCTTCATAGGGTTGTCCAAAATTGCTACTAAATAACGTTCGGATACAGATATAAAACTAAAACTTAGAATTAAAATAATTACCGCCAAAAATCCTAAAAGCCTTATCACACCACCCAATCGGTAGGGCCGTAACTGGGGGAGGGGAGTTAAAGCATCTCAATCATTAGAGTGAGATAGTTTAACTCCCCTCCCCGAGTTAGGGCCCTACCGATAGGGTAGTGTGATAAGGCTTTAACTGTGAATTTTTTACGAAGACCTTCTTGCACAGTGAGTAGAATATAGTTTCAGTCCCCGGCAGATAAAAAGTCAATCCTGACACCTGTCATTTCCATACATTTTATAACCTAAAAAACCTAAAGGTGACTTTTAGGTTGGATACATAATTAGCTATCATACAACACCAGATCCAGGCCTCATACACCAAATCCAGGTCTCTATAAACCTTCGATTGCTTTTACATTACACCCCGTTCTTGCCCAACTACTCCCACTCCCACCGCTGAGCAGCTGCCAGGCGCCCGAATCAATCAATAATAAAAGTATAGCTCACTAACTCCGCCCGCCCGGATCAATCATTAATAAGTAAGTAATAAATGAATTTTGGTTCATATATTAAATATTTAAATAAAAAACAGTGGAGCGTGTTTTCGAACGCTACGTTCAGAAACCACATAACATGTTCACATTCATGTCAAGTTAAATATGGAATAAAAATGGATAGAAAATGATTGTCATGTTTATTTAATTATGTTTTTGTTGCATTGTTCATATTTATAATAATTCTTCTAGCAATAATATTTTCTAGGAAGACCTAGCGACACATGATTATATTAAAGTTTCCGAACACAATTAAGAGGGAGCGCGCATTGTTTAAATCTACATTATTTCCGGTTCCTATTCGGCAACGCGGTACACTTTCCTGAAGTTTATTTTGTCGATATCGATATTGCGTAGTAGGTATCGGGGCCATATCGGAGCCGGTTACATGGTGGTTATTATCACAATAGAGTGTCAATTTTGTCGTGGATTGTTTCCAGCAAGATTTCCTTTGAAAACTGGTCTTTACGGACCAAGGTCATTCGGTCCCAGGACTTATCGCATTGACGCTTGACGATCTAGCAAAAGTTTTGCTAGAGTTATGTGAGCATTGCGTGTTTTATTCTTACTCCTTCTTAGCATGGCGATGCAAATTTCCATCATAACTGTCCTATGAATTAACCTATTCACCGTATCGTAGATTCTGTAAGTTGTGCTCTATACGCCAGCGTCCGTAGCAAAAGCACGCAAAAGACTGAAAATGAAACTGCCTTACTTGATAGCACGTAAGCACCAATGTCCTGGCTTTATATCAAGTCAATGGGGCGGTAAAAAGGTTAAAGATTCTTTTGGAGGCGATGGTGATTGATACTTATTTTTAAGACTTTCAACAACAGTATAGCGTGAAATGGAACGTAGTTATGAAAAAAATCGCGGGTTAGCTGTTACGGTTACGCACCAATTACGAAAAGGTTTCAAATTCAATTTGAAGCGTGCAAGGAGGACTGGATCATACCTAGCGCAGAGGATCAGCATTGCCATCCAGCGTAGAAATTTTTAATTTGTAAGTTAGTTTATAATTTTAGCGTTTAGTTTTTTATTGTCATTGATATAATTATTGTATGTAACCTCAGATTTTAGAGTAAATAACTAACTAATTGACCGAGCGAGCGAAGCGTCTCCGTTTCTCTCTCCGGGAACTTTTGTTATCGAAATCGCTGTATTCCGTAAAGGAATACAACGAAAAAATGATAAATCCTTTATTTCATTATTATTATTAATTTATTGACATTATTAAATTATATTATTGTTTTTTGATTTTTTAAATGACTCATGTTTATAACTTTTATTTTGTTACTATTGACTTTATGACATTTTATATTCTAGGATGCCCTAGCAATTATTGATAATTTTGACATTTATACGCATTTTGAAATTTTGACATTCTAAAATTTGTAATATTCTTTTTTTTTATTAATGATTCATTTGTATTTAATTTTTATTTTTATTATTGTTTATTATTTATATACACTGACGATCTTTTTGTGAATACATGCTATTTTAATTTTGTAAAATGACATGTTAATTTTCAATAAGAAATAAATAAATTTAATCTAATCTTATATAATCTTTCAGCTTGGCCATAAAAATTTCCGTAATATGTCCGGATTTTCGGATTTCCTGCTGTTATCGCCATATTTCCCAACCGATTCTCGTGGAATTATTTAAAAAAAAATGTTTATTATAAATATTTACTACTCAGACTCGATTTTTATAAATGTGAATCTTTCCATCTCGAATTTTGGTTTGAACAAGATGGGATGGGATTAAGGGTTTTTGAATTTTCACTGAAAAACTGTGTTGCCCAAACAAAAGGACTTACTCGTAAGTGCCGTGACTTCCCTATGAAGATACGACCTTTTTTGATTCAAGGTATTTGACCGAGTGAAACGATCAGGGGGCGATTTTTGAGTTTCGAACGCTCGACTTTCCACTCGAGATCTGTCAAAACACTATGAGGTTTTGTTTTGACAGATCTCGAGTGAAAAGTCGAGCGTTCGAAACTCAATAATCGGCCTCCAGGTCTCTGTTTTAGCTTCGGCAAAAATGCTTTCGTATGTCCAGATTTCTGGCTGTTCTCCACTACAGGTCGCATTTCTTATTAACCGATTCTCATGAAATTTAGTAAGCAGGTACGAAAATTAAAAGAAAGTTTTTTGTAGAGTCAATTTTTGGAAATTTAAAAAAACAAACTTTTTATCAATGATTTCGTGTTTTTCTGCGGCCGTTTTTCCCTCTACAGGTTGCATTTCTCAACCGATTCTCGTGAAATTTTGTGAGCAGGTTCTGTGACTACAGAGAATTTATTTGTCGAGTAAATTTTGAAAAAAAATTTTTTCTTCAAGGGGTATTCTCCTCTACAGGTCGCATTTATTAACCGATTTTCGTGAAATTTTGTGAGCAGGTTTGGTAACTATATATAACTTTTTTGTTGTCAGTTTTTGGAAATTTAAAAAAACAAACTTTTTATCAATGATTTCGTATCCGTTTATGATTAATATGTGCCGTATCTGCACTAAAGTTCCATAAATCACGTAAAATAGGTACTGAAGTAGAACCGTGTCACTTGTCTCTAATATTGAAAAAAAAAACTTAATGAAATTAATTTCGAAATTGCTTTTTTGAGGTTAGATATGAGGATATTAAGTATCATTTGTGGTATATTGTACAAAATAAAAATCAGCCGTATCGTGTCTGGAGGACCTCAAACTTGGTATGTTTCGAAAATTATTTTTGATTTAATAAAAAAAAAATAGCTGAAATGTAATGATGTGGTATATTTTCAGAATCGCCTCAAAAAGCTCTTTCATATGATACTACACACGATAGGCTTCTGAAAAAAAAATCTATTTTTCATACAAAAAAAAGAATGTCTCGTCTCTCCCCCCGAAGGGAATTTTTTTTAGGAACTGCGGGTCAAAAAATTTGTTTTAACATCTAGTATGCGTGTGCCAAACGGCTAATCTGTAGGTACATCGATTTGCGGTTTTTTTAATCGTACGGCGTACACTAGTGTGTTCACCAACGCGGCGACGAGCAAAATCTGACAGACTAGACTATAGTTTTAGCACTAAGCGGGTATTACACTGTCCTGTCACTGTCAGGTCGGAACTAGGGCTTTCAAATACCGGACATTTCGTGATACCGGTATTAATACCGGTATTGGCATCTTCAATACCGGGATCCCGGGATCCCGGTATTTTTCGGATAAACATTGAAAGGTACGAAACGTTGAAAAAAAAAACACCAAATATTCGATTAATAACGTTTTTATTATGCATGCATATTACAATACTATTTTTGATAATCATGTCACTTGATAACCAGTCTCCATTTCTCTCATTTGACAAGTTGGCTTAATCAAATATACATATAAAAAAATCTAGCTACAGTGATCTTGTAACAAAAACAGAGTAGCACTATCAGCACCTCGCATAACAGATAACATCTAAACATTTCAAACTTTGGCATAATAAAAACTAAGATTACTTATACGTAAAATGTAATAATTTAAAAATCAAATAACATGTCGAAATTTCCTTAGTTCTAATTAAAATGAGTCAACCAACACTACAACTAAGTAAGATTAATCTAAAAGCATAATGTAACACCAGACACCTACGTTTGATTACTAATTAACAACCTAGATGGCGCCACGATGCAAGATAGAACACGCTAACGAAGTTTCGACGGCCCGAATATATAAGGCTCGAAGGATTTTGTACCGATATCAACTTTGATCAACTTTTCTGGGAGTAATCCAGTGCTGACGGTTACCCGGCTCACTCGAATACTCCAGCGGCTACTATCAGATGCGAACGGTTCCCGGGCCATCTGTTCAGTATAGTTGTAACTCTGCGAATTATAAGTGTTACTTGTGCCTACAATAAAATATTAATTCCGACTCTGCGGTTTTCAATCTCGCCCGTCCACGCTCATTACAACTGGCGCTCAACGTTCGGCCGAAGTCATCCAAGCTGGCGAATTCTGGCAACGGACCTTCGGGTACACCTAAATCAAGACCTACGCTACGAGTGGGGTTGAGACCGCGCTACTTACTTCACGGATCGTCCAGTAGCAAGAAGATACCTAAATCCAAGAAGATGGCTAACGTCTCTATGTCGTCGGAGCAACTACAGCAATTGGTGACGTCACTTACGGCGGCAGCTATTCAAGCCGCAGCGGCTGGTGCTGCACCTTCAACGGCATCTTTTGCTAACGTGTCGTTTTCCTATGACGGCACTAGAGAGTCTGTACGCCTGGAAGAGTTTCTATCAGCCGCATCAGTTTATAAGAAAGTTAACAACATGTCGGATGAAGCTGCTATTATGAGCCTTCCTCTGGTGTTAAAAGGTGAAGCTTCGACATGGTGGCAAGGTGTTAAGGAGGGGATAACCCGTTGGACCGACTTCGAAGCAAGATTGCGCCACGCCTTTGCACCAAAGATATCTGGCGTCCAGGTGTTCCAGGAAGTGTTCGCACGCAAGCAACCACCAGACATGCTGACGGAAACATTTATCGCGAAGAACAGAGCTTTGCTATCTCAGTTACGCTCACCGGGAATGAGTGAAGAGTTACAGATAGATGCTATTCATGGCCAATTGCATATTGACATACGCGAGAGAGTACCACGTGATTCGGTGGCGACATTCGACCAGTTGCTAACGGCTGCCAGGAATGTGGAACACATGTTACGTGAGAAGTCCTCATCAGCGCTATCTATCGGCAACTCTGAAAAGCATGCGGATGAGACGCAGCCCTATATTATCAAGGCTGACGCGAGCAATTACGCAATCGGAGATGTACTAGTCCAGGGGGAGGGCGAAGATGAGCACCCAGTGGAGTTTGCTAGTAGACTGTTAAATCCCGACGAAAAGAACCTCTACGGCCTATACGGAAAAGAGGAAGGCCAAGAAAGGCCGCTACTAAGGGTACCCACAAACGGCGATAAATCTAACATCCTATCCTACTTGTCGGGGCGCCTACGTGGATAGAGGGGGAGCATATGTAACACCAGACACCTACGTTTGATTACTAATTAACAACCTAGATGGCGCCACGATGCAAGATAGAACACGCTAACGAAGTTTCGACGGCCCGAATATATAAGGCTCGAAGGATTTTGTACCGATATCAACTTTGATCAACTTTTCTGGGAGTAATCCAGTGCTGACGGTTACCCGGCTCACTCGAATACTCCAGCGGCTACTATCAGATGCGAACGGTTCCCGGGCCATCTGTTCAGTATAGTTGTAACTCTGCGAATTATAAGTGTTACTTGTGCCTACAATAAAATATTAATTCCGACTCTGCGGTTTTCAATCTCGCCCGTCCACGCTCATTACAATAATGAATAAAAATATAAATATTTTACGGAATTTTAAATCACATATTAGATTATTATAAATCATAGATAACATTAAGGTAAATAATTGTATACTTGTATAGTTTTGGTTGACCGATTTTAATTAGAACTAAGAAAATTTCGACTTGTAATTTGATTTTAAATTATTACACATTGTTACATTGAGTAATCTTAGTTTTTGATTATGCCAAAGTTTGAAATGTTTAGATATTATCTGTTATGCGAGTTGCTGTTAGTGCTACTCTGTTTTTGGTACAAGATCACTGTAGCTAGATTTTTATATGTACATTTGTTAAACACAACTTGTCAAATGAGATAAAAGGAGACTTTTTGTTTTTGTACGCCAGAAGGCAAAACATAGTGATACCTGAATTTTTCATTGTACATCTATTTTTAACCTATGTTTAACAAATAAACACCTTTGATTGATTGGTTATCAAGTGATATGATCATTAAAAATACTATTGTAATATGCTTGCATCATAATAATAATGTTATTAATCAAAAAAATGGTGTTTTTCTTTCGTTTCGTACCTTTCAATGCTTTTCCAAAAAATACCGGGATCCCGGTATTGAAAGCCCTAGTCGGAACCCTTCTAAGTGTCCTGAATTCAGGACAGTGTAATACCGGCTTAAACGAAATTTCGAGTTGGCAACACTGGGCACAAATGTCAATGTCATGTCAAATATGTCACAATTATAAAAAAACTAAAAAAAATAGCAAAGTATTGCGTTTTGGTTATTTCTCAACTCAAGTAAATAGAAACGTAGGTGTAAGAATTTTGGCCGTGAATGAGCACCGGATTTCGGTGTCGCTCACAGCAAATTCTTATCATTTTCGAACCAAATTGTACAGTGCCCATATCATGAATTTCAAGCTTTCCGTTCCTTATCCTCGAATCTATTTACAGTGACGTGTTCAGTTTAGGTAGAATAAGATGAAACAAGGAATGTGTTAAATACACATAGTGGTAATATATTTCACTTTACTTATCCTTCTATATGTCTTGTTAGAATTAATTATTATAATGCCACATTAAGCCACGGTGACCCACATTAATTATATTATGAATATTCTTTTACACATCTAATGTCATAGGTATATTATTGTTTAACATTGCCTCACCCAATGATCTCTATATTTTTTCTGTTTCCAAGATTATAATTCAAACATATCAACTTGCCATTATGGTATAAAAATATAAATACCTAGTTTTTAATTAATCAATGAGTAGTTTGAATAATTTATAAATGTACAACCATGATATACAGTTAAATAGTTCACTATGGCCTAAATCAGCTAAGTAATTGTGTCATGATACTCATGATTAACCCACCATCACCCAAGCTTGGAGATCTTGGCACATAACAAAAGAATGACACAGTGTATTTTTCACTGGAAGGCAATGGGATAATGATAAAGATGTTGTATGATGAGTTAGTACTGTAAAAATATATTTCCAATATTTTATTATGATATATTTGAAATTTAATGCATTAGCCCAGTGATAAGGCACACATCTTTCAATCTGGCTGTTGTGGGTTTGAACTCTGGCTCTGGCAACATGGTTAAAAAAAACTTAATATCATAAAAAAAAAACAAATATATCCTTTGATATTTAACAGTTGCTTTTTGGTGAAAGAAAGCATTCAGAGGAAACTGGTTTATTCCAAATTGTCTCTCTATTTTCTCTCCGTGTTGGATGGTCAGATGGCAGTTACTTTCGATATACTCACCATACTTGAATACACCATATTTTGGATTTAGGCTGGTTCCAAGCAGACCTTGGGCTCCTTTACAATACAAATTGGTAAAACCCTAGGGGGATGATGAAAATATAGAATTGTAATTATTGGTTTAAATAACTCTTTGGCAGCTTACTATAGGGCTATTGTAATGATGGTGTCAGAAACCAACACCATGATTTACATCCTAAGTTCAGGTTTCCTTTTTAAGCACATCTATTTGCATTCCTTTTTGATTTGAAATTCATGCTATGTGTACTGGTGTCATATGAAAAAATTTGGATGAGTATCAAGTTTCCATTTTTTATTGATTTTAATTGAATAGAACTCATACATTTCAAATTGCTTTGCATTTGAGCTAACATTATTTGTTTTTTCTAGCCAAGAATGCAAATGCGATATTGACTGACAAATATAACAACCATGGATGGTAGAGTTAAATGAACATCATGGAAATGAATGGACGAAATTTAATCCATCTCAATGGATGTGTGAAGATGACAAGTCATCTTCATAATAACCTACCAACATAATTTGTGAATACAAAGACATGTTGGCCCTGAGACTGTACTGATGTCCACAGGGAGGGAAATGTAATCACTGATATAGTTACACATTATTCTGCATCTTATCAACTTCATGAGAGTTAGTTTTGCACACGGTTGACAAAGTCTGTTCATAACACATTAACTTTCATGAAAGTGACACAGGCAAAGCTTGCAAATAAAATATATTAAATAAATACATGATATTTTATTAGTTGATCAATTCTTTAACTACATTTTGTAATTTGTTAAACTTTTAATTAAATTTGAAATTCTTTACAGATTTATATCAAAAGTCTTCAAATCTGAAGTTTCAGAGCATTTCTGCAAGTTTTGTTAAAAGTTTAAGCGATGTCTCACCGCAGTGATGAGTGCCCCAAGAGAAAGTCCTTTGAAATATTCAGAAGTGAAGAACTAAAAAAGGTGAAACAGAAGAAGAGACATACAGGCAGTGAGTCCAGAACAGGACATGCAGAGCCAAGGACTCCCCCACTCCCCACCAGCATGAGCACCATGGAGGAACTCATTAAACAACGAGAAATCTTACAGGAAGAATTAGACAAAATAGCAAAAAGTTCCCAAGTAAATTGTAAAAATAACAACTCTAGAAAAAGTGGTGATCCTTATAAAAAACGGGAGAGTGAAAGCTTTGATACAAATAGTAAAAATTATAAACAACGCAAGATTACCGATAATTCCCCTCATTATTATGATGAAAATTCAGAAGATGAGGAAAATATTATTGAAATCAGAAGAAAACAAAGGAAGCAACTTTTAGAAAAGTTAAAATGTACCCAAGAAGAACATTGTACAAACAAAGTTGACCCAAACACTGCAATAAGCAACAAAACTGTAAATGAGAATGAACAAACTAGGAACACCATCATAAAACCAGTTAACCAAACATTGACTGATATGTTTGCAGATATAGATGATTTTACCCCTAATAAGGTTCCTGACGGTGTGACTAAAGACAACAACAATGATAACCCCCAATTGACTGAGAACTGGGATGACCCTGAGGGTTACTACAATATCAGAATAGGTGATGTCCTAAACAACAGATATAACATCAAAGATACATTGGGACAAGGTGTTTTCTCGAATGTAGTACGCGCTCAAGACAACACTATCGCTGATAATGAAGTGGCCATTAAAATAACCAGAAATAACGATCTAATGAAGAAAACCGCTCTAAAAGAAATTGCTTTCTTAAAAGAGGTCAATGACGCAGATCCAGATGATAAATATCATTGCGTAAGATTATTGCGTCATTTTATCCACAAGGGTCACTTGTGTCTGGTGTTAGAACCTCTTCATATGGATATGCGAGCCGTTATTAAAAAGTATGGCAGACACGGATTGAACTTGAGCGCGCTGATGAGCTACAGCAGGCAGCTGCTGCTCGCGCTGAGACACCTGAAGAAGCTCGACATCATCCACGCCGACATCAAACCAGATAATATCCTGGTTAACGAGAAAAAGAATACTTTAAAACTATGTGATTTCGGCTCGGCCGGTAAAGTACATGCCACGGAACCCACGCCTTACCTAGTGTCTAGGTTTTATAGAGCACCCGAGATAATCTTAGGGTTGCCATATTCCCACGGAGTCGATATGTGGTCGGCTGCGTGCACCATCTACGAAATGGCGGTAGGGAAAATACTGTTCACAGGAGCCTCGAATAACAAAATGCTGAAATGCTTCATGGATGTTAAAGGAAAAATACCGAACAAGTTGGCAAGAAAGGGTAAATTCAAGGACCAGCATTTTAATTACAACAATAATTTTCTCCTCCATAAAAAAGACGAAATCACAGGTAGAGAAAAATTGGTAGAGTATAGTAACATAAAAATATCTCGGGATTTGACGAAAGAACTTGGAAAGGCAATAACCAATGAAAGAAAACTGAGCCAACTGAAAGAATTACTAGATAGAATGCTCATCTTAGACTCTGGCCTAAGGATATCCCCCACGGATGCCTTGAAACACATTTTCATCAGAGGGGAATTAGAAAAATAACTACAAAAACGCAATAAATATTGGAATTACACATATGTTAGTTTTCTTCAACCCTTACGCCGGATCCACACAATGGGTCATGAGGGCCCAACGTACGGGACGCAGTCATGCGTTGTTAACCTTTAAGGCGCCTGTACGCAAGCACTCCCCATACAAACTTTGTGCAAGTTTTTCTTCGCTTGTGTTTGCATTACACTTATGATTTTTGGTCTTATTTTTTAGTTAGCTAGAACCTCAAGAAAAAAAATGATTTTTTTTTGCTTGACATTCTTCGTATATCTAATATTAACAAGCAAAATAAAATTATATGCGGGACTGCCAAAACTGACGAATAAAACTTGCACAGAGTTTGTATGGAGAAAGCCTTGCGCATACAGGCGCCTTAAACCGCCATCGGCTTGGAAAGTGACAATGTAAATAACACCTTCCTATTTTATGACAGATTTGAAAAAATGCAAGTAATTTTTTGACGGTCGGCCGTTACAGGGAGAAAGACATTAGAATGATTTAAGAATGAACGTGACAATAAATAGAAGGGTGGTTCTATAGGTTTACTCGACTTCACATGCAACCAATAAATGCATTTAAAAAAAATCATCAATCTTCAAATTTGGACCTTTGATGTACACACAGGGTTATTAATGAGGGCCTGAGCAAGGCAGAACGTTTACTTCAGATGTGTACTTAATTCTTCACATTTAGTACAACCTATAATATCATAATACCTTATCCATCTAGCATTCGAGTATAAAAAAGGGGATATTTACGTCCACGGCTGATATGGAAGGGATATGGCATAAATAAAACAATCATTTTCCGGCCTATACTCTTTATAAATCTCTCTTTGACAAATATTGTTTGCTTATAATCTAAGTAAAACTGATTATCCCCGATCATACCTAATAACCTGACTGCGCAAAATACTAAAAACCTCACTGTAACTATCGCTACTCTAAATGAGCGTCGACTTTTCATATCTAATTTAGTCATGATACATGTTTCTATCCGTAAAATCATGAAAGCTGGCACAAATGGATTTTATAATAACCAAACGAATAACACCTAAGATCATACAAGTCATATTAATCATTTTACACAGATATTTTCATTCACTCGCTTAATCCATTCACGCCAGCATTCGTGTATTCATCTCTACTTCCTTTGTCATTTTGCGCAATTCAAACTGAAATCACCAACCTTAAGTCATCTACTTCTAATACAAGATTCAACATTCGAGATTCCTCCGTTAAACAGAAAAAAAATTAGAAAACTCAACAAAATAATAAATTAGTAGGCATACCATCACAGTACAATATAAAACCAATTGGCATCGATCACAAATACACGTTACAGCACTATCTTACCCTAGGCCCGCACAAGGCAACTTTGTCTCCGCGACGATATGTGTGTCTCTATCGCACTTACAGTAAGTGCGACAGAGACAGACAATAAAATTGCGAAGGCAAAATTGTCTCGTGCGCGCATAGCCTTATAGTTTCTCAACTATACGATTAAGGCAGTTACTAGACTACACAGTGCCTGATCAGGAGTCGTTTCTCTAAATCAGGATAGTCTGTTTAGGGCAATTAAGGCCCTAATTCTTTGCAAGGTATCGGAAATACCGTGTAGTGTAAAAACTGCTTTAAGCCTATCACACTGCAGCGGCCTGCGGTGGCGTCAGTTGTACACTATGGCTATCCTAACATACATTCAGACACACACGGCTAGGGTTGCCAACTTATGTGCTCCGATTTGCGGGACATTTGTTGTAGAATTGCGGGACTTGGCTAAAAAATGCGGGACTCGCGCACTCTATCAATATTGTTAACGTATAATTGTGATGTAGGATACATTATTTATTTCCGCGAGATATACGTTTTTAGTGGATGATTCCCGAGCTAAAATTATCATATTACGAGTACGGTCCTCCGGGAGCGGGATACAAATTACTTACTCGTATTTTCATTTTGCACTCTTTCCTGAAATGAAACAAAATGTTCGCTCCAATTCTTATAATTCTGCCGAGGCCTGAAAACGGGACAATTGGCGTCCCGCACGCATCCTTTGCGGGACGCATCGTCTAGGGTGCTGCAAACGGGACGTCCCGCCTGAGGCGGGACGGTTGGCAACCCTACACACGGCCTAGATATTGTCATAGTGGCCAATGGCCGCCACCGCAGGGTCCGCAGGCCACTGCAGTGTGTCGTACGCTTTACAAAATCATACCACATATTACTAGGTACATTTTATAGCCGACGTAAATTATTTGTCCCTCACGCACTTTTTATAAACTTGTTACTCGTAGACACAGACGACTACGTCGACGGTGCTCTTCGTGCTAGGAAATAGGTATCTACAGTCAGCAACAATATAGTTATAAGCAGCCAAGGTACCTTTACACATTCACTGCCACCAACGCATATATGCGTTCCCGTTACTTTCACCCAGTGCCTTGAACGCACAGACGCGTTCATAATATTTAGTGACTTTCACCCTGTGCCTTAGTGCCTTAGACTAGAATAGTCGGTTGAACTCACATGTGCGTTTGGGGCACACAGCAAAGTGCAGCACCTGCCGATAGTCCGGCAAAAGAGGGTGGCAGTGAATGCGTTAATGTATATCGTAAGACATCTTTATTACTATAGGAATAAGGATGTGTATATTTTACGAAATATTTGCGTTTATTTACTATAATACAGAATATGTTACGAAATATTTGGCTGCTACCTAGAGGTGATGACTGTACATAAAATCTGCCCAGCAGTACAATTTACATAAATTCTGCACGGTCTGCACCTGTGAAATAGCAATACTCAAAACTTGTTTGTGAATATTTCTAGAAATGGCATGTGAGAATATGAATCAAAGTTACTTTTATTATCTTATTCTATATTGACGTGACGTCAATACGACTCTAGCTAGGGCTAAAATACTGGATCTTAGGATATCATAGGGCTTTTTAAGTAGCTATTGGTAGTCCCAGCACCAAGACTTTGCCACGCATTCACTGATAAAAATCAGTTTTTTTTGTATGTGAAACATTGTTTATATATAATTAAACGTGCCGTCAATAGATTTTGGAAATTATGTAAACAAATATGTCTGAATGACAAATTCATTTGTCGTCTATGGATTTGTTGTAAAATAGTGATGAGGAAAATCTATAACAATAATTAAGCAATCCACTTGACACTCGAGAAATTATTTTATTGAATATTCATTGCGAGTATTTGTGGCTCTTAACTTCATGGCAGCAAATAAAAATAAATGAGCAATGAAAATTCATAACAAAGTAAATGGAAAATGATGAGAAGTGAGGTTTATTTGTAATTGAATCTATAATGTCATTAAACTTTTTCGAAATACTGGATATTCCCATCACTTAAACGAACTTTTTTTTCAATGACAATATAGATTCCTAGCATTTTTACGAGTAAAATAACTAATCATTGTAAACGAAAATTGTTTTTATTGAAATATGAATAATTAAAAGATATTATAGCTTAAAATGAATGCAAATACAAGGATTATGTCTATAAAATGTTGGTAAGACTGTCTTCGTTCTTTACGGGTAAAAGTGCGTGATTACGAAGTAATGAAGGTAAATTGGTCTGTTTACATAATTTCCAAAATCTATTGACGGCACGTATAATGTACCTTACATGACACATTGACGATGAAGGAATTGAGAAAATATTGTTTATAAACACTATTTCAGAAACAAAATGCTCTGCTTCTTACATATCATATTGATTCTACATATTTTTGTATGATTCTCTCATTTGGTATACTATAGATAATCATTTGGTATACCATAAACATATAGATGGTATGTACAATATGTTTAGTAGTATAGATGGTACAATATTTATATATATATATATGTAACATGAAATGATATGAAGGCAAACAATACTCAATATCTTAAAAATCTAATATTCTGTCATTTCTGAATATAGGTCAAAATATTGGATCAATGTTAAGTGTTTATGGAGATGGACACTTGCCTCTATTGACAAAAAAACAACGGCATTATTCAAGCCGCGGCTAAAACAGAATTAAGTGACTAAAACTTACAGAACCATCCGTTTTTACTTTTACGTCCGTGGTTTCATTTAGTCACATAGAGGCAATAAAGGACAACACATTGCATACATTTCTTTCTCGCTTCTTCAGTTTCTTTTTCGCGTTAAAGCCTTCTTTAGTACAGTCAAATGCAAAAATATGTATCGAATGAATCCTCTCATAAATATGTACCAAAACCTAAATTCACCGACATAAGAGCTATGGGACATCTTTTTGAGCAAGTTGTATGCACCCATATTTTTGCACTTGACTGTACCTATACGATTTTTATTCAGTGCGAGTCAAGCACCTTCTGCAATCGGATAAATAAAGCACCTTTCGGTACGATTAACAAATAATATATGTGTATAAATTCGATTACCAAGAATAGAGTTTATTCTAATACTAGCCCGTTATTAGTTTATTTAAAATATTTGATCATCAACCAAGGAAAAAAAAATAGGCTATAAATAAAATTCAACGTTATTTTAGATTAAACTCCCATTTCCGTTTGATTAAATCAGCCCATACGTCATCTACGACTATATTATAAAAGAGATATAGTGGAACTTAGCCAGTTATTTACAGAAACAATACATTTTACCCCATGAAATATCTTAAGCTTCCGCCGCGTGCAATTTTGAACTTTAAATATGAAATATTAGGTTCAATTTCCGTATCACAAGATCGCGCTACGACTCTGAACGTTAATACCCGGGCCACACCGGCTGCGTGCGTGCATGCAGCTGCAACATCGTTGCGTGAATTCACGCAGCGATGTTGGAGCTGCATGCGTGCACGCAGCCGGTGTGGCGAAGCCTTAAATCAGAATTTTACTTAAAACCGTCAGTTCTAACACTTCTAACCATTGACTGAGATAGGCACTACTTTCACGAACAGCTACAGATCAGACCTAAGCTTACGTGGCCTACTAGGCAGCAAGCACAACTATGAGGGTGCCTTTCCATCAGAGCTGTGCTAAGCTACGTTGCTACGGATGCGTTGATATCCACCAATCACATTCATTGGTTCACATATCATAGCACTGGTGGAAACGGAAAGCGAGCACATCCTCGCAGCATAGCTGCATATCATAGCTCTGTTGGAAAGGCAGCCATTCTCCATACCTATAGTCAATCTAGGCAGGACCTGGTTAGGGTAGAGCGGAATTGAGTATATAATGCCGCTCTAGGTTTCGGATGTCAACATACAACTGATGTCGGTAAGTGAGAGTGCTTCACAAATATTGCGTTACAATAAGATAAAAATTCGGGATGTCATATGTATTATCGAAAACTTATTGTAACGCAATAGTTGTGAAGCACTCTCACTTACCGACATCAGTTGTATGTTAGCCGCGAGGGAAGGTTGTGCTTGCCGCATGGCCCTAAATCTATTCCGAAAACCTGATTTCATTGATACATACATGACAGCTATCCTATCTTACTGGATGGAGTAGAATTAGAAACGTGTCCATTGTTACTCTAATCGAAAGTTCCTTCCATAATAATCCTAGCTGAAGTCAAAAGTCTACAAGACAGAATTTTAATTTCATTTCAAGTTAAACGGGACGGCAGAACGCACTATAGAACCTCAAGCAACAAGGCAACATTTGATTGAATGTAGAAGTTAGAAAAATCATTCACTATGTCACAGCATTTGCTTACACATTACAAACCTTAAGCAACTAGCTAATCTAGTGTCAAAGAATGGATCCAATATACATATTCTGACCAAATCAAGAAGACAAACAACTTCGGCGCCTGGCCAATTGATTGAAACACTGTTATAACAGTCTCGTCCTTCGTTTGATCACTGGCTCACGATATCACAAAAATAAATTGTATTTACATAATAGTCAAAAAGAATCATTGCAAACATGTATACAAGTGGGGCTAGCATAACATGCATCTCTTCTCTACTCGCGCGCGAGATAGGCTACCTGTCACTGTCTGATTAATGCTGTCAAAAAGTGACAGGTAGCTTATCTCGCGCGCGAGTAGACACGGAATGCATGTTGTGCTAGAGGGGCAGATTCTCATTTTAATAGAATTCCAAAACTACAGATTTCCATTTTTACAAATTCCAATTCTGGATTGCTTGTTTCTCTGCAAATTCTTATTCTTACAGATTCTCATTAGTACAGTACAGGTTCTTCTTCGAAATTGAATCTTTACTAATGCTAAATGTCCGCGCAAAAAACTCCCAAAAAAACATATGTGTGAAAGATATGTAGAAGATATAGCAGACATTATAAAAATGTGATTTTATAGAAATGGTAATTTGTAAAATTGGGAATCAATACAGGTACTTTGTACATGATAATCTGTTAGCACGAGCAATGAAAATCTGTAGCATAGAGTATATAAAAAAAAATTGTAGAAACGGATCAAGATTGCACTATATCCTAATCTTTACACATAAGTTATCACTATAGTGTTATCTTTGGATGTGATGATTCAGTGGTACCTTGATTGTTATGTGGAGGGCAGGTTCTGCTGGAAGTTGGCCTCGATGGACTGTCCCGAGGCTATGGAGTCCGGGCTCTGTAAGGAGGCGCTGTACACCGGGTTCATGGGGGTGGTCCCGCCAGCTTCGAACAATGTACTGTCATATACGCTGTTGCTTTGCTGGAAAAAAATATTAAAGTAGTTTAACACTTTCATTGCCAGCCAGCCAAAATCGATGACCATCGCTGAATACCAGCGACGGTCTACTAGCAATGAACTAGAGTCTGGTTAATAATAGCTGAGACTAGAAAATGGCGGAAAATTTATAAAAACAGCGTTTTGCAACACCATTTATTAGGCCAAGAACCACTTCGCAGCCAGCTACCAGCAAGTAAAATGTACAATCGAACCAACTGAATCGTGACCCACAGTGGAACCTTGTCACAGAAAGTGTCATAATGATTTTCCTTGTCAGGCAGTACGATGTCCCGATGACATTTTCTGTGACAAGGTTCCACGGTGGGTCACGATTCAGTTGGTTCGATAGTACCTAGTAGTAGGCTAGTAGTGTCTAATGCTTGCTTGCATAAGGTACACGCCCCAGTCCTTGACACTGTCCCATTATAACCTCAACCCCAAAGACTAATGCCTTTCAGTTGAGATCCAGGTCGAAGCACGCCTTTAAGCTGTTATGGGACCTTTTGGGAAGAAGTCCATTTATTGCTTCGGGAAACTTCACCAGGCTTTTATGACGTCATACCTGGTAAATGTAATCGGAGTCGGTCTTGAGCGAGCTGAAGCTCTGCTGGTGCGGCAGCGACACCTGGTCGTCTTCTAGGGGCTCGTCCATCTGCGCCTTGTACGAGAACATAATGCTGGGCTGGGACACGCTGGAACACGTACATTATTTTATTCAAACATAACAGCTCTAAAAGCTACACTGAGCCCACTCTCCCCCTCCACTGTATGGCTAGCACATGATGGCATCGAGAGTATCTCGGCTAGACATGTGTAGTTCACGAATGAATGATTCAATTGAAGTACTTCACTTGGTGTCCTTCATTCATTCACTAGTTCAGTTCGGATCTATATACTTCAATAGTTCACTTAGTTCAGTACTTCAGTTCATGTGTCATCGTTTCAATCACCTCATGACGGTTTTTACGAAATAAATTTTTTGTTTCTTCAAATTCAAAATAAATGTAAAATTTAAAATCCTTATCCCCGAATTAGTCGAAATCGAGTATAATGACGAATTTTTCGTAAAAAAAATATATTTTTACTTAAATTATTCAAAATAAATATAAAATTTGATATCATTATCCCCGAATTAGCCTTAGAATGAGAGAAACGCGACGCGAAGAATGACTGATCAATATGATTAGTTGAATTGGTTGAGCTACTGAACTAGTGAACTAAACTGAACTAGTGAACTAAATGAGTGATATACTTCACAGTGAAGGATTGAAGTATATCACTCTTTTCTTTTTAGTGACACATTTTGCGCATGTCTATTGTCTAATCTCGGCTTATCTCGAGCTATGCGTCTTTTTTAGGTTTCCGTAGCCAGAATGGCTAAAACGGAACCCTTATAGTTTCGGTCTGTCTGTCTGTCCGTATGTCACAGCCGATTTACTCGGAGACTATAAGTACTACAATTATGAAATTTGGTAGGAAGATGTATTCTATAAACCGCTACATAAAAGTTCTGTGAAAATAGGAAAAATAATTTTTTTAGGTGGGGCACCCCATACATGTAAACGGAGGATGAAATTTTTTTTTCAATGCAAGTAGTTGTGAGGGGTGTTTTTGGATAGGCCTTTATAAATAATATCGAGGTTACTAAGAAAGTTAGCCATTTAAGTAAATCGTTGGTGAGACATTAGCTGCCAAAGTTGTACAAAATGTGCCCCCCCCCCCCCCCCCCCTCTAATTTCCAAACTATAAAGATTAAAATTATGAAAAACATTGAGGTGGTGTACAATAATAAATACTTTCAACGAATTTCGGTTTGAACAAGATGAGATTAAGGGTTTTTGAGTTTTCACTGAAAAACTGTCTTGCCCAACAACAACTGAAAAACTGACATTGCCGTGACTTCCCTATGACGTTTGACCTTTTTTGATTCAAGGTATTAAATAGTGTTTTTAAAATTGGACTGCTAGGTGTCGGTACGGAACCCTTCGTTGTGCGTGTTCCGACACGCACTTGGCCGGTTTTTTGATAGGTGCTGTTAGAAATTGACGGATAGCTCGAGATAAGCCGACAAACTGACGTTGCCATCATGTGCTAGCCATACAGAGCTCTACTCAGTGTGTCACTGGCTTAACTCTCTCAGATGTAAAACGACATTCACCTAAAGAACTCGCTGAGGAAGGTGTGGTAAACGAGGGGTGTATACAGCGAGTAGTAGAGCCACGTGGTGACGTCCACCACACAGAGGCCCGAGGGCAGCGCGCCCCACAGGAGCATGCCCGCGCCCGCCGCCTGCGTCGCATCCAGCAAGGCCAGCAGGAGGATGTATAGGTAGAAGGACAGTTTAGCTGCAACAACAAACAATCAACATCATCATATCAGCCGAAAGACGTCCACTGCTGGACATAAACCTCCCTCAAAGAGTGCCACAATGGTCGGCATCCAGCGGACTCCCGCGACCTTTACCAGGTCATCATTCCATCTTGAGGGGGGTCTACCCACGCTGCACCATCCGGTAAGTGGCCGGTGGCCGCCACTCGAGAACCTTTCGGCCCCAACGGCCATCGGTTCTGCGTACAATGTGCCAAGCCCACTGCACATTACATTACATACGAACAGTAGGTACACAGTAAGGCTGGGTTGCACCAAACCGTCTGTAATCGTAAGCGGTGTTCGTCAAATCTGATTGTATGGACAGTTTGACAAGTTTCTATGGGATGACAGCTGCCGGCGCCATATTTGACGATGACCGGCCTGTGTTCGTATGTTGGTGCAACTGACCCTAAATAAGGGTTTATTAGAAATTTAAATAAAATACTGATGCCAAATAAATCGTTCAGTTTGATATTCTCTACGGTTTCATTAATAAACAGAACTATGAATTAAACCATAGAGAATATCATGGACGTGCACGTTCACGGTAAAGTAAAAAAGCGACCATTCACTTTTAACGTTACGTGAAGCATACCTAAAAATATATGTATGTAAAAACCTAAGAAAAACAAAGAAAAAAAAGCAACACAACTCATAAAAAACAATAATATGAAGTAAGTTCAACGCCCCATTTGTGCACACTAGGTTCACACAAATAGTTGTTACATAATTAACTGCCGACTGCTACCGTAATAAATACTTTATCGTAAATTATTACTGTAGTTTATTACATTGTTATCAAAGTGAATAATAATTGTAACTAAGACTAATTTATAACTAACACTATATAGCTTAAGAGCCGGTGACACTGAACCTAGTATGATAAGATTCCCAGATGGCATATATATAATTAGGTGCGTCATTAGTCGGGGAACACGAAACGGCGATGCTGCAATGCGAAAAACCTGGCGAAGCCATTGAAAATTAAAATTGAAAAATGATGAAAAATCCGGTTTCTAGTATGATAAGATTCCCAAGTTTCGTTTGTTCCTCGAAATAGGGGAGGGATAGGACTATACGATAGTGCAGTGCTGCAAGCCCTCCTGACTGGCCTTGTCAGTGGCAGCAGTATGATAAGCGACCACTTTTCTGAGGTATCTAGTATGATCGGATTCCTGAAAAAAACAGGGCTCATCTGAAAGATCAGCACTTTCTGTGTAAGAAAAACCACTGCTGCATTTTCCAAACAGTGGAGAAGGTGGTTGCTGCAGCGATTAAAGGAGCCGACAACACTGAACCTATTTCGATAGATTCCCAGATGATATATATATAATTAGTCGCGGCATTAATGGGGGTACACGAAATGGCGATGCTGCAAAGCAAATGAGCACGCAAACCTATTGAAAATTAAAATTGAAAAATGAAGAAAAATCCGGTTTCTAGTATGATAAGATTCCCAAGTTTCGTTTGTTCCTCGAAACAGGGGAGGGGTAGGACTATACGATAGTGCAGTGCTGCAAGCCCTCCTGACTGGCCTTGTCAGTGGCAGCAGTATGATAAGCGACCACTTTTCTGAGGTATCTAGTATGATCGTATTCCTGAAAAAAACAGGGCTCATCTGAAAGATCAGCACTTTCTGTGTAAGAAAAACCACTGCTGCATTTTCCAAACAGTGGAGAAGGTGGTTGCTGCAGCGATTAAAGGAGCCGACAACACTGAACCTATTTCGATAAATAAATTTGAATTTGAATAGGTTTGCCTGCTCATTTGCTTTGCAGCATCGCCATTTCGTGTACCCCCATTAATGCCACGACTAATTATATATATATCATCTGGGAATCTATCGAAATAGGTTCAGTGTTGTCGGCTCCTTTAATCGCTGCAGCAACCACCTTCTCCACTGTTTGGAAAATGCAGCAGTGGTTTTTCTTACACAGAAAGTGCTGATCTTTCAGATGAGCCCTGTTTTTTTCAGGAATCCGATCATACTAGATACCTCAGAAAAGTGGTCGCTTATCATACTGCTGCCACTGACAAGGCCAGTCAGGAGGGCTTGCAGCACTGCACTATCGTATAGTCCTACCCCTCCCCTATTTCGAGGAATAAACGAAACTTGGGAATCTTATCATACTAGAAACCGTTTATTTTTTATTTTTTTTAACTTTGATTTTTAATAGGTTTGCGTGCTCATTTGCTTTGCAGCATCGCCATTTCGTGTACCCCCATTAATGCCGCGACTAATTATATATATATCATCTGGGAATCTATCGAAATAGGTTCAGTGTTGTCGGCTCCTTTAATCGCTGCAGCAACCACCTTCTCCACTGTTTGGAAAATGCAGCAGTGGTTTTTCTTACACAGAAAGTGCTGATCTTTCAGATGAGCCCTGTTTTTTTCAGGAATCCGATCATACTAGATACCTCAGAAAAGTGGTCGCTTATCATACTGCTGCCACTGACAAGGCCAGTCAGGAGGGCTTGCAGCACTGCACTATCGTATAGTCCTACCCCTCCCCTATTTCGAGGAACAAACGAAACTTGGGAATCTTATCATACTAGAAACCGGATTTTTCATCATTTTTCAATTTTAATTTTCAATGGCTTCGCCAGGTTTTTCGCATTGCAGCATCGCCGTTTCGTGTTCCCCGACTAATGACGCACCTAATTATATATATGCCATCTGGGAATCTTATCATACTAGGTTCAGTGTCACCGGCTCTTCTACTAATACTGGTGTAAGACGGTGTAACTGCATTATAATTAATCTATTTAAATGCGAAAGTAATAAGAATAATCTCTAGTAATTTGTTATGAGTTGAATACGGATATTTCCAGATTAGATTCTAATTATGATGTGTTTTTATTAATATCTGGGTAACTATTTTTATTACACGAATGCCCAAAAAAGGAGTGTAATGTTTTCCTGGTTTCATGTATGTATGTATGTATGTGATTTTTTTTTGTTCTCCCAGAACTTCTCATCGCCTTAACCGATTTAGATGTGTGAGGTATCGTTGGAATCCTTACGTCATCCCGGGTAACATAGGATATGTGACGTTGCAATAAAAACAATATGGCGGACTGTAGACTCCATTTTGAGTGTTCTGTAATTTCTTCTTTAGTTTATTTATACTAATATTAGAAAGAGGAAAAGTTTGGTATATGTCCGACATAGACGCGATCATCTTAGCATTCTTAGCCCCTCTGTTCTTGGAAGCGGTGTAATACTTGCCTTCACGATTACGATTCTTTATAGTGGCTTTCATGTGGTGGCAGGTGAAGTGACCATTACCGCGATTACCGCTTACGTAACGAATGACCACACTTTCTCTGCTACGCACAACCATCGTTAAAGATGGACCACATTTTTTAGGGTTCCGTACCCAAAGGGTAAAACGGGACCCTATTACTAAGACTCCGCTGTCCGTCTGTCTGTCCGTCTGTCACCACTCACCAGGCTGTATCTCATGAACCGTGATATTTAGACAGTTGAAATTTTTACAGATGACGTATTTCTGTTGCCGCTATAACAACAAATACTAAAAAGCGGAATAATATAAATATTTAAGGTGGCTCCCATGCAACAAACGTAATATTTTTGCCGTTTTTTATAGATAATGGTACGGAACCCTAAGTGCGCGAGTCCGACTCTCACTTGGCCGGTTTCTTTAACTTGTTGACAGACAGATGATATTTGTTTGTCGCCGGAGGGATTCATAAATACTGATTCCATTTTATTCAATTTCAGACTATATGACAGATTCAAATTGCAATTAAGTTATCGACCAAATATTAAGCCTAATACCATTCAGTTCGGGTTTATTTTACATTGATGGTTACATTTAGTACCAAGTGAAACCAACATGATGAAAAAAATATCATTATACTACTATTAGGCCGCGGATTCGACGCCAGCGACCTACGGCGCCACCAGCGGAGCGACGAAAACAATGGAATCGTGCGCTGTCGTCCAGAACAGGCCCCTATTTGACCAATTCGACAATTGTCACCTGACAATGACAATTCGACGTACATTTCTGGGTTCTGGGTGGTCTAGTGAAGACTGCACTGGCGGGCTTGACTTCTATATACGAGTGGAGTTGCAAGTCTGTACGTAAGTGCGACAGAGAGGGAAAATTTCGTTTGTATTTCGCGGTACCTCCCCGGGTTCATTCAAGTCTATATAATCTATTCTCTGGCTGGTTGTGCCGCTCGCCAAGCCGCTGGCGTCGAGACCACGGCTTTAATACTATTCAACTTACTTGGTAACGCTAAGTATTCTCTTAATGGGGTCCACGGTAATATCAATATCAGGAAATAGATGACCGCGAATACTAGTGAGGATGTGAACCAGAACAGCACTCCGCCATGTTCAAACAAGTCTGTATGATCTATCACAGTATCATCCGCAGTCTTCATCAACTCCAGCGTGCCTTGAGTTATAGTGAACGCTAGAGATATGAACGAGGTTGCGAGCAGGACATATCTTATACTGCTCCGGCTATCCATGTGACCTAAAAACATAAATTGCAATTATATTACATGTTGAAGATAAAAAGCAATAATATCAGAACAACTATACAAGTATAATAAAACATATGATTATTAGTTTCAGTCTTTTCTGTTTTGTCTCATAAATAAATATCAAAACTAAGTTATAGAAGATTCAAAATCATCCTGAAACAACACTATAAAAAAGTTGAGTTCCTCAAGAACTGCAGATAATGTTAAAATAGTGACTTAATTGTGCAAGCTATTTAAGTTTTTTTCTTTCATAACGTAATTCTTACCAAATGACATTGGTCCTAATCACCGCAAAGATTTGTGGTTGACACAGTTTAGAGATAAAAGTTGTTAAGACATGAATTTTATCCTCTTAGCTCTTAAAGACAATCATATACCAGAATGCATTTTATAGTATAGGTAGTTAGTTGAAGTATCTTCAATAACGGGAATATTCAAGACAAGATACAGTTGGCAGATACTGCCAATAATAATAACTAGTCAAATATAAAATCTTGCTTTGCTTTCCCAGATTCATAATGATATGCTCTCAATGCACCTGACTACAAAATACAAGGATATTTCCGAAATAGAATTATTTCACTTGTATTAGTACTATAAATTATTAGATAATTGTTTCTGCAGTGTGCACAAATTGCACAAGTTCCAAAAAAAAAACATTCTGCTAAAAAAAAATGCAGCAGTTTAAAAGTTATTAATCAGACCTAGGCGCCCATTAGATGGTAGGTTTTGCCATGGCAGAGATTTTGACTGACGGAAAACCAATTGTCTAGGGTAGTGACTGATGGTTGACTGACGAAATACGAAATAACATGCTCACAGAGGCTGTGTACTATAATAATTAAACATGGAACATATATTTTTTCTGTTTAGCCAAATAGTTGACTGGTAGAAAAGAAAATGCCTAATGGCCTTAACTCCGCCATTATCAATATTTCTTGATTTGTGCAATAAATTTTAAATAAATATATAAGGTACAAAATTGGATATAAAGGTACTCACCAAATGCGAGCCCAAATATTACAACACTCATTTCCGTAGCCAGCAGAAAGAATTTCACCATAACCCATAAAACCTTGTCCACCTGCCCGCCCATCTGCAGCGCCTCCGTTAGCGTCATCGCCACCGCACATCTTATCACACTTATTATAACGTTTCCCCACACCAACGAATAAAACGTCAGGAATATCGGACTGCTCGTCGCCCTCAACTTCAGCTGGGCCTTATTAAACCTCACCACTAGGAACAGCACGAACAGGGCGTTCGGTATCAGTATAATCAGATCCCAAATACGGACCCTGCAACAAAAGCTAACATAAGCACAAAAACAAACATAAAAACAAACCGCACAAGGCCACTGCTGCATTACCTTGAGTTATTTATCTTGTAATACAAGATGTGTTTACAAAATGTATCCTCGCTCACGGGGGGCAAGTCGGACCCGTTCATCTTTTCCTCCACTTCAATGCGCTCACATCAAACGTATTTTAATTAGAAATATATTGGAGCCCCATGCAAAATCATAACTCAATTTGAGTAATCGAGTTAGTAACCTGCCCTACTGCGCTACGTCAGCGTAGTCAACAGCTTCCAATATTTGTAATTCATAACACTTTAGTTTTCGTTACTTGGCTTTCTACTGTGCTACAAATTACGAAACGTATAAGCGATATAACAAGTTATCAATGCAAAAATTACTGCCATCGCTTGGATGGGGTTGAGAAATCATTCAATACGTAGTTTTTGTATATGAATATATATTTTATTTGATCTCTATTACACAATTATATTACAAAATTTAATTTATTATTGGCTAAATTGACGTTTATGATTATTTCAACCAATTGTAGCTTAGCTCGGTTCAGTGGTTCAGCTCAATTCAGTTGTACGCAGTTGTACGATACGATACAGAACGAATATGACAGAACATATAAATGTGATTAATTATTAAACATGTTATTTTATAAATCTAACAACTGTCTAAAGATTTAAAATATAATAACATATTCTGAATAAGTGAATGACAACAACACACAACATTTTATAATTGTACATTGTCTGCCATTTATAAACAAAAATAAAAAGTCCATTTCTAATTGCCTATGGTCAATTGAGTTACCACAGTATAAATTATCTTGAAATATGTGTTTTTCATATACATTTATATAAACAATATTTTTTTAAAGATAATCAGATTAATAAGGAAATAAACAAAAGTTGGTAAAAATTATTAAAATAAGCTTATGAGTGCTTTTGTGAGACCCTGGTAATTTTATATTTTTATACTCTGATTATTAAATAAATAATAATAATAACCATCACCTCAACCCACACACCCATGCACATGGGCTGTTTTCACATTATCCGATATTAGATACGATACCGATAAAAAAAATATGGGGATCGACCGATATTGGATCGGGAAATCTGAACAGTGAGCAGTTTTCCATACATTTTGGAGCCTACACCGAAATCGGACCGGATAATGTGGACTCGCACTTACACGTGTAACGAGTGTATTGATGATATTGAAGCAAAGTCGAAACAATTTTTAAATCCACGACGATATTGACACCTCTTTGTAATACCCCTATGTATCGGACAGTGCAACCATATTTATCAAGATATTTGTAGCTTGCATCTGGCAACTATCATCATAATATTATTTTAGTTCCTATGTTGATATATTTTGTGTTGTGCTGAATAAAAAATGTCACTATCATCAAGTGTCAATGATATGTCACTGTCATGTCATGTCATGTGAATGTCAATTGTCATGCCATGCCGCTTCGCTTCGCTTTCGCTTCACTTTACTTCGTATTCGTAAATTTCGTAATATGTTGATTGCTTATACAATCCGATCCAAGCGTATATTTTATATAAATTACATATAAAATTTGCATGAATAACGTGAACTTTAATTTAAAATCACAAAACATAGCCTATACTTCCAGATACAAATGTAATAAAAGTTACATAAGAGGGAGCTATATTGTAAAATTTATAAACAACAATGTCGTCAAGGTATAGAATTCTGTGGAACAGAATATCAAGAATAAAATTTGAAAACAGATTCATACCTAGACTGAATATTCACATACCTAAATTATCACCTATCCAAGCTACTGTACCATGTACCCTTGGGTTCTCTCTGTTTACGTGGCTGGGATTCCAACCAAAACTTAGTGCAGAGGACGAACTCATTCTAACCATAAAACACTGTGTACTTTTTATTCAAAGATTAGAATACGACAAAGCTGAACAATTACTTCACATTGCATTGAGACAGGCCCAGCAACTCCGCCACGAACTAGGTGTAACATACATCTATGACGTCATGGCTAACTTGGCACTCGAAAGGGAACAACTAGACAAAGCTAAACAGCTTTTTGTTGCAGTAGCACAAAGAATAATGGCAGATGGAGCTAAAGAAGATGATCCTAGAGTTGTACATCTTAGTATGAAATTAGCCAGAGTCAGTCATTTGAAAAAGGAATATTCTACAGCTCAGCTGGGATACGATTGGTGTTTAGAAAAATTGTATAATGCAATGGGTAGCAATCCTAGTGCAGACACCACAAAAATGCTTGCTATAGCTGAAGACTGGTGTGGAAGGTTGTGTGTAGACTGCAATAAACTTGAAGATGGTTTAAAATATATGGTAAATGCACTTGAACGCATGCAGACTGTAGATGATGTTGGGCAGGAGCATATAGTGGTACAGTTGAATGACATTGGGACTGTCTGTATGCAACAAGGCAAGACAGACGAGAGCATCACATATTTCAAACAAGCTGTAGAAATGGGCAAGCAGCTGCCGGAGATGGACTTAGGAACCATGTATGTTAACTTAGGAAGAGCTTATTTGAAGAAGCAGTTGATAGAGGAAGCTAGGAAGAGTTGTGGGTATGGCTGGAAGCTGGGGGTGAAGTCTAACAATAAAGAAGTCAAAGAGGAGGCGGAGGATTGTATGAAAGAAGTAAAAAGAATGACGGGGTAGATCGGTACTTGGAGCTATCCATGTGCCATGTATGAAATGTCAAATGCATATATCTATGCATGATACAAATTGTACTAATCTTTTAAGTATATATAACACTTTAAACTCTCGCGCTTTGTAAACATACTTAAAAGGTTTGTTTTAATGGGTCTAATGCGATATTTATGTATTTACCTTTTTTTTTACTGACACTTCGACACGGGTTCCACCGCGCGCGCGGGTATATCGCGTTAGACCCATTAAAACAAACCTTTTAAGTATATGTTACCAAAAAGTAACAAAAAAAAAGTGTGTCAAAGTGTATGTTACCAAGTGGTATTTCAGCTCTATTCAAAATTACTATATATAGAGACCACTTTGTTATATTTGTACTAACTTACCAAAAATTCCATTGTATCTGTTAATTTATTGCTTGTTATATCAGTTCAATGTCTTTCATATCTTATACAATTGTACATACATTATCTATTCTTGTAAATAATCAATATAAATAAAACACATAAATACAAAAAGAAATTTTATTTAGAATCATCTTATTCTGTTTCTCATTGTGGCACAAAGTGAACTTATGACATTAGTTAAACTTAGCTTAAATGCACTGAGAATTATTTAAAGTGACAACTGGATCATATCAGTGACATGGATTTAGGATCTAATCTCGTTTTCCTAACTTAGATTTGAGCATAAAAAATCCGCCATTTTGGTGCAAGTCAAAACCACAGATTTTAGACTTAAGATACAGAAGGTTCACTGAAGCAAAACTCATGTTAATACGTGTAAATCACGTACAAGCATGCCCTCTTCTTAGCAAAACTCATATTACATGTAAATCATGTACATATGCAGGCATGTTATTTAGTAGCATCCAAACAAGACGATCCTTGCCAAAAGTATGTTCAGAGAGGAGCATAGCGTACTTTAAAGACAAATAATAGGTCTCCAGTGTCCTAAATCTCAAGAACTGTCCATATATGACCCGTCCTATGGTTGCGAGTGTTATGCACTCTCTTTGGTGACGCTGAAGGGCTCGGCCACCACCTCTGCTTTGCTGTCCACGATGACTACATCCTTGACGGGGCGGTCGTTGGCCCCAGTCGGCGTCTTCTCGATTTTACGCACGATATCCTGTAAGTGTGCATAAGAATCATAAATACAGAAGCACTTTTTTTTATATAAGGGTTTCACCTGTTATGTCAAACTGGCTTATAAAAATATGTGGCTTATACACTCACCGGCAGAAAATTTGGCCCAAATTTTTTTTTATTTCAAAATATAAATAAGTAAATTAAATAATGTTTAATATATAAAATTGAATTTTTCTAATTTGGGCCGAATTTTCTGCTGGTGAGTATATCTTTCTTGAGAGGTGTATCACTAATTTCCCTATCTCACAATTATCGAGGACCCTGAATGACCATGGAGACCAAGTGTGCGTCAAGTCTATATTTGTAGACGCCACTGGTGACCAGAGGGCCACTTGGCCAATAATCCATTAAACGACTTTTTTTAATATAGCAATGTGTGGAAGAAGGGCAGGTTAAGTTTTAGAGCTTGTCTATGATTAATTTAAAAGCGGTCTTGTATTTTACAACATACAGTTCAATTTTATTTGTCAAGGTTTTGAAAGATTTTGAAGTATATACTATGTATAATGTCTTTGGGTTGTGGTGACAAAGAACAGGTCTCTGTTGGTACTCGTACACTCGCGGACTTTGGATCTCTGTATATACTGGACCTTCATAATTGCTATGAAGTGTCCAGTATAAATTGAGCTCCAAATGGCTCAACAATTAAAGTCCCCGAGTGTGATGCCAATTTTGGTGATGACAACTGTATCCTTACCATGCCCTCCAAGACCTTGCCGAAGACTACGTGACGGCCGTCCAACCAAGTCGTCTTAGTCGTGGTGATGAAGAACTGTGAGCCGTTGGTGTCCTTGCCAGCGTTGGCCATGGACAGCCAGCCGCCGCCGTAGTGGCGCAGCTTGAAGTTCTCGTCTTCGAAGCGCTCGCCGTAGATGCTGCGGCCTGGAGGCAAGACATGTCATTTAAACGTTTGGTTCCAAATTTAAATTTAATAAGGTAGAAGAAGTTTAACGTGAACTTCTTCTACTCTATTCATAAAAAGCTGGCCGCTCCCTCGTGACGTATTTGGCGCTTGCGCTGAGCGGGGTACGGGGTACCGTCAACCAATTTGATTTCTGGGCCACTTCGTACCTTGTCACAGTGAAAATCTAGATGAAAGCCGCTAGAGATCTCATATTAATGTCACTGTGATAAGGTAGGACGCGGCCTAGAAATCAAATCGGTTGACTGTACCTACATTGGGTACCGGAACCGCGACGGGAAGAAACGGCAAACTCAAAGCGAACAGGTACCTATTAGTATTTTTGTTGTTTAAAACGATCACAACCCAGCGACACCCGTTGATCGACATCTACTCATATCCGCGAGTTGGCCGAGTTCGGTCGCGGTCACAGAATGGACGAATGCTTTGAAGATCAATGATGTTATCAATTATCATCGTTACGTTACGCTATCGGTCAGTTTGAGAACTTTAAGTTCAACTTGGTCAAATTGCCCACTCGCTTGACAATGCCTATTCTCAGTGATTATGCATAGGCGGCCGCGTACGGTATGGTTTCAGAGGAATTCCTCCTTCGCACGCTCCGGTTGTGGAATGAGCTCCCTGCCGAGGTTTTCCCGAGGGTCTAGTATGGGGTTCATCAAGAAAGGAGTGTATACATTGTGAAAGGGTCGGTCCATACTCTGCGGTGACCTTTACCACCAGGCGGGCCGTAAGCTTGTTTGCAACCGACGTAGTAAAAAAAATTAAGCGCCGCATAGCACGCCTTTTCATTTCAATCCAAATTGCCAAATAACGCGAAACTAGCGCGCCAAAGGAGTCAAGTAGGCGTGACCGGACGGACCCATTTCTCTGTTGATTGGAATGATTGGACTATAAGACTGAATGTTTCAAATTGATTTTGAACACCCTATTTCATGGTGACTATTTTATTGATTTATATACCTATTAAAACAGTGAAATCACAACTGTGGTTTCGTAACGGGTAGTTAAAGTTATCGTGATTTATACCTATACTCGATAACTACTGTTATATAACTCATATCCGTTGGTACAATATTAATTGGCACTAGGTAGTTATACTGAAAAACAATAAAAGGAAACTGTATTTCCAAATAGGGATTATCAAGTAATTGAGTAAAGTAAACTGAAACACGTATCTTTTCATATACTTAAAATCATTACAGTTGAACGAATTGCTCCAAAGCAATTCCTTCAAAAAGCTACTTTACTGTTCAAACAATTAGGTTCAAAATCCAATAACATTTTAATACAAATACGTTCAACAAAAACAATTTCAACCATACCTGCTACTCAGAAAAGAGGCATTGTTATCCTCTTCGATTGACAACAATGAAACAATGAATCTTTTCTGAATATCAGGTGTGAAAAGTAGTATGTGTTAGACGGAAGCAATTGAATCTTATATTACGCTGAAGATTCAACTTTCTGTTGTAGAATCATTTATTTATTTATTTAAACTTTATTGCACAATACAAAAAGTACAAATGGCGGACTTAATGCCTTAAGGCATTCTCTACCAGTCAACCAAAAGGGCTAAACAGAAAAGTTTGTAGTGCAGGCTTTAACTGAAAAAAATAATAGGTAATTAACTCAAACTAATAATGACACAATACAATTCACTTCACTCGGGCTTCAATATACCGCCCTCGCCATAAATATATCATTTGTGACAAGACCGAATTGAATTGACTGACTGTGAATTATTCTTTCTTGACTGTAAACCATTAAAATTAGATTTGTTTATGTTAGCCACTGCTTTATACTTTCAAGAACTCGGTATCTTTGTTCCGATTGGAATTTAGCCAATTCCTCCATATGTAAAGGGCATATATTTTATTTATATATTTTTTAAGACACATGCATGACTTTAAAAGTTTATAATAACAAACATCAAACAATGAATTCATGAAGTTATTTATGAATTATAAATTTATTATTTTTCAATGGGATGTTCTCCTCTACAGGTTGCATTACTCAACCGATACTCGTGAAACTTTATGAGCAGAGGGCCTACCGCGAACCGAAAACTAAATATCTGCCTCTCTGTCGCACTTGCATATTGGAGCAACAGCGAGGGAGATAGTTAGTTTTCGGGTCCCGGTAGGCCCCCGGGCTCGGTAACTTTAAGATAAGTATTTTTTTTTGTCGAGTTACTTTTTGGAAATTTTAAAACACTTACAATTTTTATTTTTTATTTTAATGATTTCGTATGTTTCTGTTGCCAGATTTCAGTTTGTTCTCCTACTCTACAGATCGCATTTCTCAACCGAATCTCGTGATTTTTTTTTGCGCAGGTTACATAGAATTTTTTGGAATTTAAAAATTAGCTACTTGTTCGCTAATTTATAAAAAAGCACGCGAGGTCTACAGTTCACAGAACTACTAGTTTTGTCATAAAACATCTCTAGCTGTCTTAGCTACTTGATGCAATGGCAATAACCTTGTAAAAGTAAGCATGAACTTTGAGCCTGTTATTTTCCTTTGTATTTATTGCTGTTAGGAGCTATTCATTAATTAACACAAGGGTTCCGAGGCGGAAAAAAGTTTTTTTTTTTTAAATTTATGATATACAATTTTAATTACAAAAAAAGCTGTAAAAACTAGATAAAATCTTAGTTAAGAAGGGTGGGGGAGGTGTCCGAGATTATTTCTATGTACAGACATTAAAATTGGAGGGGGAGACCAAAATTGTCCTTACATAATTAATAAATGACACCTTGTTAATCAGGTTAATCTTATGATATGATCAAACTGTTAAAACATCCAAAGATTTATTTGTGTTTTGTCTTATAATTTGATAGCTGAATAAAATGCTACTATTCTAATTTGATGTATTGGCCAAATAGGTAGGGCATGATATTTAATGTTCTGAGGTTCTTTATATACTTTTAAATGTTCTTCAATCATATTTAGCCCGCCAGGATCCGTCCAGTCTGGAAAAATTGATAGTGATTGACTGCATTGAAGGAAAGAGGAGCAGACAGGGGTGTATTTTGAAATTTGGTGCCCGGGCCAATAAGTATCGGCGCCCCAGAAGTCAAGAAAAGGCACCCGAAAAAATGCTGTGAAGGTACTGTGAAGGGCGGCTTCGCCGCCCCTCTGAACTGAACCTGCCGCCCTGGGCCATGGCCCCCTTGGCCCTAGGGTAAATACGCCTCTGGGAGCAGAGGTAGAGCATCAACATCCAGGGGGCAATACAACTTGCCCAAAATAGAGGCGTTTGGAGAGCAGTGGTGAAGAACTGCTCCTCTGATGGTCACGACCTTCAGCCTTAAGGAAACAATGAAGAAGAGTAGAAATCATATTTACCGCCAGTGCCGTCTCCTTTAGTGAAGTCACCACCCTGGATCATGAAGTTGTCGATCACCCGGTGGAACTTGCTGCCCTTGTAGCCCTCCTTCTCGGGTTTCTGTGCGAGCTGGAAGAAGTTCTCCGCTGTCTTGGGCACTGTCTTTCCGAACAGACCAATCACAATGTCTCCAACCGGCTCATCTCCTATTTTCATGGTGAAGGTAACCTGTGATTGGAACAAAATATTCAAATTATATTGTAATATCTGGGCGACCGAGCTTTGCTCGGCGTTTTCCCGGGCATGAGACCCAGCTAGATCGATTGCTCGTCCCCGAAAACCCCCACATACCAAATTTCATCAAAATCGTTAGAGCCGTTTCCGAGATCCCCGAAATAAATATATAAATAAATAAATATACAAGAATTGCTTGTTTAAAGATATATCTGGGCGACCGAGCTTCGCTCGGCGTTTTCCTAGGCATGAGACCTACCTAGATCGATTGCTCGTCCCCGAAAACCCCCACATACCAAATTTCATCAAAATCGTTAGAGCCGTTTCCGAGATCCCCGAAATAAATATATAAATATACATATAAATAAATAAATATACAAGAATTGCTCGTTTAAAGATATAAGATAAGATTTAACACAATTACAATTTAAGAAAACTGTAGGTCTGATGTTAATTACAAGCATTTCTGTACACATTTTTCATTATGATGATTTGTTTCTCTCACTAAATAAATAAAAAAAATATTTGAGTCAATAAAAACATCAGCATCAAAGTAGCTCTAGCTTAGCGTGTTTACTTATCTTGCTCTAGAACTATCTTACTAAAAGATAAGTGAAACCTTTAGCTACAGAAATGCTTGGGTAGATAAACTCTTAAGTTAATTGATAACCCATGGGATTACAAAATATTTATATCCTTGTTAATTGCTTCTTTTGTTGGGAGTCTCTTGTTTTGGAATGAATCTAGTGGTGCCCAGGAGGTTTATGACCTAGTAAGTACAGCTAAGACTTCAATATCTCTGGGTATAAAAGCTGAGGAAAAAGCTCAAGGCTTTCAAATGCTTAATACCCTGAACTTTCTATACTTAAAAATAACAATGTTTCTTTTGTAGTTACTCGGGTAATGATGTCATCATCAGCAGTAGCTAAAATGTCTCTCAAGGATATAAGGAAATGGGCAGGTGACAGCCACTTTAGACTTACTCAATCCTGAGAGTCAATTTCAATAAAAAATACAATAGATGCGAGACACGCTTGCTACATTAGTATACAATGGCATTATGTATTTTGATTGAATTGACCTGCTTGAATATTAGTTTTGATTACTATCATATAGCTATGCTTAAGGTCTTTTTGACCGAGTGATAAAAGTGATGAGTTTAAAAATTTGAAAAGGTCATTAACCAAACAAAGGACTTGACGCGTCATTGGGTCCGGATCACCAACCTCACTACGGCCCATCACGTTCACGAGTCATCAAGAACACAAAAAAATACACTCGAACATCTTTTTTTTTTCTACAGATGTGTAGATTTTTTTAAAGTTACGTACCTTGTGAGTCACTTTAGGTCCCTTCGGCGCATCATCAGACCGGGCCACGACGATAAACATAAACAGACCTAGTGCGGTCGCAAAGATCCCCATGATGAGAAGAAGTTTAAGTTTTCTTTTAAAAATTTTAGCTTATTTTAACAATCACAGATTAGGTATTTTTAATGGGCCTGAAGGCGAAGGATCTTGCCTCTACTGCCGCCGGCCGATAGAAAATGACGAGTGGCTGTTCTTGCCGCAACCGATACCGAAGCGCCACGTTACCAACGAAACGGAAGCGAATTATACAGCGACGACCCCACCACCCACATACGGACAACGCAGCGATCCCCGATTCCCCGCTGATTGTATAACTGATGTTTATTCTAAAATGATCTTTATTATAATTAGCCGTGAGCGATATTAGCTCGCCTAGCACTGTGTCTGTGGCTCAAAAAAAACTGGTTTGGTGGTTGACTGCCTGCTGGTTGTGAATGAAATGAATGAATGACAGAAGCGACGCCTGACAGAACATAATGTTACCAGGATTTAATAAAATACAAAGATGAGTTCGTAATGTAAAGCGGGTATTACACTGTCCTGAATTCAGGACACTTAGAAGGGTTCGGACCTATACGTTAGAGCGAGATGCTTCAACTCCCCTCCACTAGTCAGGATTCTGAATTCAGGACAGTGTAATAACCGCTTAAATTGTACACATTGTCGTATTGTGTTGTTGTTAAACTGTTTCAGTATCAGTTCAGTCTCGCAAAGCCAATCTCCAATCCGGAATCCGTCTGGAAATTAAAATCACATAATTTATGATAGCTAAGATGTACCTAGTCGTCGGTGGTTAGTAGGTATGTAAAACCTCTAGCCTCAGCAGATTTTTATAATGTATAAATAAATATATATGTACTTAGATAGTTTTTGAAATAATATATTACTCTTCTAGATCAGTGTTCGCCAAACTTTATAACAGGCAGGCAGGGGTAATAGTTTCGTACCTAAGTTTGGAGAAGAGACACGTGTTCTAGATACCAACTTTTGTTTTACGATTACGAAATCTTAAATACGTAAACTTACAACTTCTTAATCGATTCTATATCATTATATTCTTTGCCGCCTTCGCGTTCGCTAGCGCATCTGCTAATCCACTGTTTTGTGGGCTTCAGTACGTCGCTAAACGATCTCTGCTTCAGCTTGGCGATATGTAATGCCTTATCTTCTTCACTTTTATCTATTTCTGTATCAAATGATAAACTTTCTTGAACTTGAAGCGTCATGTCACATAGAACGCTGAAATGATAGATAAATCAACCGTTATTATACAACAATAAATATATACAGGGTGGAAAGTTTACGTATCGAATTAAGCTCAAGCCTGAAGCCACACAGAGAGCGGGCGGGCGGTGGCGGCGCGGGCGCGGGCGGCGGCGGCGCGGGCGGCAGCGGCCTTTGGCGGCAGCCGCCACCGCCAAAAGCAGCTCCCGCGCCGCCGCCGCCCGCGCCCGCGCCGCTGCCGCCCGCGCCCTCGCCGCTGCCGCCCGCGCCCGCGCCGCCGCCGCCCGCGCCGCCGCCGCCCGCGCCCGCGCCGCCGCCGCCCGCCCGCTCTCTGTGTGGCTTAAGCTTTAAGGAAAACTTTTTGCGGACTGTGATTTGTGTTTTCACTACAGTATAATATATTTTACTTACTTTGCAATTTCATTGGCATCACGCGTTTCTATCGTATCCAATAATTCTGTAGAGCAAAAATAAGCATAACTTACTGAAAGATTGGGCAAGTGAGTTCATATGTAATTTTAAATAACTAATGAAAGAGCGCATTAAATCATTAATCAGCTCAAAAGCTTCATCAATCAAAACTTTAATTATAGTTAACTATTGATACGCTTGACTATATATTTAGGTATTATTACTTGCTGTAACCATTTATAAAATTTACCTTCCATATTCTCCATATTTGTGAATAATTTAGCTCCATTACAATTATATGGTTTCGGTGTATTATTTGAATTCTTGTGTTGATGCTCCTAAAAATTTATACTTAATTTAGACAACTGACATATAAGAGATCTTAATAAATTATCCCTATTAATTTTGCATTACTTTTTGGTAAACAATGAATAATATTCGTATTTTATTGTAAATTATAATTAATAAAATGTTGATACGCACACAAACACCCTGCTTACATTCAGACTTTGACATAATTCCTTTATTTCTCTTCCATTTATTCAAAGCAATTCGCTGTTGTTCTTTTAAGTATAAATATTTGCAATACCATTTGTGATGCAAAACTATGTCATCATTCGTACTACCTGTAAAATGAAACTGAGTATATAAAACATTAATAATTAATAATAGGTACCTTAAATGCCTAATGGACAACCATGTTTTTGATACTTACCAGTTATTTTGTCCAAAACCTCCATCTGAAAAGCCTGGAACTGATCCTGGTTTAAAATTGTCTCTTCCGATTCACTTAATATAATGTCCTCATAGCATTTAAAATATTTCTGCCATATCTGAACGAACACGTTGTGGTGATATTCGTTCCATCCACCATAGCGATTTGGACTGCTCATCATAAATTCTTGGAGATTTTGAACCTCCTGCAGTGCAAAACGTTAACATTGATATTTTTCATAGTCATCATTTCCAAAAGTTGACAATCTATTTATCAAGATGTATCTTAATTAGGTAGTGCTTATAGGTAAATAGTTATTAGATAGCCCTAGGATAGAGCAGATGGAGCGGCCGCCCTAAACCTAAGCCTAAGGGCGCCTAAATCAAGGGAAAAACATAATTTTGGAGGTACCTTTAGAGTGGCGCTGATTACATCACTCCATAGCTATTGATTTGCGAGCCGAAGACGAAACATATTCCTTTCTATCGCTGGAATATACAACTGAGACAGAGAAGTAGATATTAAGTTTTCGGTTCGCGGTAGAGTTATAATTAGTACCCATAGAGTATATTTGTTAGTACCTCAGAGACTAGGGCTCGCGCTGGATACATTGTCCAATTGAATTGAAGAGATTGATTCCCGCTTATGCAAATTCAATTCAGGCACAAGTTCATTGTATCGATGAAGCATAAGTAACTGGGAAAATTTTAACACATTACTTACCTTACACTTTAATGGAGAGTTAATCATTACTTTTACAGGACTAGGAACTATTTGATTAAACGGCTTAATTTTACTCTTGGGTTTAAACGTAACCTTTGCCTGTCTTTCTTCAACTTCATTGATCTGAAAATAAATAACAATTTTAAATATGAGATGCACGAACACATAACTACATTTTTGTATTGTAAAACCCTAAACTAAGATGAAATATGGATAAAAAGCATAAAAATAAGAAAGTGACAGAGATACATCATAATCATCATAACGAGTTGGTGTTTACCTGTTTCGTTAATTCTCTTTCCTTGGACATCTCCGAAGCCAACTCTGAGTTAAGATAACTTTTGATAACTCGTATCTTGTCATCTAATTTGACTACGTCCCGTTTCATGTTATCAATGTCTGAAAAGAATATTTAAATAAGTTCTCATCAAAATGCCTTCCCCTTCCACCATATTTTTTGTACACCCTGTTCCTTAACATCCTGTATGAACTATGAACAAACCCATCGAGCACTCTGTTGTTCATCTTGCTTACTTTTCTTTACCACCATGTTAGCACCATGCTAGGAAATGTTAGGGTTGGGGTGTAGGAAAGGGTGGCCGTACCTGGGACTTAGAAAAATTTTGACCAAAATTTTTTTTATTTATTTTCCATTGTAATCATATTTTATATGTCGAAAAAACCATATTATTTCAAATAAACTTTTAATAATAGTTTCAAATTTTGTAACGGGGCCCCAGAGTAAGGTTAGGTTAGGTTGGTTAGGTTTCTTCCAAAATGCGCGAAGCGCATAACCACCCAGAATAGAAGCCCCCGCGCAGCGGGGGCTTCGTCGACCCTGTCACGGAATTTACTATCGGGTTCTATTGACAATTTTCCGATAGATTACAATCTGACTAGTAAAATTATAATCTAACGGTTTTTACAATCTTGCGGTGACATATATATTTTATTCATCCAAAATAGGTGTTATAATGACACCGTTCAGCGTGAAAATTTTCTAAGTGTTGAAATTTATAAAACTTTGTGTCGCTATATTTCGGCCATTTCTCAATTTAGAGAAAAAAAGTTCCAGTAAAAGATGCTTATTTTTACATATTCTTTAATGTTCTGATCAAAAAAGTAGTAAAAACGAGCAAAAAAAAAATTAAAATTTTTCTAAGTCCTATATATGGGCCACCCTTTGCTACACTCTGACCAATGTTAGGTAGGATTTTTTTTATTAAAAAACATAGATGACTCACCAACGCTACTTAACTTTTCATCAGTCATAGTCATAGCTTTTAAATCTCCAAACATGTTTTTAATTTCTGTTAAACTATTTTTTAACTTTGCTGTGTAATTTTTCAAATCTAAATCGTATATTACAGGTAATTCGGAGTTGTCTACTTCAGTTTCCTTTGGGGTGGTTTTATTAATATTGTTTACCAACAAATTTTCTTCTATTTTTAGTCTCCTGAGCTTAGCAACAATATTGTTCTCGGAGGAGTCGTCTATCAACGAACAATTTGAAGAGTTCAATTTATAACTCATAATGAATTTCAAGTAACTAATACTGAAATCAACAAATTGTAAAGTCGTATTTTTGTACTGAACTATCGATCCTGACATATATTACTGTACTCTTTGCTATCGATCAAACTTTAAAAATTGAGCGCCATTGCCAACTGTAACCATGTTACCATTTCCGCTTGTAAGTAATCAAAGTATTGCTATAAAACAATATAGCTTTTTACAATATTTTGATTACATGACCTACATATATATTTTTAATTTAAATAAAAATGAGAATTTTACTCCTTAAGGTTTGCCTCATGGGCTTTTGAGCTTAAAAAAATGGTATTTCAAATAATCGCAATTCACGAAGCTTTCTGAGTTGTGAGATACACAGGTGAGATTGATGGTTTTAGAACGCTCCCGCCCGGCACGATTGACAGCTGTCCTGTCAGTCGGGTATCCATCCAATTCGATTTCGATTGCTTTGCTTTTGCTTGAATTTCGTAGACATAGAATGGACTGTGGTTTTTATGTTTAAATCCGAAAAATAAAGCTGTCTAAAATGTTTACGCGTTCAAGACTGTTTATTTCCAAAGCACTGCCTTTAAGAGTGCGTATCAGTGTTGCATGAGATCTTGTGTGAAAACAGTGATGTTATAACCTTATTCTATCGTATTTGTTTCCAGAATGCATTTAAAACGGAATACCAGAATGAGGGGAAGTTCTTGTATAGTGTCACTAATACGCGGCATCGGTCCACGAGCCCGCTGAATACCATAGTGATGTTTGTGCCGCAACAAGAGGTAACCTTATGCAATGTATTTATTTTGCAAACAAATAGGCTGACGCGCAATGTATACGCAGATTGTGCAATGTTTTTGACGACCGCTTTAGCTTAGTTGGTAGTGACCCTGCCTACGAAGCTGGAGGTCCCAGGTTCGAATCCCGGCCGGACACTTACTTGTGTGATGAGCATGTCTTGGGTGTTTTCTATGTATTTAAGTATATATTTATCTATATAAGTACAGATGTGCAAGTTGCGGAAAGCTTCCAAAAAGTTGGAAAAGTTCTTGGAAATTTCATGACAATTTCATAGAAATATTAGAAATTTTACATTTCGGAAAGTTTCAAACACCATACAAAAATGTGAGAAATTTCAGAAAGTTACCCATGTGAAAAAATTCGCAGTTTTGGAAAGTTTCCGACTGCACATCACATCAGTATATATAAGTATGTATATTGTCGCTCAGTACCCATAGTACAAGCTTTGCTTGGTTTGGGACTAGGTTGATTTGTGTAAGATTGTCCACAAATATTTATTTATTTATTTAAAAAAACCTGTTTATTTGTGCTTGAGAGTTGTAAATATTATATTAATTTAGGTATATATTCTTGTATTAGTTTCGGTATCCAAAATACTAATTTTAAATAATACCTCTTTTCAGACAATATTGTACATATTTACATGTTTCAAGTCCTTTGCAGCACAGCAATAGGGTAGATGCTGTTTAAGGACAAGTTAGAATTATTTGATTTATTAATAAATATCCAATACTAATGTTATACAGTGAAGTGCACAAACAAATAGGGATGAAACTAGATGCAATTTTATCAACAAAAATAATAGTCATAATATTTTTACACAATTATTTAGTTTTACATATTTATTCTCCCGTAAATAAATTTTATTTAAACAGTAACAACAAATACTAAAAAACAGAATACAGGAATACTTAATAACAATAACTAACACAATAAACTATAAATAAAATAAGAGAAACTAAACTAATCAAATAAACCGCTCCTCGTTGATTCCGGTGCAAAGGTGCCCATGACACTGGCGATGTTTCCTCGTTGAATAGCCATGGAGTTTTTTTTTTTAATTTAGTTAAAATCCATTCCATACAGTGGTCTTTATTGGAACAAAGTAAGATATCTTGCCTCCTATGGGCTAAATTGATTTGAAATAAACGAAATTGTAATTACAAAGAACAATATTAATGGTAATGAAATAAAAAATAAATGGAAATTTAAAACAAAACACATATTAGGAGTTTAGTGTTTTTTACAATTTACTCAAAATAAAGCCCATATCACCACATGTTATAATTATCAATGTTTGAGTATCTCATTGCCTTTCATTTAAAAAAAGAATGATGACAAATTGCATCTAGTTTTATCCCTATTTCTTGTGCAATATCTAGGGACACACTTTTATTTTTATTATTTTTTCATAAATTGTGTTTCTATTTGTGACAATATTTCAATCTGTAATTTAGACATTACTCCTTCATACAGGCGTGGATAGTGGAGCGAATGGGCAAATTCCACAGATTACTAGAGCCCGGCCTGAACCTACTCTGGCCAATAGTGGATAAGGTCAAGTATGTGCAGAGTCTGAAGGAAATAGCTATAGACGTGCCAAAGCAGAGTGCCATCACGTCCGACAACGTCACTCTCAGCATTGATGGAGTGCTGTACCTGAGGATCATTGATCCATATTTAGGTAAGTGCAGGGTTCGGGAGGATAATTATCAAGATAATTATCGTTATTTTTATGCTTTGATAATTATCGATTTGATAATAACATAATATTAATATTTTTTTGATAAAAACCAAAATTATAGTAGATATTGTGATTTTTTATGCTTCAATAATAGGGATGACGACACTATAAAAAAAAATCAATAAATCCAAATTTTCTACACAAAGGCTTAAATTCTCAATCAAATGGCGAAAAAAGTAATTAAAAAAAATTAATAATTACGTTATTATAAGTCTTCAAAGTTTAAAGAGTGGTTATGTTCTGTCCCTTTTCCACAAAACGCACCTTTGTATTGAACGATCGTCATTTAGTATGGCGCTACTTAACAGTGACGTCACGGTTAGGTAGCACTTTCTCTCTCTAACTACGAACATTATAACCGTTGTAGCTTCGTTATTTTTTGAGATATTTGAATAGGATTTTCACTATTTGGCATAGTTTTATGTCTTCTTTCTATTGAAGTAATAAAATTTTTTGAGTCGACATCCCTCCCTATTGATTTGATAATAACCTAAAACTTTTAATATATTTTTTGATAAAAACCTAAAATTTTATTAGTTAAATTTATTTAATAAATTTAAGTAATAATTAACTAAAAGAGTTTCTTTTAGTAAAATCTTCCATCTACAATATTCAAGGTATTTTCCCTTGACATCCCTTAGTTTTGGGACGCCCTGTATAGTGCTTGCTAGCTAGACCATAAAATGTCCTTTGTAATCTAGCAGGGTGGCGATACCTTTTATATTATAAAACTATTGTGTTCTGATGTTCCAATAAACATGAACAAATACGAAATCTGTGTTTTTTTTTTATGCAACGACGGTGGTAACGAGCGTACGATGGTAAGCGGACACCGCAGCCTATAGACGCTCGCAACTCCAAATGAGACACTCCAAAAATATTACCTCCAAAGGAGGAGGTAGCCCTGAGTTTAGTTAAAGTTCTGAATACCAGTAAAAATAAGTTTTTATTCCTATTCTTTTCACAGCTTCCTATGGTGTAGAAGACCCCGAATTTGCTATAACGCAGCTGGCCCAGACCACCATGCGTTCCGAGCTTGGTCAGATATCCCTGGACAAAGTCTTCCGAGAGAGGGAATCCCTGAATGTATCCATAGTTCATGCGATCAATAAGGCCAGTGAAGCGTGGGGCATTACATGTCTTCGATACGAAATTCGTGAGTATATTATTTCTAAGGTAAATAATTGGTTTTGGATGGTCTGTGGGTTTTAGCAAGGTGTAATTAGGTGAACCAAGTAGGCTGCTCCTTAGTTCAATTATTGATTTAAGGGCTATTCAAATTCGGTCCTTGACGTTTTGGCCTTACAATAGGGATGTTGACACCAAATAAGAAAATCAATGTGTTCAGGATTGCCTATTTATCGGTAGATTTAAATTATTGATATAGCAACCCAGGTTGTCACCTTAACTTCCTGCGTTAATGTGGCAACACAGTTAGTCTAGAATTGTCGAAAGAATTTGTCGTAATCGCTCGTCCGTTACACGTTAAACCTTCGAAAGTCGCCCTATTTTCGTCGCGAGTGGGCTCCGCGGGCCAAGGCAGTATATCAAGATACCTAATTTCGCCTAAGAACAACTATCAAGATTGCGAGTTGGCTGATTTACCTGTTTGTGCGACATAAGTTGTAGGACTGAGGGTAATGCTTAATCTGGATCCAGCACTGGGCTAGCCTAAGGAACTGCAGCTTCGCTGCCTAGCATCGCCAAGAAGATCTCCAGGTAAGCCAAATCGCAACGCCTCCCAAAAGTGTAATTATTAACGTCACATAAAACAAGTCGATATAATCTCACGGGAAAGTACGCGGCAAACTATTTTTCGTCCTACAGTCCGCTCTCTCGTTCTCGCTCATTTTTTGGTCCATCGACCCGATTTTATTGAAAAGTACCTTTTGTCGCGAGTTTTCTGCTTAATTTTCCGTGATTTTATCATAAATTTGATTTTTTTAACTTTTCGTAGGTACTTGAGAAATTGCCTTGGCCATATTTTATCATCGTAGTGTTGTACGCCATCTTTTTGTCGTTATCGGTTTTTCGTTCGTTTATGTTGGCATTACAACTTCATACCATAGATTCGTTTAGCGTGAAACGGAACGCAGTGCATAGTAGAAATAGCCTAATCTGTCGGAAACTTAAACGTCAAGTGACATTTTGTAATTGTAGGTTATATCGCTGTCGTGAATGATAATATTAATTGTTGTTTTGGTTTGTATTTAAAACAAAATGGGTGAACATGATAATAGTGAATTGGAACCGGCGACTATGGATGCTTATCGTGTCGCGCGGGATTATTGTATTATGCGTTTAGAGCATATCGAAAGTTCGGACTTGCAAGGTTACAATGAGTCTGATCTCGCAGACTTGGAAAAAGACTTTCATGAAGCGCAACTCCGAATTTTGAGACCGCTCACGCAAGCACAACGTCTTGATGAATATCAAGTGACAAAAGTCTTTGAAAATTTGTTGAAATCAGTCAAAAGTAGGTTAAGAATAGGTACACCTACCAAGGAAACTGAAGTGAAACCTGTTGTGTTCGAAAACAATGTAGCAAAACTTCCTAAAATAACAATTAAGCCTTTCGATGGAAAATTAGAGAACTGGGTGTCATTCAAGGAACTCTTTGACTCGTTGATTCATAATCGGAACACTATTAGTAATGTAGAAAAATTACATTACCTTTTATCGAGTGTACAGGGTTCCGCATATGAATTAATTAAAAGTTTTCCTTTGTCGGGTGACAATTACGTCAATGCTTATGATACTCTGTCAAACTATTATGATAGGAAGAGGCAAATTGCAGTAATGTACTATGAAAAAATGTTGAACTGTGAAGCGGTTAAAAACAAAAATGATTTAGAAAGAGTGTTTCGGATGTTTAATGAAAATTTAAATATTTTGAAAAAATTCAACCTGCCCGATCAGAACTTCATGCTGTATTATTTGTTATGGTCAAAACTGGATATCGCTACTCGTGAAGCTTTTGAATTGCAGTTAGAGTCAAATGTTGACATTCCAAAATTTGATGAATTAAAAAGTTTTATTGAGAAACGAAGTAAAGCTTTAGAAAACTCAAATGTTAAATTAACAAATGTTAAACCATTGACCAAAAATAAAACAGCATTAGTTGTATCGAGTCCTACTTGTGTCTTTTGTACTGGTCGGCACAGTCTTGCGACTTGTAGTGAATTTTTAAAACTTGACATCCATGGCCGTTTTCATTTTGTTAAAGAAAAGGGTCTGTGTATTTTGTGTTTCTCGGATGCTCATAAAGTGAAAACTTGTCGTGCTTCTCGTTGTAGTGTGTGTAATCGTTTGCACCACACTTCGCTTCACTTTGTGAGAGAGATCAATACACCCGCATCCGCTGTTGTTGATAATGCACTGCCTAGTAATAGTAATACGGTTTTAACTTCAGTGACTGGGGACAGTACTATTCTATTTTCGACTGTGAAAGTTTTAGTTAAGGACAGTTCCGGTAACTTCCGACCTGTGCGCGCACTTCTCGATTGCGCTAGCGCGTGCAACTTTATTTCGAAACCCTGCGCACAAATGCTAGGGTTTAATATTTGTCGTGGCCAACACGCCGTATATGGAATTGGTAATTCTGTCGCTCAACCGCTCGGCTCGCTGTCGTGTGAAATCAAGCCGCTCGGTCATACAAATTTGTCGTCGAATATTAAATTCGAAGCTCTCGTCTTGTCGTCGATATGTGCCGACCAACCTACCCAACCTGTCGATTTGTCGAGGTGGTCGCACATAAATAATTTATCGCTTGCTGATCCTGACTTCGCTCGCTCGGCACCGGTGGACATGCTGCTTAATGCAGATATTTTCGCTTCGTCGTTGCTACCTGGCCTTCTGCGAGGGGAGCCTGGACAACCCACTGCGTTGAATACGGTTTTCGGGTGGATAGTGATGGGTGAGTGTGACAGCACTCAACTCACTTCAAACGCAACCGTTTCGCGTTGTCACACTCGTAACAATGGTAAACATTGTCTTTTCGTATCGAATCTTTCGCACACCTTGTCGCTCGATGATTCCATCAAAAGATGTTTGGAATTAGAGAATGTTAGTTCTCCGACTAAACCTTTCGTATCGAAGGAGGACCAACGTTGCGAAGATTACTCTCGTGAAGAAAATTATCGTAATGAAGAAGGCAGATTCGTAGTACCCTTACCTTTCGTCGATCCTACGAATACACCTACTTTCGTCAACTCGCGCGAAATCGCTCTTAAGCGATCCTTATCGTTGCAGCGCAAGTTGAATTGTAATCCTGAGTCTCGTGATCATCTAGAGGAAGCAGATTCTGTCGAGCAGGCTCGCTCACTTCGGATGGACCTCACCAAGTTATTGTCGTCGGGTGGCTTCCATCTGAGGAAGTGGACCTCCAACAGTAGTGAACTTTTGGAACGTCTGCCAATTCTGCCATCCTCGGACTTATACTCACAGGATTTTAAACATTTCGAAGAGACATCTCATATTTCTCTTAAAATATTGGGATTGCTATGGCAACCTCAGTTAGATTTATTTCGTTTTCGTGCCGAAGCTAGTCACAGCGGTCTATTCACAAAGCGCGCGACCATTTCAGAGATAGCAAGGATCTGTGAGCTGGGTTTTCTCTCGCTTGTAACGTTCCTGGCCAAGTACTTAGTGCTGTTGGTCTGGGTATCCGGTGTTTCATGGCATGCGGACGTCCCTGACAACATTGAACTTGAATGGCAGGAACGTAAGACTCAACTCCCGTCGCTGCGCTCTGTATTCGGGCAACTTGACGCATTAGAACGTGGCTGCTGTAGTGGTATCGTCGTACCATTGGTTTATGGTAAATTTAAGTTATCGTCATCGCGCCTTGAATTAGTTGCTGCGGTTCTGTTATCGGACTTGATAGCCTCTGTCGTGGAGGCTCTGATACCTTCTCACTCCATAAGTGAGACCTTCCTATGGTCGGATTCCAGCGTCGCGTTGGCTTGGATCAGATCGTGTCCGCCCGAGTGGAAGACGTTTGTGGCCAATCGGTTGAGCCACATCCAAGAAATAATCCCTCCCGACTGGTGGCATCATGTCGGAACCGCTCATAATCGTGCTGACTGTTCACGAGGTTTGCTCCCTCAGGACTTAGTTAACCAAACCTGCTGGCGGAACTCGCCTTTATGGCGCAGGCATCCCCACGAGGATTGGCCCAAGTCAGCGTTGTCTATCGATGTTCGTCATGAAGAACAAAATATTACCGCTCTCGTCGTGTCCAATAAAGACGAACTAACGGAAGAACTTTTGGAAAAATTATCGTCGTTAAAACCACTTCAATGTGTGTTCGAATATCGTTATCTGTTTGCAGAAAACTGTAAACAAACTGTCGAAGACAGTATCGTTGAATCGTTGCAGCCATCTGAGATTCACAGAGCGTCCATGCTTTTAGTTAAATTTGTGCAACGGAGTGCGTTTTCGTCGGAGCTAGGGCTCATACAAAAGGGTTCGTCAAACTCACTTACTAACAGTTTTCGCATATTATCACCTTTCGTTGACGAGGCCGGTGTTCTCAGGGTGGGCGGTCGCTTGGCTAACGCTAAGACTTGTCTCGAAGCCAAGCACCCGTTGCCGTTACCCCGCTCTCATCGTCTCGCTTCCTTGATAATACAAGAGTGTCGTACTCGCTTCATGCGCCCAGGTGCGCGAACCCTTCAAAATCTTCTCGCACAAAACTTTTGGATATTCTCGTGTAAACGTGCCACCTGCTCAGTTATCTCTGGCTGCATTAAAAGTTCTCGTGTTCGTCCCCAACTAATCTCTGCTCGGTTGATGGGAAATTATTCGAAACGTTTTTCGAACCCGGTTGTTGATTACGTTGGAACTTTGAATCTGGTCTTCGATCGCAGTCGTGGTGCCAGAACCCTTTTAGGGTGCTTTCGTTTTCTCGTGTGCACCGCTACGAAATCCATTGAAATGGAACTAACGTCCGAGTGTTCTACGGAGGCCTGTCCGGCTGGCTTGCGACGCTTTATGGCTCACTGTGATCGACGCAGCCAAATTGTTCCCGATCAGGGCAGAAAGTTAAAACCATTAGACCCCTTTCAATGGCCATTGGGTCGAATTGTCGCTCTGCACCTCGGTGTAGATGGAATTTGTATAGTAGTTACGGTTAGGACTGCCGCTGGGCAGTACAAAAGACCAGTAGCTAAGATTGGTCCTTTGCCAATGGCAAACGACGCTTAATTAAATTGTAAGTTGTCTCGCAGGTTACACAGCCTAGGTAATCCCCAGGCTAGTGTGAACTGTAATAGTTATAGTTTTCGTAAATCGTTCTAGCTTAGTTATCATACTGTTTCCTAACAGCATCTTTTCGTAGTTTTAAGTATTTCGTTGTCGTAGTAAATACTGCGGCATTCTTAAACACGCCGTCGCATTTAGGTGGGCGGAATGTTCAGGATTGCCTATTTATCGGTAGATTTAAATTATTGATATAGCAACCCAGGTTGTCACCTTAACTTCCTGCGTTAATGTGGCAACACAGTTAGTCTAGAATTGTCGAAAGAATTTGTCGTAATCGCTCGTCCGTTACACGTTAAACCTTCGAAAGTCGCCCTATTTTCGTCGCGAGTGGGCTCCGCGGGCCAAGGCAGTATATCAAGATACCTAATTTCGCCTAAGAACAACTATCAAGATTGCGAGTTGGCTGATTTACCTGTTTGTGCGACATAAGTTGTAGGACTGAGGGTAATGCTTAATCTGGATCCAGCACTGGGCTAGCCTAAGGAACTGCAGCTTCGCTGCCTAGCATCGCCAAGAAGATCTCCAGGTAAGCCAAATCGCAACGCCTCCCAAAAGTGTAATTATTAACGTCACATAAAACAAGTCGATATAATCTCACGGGAAAGTACGCGGCAAACTATTTTTCGTCCTACAGTCCGCTCTCTCGTTCTCGCTCACAATGAATCCGAATTTTCTCGAAAAAGGATCAAATTTTCTGTCAAATAGTGAAAAAAGTAATCCAAAAGAATAAATAATTACATAATTATAAGTCTTCAAAGTTTTAGGAGGGGGCATTTTCTGTCCCTTTTCCGCAAAACGCCCCGTTGTATTGAACGATCGTCATTTACTATGGCGCTCGAGGTCAGTGACGTCACTGACCTGTAGCGTTTTCTTTCTCTAACTAAAAACATTCTAACGGTTGTAGTTTCGTTATTTTTTGTGATATTTGAATAGGATTTTCACTTTTTGGCATAGTTATATGTATTCTTTCGTATGGAGTATTAATAAATTTTGAGTCAACATCCCTTTTAACGCTATAGCCACGATTTTAATAAATGTATTGAAGTCTTGATTGTATAGATGAAGAAATATTTAATGCTAGAATTTTTGAAACTTTGTTCGATCCCTTTTGATACAATACTTATTTGCTAAAGAAATTGACGCCAGAATTTTGGAATATTGCGTGCTTGCTTTTTTGTAGAGTAGGTACATTAGTGGGGCCTCTAGCTCATGTAGCGCCAGAGTGGAAATACTCACCCTAGCGCCCTCTCGTAAGCGGCGAGTGGCGTTCGGCTAGCTCGGCGCGACTTAATGTAAGGCCTGAGCGGACGCTCGAGTCGGACGTGCAGCGAGGCGTGCATGTTAAACAATTGAAGCTCATACTGGTGTCCTGAGTCGCCGCTGCATTTGTGCTATTTGTAGTATGCACGCTCGCCCGCCCCGCTGCACGCCCCGCCAAACACTCCGCCCCGAGTGTCCACTCGGGAATTATACTTAGGATTGTTGCGCCCTTGTGAAAGCACACCCTGCGCTATATGTAAAGCCGCCTCTGTGCATTATCTTTGGAGTAGCTGTGCCATGAATGGAGTGTGTTTCAGGTGATATAAAGCTACCGTCGCGCGTGCATGAGGCCATGCAGATGCAAGTGGAGGCCGAGCGGCGCAAGCGCGCCGCCATCCTCGAGTCCGAGGGGGTCCGGGCGGCGGACATCAACGTGGCGGAGGGCAAGCGGCAGTCGCGGATACTTGCCTCTGGTAACTTGCTCATATTTAGGGTTTCATGCAGATGCAAGTGAAGGCCGAGCGGTGCAAGCGCGCTGCCATCCTCGAGTCCGAGGGGGTCTGGGCGGCGGACATCAACGTGGCGGAGGGCAAGCGGCAGTCGCGGATAGTCGCCTCTGGTAACTTGCTCATATTTAGGGTTTCATGCAGATGCAAGTGAAGGCCGAGCGGTGCAAGCGCGCTGCCATCCTCGAGTCCGAGGGGGTCCGGGCGGCGGACATCAACGTGGCGGAGGGCAAGCGGCAATCGCGGATACTCGCCTCTGGTAACTTGCTCATATTTAGGGTTTCATGCAGATGCAAGTGAAGGCCGAGCGGTGTAAGCGCGCTGCCATCCTCGAGTCCGAGGGGGTCCGGGCGGCGGACATCAACGTGGCGGAGGGCAAGCGGCAGTCGCGGATACTCGCCTCTGGTAACTTGCTCATATTTAGGGTTTCATGCAGATGGAAGTGGAGGCCGAGCGGCGCAAGTGGGCCGCCATCCTCGAGTCCGAGGGGATCCGGGCGGCGGACATCAACGTGGCGGAGGGCAAGCGGCAGTCGCGGATACTCGCCTCTGGTAACTTGCTCATATTTAGGGTTTCATGCAGATGCAAGTGGAGGCCGAGCGGCGCAAGTGGGCCGCCATCCTCGAATCCGAGCGTTACATAAGGATCTTGTCTAGTCAAAATCGTAGTCAGTTACATGACCTGATGAATTTCATTCGACAGAAAAATCGCAAAGTAACCAATTTGGAATGTTTTTTCAATATTACGGCTATATTACTGATATTTTACATATATTTTTTGTACTCAATTAAAGAACCTAAACAGTTATAAACAAATTCGCAGGGTTTGCTTTGATAAAATGATTGGTTTAATGACTATAGCTAAATATTTATGAAACCTACGCGCAGCGATTCTGTAGAGAGCGGGATTGTTAATTACAAACTCACGCGTGTTAGAGCGGGACATTTGCATTGGGGATACCTTCCCTTAAAGGCTGTGGTCTTCTGTAAGGTGGAAGTCAACTCCTCTTCCTCATTTTATCGTTGTCCAAGTAAACCAAGTCTTCACTTGCTACCTAATTCTAAAAATCAGCCAAGCAACAGGTAGTGTGGCAGTGTTGCAGTAATTATTGTTACTGCGGGTAATTACACTGTCTGTCCTGAATTCGGAAGCCTGACTAGTAGAGGGGAGTTGAAGCATCTCGCTCTAACGTATAGGTCCGAACCCTTCTAAACGTTCTGAATTCAGGACAGTGTAATACCCGCTTACGCCAAGTGAGAGGCATTCTCTAAAAACTGCTAAATTTGTACATGACTTCTAGAAACTGCCAGTACTCAAGCGGTTCGGTATTGTAATATTGCAGAGGCAGAGAAGCAGGAGCAGATAAACAAGGCGTCGGGCGAGGCGCAGGCCATGCTCGCGGTCGCGGAGGCGCGCGCCAAGGGACTGCGGATGTTGGGACACGCGCTGGGACAGAAGGTATTACCACAATAGTATTACATACCAAGGACCGGCCCGCTATCCCTTTCAAAGGGTTTTGAATGGGTTTTGCATAAGGATTTACTCATACCCTTTGCCCGTCAAAACCCTTTCATTTTGCTTTTAAAGCCCTTATTAAGCGGTAACCCATATGACTAAATGTGTATCCCCAATACCCTTACAAAACCCTTATCATCCGCTCACCCAAACCTTGCATATTGCTTATAGCGGTAAGCCAAATAAAGGGCTAGCCTTAGCATGTTAGCGTGCTAATTTAAATCGTCCGGCTTGTTAATAAAGCACATACTACTACGCACCGATAACGAGCAACCGACGCGGGACGGCGTTCTTTGATGTTCGCGCGTATTACTATCCTAATCCTGTCTCTTTCACGTCAAGCGTAAGTACGAAATTTCTAAAGGGAAAGTTTAAAAAAAAGCGCTTAATCGTAAGGCTAACCCTTATAAAGGGCTAGCTTTATTATTTGGTGAGTTTTTCGGTAAGGGATAGTCAAACCAATGGGCTAGCCGTTCGAACTGGTGAGTCTCTCAATGAGTTAGCCATATTAAAGGGACGCCCATTGAAAGGCTTTTAGCGAGGAAAGGGTTGTCCGGTCCCTGTTACATACAGAACGGACACGAACCCCCCGCACCGAGGTCAGTTACCTCGTCCCTGAGAGACCCGCCTGGTGCCGATCGGGTGCCGTCGCGCCTCGCGATTCGTCCGCGCCACGCGCTACGCACCCACGCTAACAACTGACGCGTGTACCGACAGCGCACGCACACATACTAGATATGAGCGCCGCGCCGCCGCGCAGACAGAGATCGGCGCGCCGACCGCCCTGTATCGGCGGCGGCGGCGTGGGTATTTTCGCCGGCGGCGGCGGCGCGGCGCTCATATCTAACACATACCCACAGCGATTACGTTCCTTCGCGTGTCACAGGCAGGGCTCGGAAACCGGTTAATTTTTCAAACCGTTATCATGTACTTGCGGCAAAACCTTTTTATTTAGGTTTAGACACAAAAACTGTTTTATTTAAACCGGTTTACGGAAGAGCTTTATATAAAGGTTTTGTTCGGAAAACCGGTTTAAAACGATAAAAACCGGTTAATGCGGGCGCACGATTCAGATTGAAATAATTTGGAGTTGGCCGAAGTGCATCAACTTTATTTGTTTATAAAGCTATTTTACTGTTCAAACAATAAGGTACAAAATCCATTAACATGTTTATAGAAATTCGGTCAACTAAAATAATTGCATCTATACCTACCTATCGTAATACCAACCAACTATAGCTTGGCAATTTCGTACGTGACACTCCCGTGGTCCACGCGGGTTTGGAGTTTTGGACGTCAATTGTCAAGGACGTTTTTCTCATCGCTACACACGATATGTCCTTCTCCGAAACTCAAACTATCTCCATGACAAATTTCATGTAAATCAGTTCAGCGGTTTAAGCGTGAAGAGGTAACAGACAGACAGATAAACTTTCGCATTTATAATATTAGTATGAATTTTTGTTTGCAGGACACGCGGCACGCGGCGTCTCTGACCCTAGCCGAGCAATACGTGTCTGCGTTCAACAAGCTCGCGCGCACCAACAACACGCTCATTCTGCCCGCGAACGCGGGGGATGTCTCCAACTTGGTCGCTCAGGTAGGTGATTACACCGAGCAGTACGTGTCGTCCAACAAGCTCGCGCCAACACGCTCATCCTGCCCGCGAACGCAGGGGATGATTAATAGTCCTTTGTGATTAAAATTTCGTTTATTTCAAAACAATAGAGCCCATAGCACATAATAAGTAATAGTACAAATACAGAAGTTTCTCTGTTAACAAATCCCCCGTTTAGGTATGCCAAACGTGCCTAAACGTGGCCATCTCTTTCTATCGCACGCAACGCGCTCTTTCGAGACCCCGCCCTCAGCGCTAGGGTTACCACCAGCGACAACCTATTTTAATATATGTACTTTATTATTATTAGTAGTGTTGTTTACAATACAATTACGAATAGTACTTTTAAGGTTCCGTAGCCAAAATGGTGAAAACGGAACTCGTCCGTCCATCTTTTTGTCTGTGTATGTGACAGCCGACGTACTCGGAGACTATAAGCACTACAAATACAATTAAAACATTTGGCAGGAAGGTGTGTTCTACTCGTATGAACCGCTACGTAAAAGTGATGTGAAATGACGAAAAAATATTAAAGTAGGGGGAGGGGGGCACTCCATACATGTAACCAGCGGGGTAATCGCGTAACGATAATATGTACTACCGTTGGTACGTATTTAATGTCAGTTTTAGTATGGGATATGACATTAAAATCTATCGTACTAACGGTCGAAAACGTTACGTGATTACCGCGCAGAGGATACAAAGCGAAACGATTTATTTAGTGATCGTACAACAGCGTAGCAGCGCGTGCGCGTGCGATCCGTAACGCTGCGCCGCAACCACTGAATAGTCACACGACGTGTGAGCCGGCGGCCGCATGTACTTTGCGCGGCGCGATGACGTCACGGTAGTAAGCCCCTCCTGCCCATAGGAGGCAAGATATCTTGCTTTGTTCCGATAAGGCTAACTGTATATAATGGAATTTTTCTTTAACGCATAGAAAAAATGTGTATAAATTGATCATCTTTGATTTGATCAATTGTATTAAGATTATTATGGTCTTTGATAATTATCCCTGGTATGGGTAGTGTAGCGGTTATTTTATTAGTTAAAGTTATTTTTCTATGTACTAAAAATTTGGTTTTAGGCTAAAATTTTAGGTTTTTATCAAGATAATTATCAAAGCATAAAAATCACGATAACTATCCCTTCGAACCCTGCTTGTGCCAGAATAACAGTTCCATCTTGCGACACGGGGGCAAGTCTCCAGATAATTGTAGGAAGATGAGTGCTTCTAGTTTTTAAATTATCATTTCAGGCGATGTCAATCTACTCCACCGTGTCACAAAACAACCTTCAAACGCAGCAAGCGGACATCGCAGAACACTACGATGACCCCCTAGTCAAACTCCAAGCTTTAACAGAAAAAGGCTCCACATTAGCCGGACACCCTGTAGTAAATGAAGATGACAGCTTAGCGGAATACTTCTCCGATGACGAGGAAAGAGAGAAGGCTCTACAAGCACAAAAGAAAGAAAAAGAACTTAAGTTGGAGAGGGACTCGTAGAAGTTTAGTAGGAGTAGAATTGCTTGTTGTTAATAAATTTACGTTAATAATACTGTATTTTTCTCAACTACCTCATGTGTAATGAAATAAAATAGTGGTATAATAAAAAAGTATATTTTCAGTATAGTCAACAATTCACTCAGCCAATATTGCAGTCTTTTAAATACAATTTCAGATTTCTTAATAAAAAATAGTCAATCAGCTTAAACAATTATATATGTAGAATGGTTGCATTTCAGCTGCGTCTATAAATAATACACTCTTTAACCATTTCAGCGTGATATCACAAAGACATTCTCACAGACCAATGACATTGCATTCAAAAAGAGCAAATATAAATCTTACTTAAACCATGTTCACTTTAAGGCGCAGGGGTGGGCAAGGCATTCTCCATACAAACTCTGTGCACGTTTTATTCGTAGGTTTTGGCACTAACGAATGTAATTTTTTTTAATATAAATATTAGATATGCCAAGAAAGTGATGTGGAAATTTTCAAATATTTCAAAAAAATGAAAAATGACAAAAATGCCAAATAATATCAATGAAAAAAAAAATTACATCACGAAATAGCTAATAGAAAAACAAGCATACTGACCAAAAATCATAACTTTAATGCAAACACAAACGAAGAAAATCCTGCACAAAGTTTGTATGGAGAGAGCTTGCCCTACCCCTCCTCTTAACAGCGTAAGCTATGACAGTACAATTCAATAGTTGTTCTAGGACAACCCACAACTACTTTTGCATTGAATGCATAAATCACTTAATTCTATCGATTATAGGCACACGGAGAAATGTAAGTATGGTCAAGCCTGCCAACCGCACGACTAATATTGTTCCATTACTTTCTTTCATTATTAATTATCACCAAAGAGAAAGAGATCATCATCACAACTTACTGCCTGTAGCATCACCATTAGCTAATATTACTTATCCTGGAGTGACCCGCAACCTTCCTAATGTCATCAAACCATGCGATGACTGTACTCGTATGTTAATTGCTTATTTTTTTTCTAAGACACCTAGGTTTGCGCTTGTCCAAAAATTACCTGATGGTATAGTTGGAATTCTTTTTCTAGAACGGGTCTTATCATAAGAACCCATCGGTCCAACAAAGCCTTTGTTTAGCCACGTCCCACAAACACTTCGAAATGAAAAGGACATGCTTCATATCATAAATACACTTTACTCGAGTAGTGACTCTATTGTTAAACTTTATTAGTCGTCCTATGCTGCTTTACGGATACTATTGCTGTTTTAAATACAAAAGGTCAACACTTACACACAACTATAAGTCGTATTTTTAAATGTGAACCTTCTTTCCTTGTAAGTAAAGCCGCCTTTTGGCCGAAAGTGTTAACGTTTACTTCGTTTAGTTTACAGGTATCAATTAGCGGTTACGCTTAACAATTAAAGACAGTGCTTTTGTTAAGAAGGCACAAAGAGAAGCGCAATTCGTTCAAAGAAAAAGAATTTCAACCATTTAAGCGATATTGTGGTTTAGGATAGAACGCGCTTTACTATTATAAATCGATTCATTGGATTCCGGCAAAGAGTTAAACAGTTTGGCTGTTCTCACAAAAGAAGCAAAGCTACTATCTGCGGTTGGCTGGCTAGACAAGTCTTAATTACATGAAAGTTTATGATATCTTGACGTATTTGTCCCGTTGGTTGAAGTAACTGACCGTTCCCTCGTCGGAGCTCGACGCTGGCATCTTGTGAAGGCTGAGGTATGACGCTGAGAGCTCTGTGTTGTCGAATTGACGGAGGTGGATCTGAAAAACACCATTCACTAAGAAATTGGTCTAATGTACGATTGAGATACATGTTTTCTGTTTTACTATAGACGACATAGTTGACTGACCATCCGTGAACCTTATTGCAACGAGATAAGGTCTACTAACGGTCAGTTATTTATACGACAGTGGCAAACAAGCGTGCGTTCCACCTGATGGTAAGCGGACACCGCAGCCTATAGACGCTCGCAACTCCAAAGGAAACACGTGCGCGTTGCCGACACTATAATATTTGAGGATTAACTAGAAGGGACTTTAGTTAAATGTGTCGTTGAAAGTCCTTACTTCAGGTATAGCCTACTGTAATGTTTAGATCTGTAAATTGAAATGGTTCGGATAGGAAACAGTGTATAAATTTATGTCTCCACACCAATGAATAAAAAAGTGTGAAATATTATTGGTGAAAGCATGAAAAGTAAAAAAAAATGTTTTTTTTTAAACTGTAGTGTCTAAGAAAGCCCCATGCCACAGAATAGTATAATAGTATGTATTACATACAGAACGGACACGAACCCCCCGCACCGAGGTCAGTTACCTCGTCCCTGAGAGACCCGCCTGGTGTCGATCGTGTGCCGTCGCGCCTCGCCACGCGCTACGCACCCGCGCAAACAATTGACGCGTGTACCGACAGCGCACGCATACATACTTACCCACAGCGCTTACGTTCCTTCGCGTGTCATAGGTGTGCCCATGCCCTAAACTTTTTTTAATACTCACTAATAAATGCAGATTGACTTCATCACTACGGCTGAGATACGGGAAGTTGCCGCCGCTTTTAAGGTGCGCCAGCTTGGCGTGAGGGTACGACTTGTACAAGTCCTCCCTCACGTGAGGGCTGATCGCGCATTCGTCCCAGACATCCATGATAGTGATTGGCAGGGAGCTTAGTAGGTGTGGCTGCATGTAGCCTGGAGTCGTGTTCAGGGTTAACCGAGACGCTAGCTCGGATTGATTTAGTGATTCTAGCTGTAAAGAAATACATACACTTTATTGGGTAGTAAAAATCATCATCATCAGCCTATATACGTCCCACTGCTGGGCACAGGCCTCCTCTCATAGATGAGAGGGATTGGGCAGTAGTCCCCACGCTGGCCCAGAGCGGTTTGGGGACTTCACGTACAACTTTGAATTTTACTTTTATTTTTTAGTAGTAATACCTACAGTTAAATTAAGTACAGTCAGCGTCATATAGTATGTAGCAACCAAAGTGGCCAATAAGATTGTAACACCATACAAAATATATGGTGTACTCACTATTTAGCCAGTTTGGCCGCTACATATTATATGAAGCTGATTATACTGTTTAATAATGATAAATGATATATTATTAATCAAGTATCCTTGTATCATTATATTGAAAACATTTAACGCAAACATTGCCCTCATTATGGTGATAGTAAACTATATATCAACATCTCATTATCATATCTATAATATACTTGTTATTATGGCAGTTGTAACACTTGTAACCTTGTCGTGAACTTATTCAAGTACAATAAGAATTTACCACACAATTCATAAGTCTCATAAGTCATGAACAGAAATATGAAAATATGATTGTATCAATGATTCTGAACCACTTTTGCCATGGTACCAACTTTGTCTATGAAAAACAAAATCTGCTTCTTCATACATTTAGATAAGGAAACTGATGACCTTTTCTTACAAAACAGCATTATTTTTTGGCACGGTCAAAGTTGTAGTTATTGTAAAAGTGGTTCCGTCAGAATCATTGATTTTATTTTTTCAAAACGTGAAATCTTCGAGAAGACAGTACGGTTGCCAGTTTTTGTTGCACTTTTAGAACCACCCAGGGGTCACGTGTAGGGTAGCGGACATAGCGGTGGGTACTTTCCCTATGGACGTGGTGCAACTTCGGCCCCCATCATCATTGATACAATCCTGTTTCTGTTCACAACTTATAATTCACTCTGTATAGATATGTAACACAACAAGGCACCCATTATTTAACATGAATAAATCAGAAAACGATACTTACTCTCTCAACCATAAAATCAATAGCCTCAGTTATTCTCATATCAGCTTTCTCTGCCGAGAAATTTCCCATTAACATTCTCTTGAGAACTAGAGAGGGGAGCAGCCAGAACAGTGCCGAGGAGTCTTTAAAATCGAATACAGAGGTGTCTGTGAAGGAGTTGCACAGTATGAGGGAGGCCACCCGAGGGCAGTTTAATGTGAGCTCGGCAAACTTTTGGGCCAGAAATCCACCTGAAACAGCATTTATTTTGGTACTTTAATTTTCAAATGGATGCTTATGCCTGTAAAAAGCATTTTATAAAGAGGAGTCTTACACAATTGGCACTGATACAGGTATCTGTATATCTACTAGGAGACCTCAACCTTTCCTCTTTACACCTGGATTGAAAGGATTGTGAGTCATTGTGAGCTGGAATTACATTTAAAGGCTTGGTCACGCAAGCAGGACGCTGCGCTGCGCGCCAAAATGTATGAAACCGTCCCGCTCGCGTCGCGCAGCCTGTGTGGCGTCGCTAACCTGTTGACATACGTTCCGGCGCGCAGCAGTCGCGTCGCGCGGACGTCGCGCAACGCTGTGTGACCAAGCCTTACATTGTCAATTTTTCAACAAGTGTCATTAAAGTCAATTTTGATTTTGTTTAATTGCAATTTCTCAGTTGTAAAGGGTTACTGTAAACTAAACCCTATTCATTAATGCGTTCACTGCCGGCAATGCATATGTGCGTTCACGTCTATACAATTTAGTGCGTAGATGTGTGGCCTGGCAGCGAATGTGTTAAGTGAAATAAATATATTATTAATTTAAAAAATAGTTAATGATCAACACTGATCGAAAACAAAGTTTTATTTATGAGTGGTCTGTACCTTACTGCCATAGGGAGCCATACAATTATTTCAGTTGGCTTGATATGTGTAGTAGTTGCGAAAATAATAGGACTACACCTAAATCAAATGAGCTTTAATTATTTCTATTGAAATAATTGAAGCTCATTTGATTTGTCTATTTTTTGCAAAATTTTGCCAGGGTTTGATTGGCTTGAAACATATAGCTGCCAAGGAACCAGTTTCTATACTACATATTTTTTTTTTAGCATATCAAAATCTGACTGTCATCTCCCGGTGATGGATATCTCCGGGCACATAACCAAAGAATGGTTTTTTTTTTTTTGCCGGGAGAGGATGGGTTACATGGCGACACTTTGAAATAGAACAATATAAATATAAGAAACGCTCACCTAATGCAGCTCCGAAAATATGCACCTTATCAAGCTCTAGGTAATCTATGAGCCTTTTGAATCCATCACACCATTCTTTCATGTTCCAGTAAGGTGGGGGCTCAGCAGCTATCACACGGACCCCTCGGGACGCAAGCCCCATGACTTGCTTGAAGAAAATATCGGCCGTACCAGATACGGAAGGTAAACATACTAACGGGCATGCCACCGACTTCGGACCAGAATCGAATATTCGCCATGCCTGGTGATCAAAGCAATACCTTAGCAGTTAGCACTGTAACATGATAGCTGTAGAAATCAGTTCTTTAACACTGTAACTTGATAGTTGTAGAAATCAAAGTTGCGCAAAATATTTACCTTGGAACTGTCAGAATCAACTACGATTTTCCTCAACGGTATACTACTTCGAAAACTTAGATATTCATTTGACTGAGAAAGATCACTCACGCAACTCATCGTATAGTTTATTTGTCAAGAAATAAATGTCTGTATTGTCTATTCTGCTAATTAATTATATGTACAAAACAAATGAGAATCTAATTAGTAAGTAACAGTACATTCGAGTTCGACTTTACTTACTGGAATGTTTGACAACTGACAACTTTACTTTGACAACTGACAAGTGAATAAATTAAATTTAAAAAACTTTGAGTTTGACATATAAAGGCTTATCACATCGGGGAGGGGAGTTAAACTATCTCGCTCTAATGAGTGAGATGCTTTTACTCCCCTCCCCCAGTTAGGGCCCTACCGATAGGGTAGTGTGATAAGGCGTTTATAGTAGAGTGTTAGCACAGATAAAGATAAAGGCGATTCATATGATAATGTTGGCTAACTCGATGTTGGCATATGATTTCTACGATTTGAACTCAAATTAATATTCTTATACAAATATTAAAACGAGACATTTATTAGGCTGGGCGCAGATACACGGTTTCCTGATACGGTTTCAGGGAGAGGGGAACCCCTCTCCCTGAAACCGTATCAGGAAACCGTGCGTCTGCCTGCGCCCTTATTTGGAAAAAGTCAATGTTGCCCTCGGATGAGGGATTAGTCGTATTTTTGATATTTTTCTTCCATCATTTAAGGGCAGTAATGACTCTATTCCTCGTAGAAGGTGTGAAAAGGAATAAGTGCCATTCGGTAGCAAAATTATTTGCAAGACATTTCTTGTTTTTAACAGCGGGTTTAATCTATAGGCGGTGTGAAAAGTAGTAGGTATATGTTACACGGTAGCAAAATTATTTCCGTCTGGGGCGTAAACATATGAATCCCTCGCTACGCTCAATATTCTATTGTTAAATCTTTCGCTTCACCCAGGATTCAATATACCGCTCTCGCTGTAAATGTATCATTTACTTAGCTCCATTGTGACACTATCTGGGTACTATTACAGACATTAAAGAAACATTTGTATGGATTTTATTATGTAGTTTTTAATAAGTAAGGGAATACATTAAAAAACGAGAACATATCCTTCCTGCCCATCAACGTAATGTAGCGTGTGCCGCTGTGCAAGTGATGAGCATTTTAAATTTAGATAACCCTTTTCCAGGCACAGTACGATTTATCGGGAATTCTTGGAGCGAAATGAAGCGGGAAGCTCAAAATCGATCTACATGGAGTGTCACTGTGTGGACGCCCTCTGCCCCATCTAGGGAACATAGGATCTTAAGTCAAGTCACGATTTATCGACCACATGTGTGTAGTTAAAATATCAACTTTAATACCCAAGGTTAAGGTTTAAATCTAAAAAAAAATCGGCAAAAAGTTACTTGCGCTTAAATTAGTTTATGTCACACCTGGCCATAAAGTGGCCATTATCGCACGCTCCGCGCGCGAAAAAACCCACTTCCTGGCCAGGGGGTGACATAAAATTTTGTACTTACCACGGGCGATAATAAAGAAAGCCTCAGATCGCATATTTATCGCCCTTGCCTTCGGCTCGGGCGTAAAATACCTGTGATCTGAGACATTCTTTGTTTTATCGCCCTTGGTAAGTAATGTACTATTCCGATACATACTCGTAACTATTTTGAATATAAGTATATTTTGTTTTTCGCAAAACCACGTAGCTTAATGCCGCCTGGAATAGAGTTAAATTGTAGGTTAAATTGGAGTTGTGCGCTTCTACGCCATTTGCCTCCTGTTACGATTAGCGAACAACCATAATTTGGAAATTGAGAAAAAAAAAACACTTTTCGCATCCAAACGCTTTTACTTTATTGTTATTCTATGATTAATATTAATTAACATCCTCATCGTGTAATTGAATTTACCTAAATTGATTTGCCAAACCACTTATTGTATCTTATAAGTTATTAAATTCTGGACGAATTATTAGGATTAACAGATGTGGGTGTTAGCCAAGGTAGAGCATAGTTTTTACAAAGATTCAAACTCTAATTTGTAAGCAAACAGGAATTTTGTAGTTTTATATCATCTTAATTGTTCAAATAAATGAGTCCATTAACTTAGTGCACACTAACCATGAAGATTCATTTTTACTTACAATATACATTACATTACAGATAATTTCGTTTAATTATTAATAAAATCATACAGGTAGGCGTTTTACTGTATTCTATAATTCAAGTATACTTGACAATAGCAAGCACTTTAGTCGAATAAACTTACGGTACTTTTATGTTTTGAGCATTACCCATTATAAATCTCTGTACAAGTTTACTATAGTGGTGTCAGAATAAAAGGGACATTAATATTAAACAATTACGACCAAGCCAAAATGCAGAGATGCTCAATATAATTTAGTACAAATACAACTCGTGGGTAACAAATTGTGATGAAATAAAATATACGTAAAAAGTAGTGACATTTGAAAATTCGCTAATAATTAAATAAATCTTAAATTAACTAATATTACGAGACTATCGAATAGACAAATAGCTGTTAATGTGGGCCTTAGTGTTCTAGAGGCGTGTTGTCTACCCGAGCAGCGCTAACGCCGAAAATATTGCCATAAAGGTTATAAAAATAGCTGTCTCACCCATTCACTCAATTATTGTAAAATTCTCTATCCGGTTCAGGCAAGCGATTCTGACAACTCAACATTTATATTATACATTTGTTTGAAACACCATGGCAAACTTTCTAAACAATCTTATGACAGTTTTCAAAATAGTTCACTGCTCAGTCACCATAAAAAAACATCTGAGGGTACAAGCTAGCATCATCGCGTTTATGTCGGACATATAGCATTCGTCCCTCTCGCATGCAACATACTTGCTCGTCATTAACGAATGCTATTTATACGCCCGACATAATCGCGGCATATTGACCCCGCAGGATGTATTTTATGGTCACTGTACTCCTACAATTACACAATACAACAACCTTAACTATATCTAAAGTCCCCTTTTATGTACAACATTATGAACTATTCCCAAAATGATCATAGAACATTCATTATGCACTAACTGTGAGCTGACAATGGTCTCAAACTTGCGGCAACTATATCTTACTTAGTTATTGCTTGTAAAATGTTTTTGCAATTATAAGTAGTATCGCTAACCAAACTGACGCCTGGGATCCCAGAGCTAAGCGTCCACCAGTTTCGCATCGCAAGCATCTTACGCATCACACGCAACGGATTGTACCTAGTATTCGTTGCATAGAAAGTCACACAAGGGCGTCCACTGATCCTCACCTCCGTACGGTGCGGAACAGCATCTCCGTACGATGCGTATCAGTACAATCTCTTGCGTGAGATGTGGAACTGTGGAGGCCTAGCTTAGAATATGCATGTGAAACACCTTCTGTAAACCGTAAGACCATAGTGTAAAGAAGTTAGCATTCTCGGTTTAGTTTTCAATTTCAGTCTAGTTCGCGGATACTCAATCGTGGGAAGTATAGCTTAACCTGTTAGTGGCTTGTTGCTGTTTTCACCGCCAAATGTAAAATGCCACTGATACATAAACACCATAGTAAGAGGACAAAGAAACAAAGTAACCAGGGGACCGATTTTTGAGTTTCGAATGGTCGACTTTTCACTCGACATCTGTCAAAACGTCATAGTTTTTTGACAGATCTCGAGTGAAAATTCGAGCGTTCGACACACAAAAATCGGCCCCCTGAGCCGTTACCACGGAATTCGAAAATCAAGGTTCGTGTAACTACATCTCTCGATCGGGCCAACAGGCAAGTGCGATAGAAATAACCGAACCTCGTATTTAGATTGTGGTATCACCTCAGTATACATTACTTGAATGAAGGATACTTTGACAGCTATTATCGTTCTTGGAGCAGGATGTACAATCCGCGAAACTTTAGATTTGGCGGTGAAAAATTTAAATTCTAGCCTCTTCAGAGAACGATACTTCATCGTCGACGACCATGACAAGTTAAACTCTATGGTTTCATTTATAAATAGATCATAGACTAGACTTATTATGAATGAAACATATATCGTGCCGTGGACGTCCGCGGTAAAGTATAAAAGCGCCCAGAGTTCGACTTAAATAAAATGATGTTTCGACTAGTGTGGTGCATATCCTTATCCCTATTACTGACAGAGTGACACACATCCAAATAAATGCATTTTACCACAAGCAAAATATCAAGAAAACTGTTAGTCTCATGCCAAGATATGTGAGCTATTGAATACACATACGATCACATACATACGAATAATTTATCGGCTATTTTACTTGCAGCACGAAAATGGCTTAATTTATTTACCCCGTGTATGTGTAAATACACGATGTTTTGGTCATCCAATTTCAACCTTATGACAATGCACGTAGGTTGCTGTTTCACTGATCACTGTTCTATTAGGGCACTGCCTTGACGAGTATAGTCGTCTATGGTCAGAAGGGTTAACAAATGACATTCTAAAAGATGGGCATTTGGGGTATCTATTTTACAACTTCACTAAATATGAATTCTGCCAATCCTACTTTACAAAAAATTGGCTACAATCGAAATAGCTGGTTTGAAACATAGTAAAGGCATATCGTGTTCGCGTTTGTCGTCTTAGATATACAATATCTGGGCGACCGAGCTTGGCTCGGCGTTTTCCCGGGCATGAGACCTAGCTAGATCGATTGCTCGTCCCCGAAAACCCCCATATACCAAATTTCCTCAAAATCGTTAGAGTCGGTTCCGAGAGCCCCGAAATAAATAAATATATATACAAGAATTGCTCGTTTAAAGATATAAATAAATATCTGGGCGGCCGAGCTTTGCTCGGCGTTTTCCCGGGCATGAGACCTAGCTAAATCGATTGCTCGTCCCCGAAAACCCCCATATACCAAATTTCATCAAAATCGTCAGAGCCGGTTCCGAGAACCCCGAAATAAATAAATATATATACAAGAATTGCTCGTTTAAAGATATAAGATAGAATCCGTTTCACTCTAATTTACCCAATTGTCAGAAAGAGTAAAATGCTGATTTTGAAACACGAACGATATGCTCGCTGATGACAATACGGTAATTATATTCATTCGATAGGGCAAGTCGACCTATGGGTGTCGTCTACGAGCAATTTCTGCTAGATACGGGACTCCATTACATAGGTACTACAGCAATGTTTGGTCTCAACTACGATAATATCTATAGCCGGCAAGAAAGAATAATATAGTCAATTTCTAGAAAAGGCAGTCGTGAATTTTTACCCTTCATTCCAGGCAAGATAAAATGGCAACGATCAAGTAAAACAAGTAGCACTTAATTGAAGCATTGTTTGAAATCGAACGGGATGATTATACATTATAGGTTTTATAGTCCAAGAAGTAGTAGTTAATTGACAAAGTAAAAGGAAAATGCGAACAAAATAGTCTCATGAAGTCCGTTCTAGCAACGTCATTAGCGAGATGCAATTTAAAAACGGTTTATTCGCATATTTTACGCGTAGTACATATATTTTCAGTAGACGTTATCCGAAATATAATAAGTTACAACGAATGTCCGAGAAGTCATGCAATTACCCTGCAAAGATAGCGCTAAGAAGAACAGGTCCCCTATATTCGCGCCCAAATACCGAGTTTTTTTAATACAACGGTGGTAAACAAGCTTACGGCCTGCATAATGCCTGTAGCCAATGGACGCTTGCTGGTATAAGAGAATCACAAACGCGTTGCCGACCCTTTATTGAGTTGAGAATTCGCTGTGGTGACAGCTATTAGATAGGTACATGATTTTTTTATACTACGACAGTGGCAAACCAGCGTACGGTCCACCTGATACATAATGGTGGTAGAGATTGTTTTCATGATCGTGTTTTGTAATGGGTATATTTACGTTTCAAATCCAATTGTTCTTATGCGGCTGTTTGAAATAGCCAAATGTAAGTGCGCCATAAAGAACTGCGTAAACACGGGCACAATTGACACGTGTCATACAATTATAGTTTGGAAAAAACGTGCACACGTAAATCAGTCCAAAATAGCCCTTATGCCTTGCCATGTTGGTTGTATCTTTCAGAGACGGCAAGTGATAGATCATGTTTATAATTTATTTAATCTTTATTGCACAAGAGAAATCTTAACGTACAAAAGGCGGACTTAATGCCATGTGGCATTCTCTACCAGACAACCTCCATTCTAGCAAATAAATATTTCTATTTCTATTTCCAGGCTAAGCAGAAAGAATGTTATAGATGAATCGTACAAAATCAAAGATGACACGAATACTGAAGGATCCGTATGAAATTATTACAGGAAACGTCAAAAACGCCTTTATTCTGTTAATATTAGGATGGTCTTTGGTTTGGATTGAAGAGCTATTTTCAGTGCACCCTTAAGTTTTGATGAAATTAGATCGAGAATAGAAAATTATAGGAGACAGAGTCAAGTTTATCTTGAACGACGGGTCAGATATTCGTCCAGCTGCCGTTGTCTTATTTGAAAGAAGATACTTTGGAAATAATCTCATAGGAATTTCAAGAAAAAAGAAAAAATACATACAAATCTTTTAGGTAAGGAACCCTAAAAAGATTCAGTATGAGATACCTTTTCAGTCACTCGGTCACGCGTTGTTTTGGTGTAAGAAAAATACGTGTCAATTTAATTAGTCATTGCTTTTCATGTGAGTTTCGCACCAAACAAAAGAACCCGTAATTAATGATATTGTTTTATTTTATCAGATAAAATTGTTTGTTACGCCTTGTGGTAGATCCTTGTACGATTTCTGTCCATAATAGCTATTTGTAAACGTTATATTCTGGAACTTTCAAGAACCGTGGCCGTGGCTCTCAGGGACAATGAGTTTAGTAAAAATAAGGACATACATCCTATGGCCCTCTTATTCAACATGCCAACGAGGTTACTTATTCGAATATTAGGAGCCAATGTCAGAGTCAAATTAGACACGGCAATAACGACGCTATGTGCCGGAGTTACGGTCGAAATTGCCCGGTCATATAATCTATTTTGATAATGTGTACAAAACGGATTGTGACTTATTTGATTCGCACCTTTGGTAGTAAGGAAAGTTTTTACAAGAGCGCTCAACGTTCAGTTGAGGTTGATAGACATTACACATTTAAATGGTCAGTGTACTACAGAAAATTACAGTTTTATTATTTACAATTCATACCACAACAATATGACAGAGAGCCCACTTGCAAACACAATCCCAAAGTCAGAGTCAGTGTATTCTGATGCTCCTTGCAAAAATGTACATATCAATTTCAATTGTAAAAGGAAGAAAGATTTTAGTACTTACAATTATCTTACACAATTAATGATCGTAGTTTGGGAAAATTATAGGAAATTTAACAGTTTTATCGGGTTTTGGACCCGATCCGAAGGTTGCAAGTATTCTAGCAGGTTCCTCAATAAAATCCGGTGTTAAAAGAGCAATCTTTATGTTCTCACTTTTTACAGTATCCGAGAATCGAGTTTTTGTGCTTGGTCGCGCGAGACGCGTGGTAGTAGGGTATTGTCGAGCGGAAAACCATCTTGAGTCTTTTTATCATTTTGGCCAATCAGGGCGGCCGGATGTACGCTCCTGCGTATCCGGTGCGCTCTGATTGGCCGTTCCAGCGCGTTCGCACAGACCATGCAAAAATACAATATTATGTGGTTTTAATAGACGACAGTGTCGCCACAGTTTTATAATTTTTTCATAACTCACTACTTAATGTGTCCAATCGACATGATCAGGTTTTATCACTGTTAAATTTCGCAAAGTATTCCAGACCCATGATCATACATTGTGTAAAAAGAATCTCCATTCCTTAAGCAGCTCGGTTGAAATTGGCTTGTACATATTTGCTCCAATCCGCTCGGTTCCGTCTGCCCTATGTGGGTGGGTGGGCATCAAAGTCTCGACTACGGACTGTCGGTAAATTAAACTTTACTATTCGATAGTAAGTTCTATCGATCGTCAGTATTTTGACGCTAAAAATGATGGTTACAAATTCGTATCGATCGAACAAACATTGGACGCTTTTATACTTTATCGTCGACGGCCACGTCATGGTAAAACTCTATAGTCTCATTCATAAATTGACTACATGCTATAGATTTTAGGCTAATTATGAATGCCACCATAGTGTTTTACCGTGCCGTGGACGACCACGGTAAAGTATAAAAGCGACCATTCGACACGCCGATAGTATTACAATTCGATGTTACGGTAAGTCGTCGTAATTTCGACGCAACGAATACACGATCTTTGACGCATCAAACACCATCCTGTGTCGCACGCCCGTAGTCTCGACTACGTTCACCCCCTGGTGTGGGAGGTGGCGAGCGCGCGGCGCGTGCCTCACGACTCGCCGTTGCCGCTGTCGTCGCCGTCCTCGCCCGCCTCCAACTCCTCGTCCGAGGTGTCAAGGTCGTCGTAGTCGTCGTCGTAGAAATCGGTCATGTCCAGCTGGAATTACAACATTACGGTTAAAAAGGAGATTTCTTCGCTTAAAAAATAAATTAAAAAAAACAAGAAAAAAAAGGTAAGCAGAATTGTTTTGAAGAAGGCCTTGCTCCAGGAAAATTAGGCAAAGCTATATATCCCTTTTCTTGACATTGTATAAAAAAATCTATCTATATTGCCTAATATTCGGTTGTTAAATGCTATACTTTAGCATATAAGATACAAATTTTAGGATGCTGTTTTTGACCAACAGTTCAAGTCATTGCAAAGCCACAAGTTCTTAATTTTTGATTGCCCCAGTAGCAATTTTTTGGATTACTTTCTCCAACAATTCGTCATAGAGTCACCAAGGTAACATATTCCAAAAGGCGATCAAAGATATATAACACAGCTTTGTGTCTACCTACAGCTATTAGGGATTTATAGTAATACAGTTTATACAGTGGCTGTTCTAACATCATTTATTCTATAGGCTGCGGTTTCCGCTTGCCATCGGGTGGACCGTACGCTTGTTTGCCACCGTCGAAGTATACAAAAAAAACCTGACAAAATCAATAATATTACTAATACTTATGTAGGAGTAGGTACATTTTAGTTAAAATGCTGAAATTTAAAATATTTCGTAATGACGTCACAAAGGAAGCAGTAAACACAATTTGCAAAAAATCAGAAAGTCAATGTGATCACGCAGACCGCCGTACAGTCTAGACATATTTTATAAAGTTAAATCTCTTTTTACGTGTTTACCTATTTCTACTCCCCACCGAGATGTAAGTGTTTCCATAAATTACCAATAATCAGTTTAAAATATAAGCTTTAATAGTACATTACTTACCAAGGGCGATAAAACAAAGAATGTCTCAGATCGCAGGTATTTTACGCCCGAGCCGAAGGCAAGGGCGATAAATATGCGATCTGAGGCTTTCTTTATTATCGCCCGTGGTAAGTACAATATTTTATGTCACCCCCTGGCCAGGAAGTGGGTTTTTTCGCGCGCGGAGCGTGCGATAATGGCCACTTTATGGCCAGGTGTGACATAAATGCGTAAAATACCTGCGATCTGAGACATTCTTTGGTTTATCGCCCTTGGTAAGTAATGTACTATTATAGTGGTAGGTTCGCGTAACTGATAAATTCCCCTTTCCTACCGCTTAACTTTCTTAAACTAGTTAAAATTTATGTATACCTACGCTATATCCTTGCTATTTCAAAAGTGCTGTATTAGGCCTACTTGAAAAAAAAAAATTTTTTTAATTATTATTTTATGAGTACTATCGACGTCAAGGTTAACTCACCATAAGTAGGCCTTATCTCGTTGCAATAAGTCTCACGGACGGTTACCGATAGGACGGTCACGGATAGTACCTATGTATATTTTTTGTTCTTATGTTTAATCAATCTCATTGAAGTGATTGTACTTTTATGTGAGAATAAATGTCTAAACTGAAATATCTAACCTAACCTAAACTCTGCCTGCCTGCACTCCCAAAAAACAAAGGCAGAGAACCCCCTGGCTAGATGCTTGCCAAGAGCGATCCCATTTTTAATTTAAAAAAACCTGATGCTAGCCTCCTAGCTTAGGAGCGGCTCTGAAATTAAATTTCAGGTTCTCTGCCTTCGCTTTTTGGGAGTCGGTTTAGATCTTTAGGTAAATTACAAAGGTATATATTTATTTATTTATTTAAACCATATTGCACATTAAAAAATATATACAAAAAAAAGGTACATAGGTATATACTGTTAGTCCTTCCGGGTATACTTTTGCATCAATAGGAGTCGCTGAGCGTGTTTATGAGGATTGCCAGCATTATTTAGACGCAAAATGTGTAAACATAGCTGGTTTACAGTAAAGTTTGTCAACAGTAAACAGGAAATGGTGAGTTTATGCTCTCCAGTGCCACACTTGATATTATAAAGCCTCTGTACATGTTAATGCAACTTCTTGCATGCGATTTGTATTACATTTGCGGGTTCGCGGGGCTGCCGACAGTAATGCAATGAAAAAGTAACAGAGATATGATCAAACCCTGCGACGTAATGAAAATCGTACGAAAGTTCTTATGTAAATGGGTCTTATGTCTGTCTAGACGCTATTCGGAAAGTATTTAGGCACCCGTTATTTTCACCATACGATTGTATACAAAATCGACTTTCAGAATTATACCGCTAAGTTGCAGTCGTATTTTTTGTAATTTTTTAATTTAGCTAACATATCGAGCGTCGAAATGATGTGCAGAATATCCGTGTACATTGCCTGTTTACCAAATGGCAAGCGTTAAAAAATTCATAATTCTTTTTCCAGTACAAAAGCGTTTTATTTTGTATGAACTAGTATATGCATCATGCATCAGGGTTTTTAAAATCATTTGCATAAAGTAAACTCGAAATTTTAAAAGGATGTCTTTGGCAACTATTTGAGGCTCAGTATATTACCTAAATAAAAATTCAATCTTGTGTGCGCAGTAGACGATTTACTTACAAATCACGCTACTGCGCAGGTCAATCAGGTTCAAGATGATTGCCCGCAACTGTACTTTTGCGCGGTATACGTACGATTTATACTATTCTGTGGTACGATACATAAGAAAAATTTGGAATGCGTGCGCAATATAAAAGGAAAGATAAAATAAAGAAGGCCAGACATCCGCCCGGCGGATTGGCAACGCGTATCGATTGCTGACGTACTGTCAACGTTGCTTTACGAGTACATCGTGACGTCACGCATGCACGGACTCTCGTTTAACATTAAAATGCACTATAGTAAAGGCAATAAAACTTAAGTTAAGTTAAGAGTCTTGCATGTAGGTATTTGTGGCGCGTTCCAAAAGCACAAGACACGTGCTCAGTAACCACAATTTATTGAAAGAGGACAATTATTGCCACATCAAGGTGGTTTAAGTTAAATCTACCCTCTATCATAAACCGAATATATATCATATCATTTATTGCATCCATGGTTTGTACAGATCTTTATATAGGTATATACATGAAACACGAACAAAGATAGTGCGTGGGAATATTCGTTGCGGTAGGTACTTGAGGTCGGTAAATATTCATAGTAGGCTATTAGTTATTATTATCAATATATGTAAAATGATAATAAACCAAATGTAAGCAAAATGATAATGAATTATTGTATTATATATACTAAGTCAACTATAACATTCACTGCAAATAATTTTCGCTCTTATTTTGTTTGATACTAAGTTTGAATATTAGGTGCATTATGTGGACATGGACACCCACTGACGAGTTATTTCCTGTCGCTACTGCTATCAGCACTGTGCTAAATCACAGCTATTATCATTAGATTTCTTAGAAAAAGACAAGCTTTTATGACATCTCGCTCGCACTGTGTTAGTATGCCCTGAGAGCTCCTGTAGTTCCTTAAGTGAGTGAAAGAGATGCCATATAAATGTAACGATAACGCCCGTGGTAACGCCTATGTGCGACAAATAAATATTTGATTAATGGACCAAGCCAACTAGACGAATATAGGTACCTATAGTTTTCCTTCCGAGTCAGAAGGCCTAACGCTAAACGATAACGAAGTTTCTTGTATCTCTCGAGCCTATTCGAGCGATAGAGAGGCAGATACGCGAACGAACTTCGTTCTTGGTTCGCGGTAGGCCCCCATCCCCCATCTATCCGCTTGGTCGAGTTATAGTTTCGCTGCACCATCTCTCGTTTGTCTTGGTTCGCGGTAGCCCCCCATCCCCCATCTATTCGCTTGGTCGAGTTATAGTTTCGCTGCACCATCTCTCGTTTGTCTTGGTTCGCGGTAGCCCCCCATCCCCCATCTATTCGCTTGGTCGAGTTATAGTTTCGCTGCACCATCTCTCGTTTGTCTTGGTTCGCGGTAGCCCCCCATCCCCCCTCTATCCGCTTGGTCGAGTTATAGTTTCGCTGCACCATCTCTCGTTTGTCTTGGTTCGCGGTAGGCCCCCATCCCCCATCTATTCGCTTGGTCGAGTTATAGTTTCGCTGCACCATCTCTCGTTTGTCGAGCGTACTTAGTTCTAGTCGTGCTCTGCTCATGCAATCTACTCGTAGTTCATGCTTCCTATTTGTATGTCTTCGAAGTCTTGGAGTTAGGTATGTGTATATAACATCAAAGACAACCATGCGTGCTAAGTGCGAAAAACATGCGAACGTGGCCTTAATGACAATAAGAACCTACCTACAGATATTTTGTCACTGTGGTTACGTATAAGGTACATAATGTACATATTTGTTTATCTCTTCTGTTTTTTTGTTTATCTCTTATGTTTCCTATGTACCTTTGTGTTTTATGTGTCGTGAATAAATGTTTTTCTATTTCTATTTATAATTTTGACTGTACCTGTGGTTCTTGCGTGGTAGACTTGACTTGCGTCTTGATGCAGTAGTCTTCTAGCGTGAGGGGCACCACGATGCCTTCCCGCTCCGCGTCTATGCGCGCCACTTGCGCCTGTTTCCTGTAACACCAAGTGTATAATGTATAGAAAACAACCTTTTGTCCGCGAATTCGTTGTAGAACTCGTTCATCGCGTTAAAATTTAGTTGCTATTCTTTTATTGTAGGCGCTTGCCAAGTTATCGCTCATCAATAACATAAAAAGTATCCTATGTCCCCGCGGGACTTTTAAGTTCATCTTAATCGGTGAAGAGGTAACGTAACAGACAAACAGACAGACATACTTTCGCATTTATAATATTAAGTAGTACAGATGGATACTGTTGATAGTTCCATGGTTGTTTATAATGCATACGCCTACAATACAACGGTTCGTCAAATTCATTGCTAGATAACCGGGAAATTGAATGTGACAATCATCAATAAATTATAATAATATGACGGTAAACCATTGTACATTTTAAAAACCATAAATAAAACAATTTTAATTGAAGACAAGCCAATATACAGCTAGGATTTACTCAGATATATATGTATAATTAAATTATTCCCTTTGCTCAATTCCAAATGGAAATGCATAACTGCAAACAAATGGTTATAGTTACAACTTCATTACATTGTTATAAGTGTCTTTAATCAAAAATAATTGCGCTGTAATTTTTTTATTAGTTCATAGCATGTGATAACTGATAACACCTACAAGTGTGTACGCGTAGTGTGGTGTGTGATATTGCTCAAACCACCACTTTTACGTTTTCAACACCCATGGCTCCGCCATTATGGAAATTTCCAAAATCTGAATCGACAAAAAAAACTCCATATTATTATCGAAACTGCTAACAAAATTTCACGAGAATCGGTTGAGGAACTTGAACTGCAGAGGTTTTAATATATTTTGGATTACCATGAACAATTTGTAATGATACCTACCCTGCACATTATAGACGTGCGTTTAAACACTCATTGCTACTCGTGAAGGATGTGTGGTCTTTCTCCGCTGATAATTATGACCTAGTTTGTCGTGTCAGACGATCTATCCTTGATGGCTGATATTATAACAGTTTGTTATTAATTATATGACTAGGTATGCCATGGCGTCACGTCAACTCACGTCATACCTCGTAGTAGCTACTTAATTACACAGCTGAGAAGTTCAACGCGTCGACTTCCATTTGGAGTGTCTATATCTACTACTTTTAATATTCTTCCACAGTCTTATCACTCAGCCCAGCTATAAGTGGAGCGAGCGGCGAAACGCACGTCGAAAGTCTATGCATGCCCTAGTTCCAAGACTTCCAAGCCAAAGCTTGTACATACAGGTAATACAGGTTTGAAGAGATGGTTGACGGAGGAAGTGTCATTACTAGGAAAAGACGACTGTCTTTCAATAGCGAGATTGACAAAGTGGTGGACCCACTACGGGCGCACCATCATCACCGCTGGCGTCTACGTTGGCGGGGCTGTAGCGAGATCACAGACGGCATTGGGTTCTGGGCTTGGTCGACTTACCCATGGTCATACCAGCATCGATAAGTACATAAGATAGATTCCTCACCTTATAATATTCTCGTACTCCTTATCCTTGCCCTTGGAGTCGCGCCAGCGCCTGTACATGACGCTGGCGTCCACGTTGGCGGGACTGTAGGTGTTAGGCTCGTTGAGCAGCGAGATCACTGACAGGAGGACCGTGCGCACTGACTGCGTCGGGTTCCAGCGTTCACACGGCAGCTCGCCAGACTGGGGGTCGTCCACGGGCGGGTGCAGGATTGATATGCAGAGGTCACCGTTCTGGAAAGAGAGTGTAAGTTATGTGGCGTAATGATATAAATCACAGTGTAGTCTGGACATTTGAGTAGCGAATTTTGCACCTTTCTGGTAAAACATAGGTGCCTCGGTATATAATCTCTATATGTTTAGCGTCAAGTTTCATCAGTATCTGTTCACAGATCGCAGGATTAGAGATACAGTAAGGATTCGGTCAAACATATAGTTAAACTGTTCCACTCTGCTGGCCACGGCCTCCTTTCAATGACGACATTGCGAATATTTTAGTGAATTCTGCCTCAGGGAGTGCTAAAATGATCGGCAAGGTTGTGTACTTTTGTTTGTTTCGATTTTAAATACGACTAAACAATTCATGTTGTACTTACTTACAGTTTCCGTCAGATATAAATTAACCTACTTTGCATGCTGATGCATACAAAAAGATAAAATCATAGGTACCTACATAATTAATCAAAGTAGCCTCGTAGGCTAGGTCAATACAATACTACAGACAATTACGAAGGTTAACATATAGGTAGGAATGTATTCGATGACGATGCGTGTAAGGTGATCGCACTATCGCATGACATGAATAAGTTTCGTCAGCGGGTCAAAGTTGCATTCACAACGTTATTCTTTGACGTTTTACATATACTATGTAGCCAGTGTTTGAGCGACCTAGTTCATGTAAGTAGAGCTGCAAGATAGCTGCAAAACCAGACGGGTCAGGACTTATGGGTAGTGGCAGACAAATGGAACCTCTTGCGAAAGACGGAACGATTAAATAAGATTACGATATTGGCAATAATGGTATGTTTACATTTAAAGTTATAAACAGATAAAAACAAAAGTGTACCTAGTTCAGGATTTGCTAGGAACGTCAGAAATTGCAAATAAAATGATGGAAATCTAAGACCGGGCAGTCACGTCTTCGACGAGTCATGGACGTGGTTAACGTTGAGTTATGAGTTCACTCGAATTTTTAATATTACAAATGGGACAGATCTCTATGACTAGAAACTCTGATTGGTATTACATTTGAATATATACACAAATACAGAATCTACCTAAATGGAATGGAACGCATTTACAATTATCGTAGTGGCTTCCAATCGAAGTAGGATATATTAATGGTCCCTTTGTGGCTACATTTACTGTGGAAACAGCGAAAACCCAGTGGAAATTGTGCAAGCAGATTGCAGATTGTGGAAGTATATTGCCGCGACGAGTCGGTGTAACAGTGTACCCCGGGCCTAACACCACACTTCTGGCAATCTCAGCTACATTAACTGATTGTGACTCATCGTCATCAACTGTCATTAGGGGGATATTTGTTTTTGGATACCCATAGGCGTTCTATTAATATATGGGTATGGTATATATTATGTGGAATATTTTAAATTTTTATATGTTTAATCTTGGGTCTCAAACTGTCTGCATATTACCAAATTTCATCAGTCTTCACAATATGTTCATCGGAAGCGTGAAAAATAAATAGACAGAATTTCAGAATTACTTTCGTATTTATAATTTATAACACTAGCTTGACATTTCGGCTTTTGATCTAACCGCATTAATCTGATTTAACGCTTGTTCCAAACGAGATACCTTCCGTTTTTAGTGCGTAACACCTGGTGGTGTTATATAAACGTATTGTTACAAACCAACTGATTACCTAAAATCGTCATAACAGCTTACGTGCGAACACTCGCTCGAGAAACTAAGGCTTCTTGTTTACATTATGTATTTATACGGTGTATTCAAGTTTTATAGTTATCGACGTTTTGTTTCCGATAGTAATTAGAAAGGGAGTCTAGCTAGAGCAAGTCAGGCATGGAAAAAATGTTATCAACTTATATTCATCGTGCAATCGAGGTGTAAAATTCTTTGCAAGATTTTTTTTTGTAATTCTTCGAGCATTTCCTGCTTATGTATTTAATAAAGAAATGTTATTGTCACATACGACGCCTCATACTTTACACGAGGTTTAGGAAGAAGAACACGTTAAATATTTCCTGTATTGCTCAATGCTTTTTTTTACCACACTCACACAGGTCATACCACGAAAATTTGCCAAAACCAAACCCAGTAGCTCTAGTATAAGTTTTTTCGAAACATTAACTAATTCGAACGCGTTTGCGTTTTGTCTCAAAATGTATGATAGTGGTATGAAAACGTGAACAGCGCCTCTGGTGGTCACTAGTGGAAACTAAAACAGCGAGTATAACATTTGTTGCTAACCGATGAACGCGCGTATTTTAAACTCGGTGAGAGCGTTTTAGTACATTTTGAGACAAAACGCAAACGCGTTCGAATTAGTTAATGTTTCGAAAATACTTATACTAGAGCTACCGGACTCGTCACAAAACCTAGGAAGCGAATAGGTCAGTAAGACACGCGGTACTATCTGTACCCTGTGACACATTTCCGTGTCTTTCAAAGGAGATACCGGAACAAGTCGCGGCGGTTAACCTTCCGACGCGCCCTTGGTGCTCTATGTAAAATGGATTATCATTAACACCAAGCTATTTGCCATTTCGAAATTAAAGCTTAATAAATCAAGACGAAGAAAGATTAGATTAGTTTGAATCTTAATTATTTGGTCATTGAGGCTAAATTGGTAGAAAGCCTTACGATACGAGGTGTGCGCCCTAGGTGCTTGCCGAGAACATTGAAAATCGAAATTAGTAGAGTTTCTCTCAATCTAATATGTTCTGAATTTGACAAATTAAAATAATTTGTAAATTTTATATTTAAAGGAACTACGCCATACGCCATGCCGCATTAAGTCCGCCTTTTGTACGATAAGGTTTTTTTGTGCAATAAACATTCAATAAATAAAGGACTAAACTTTATATTTAAATAACGTAGTGGCACCAGTAATGGACTTGGCTCCAGTAATGGACGCAAAAATCTTTCACGGTCGAAATTAAGCAACGGAAAAGTATTTTAGTCATGGCAACACTTTAAGCATAAAGAATAGGCTTCTATGTATCACATTGACAAATGGCATACACCTCGGTCATTTTGTTTAAAAATGGCGCGGCGGCAAAAAGTGTGCTCCGGCATTTTTCACGAAAAACCTTATTTTCTTACAGAAATAACTAAGGAAGTAGGTTTACGTTTTTGATTGTAAACTTTATTTTCTCTAAACTATATTATTTTGATATGATTTCGTGAGAAGAGTTAGATATTTAACAACACTTTTTTAAAGCAATAATGCATTAGAATCCAATTTGAATGATTTAGAGAGGATGTACATTACTGGTTCCTATTTTTTGTTAATCTCCAATTATGGACAATTTCTCCATGATTGGTTTTCATACTGAATTCTGGTTACCCAATTATGGACACCCAATGTTGGACGGATTTATTGGCGAGGTAAATGTTTGAAAAATGCCACCCAGTTTTATTATAATATAATAGTAGTTTAAGTATCTACACAAATATCATAATCCTCTAAAATGCGTTCAGAAACCGTAGGCAAATGACCTTCATTTTAACATCAATGTACTTATGAAAATTTTCTTACCTGTGGTGAAGGTTACCAGCAGTAATATAATATTCATTATAATTTCCTATTTAGTACTATAATGTTTTTTTTAAAATTTGGAACAGGAAAATTAAAATTCAGTGGATACGAAAGGTCAGCTCGATATAGGTTATTTTTTTGGGATAAGGATTCAGGGAGAAGGATTTCAAATTTTACATTTATTTTAAATTAAAAAAAAAGGTTTTTTTTCGAAAAATCGTCATTATACTCGATTTCGACTAATTCGGGGATGAGGATTTCAAATTTTAGATTAATTTTGAATTTACAGCGAAAAAAAAATTTTTTTGCGAAATATCGTCATTATACTTGCCTGCATTGCTTGGTAGCAATGCAGGTCATTTGGTGCTTGGTGCTACCGGTTACATATTTATAGTAGCCGGTATTATATAACATTTGAAATCCTTATCCCCGAAATAGTCGAAATCAAGTAGGTATAATGACGATTTTTCAAAAAAAATGTTTTTTTCTTAAAATTCAAAATTAATGTAAAATTTGAAATCCTTAACCCCGAATTAGTCGAAATCGAGTATAATGACGATTTTTCGCAAAAAAAAATTTTTTCTTACTTGAAGTTCAAAATAAATGTAAAATTTGAAATCCTTATCGCCGAATTAGTCGGAATCGAGTATAATGACGATATTTCGAATTTTTTTTTATCTTAAAAATTAAAAATTAATATAAAATTTGAAATCCTTATCCCCGAATTAGTCGAAATCGAGTATAACAACGATTTTTCGTAAAAAAAATTTTTACTTCAAATTCGAAAGAAATGTAAAATTTGAATTCCTTATCCATGAATCCTTATCCCGAAAAAAAATAATACATTATTGCCGTGGCCGGGGAAAAAAGCAATTGCAGGCTGAGTATTTGTTTAAACGGACGAGCTTGCGAGTCCGTTTAATTATAATACGAACCCTGCAATTGCCATTCCGGCCGAGGCTAATATAGTACTTTTCTCAAAAATGAAGGAAATACGACAAAATTTGGATAAATATTTAGTAAACATAACCTTAAAACGTCAAAAACCTCATGCTCAACAAAAAATAAACAGCAGGGTGTTAATTTTTTTAACAGAATCGCAAGTGTATTGGTTTACCGAAAAACGCAAATTATTCAAGACTTAAAAAGACGTCGCATTTCTAACAGAAAAATACGAGCTGAATTGGCTGAATACGACCTGTGCCTCCTTTTATATGACAGTTTCTACTTTTTTTCAAAGTTTGGAATTCAACAAATAAAGGAATTTAAATGTGAAATTGCAAGCGGCCTACAATGTTTTTAGAACATAAGGTGTCCAAGATTGGGTGTCCATAATTGGATTTTGTCTGTCCATCATAGGATTTTCGAAGATTTTCGACTTTTTCAGATTTGGAGCAATTTTCTCGAAACTTACAAGTTTGTCCAAAACTTTTGTATGTTTATTATAATTAGTGATTATTAAGCTACATTTTCTTTGAAATAACTAACATCAAACTTATAAAATAAGAGAGTTACAGCCAAAAGATGTCGACGGAGTTCTTAAGCCGTCCATAATTGGTGCCACTACGTTACTAGTTTTGTCCCTTTTAATGAGGCTTTAGTGGCCAGAAACTTGAAAGCTCATATTGAAGTAAGTTTAGTAGTACAACGTTATACTTATCGATATGTTTTTATCGATATATACCGTCACAATTTTTTTTTCTACTCCTGTAAACATCTTAACGTAGTGGCACCAATTATGGACGGCTTAAGAACTCCGTCGACATCTTTTGGCTGTAACTCTCTTATTTTATAAGTTTGATGTTAGTTATTTCAAAGAAAATGTAGCTTAATAATCACTAATTATAATAAACATACAAAAGTTTTGGACAAACTTGTAAGTTTCGAGAAAATTGCTCCAAATCTGAAAAAGTCGAAAATCTTCGAAAATCCTATGATGGACAGACAAAATCCAATTATGGACACCCAATCTTGGACACCTTATGTTCTAAAAACATTGTAGGCCGCTTGCAATTTCACATTTAAATTCCTTTATTTGTTGAATTCCAAACTTTAAAAAAAAGTAGAAACTGTCATATAAAAGGAGGCACAGGTCGTATTCAGCCAATTCAGCTCGTATTTTTCTGTTAGAAATGCGACGTCTTTTTAAGTCTTGAATAATTTGCGTTTTTCGGTAAACCAATACACTTGCGATTCTGTTAAAAAAATTAACACCCTGCTGTTTATTTTTTGTTGAGCATGAGGTTTTTGACGTTTTAAGGTTATGTTTACTAAATATTTATCCAAATTTTGTCGTATTTCCTTCATTTTTGAGAAAAGTACTATATTAGCCTCGGCCGGAATGGCAATTGCAGGGTTCGTATTATAATTAAACGGACTCGCAAGCTCGTCCGTTTAAACAAATACTCAGCCTGCAATTGCTTTTTTCCCCGGCCACGGCAATAATGTATTATTTTTTTTCGGGATAAGGATTCATGGATAAGGAATTCAAATTTTACATTTCTTTCGAATTTGAAGCAGGGACCCGCCCGGTATCCCCTTCGAGGGTTTTTGAACGGGTTTTTAGTAAGGCTTTGCTTACCCAATCCGTTGCGCTTCAAACCCATTCATTTGGCTTTTAAAGCGCTTTTAATACGGTATCCCCTTCAAGGGGTTTTTGAAAGGGTTTTTAGTAAGACTTCGCTTACCGAAGTCGTTGCTCTAAAAAAACCCATTCATTCGGCTTTTAAAGCGCTTTAAATATGGGTAAGCCGTTCAGTTAACGAATATCAGATATTTTTACTAAGCGCTTAAAAAGCCTTTCGAAAAGGCAACAGTTTGAAGGGGTTTCCCTTTCCACGCTTATGCAATTTTCATCCTTTTACTGATGACAATAAGAGCAGTAATTGCAAATTTACGTTTGTCGACTGGATGACTGCCGGCGCCGTCGGCACAGGTGCCATAAAACGCCGGCGCCTTTGAAATACCGCTAAGTTGCGATTTAAAAATACCTTATCACATTGCAATACGGTTTCCTTTGGCATGGCGAAGGGCCGGAACAAGTTGAAGCGTGCAATTTATCGAACGGGCCGACTTTTCTGCAGTTGTAACATATTTAAAAAGTAGTGTTCAAAAAACAAATGCTGATTCTGTTAATGCAAATACTTTTTAGGGTTCCGAAACCGAAGGCTCTAATCGGAGCCCTATTGCTGTCACTCACGCATCCGTCCGTCCGTCGATTGTCACAAAATTTTGTTCCTAACAATTTTTTAACTTCCCGTTGACCTATGAACTTGAAATTTGGTGGTAATGTTTATTATTTTACCAACAAATACTAATATATATATTGATAAATGAGGTTTTTCCTTTGAAATTTTGCGGATGGTTCGGAACCCTAAATGTGCGAGTGCAACAAGCACTACTCTTAGCTGGGTTTATTATGTTAATTAATTATTAAGGTACCTAAAAAATATAGATATACTCACGGATTAATGCTTGGATTTAGCAAAAAAAAAAATCGGATGAATGTGTTAGTGTTAATCTCGGTACCGATCTACCGATACCGATGTTCCCCTGAGTGACGAAATTGAAATTAATAAAATGGTTGTTTAAATTACGATAATGAATATATTTTTCCCTAAATTATGAATATAGACTACAACAATATTCAAAATACAAAAAACATTGCATATATAGCAAAACCTTTTAAAATAAAGACATTTTAATTTCCACTGAGTTACATTTTGTACAAGGTGTACGTATACGTACACTATTATTTAAGTAACATAATTTACCTAAAAAACGAGAAAAAGGTACATATTTTTTTTAGTAAAGTGCCATGTAATAGACCGGTTCTATTTGCATGCATTATAAACGAAGAAAAACATTATATTCCACAAAATTATTTGTTGTGAGATGTTAGTAATACCAATATGACGTATAATGCACAATGTTGCCAAATCTTATGTCTTTAAACGAGCAATTCTTGTATATATATTTATTTATTTTGGGGATCTCTGAAACGGCTCTAACGATTTTGATGAAATGTGGTATGTGGGAGTTTTCGAGGACGAGCAATCGATCTAGCTAGGTCTCATGCCCAGGAAAACGCCGAGCAAAGCTCGGCCGCCCAGATATTTTATAACTTTATACGAGCAATTCTTGTATATATCTTTATTTCGGGGACGAGCAATCGATCTAGCTAGGTCTAGTAGGTCTCATCTCCGGGAAAAGGTCGAGCAAAGCTCGGTCACCCAGATATTTATATTTGTTTGACAGCTCATTTTCATGGAAGAGTTAACGTAGTGAAATTGAAGTTTGAGCTTCCAGTGTGAAGAAATAAGGTAGAATTATACTACACAAAAAACTATTTAGACTGAAAAAGAACACAGTAAAACAACCGAAGAAAACATTGAAAAATGCCTTAGATAACTCTGTCATAAATCCTAATATCATCGTAAAAATCAACTTTAGTGCTGATTATTTCGTAATTTTTAACGTCAGTTATAATTATGTTCTTTTTTTTACGAAACCGGTAAAGTGCGTGTCGGGCCACGCACAATGTAGAGTTCCGTAGTTGGTCACCCGTTACATTATGTGGACTAAAAAGTTTGCAAACTTATATTTACCTACTATGTTTTTGAAATACTTAATTAAAAACATTATCTGAGGTACCTACCTCAATGGAAATTGTATGAAAGTTCGGCTTTTAGTCGTTAACTAGTAATGTCTACTCAGCTGTGATCATTTTACTTATAATTTCATTATATAGGGTGTAACATTTAAATCGGTCAGTATGGGAAGTCTGAAACTATAAGACATACGAAGATCTGTTCTTAGGAACGATGTCATAGATTTCAGTAACAAGAAAAACGCAATAGTAAAATCATCACCTAAACGAGTTTAATATTGCATTGAAAACCATGGTTGCCATTTCAAACATCAACTTAATGAAGGGTTATGTTATGAATTTATGATGCATTTTATTCATTTTAGATAGCATCATAGTAACATTTACTTATGAAGTTATGACCATACCTGTGCTAACTCGGAACAAGTGCTAGGGATTTGATATCGATTAAATTAAAATTTTAATTGCCAGCAATGTATTGCAAAGTAAATTGACAACTCAGTACAAATGACAGCGCTTAGTGTTCTGTTTACTATGACGTTCTCTCAGGCAGTGCGTTAGGTAGTACATTGAAGGTGCGGAATTAGGAAATTTAATTTCGCAGTTTTTGGGTTTTTGCTACTCCTAAGCTTAGTGAATCCTCAAATTTCATAAAGGGTCGGCAATGCGCACGTTACTCCTTTAGAGTCGCGAGCGTTTATAGGCTACGGTGTCGGCTTACCATCAGGTGGACTGCACGCTTGTTTGCCACCATCGTAGTGTAAATTCTAGTCGACGTAGAATGGCTAATGGAACATATTAATATCAGTTTAAAATTAATACCTGCTTCCCGGTAACGCACTGTATCAATACGTGTGCTCATTGAAAATTCTACTTACGTCGCCATGAAAAAAGTAATCAGTCAGTAACAGGAAATTTCAATAACCAACACTTGGTAGCTTAATATCACGCCAACAGATTCTTGAATCAAAAAACGGTTTGAGTAACCTCACAATATTTAGACAGCACCAACATGCTGCGGTTTGAATGAAACAAAAATAAATTCACCAACACTTGATGTCTAGGGAAGGTACCCTAAAAAAACATGTTTTTCAAGATGTTGTTCTATATTCGTCCGTTTATATTTAGTACCCGTGCCAAATTACAGCTTTATAGTACTAACGGTTTTTGAGCTAAGCTGGAACCGGACGGACGGTTCGACGGACATGGCGAAACTATAAGGGTTCCTTGTTTATTACGAAAACATGACAAGCAAGGATAGCTTTTTTATTGTTCTAACACAATTCGTAACCGGATAGATTTTTGATAAGTGATCCAGTATTCCAAAAAACGATCAAAATAAATATTTACGAAAACTACGCGCAGAGTTCCTTAAAGAGCGGGATGGTTAATTGCAAACTCACGCGTGTTAGAGCGAGACATCTGTAATGGCACTGCAATAAACTAGTACAGAATTCATATTTTAATTATTATCCTTCTTTGTGCACTTATAACGCGGCTTTACCGTTACACTGAGTAACTTTTCGATCCAATGAGAAACAAAATTTCTCAGTGGAACTTCACGCTTGTACCTTGAGATACAAAATTTAAGTTATTTTATTATGAAAAGTAACGTTATTTCTATATCAATGAATGATGTTATTAATAACACCACATATAAGAAATACGATAAAATACGATAATTACCTTCTAAAACTCCGTCACTAAATGGAACTAAAAATAGTCAACCAAAAACTCTGCAATATAACTCCTTTTGCAACGAAAGCTTTTAGTATACTGACTAACCAACAAAACCAACACGGCATGGATAACAGAATGTAGCCTTACCAAAATAAAATTGTCTTTTTGGAAGAATTAATCAAAATATCATCGAATAACATTCGTTATTCAATAGGAATCTCTACAGCGCTACTTTTTTGAGCAATATTATACACTAAACATTTAAATTAAAACCATTACAATGATGTAAATATCGATGTATCTATAAACTTTATTGCTAGTCAAATTATATACTCTTACCATACAAAAATCTGCATCTGCAATAAAATGCTGGGACATGGAAAAAATATATATTATTAAAAAAAGTTCCTACGCATTATTGATGCAAAATTATCTATTAACGTATTTAATAGCACAAAAGATACGCAACTACTTTAAAAACATGTCTAAAGTGATAAAAATAATGGTAGGACATACCAAAAATGCCGCTATACAACGGTAGAAAAATCGCCCGAACACGAAACAAAACAAAACTTCGGCGTCGGCTACCCAAATATTAAAAACTAAAGTGAAACTATTAATTCACGCCGCTCTACGCGAGTTGCAAGTACTTACGCAGCACAGAAAACTGAAGATCTTCCAAAGGGTAAGCGCTAAACTCGTTATGGTTAGCCTTTCCCGAAACTATTCATTGAATGGGCAACCAGCGCTTAAAATTGTCGGAAAGGGATACCCTTATAAAAGCGGTGGTAGCCTCTTTCCTAGTTCTAAGCAAAATGAAGGGGTTACCCCTTCGATTGGGTTAGCAAGACGTTAGGGCTATTCATTGAACGACTAAGCCGTTCAAAGGCTTTTTTCTGGGAAGGGGTGGTCGGGTCCCTGATTTGAAGTAAAAATTTTTTTTACGAAAAATCGTTGTTATACTCGATTTCGACTAATTCGGGGATAAGGATTTCAAATTTTATATTAATTTTTAATTTTTAAGATAAAAAAAAAATTCGAAATATCGTCATTATACTCGATTCCGACTAATTCGGCGATAAGGATTTCAAATTTTACATTTATTTTGAACTTCAAGTAAGAAAAAATTTTTTTTTGCGAAAAATCGTCATTATACTCGATTTCGACTAATTCGGGGTTAAGGATTTCAAATTTTACATTAATTTTGAATTTTAAGAAAAAAACATTTTTTTTGAAAAATCGTTATTATACCTACTTGATTTCGACTATTTCGGGGATAAGGATTTCAAATGTTATATAATACCGGCTACTATAAATATGTAACCGGTAGCACCAAGCACCAAATGACCTGCATTGCTACCAAGCAATGCAGGCAAGTATAATGACGATATTTCGCAAAAAAATTTTTTTTTCGCTGTAAATTCAAAATTAATCTAAAATTTGAAATCCTCATCCCCGAATTAGTCGAAATCGAGTATAATGACGATTTTTCGAAAAAAAACCTTTTTTTTTTAATTTAAAATAAATGTAAAATTTGAAATCCTTCTCCCTGAATCCTTATCCCAAAAAAATAACCTATATCGAGCTGACCTTTCGTATCCACTGAATTTTAATTTTCCTGTTCCAAATTTAAAAAAAAAAACATTATAGTACTAAATAGGAAATTATAATGAATATTATATTACTGCTGGTAACCTTCACCACAGGTAAGAAAATTTTCATAAGTACATTGATGTTAAAATGAAGGTCATTTGCCTACGGTTTCTGAACGCATTTTAGAGGATTATGATATTTGTGTAGATACTTAAACTACTATTATATTATAATAAAACTGGGTGGCATTTTTCAAACATTTACCTCGCCAATAAATCCGTCCAACATTGGGTGTCCATAATTGGGTAACCAGAATTCAGTATGAAAACCAATCATGGAGAAATTGTCCATAATTGGAGATTAACAAAAAATAGGAACCAGTAATGTACATCCTCTCTAAATCATTCAAATTGGATTCTAATGCATTATTGCTTTAAAAAAGTGTTGTTAAATATCTAACTCTTCTCACGAAATCATATCAAAATAATATAGTTTAGAGAAAATAAAGTTTACAATCAAAAACGTAAACCTACTTCCTTAGTTATTTCTGTAAGAAAATAAGGTTTTTCGTGAAAAATGCCGGAGCACACTTTTTGCCGCCGCGCCATTTTTAAACAAAATGACCGAGGTGTATGCCATTTGTCAATGTGATACATAGAAGCCTATTCTTTATGCTTAAAGTGTTGCCATGACTAAAATACTTTTCCGTTGCTTAATTTCGACCGTGAAAGATTTTTGCGTCCATTACTGGAGCCAAGTCCATTACTGGTGCCACTACGTTATCTATCAGTTTACTTCGCCGAATTATAAATTTTACCTAATGCACTCTTTTCAGTATCCTTTCCAATGTAGGTATCAGCTACATAACTTAATCTAGTTCGTTTCGCCGCCTCAGAACAGAACACATATTTAGCACAGTTTGTGATACATTTCATTCCCTCGCTGTTTCTTGCAGAACGTTTGGTTGCGAAAACAAAGCGTCTGAGCTCTAGTGCAGTAAGTCGCGCGCGGCCTACTCCGAATATTCGTACGACCCAGATGCGAAGTACGGATATGCGATAGCGTTCAGCAAATAGGTATACTACCTTGGTATTCCAAACGCGTACCGACAACGCTTGAAGCGAACTAGTAAAGTTTGATCTCCGACCGCGTGTAAATTTTACGAATATTGGTGTCAATTTATAGGTGACTGGTGAGGTGAGTCGACACAGAGTCACAGAGTGTAAATATATCTGATATGTCGGCTATTTACGGTACTATTTATTTACTATTTACAAATATGGCTCCGAGTTTACCAAGTCTAATATGGTTCTATCTAATAGGAACAGCACCAACATGCTGCGGTTTGAATGAAACAAAAATAAATTCACCAACACTTGATGTCTAGGGAAGGTACCCTAAAAAAACATGTTTTTCAAGATGTTGTTCTATATTCGTCCGTTTATATTTAGTACCCGTGCCAAATTACAGCTTTATAGTACTAACGGTTTTTGAGCTAAGCTGGAACCGGACGGACGGTTCGACGGACATGGCGAAACTATAAGGGTTCCTTGTTTATTACGAAAACATGACAAGCAAGGATAGCTTTTTTATTGTTCTAACACAATTCGTAACCGGATAGATTTTTGATAAGTGATCCAGTATTCCAAAAAACGATCAAAATAAATATTTACGAAAACTACGCGCAGAGTTCCTTAAAGAGCGGGATGGTTAATTGCAAACTCACGCGTGTTAGAGCGAGACATCTGTAATGGCACTGCAATAAACTAGTACAGAATTCATATTTTAATTATTATCCTTCTTTGTGCACTTATAACGCGGCTTTACCGTTACACTGAGTAACTTTTCGATCCAATGAGAAACAAAATTTCTCAGTGGAACTTCACGCTTGTACCTTGAGATACAAAATTTAAGTTATTTTATTATGAAAAGTAACGTTATTTCTATATCAATGAATGATGTTATTAATAACACCACATATAAGAAATACGATAAAATACGATAATTACCTTCTAAAACTCCGTCACTAAATGGAACTAAAAATAGTCAACCAAAAACTCTGCAATATAACTCCTTTTGCAACGAAAGCTTTTAGTATACTGACTAACCAACAAAACCAACACGGCATGGATAACAGAATGTAGCCTTACCAAAATAAAATTGTCTTTTTGGAAGAATTAATCAAAATATCATCGAATAACATTCGTTATTCAATAGGAATCTCTACAGCGCTACTTTTTTGAGCAATATTATACACTAAACATTTAAATTAAAACCATTACAATGATGTAAATATCGATGTATCTATAAACTTTATTGCTAGTCAAATTATATACTCTTACCATACAAAAATCTGCATCTGCAATAAAATGCTGGGACATGGAAAAAATATATATTATTAAAAAAAGTTCCTACGCATTATTGATGCAAAATTATCTATTAACGTATTTAATAGCACAAAAGATACGCAACTACTTTAAAAACATGTCTAAAGTGATAAAAATAATGGTAGGACATACCAAAAATGCCGCTATACAACGGTAGAAAAATCGCCCGAACACGAAACAAAACAAAACTTCGGCGTCGGCTACCCAAATATTAAAAACTAAAGTGAAACTATTAATTCACGCCGCTCTACGCGAGTTGCAAGTACTTACGCAGCACAGAAAACTGAAGATCTTCCAAAGGGTAAGCGCTAAACTCGTTATGGTTAGCCTTTCCCGAAACTATTCATTGAATGGGCAACCAGCGCTTAAAATTGTCGGAAAGGGATACCCTTATAAAAGCGGTGGTAGCCTCTTTCCTAGTTCTAAGCAAAATGAAGGGGTTACCCCTTCGATTGGGTTAGCAAGACGTTAGGGCTATTCATTGAACGACTAAGCCGTTCAAAGGCTTTTTTCTGGGAAGGGGTGGTCGGGTCCCTGATTTGAAGTAAAAATTTTTTTTACGAAAAATCGTTGTTATACTCGATTTCGACTAATTCGGGGATAAGGATTTCAAATTTTATATTAATTTTTAATTTTTAAGATAAAAAAAAAATTCGAAATATCGTCATTATACTCGATTCCGACTAATTCGGCGATAAGGATTTCAAATTTTACATTTATTTTGAACTTCAAGTAAGAAAAAATTTTTTTTTGCGAAAAATCGTCATTATACTCGATTTCGACTAATTCGGGGTTAAGGATTTCAAATTTTATATTAATTTTGAATTTTAAGAAAAAAACATTTTTTTTGAAAAATCGTTATTATACCTACTTGATTTCGACTATTTCGGGGATAAGGATTTCAAATGTTATATAATACCGGCTACTATAAATATGTAACCGGTAGCACCAAGCACCAAATGACCTGCATTGCTACCAAGCAATGCAGGCAAGTATAATGACGATATTTCGCAAAAAAATTTTTTTTTCGCTGTAAATTCAAAATTAATCTAAAATTTGAAATCCTCATCCCCGAATTAGTCGAAATCGAGTATAATGACGATTTTTCGAAAAAAAACCTTTTTTTTTTAATTTAAAATAAATGTAAAATTTGAAATCCTTCTCCCTGAATCCTTATCCCAAAAAAATAACCTATATCGAGCTGACCTTTCGTATCCACTGAATTTTAATTTTCCTGTTCCAAATTTTAAAAAAAACATTATAGTACTAAATAGGAAATTATAATGAATATTATATTACTGCTGGTAACCTTCACCACAGGTAAGAAAATTTTCATAAGTACATTGATGTTAAAATGAAGGTCATTTGCCTACGGTTTCTGAACGCATTTTAGAGGATTATGATATTTGTGTAGATACTTAAACTACTATTATATTATAATAAAACTGGGTGGCATTTTTCAAACATTTACCTCGCCAATAAATCCGTCCAACATTGGGTGTCCATAATTGGGTAACCAGAATTCAGTATGAAAACCAATCATGGAGAAATTGTCCATAATTGGAGATTAACAAAAAATAGGAACCAGTAATGTACATCCTCTCTAAATCATTCAAATTGGATTCTAATGCATTATTGCTTTAAAAAAGTGTTGTTAAATATCTAACTCTTCTCACGAAATCATATCAAAATAATATAGTTTAGAGAAAATAAAGTTTACAATCAAAAACGTAAACCTACTTCCTTAGTTATTTCTGTAAGAAAATAAGGTTTTTCGTGAAAAATGCCGGAGCACACTTTTTGCCGCCGCGCCATTTTTAAACAAAATGACCGAGGTGTATGCCATTTGTCAATGTGATACATAGAAGCCTATTCTTTATGCTTAAAGTGTTGCCATGACTAAAATACTTTTCCGTTGCTTAATTTCGACCGTGAAAGATTTTTGCGTCCATTACTGGAGCCAAGTCCATTACTGGTGCCACTACGTTATCTATCAGTTTACTTCGCCGAATTATAAATTTTACCTAATGCACTCTTTTCAGTATCCTTTCCAATGTAGGTATCAGCTACATAACTTAATCTAGTTCGTTTCGCCGCCTCAGAACAGAACACATATTTAGCACAGTTTGTGATACATTTCATTCCCTCGCTGTTTCTTGCAGAACGTTTGGTTGCGAAAACAAAGCGTCTGAGCTCTAGTGCAGTAAGTCGCGCGCGGCCTACTCCGAATATTCGTACGACCCAGATGCGAAGTACGGATATGCGATAGCGTTCAGCAAATAGGTATACTACCTTGGTATTCCAAACGCGTACCGACAACGCTTGAAGCGAACTAGTAAAGTTTGATCTCCGACCGCGTGTAAATTTTACGAATATTGGTGTCAATTTATAGGTGACTGGTGAGGTGAGTCGACACAGAGTCACAGAGTGTAAATATATCTGATATGTCGGCTATTTACGGTACTATTTATTTACTATTTACAAATATGGCTCCGAGTTTACCAAGTCTAATATGGTTCTATCTAATAGGAAGTAAGCAGGAAATACGTAAAAGCTGCTATTGTAGGACAAATCGATCTTCAAGTTTTACGCCAGTTTTAATCTGTTTTTTAAAACGTTACAGCACCACTATCAAAATGGTATAGGGACAATAATATGTATTCGATGATTTGTACCTACATATTTATTTTATCAGTATTATAACTTTATTCTAGAATAAATAGTAGATAGTAATCTTAGATCTGTTTAATGGAAAAGTAGATAGTAGTTTTTTCCATTATATAGTCACTTACAGAAAAAGTGAACAGGAAGGAGTTTGTGTTCACCCATCACCCTATACAAAAATCCATTATTCACCTCAGTTGAGTCTGTAACCAGTTTACAGTGCGATTACGAATGATAATAGTCACATGTGTTTTCAACTTTTCATACCAGACCTAGGTTGGATAAATATGAGTGAAAACTGACATGTTGAGAACCAATGTACCACAACACTACGTATACTTTTCCGAGCTAGTGCACTTTTAAAATTGTAACCAGCAACTTTATAATATCCAGCCTCTCATGAAAGCATGTCTGCTTCGCTCTTCAGTCGCGATAGTGAAACATAGGTACTTCAAACAGCTACATGAAGAATTAAATACGAAGGGCTTTAAATAGCTTGGAGTTAAAATTCAATCCCGTAGTTAACAGAACTAAATGCGTATTACAATAGAAGAGTGAAAGTCGCCTAACGGTCTCCAGTCAAATGAGCATGCCTTTGGCAGCGTTCCTACAGACTAAATAACTAGGATTTGGATTTAGGTTTTTACCTGCGTCCTATTGTCAATGCCATTATTTGCCAAGACAATAGACGGATTTTATAAACCTACATTTCGTATAAGAAAAAGGCAAGAATTTTTTCATTAAAAGTAAAAAGGTTTGCATAAAAGAAGGATTTTTCCGAGAATTTACGTCTGAAAACAGGACATGAACAGCAAAAAAGGGCGTCGAGGAAGCAGCGATAAATTTATTACCTAATGAGGCAAAGGCATTCGCCAAATAAAATTTGGCACACCAAGTAGATATTAAATCACCAGAGGGAACGCACGTTACTCTGCTTAGAACTTAGTTACAAGGTTGCTGCAGATTTCCGACGGTTTCTGAAAATGCTAGAAACTTCGTAATAGTTTTTTTCTGGTGAATACAGTCACGATGATAGTCAGAAACGCGGTACGGCGAGTCAGAGCGTCGCCCTCGGCTAAAAATATGCCAACGGTTCACTGCGCGCTTCCTCACAAAGAAAATGCGCGTGTTTTGACCTCTAAATCGGGAAACACTTCAGAATCGACCATGACGCCTGCCAGAAATACCGGGAAGAAAGTTTCGAACTACCTGAGAACTTTTAATCATGCTTAAAATTATTTTCTACGCGCAACCATTGCCATGTAACCTTACTGTAGATTTATGGACCATGTAGGAATACAAGTGCATGTTAGGGAAAATCTAGGGGAAACCTCCAACCCGACCCCGAAAGCGGGTCAACTCAACACTTAACACTGCAAATATTATAAATTCCAGTCCCCGACCAATCACACTGAAGTGCAAAATCCTTAGAGTATTCTGAGTGAGATTAAGATTACCAATACCATGCACTTCTTTGAATACTCTCCAGTGAGATTTGTTGAGGCAGTTTTGCGAACCGAATCTGTGGAACACTGTTACGAGTATATGATCATTAGATTCATTGGATGCAACAGACCGTGCTTTCCTTGATAAAGGAGAGGATACAGGTACAAGGGGAACCGTAAAGTTTAACCACGCATAAAAACTCTCAGCTAAGCCAAGTGCGTTTTTGTTTCGTTTTGTCGGTTTATATTTATGCTTATGGTTTTGATTGTGAAGTCACGAACTAGTGCCAGAGACACGCCTTTTAAATATCATCTGCCAAAGATGGTAATGAAATACAATGATTATTACGTTATTTGTTAGTGACATATGAGATTTTAATCATGTCGAATGTAATGGCTTAGTTTACTGCGCTGGACATAAAATTCCAGTTCTATGAATCTACGATGATTTGAAGGAAAGAAATAGCCTAAGAAAACATCATGATTGGGCCTTGGTACTGCGTCGAAATTTTCCGCAAGGAATTTTGTAGGAAGGAAACGCCATAAAAAAACTTCACGATTGCGAGTTCGTATTGGGCGTCTTAATTTTTCGCAAGGAATGACTATTTGAATGAGTATAAATGCTGCTCGGCCGGGTCTGTGGCCGGGTGCAAGGCTCGGCCGCGGACATGGCCACGAGTTTAAGGCCCTATGACGCACCTTCCGCGGAAGTGTATTCATTAGGACGGTCAGCGCTTTATCGTTTCCAATAATGGGTGTGTATTTTGCATAATTTTGCTTTGGTCTTTGTTATCATATTTGATGTCTAAAGTACATACAGACGTATTTATTGGAATAAGTAAGAAACCTGCAAGTGAGATTATTATTTGGTAAATAACGAATGAATATCTTATCTATGAATATATATCTGAAAACAACTTGGTAATAAAGACGTTTTCAGATATTTTAAGGCTTTACTAGTGCGCGATATTTGATGGCGAATTGGCGATTTTTAACAATGGTTATTTGTCGTTCACACTCTCTTGGAAGCATAGATACCTAAAGCAATTTGTCTCCATTCCCCAGTTATTGCTCTAATGGCAATTTAAACTGCATGCAGGTCCACCGTACAATAATAGACACAAACATCTATATCTAGACTATCTAGAGTTGGGACACAAAAAAAACTCATCACGTGGTCAAGAGAGAGATTGAAATGTTGGCACGCTAGGTGGTCGGGATAAGTGCGGTGCGGGCCTTTGAACAGATATTTAAAGAACCGTGTGAATGTAGCACAAGTTCAAAGCGGCCAGAATAAGGTTAATTACACCAAGGTCGGAGCGCCACGAATGGACCATTTCGCGATTTCAATAAGGAAATGAAAACAAACGCGCTGACATTGCGCTAGATATCTTGATAGACTAGAGCTCAGAATGTGACGTAAGACATTGGGATGTGGCGTCAAATTAATCTAATACGGCAGGGCAAGTTTACTTGTTGCTTATAATGGGAAATATGAACGTGAATTGGTGGCGTTTAGCCATTTAGCACGTAACGAGAGAAAGATTTACCATATCACGAAACAAGAGAAGATCGTTCCATCTATAGTGCATGCCATCCACGACGACGCGCCCCTCCACGATCTAATACTATCTATGCGCAATTGAACGGAATGGGCGGGGGCGGTGGAGGGAGGGGCGCGCCTTCGTGGATGACACACACTATATCTATCGATCCATTCTATTTAATATTAGAGGTACCAATTTTATAAATGCGAAAGTAAATCTGTGTGCCTGTTAACTTTTCACGCTCAAACCGCTAAACGGACAGATCAAATTTAATGTGGCATGGAGATAGCTTGAGACCCCGGGAAGGACATAATATTATAGTATAGATAGTATTTAACAAATGATATCTCAAAAGGTGAAAATTCGTATGAGAGAGCAATAGTAAAATATATTTTGTTTTTGCAAAGATTTCTCAAAGACGATACCTAGTTTTCCGCAGATGAAGCCGCGAAGTTAGTTTTTGCTACAAGATTTTAATGCAGACTACTTTTTTCCACAGTGATCAACTACTAGTTAAGGACTCTAATGAGACCAAACACGACGATGGTATTTTAGTTTAGGAGTTGCTATAGCCACCATCTGTCTCCAGCATCAGATCATCTCGGTGGTGCCATAATATTGTATTAATTATCACCAAACTTACATAATTAATTACCTATGCCAAATTTGAGCTCAATCGGATACCTGCAACTCAAGTGGTTGAAAAAAAAGCATTGCAAATTTTGAGGACAACTTACATACGAACAGTGCAAGTTTATTTAACTTTACTAATTAGGTATAAAAGCTTGTAAAAATTACAACTTCTGACAGAAACTATTGTAAGGTGACAAATACGACCATGATTAGCCTACCGTACGATAGCCAGTAGCTATATTCTATTGTGCAGTTAGTTGTCAATGATTTGTCATAAACGGTTAGTCGCCACCGTCAGGTTGTGTCTTTTAAAAAACCGTTAGATTTTATGTACAAAGCTATCAATTAAGTACGCCGTTACTTCTGTCCTTGAATTTCGAAAATGTCTTTACGAGGACTGTCCTTTAGAGTTAAATCTACATATGGCTACCGTCCAAAGGGTTACTTCAACTCTCGGGTTCGCCTATAAATTTGTGACGTTTGTTTTCACATAATATCTTATCGACGTTCTTACTATTTTAAGTACCCATTGCGATGTCACGTGTATTTTTAAATTAGTCAAATGATAAAAAGAACGATCGGTCATCACTGATCACTCACTGATGCTCAATGCTGCGGTCGTTCAACCTTAGTTACAATTACAATATGTGGCGTAGAACAACCATATGAACTTGCATGGAAGCGTCGTTCCAACAGCTATGCGATTTACAACCCGTCATTCGACCTGTGATTGAAATGGAGAGTCACAAGTGTCACAAAACAACCACTATACGGAAAGGTAGGTCTGGTCTGACTGGGTCTGACAACGTGTGTACAGTGGACAACGAGAGATGAGTTGTTAGGCGTTGTGAATACGACCATTCGAAGGCATTACTTTACATCCTGTTTCAATATGGAACTTTGTGGAGACTTGACGGTATGATTTATTTATGGATAGCGTAAGCAGGCATCGCAAAACGTATGCTTATAAAAATGGATGGGGCATTGGAAGTTGCGATATAATTTACTTTTTAAATTTGTTGGAAAACAAAATAAGTTAGCCTCCGAAGAAGGACAAACAGTGTACGAGTAAGATAGATTTGTAAGAACAAAGGTTTTAGTAAGTCTTTCATTCGTTCGTTTTACATATTGTAGCTGCAAGAAGCTTAAATAACCAACCCGCGCACGCGCATGACAGCAATAATAGTTTTGAGTTTAGTTTGTCTTAACGTATCCGACGTTAAGATAAAGATTGAAATAAAATGTATGGGCATGATGACAAAAAAAAAAGATAAGTATATTTTTGTGCGGTTCCGGTACGATTTCAGAGCTGCGCAAATAATTACACGAACACAACAACATCGTTAACTCTGCAAACGTATAAGTAAAAAACAATGAGAAGTTCTAGGAATAACTATTTATTTAGCGATATCAACCTAGGAAATAATATATAAAATATCCTTTAATAAACATTTGACGGTTTTATACTTTATCGTGCTGTAGCCGTCGACGATAAATAAAAGCGTCCATTAAAATTGGGTATAGCACAAAACATTAGATTGGCAACAGTCTTGAAATGTCTCTCAGAAACTCTTCGGTTTTCTCCTAAGTTTTTTTGCAGTTATTAGCGTGGCGGCGTCGACACTGCGTCATACGGTGAATCAGTCACAGCATGATGACCTCTTCTCGCAGCTCGCTCTGTCCCGTTAACGGTACCGAGCAAGCACTTGAATGTTAGAAAAAAATAACCTAGTGTCGAATCTCTCACCAAGTCATAACGGGCATAATATCCTGTTAGTGATATATTGAAAACGTTTTCTCGTTATAGTGGTTTTGTATAAGAGCTAATTGATTAAGTTCTAATTGTAATAACTCCCTTTATTAACAAAAAAAAACCGCTATTAATTAAAATGCGTCTTACTTTTTAGATAAAATAGGTGTGATTAACGTTTTTGAACAGCCAATGACACTACGTATCGTAACACATCTTTACTCCTATCAGCCACTGCTGGCAACGGAAACTCTTTGGTTTTGGATTAACTAGATGTATTGGTTTTTTGCTAGTTTATAAATAAATAGATCCAATATATTCGGCTACATCGCCGCTGCTATTTAACTGACTATACAATGAAATATTCCAACAATTTTATTGAACCTCCTCCTGTCAGTTATGAACAATTTCTACTCTCTGGTGTATTGCAGTTTCGGTATTGTTCACATTGTTCGTTGTTCCACAACAATAAGTAAGACAAATTTAACTCTGTATTTGAATTGTAACCTCCAACAATATCGCTATAAGGTGATTGTCCGCTGGCGACGAGAGGTGAAGCAAATTATTAATTCATCGAGCACAGTAAATTTCCCGCCCGAGGAAACTCTCACACATGAAAATTTCATCAAAATTTTGTGTTTAATGAATGACTGACTACCACCCGGTCACAATATCTGTTCACCCGCCGAGTGACGATGACGTCGTTATTACGGAGCGGAGCTTGCACGCATTTCAGGGAGGTGCACAGATATATTGTTATCGTGACCTGAAAGTGATGTAATGTGTAATGTGCAGTCGCGCAATGAAATAAATGTTCGTCACTTTTTGGCCCTAATAACGATTAAAATAAAGTCGAAAATTGACGAACGTTTTAATTCCTCGACTATACCTACCTATATTAACATTTTTGTGACGTCTAGTAACTTGTTCTGATATACGTATCATTTCCATGCAATAATAAAATAATAAAGCATTAAATTACAATAAAAATGTGATTGTACTTTAATTACGAATGGCCAGTAAAGTAAATATCATCAGCACATTTAGTTCGGTCTGGTAAAGTAACCTTGGACTAAAAATGGGCGGTCAAACGGTCACAAGTAAAACCCGGTAAAGTCGAACGATTTGCATTTAAAATTATAATTTATTGAGAACCCTACTCCCTTCCCTTCGGGTACGGAACCCTATACTATACCCTATTGCTGTCACTAACGCGTCCGTCCGTCCGTCGTCTGTCACACGGCTTTTACAGCCAAACGGTTGAAGCTACATCCTTCAAATTTTCACAGTATAAGCTTCTAGTTGACCCAAAGCCATAAAAATTGACAACATTTCATATTTTTAACTACTTTATTTTATGAACTAGTTAGAAAATAGGTAAAAATTTAAGCCACCCGTATTTTTTCTTTTTCAATTTAACTCATTATTTCATACAAAAAAAACACGTTGAAAAGTAGGTCATTCCAAAAGGGCGTAAGTAAAATATGACGTCATCTTCCCAACAAGAATCCAGAGCCACTCCAGAGCAGCGATTGTCTGTACTCTGTACTAAGGTCTCCCTGAATACAGCGAGGAAGATGACGTCAACTTTCGGTTTACAGTAATTTGCGATTTTTTCCAAAATTAATGGAGAAAAAAATCTAAAAAAATGTTTTTTGTGTACTTCACACGTTTTTACCGAAATGGTTTTCAAATTAAGACTTTTGGAAATTATGAAATATTGTCAATTGTCAAAACTTATTTTTAAATGTTTTTAAGGGGGCTCTCCCATACAGCTAAAAGTGGGAGCTAAATTTTTTTTTTCACCTACCCCCTCGAGTGGGATATTGTTGTTTAGAGATCCTTGAGTAGATAAAAACACAATTTACGGTTTTAAAATATATTGGAAACGAAGCAATGAGAAGCCATCAAAGTGAAAGTGAAAGTGAAAAGTAATTTATTCCATAAAACAAAGTAAACTTCTTTTACAAAATTTTGTTCCTAAGATTTTTTAAATTTCCCACTGACCTATTAACTTGAAATTTGGTGATAATGTTTATTAGTACCTATACTGTACCAACAAATAATATATTGCTTAATACGATTTTTTCTTTGATATTTCATTATTTTTCCTATAAAAAACAACTTAATTATGCGGTCCGGAACCCTAAATGTGCGAAGTCCGACTCGCACTTGGCCGGTTTTTTAGGATAAGAATAGTAACGCCCTATACCACAAAACTTTACAGGTAAATATTTCACAAAATTGTACAAATTTTCAAAGAAGAATTTGACAAATGTGTCGATTGTGTACGCTTGAAAAGTTTCGTTGTACAGGCCCCATAAGGTCTTTTTTTTAAACACTAACCCTGTACAGTCAAGGGCACTAATATGTATACACCTTTTCACCTTACTCCATTGAAATAAGGTCCAAAAATGTATACATATTTATGCCCTTGACTGTACTACCTGTGTACTGAACTGATAAGTTTAGGGCTCTTTAAACGATTGTTGGATTGTATTGGATTAATTATCGGTTTTATATTGAGAAGTTTTGACAATATGATTTTTTATTTAAATCTTAGTTCAATAGCTGACCATGACACACGACTCGTCCTCAATAGTAAGCAATCGTGTCACTAGTTTAAATATTAAAATTAAACCAGTTTCCTTAACCCCATTTTCAATAGGTGTGTGTGTCTAATTGGATTGTAACGCGAATATTTGAATAAACAATGGGTGAATCATGTTAATGTAATCGATTAATTGTTTACAAATAAATACATTGTCCGCATTGAAAATTAGTAGGTCATACGGATTGCTGCCTATTTTATAGATACTTCAGATTCTGAAGTTGAATTATTGTAGTGAAATACGTATTAAATAACAGATAATACCTATCTAGGCTACCGAGCTTGGCTCGGCATTTTCCCGGGCATGAGACCCAGCGATTGCTCGTTCCGAAAACCCCCACATAGGTACCAAATTTCATCAAAATCTGAGATCCCCGAAATAAATAAATATATATGTATACAAGAATTGCTCGTTTAAAGATATAAGATTTATGCTTCCTTAAAATATGTCAAATTTACGGTAAGTATTTGACGCGTAGTTTTATTTTCATGTATAAGAAGATACCCAATGGAAGATTCTGAATCCAGATAAACCGTTTTTTCCATACTGCCCTCTCCTATTTAGATTTAAGCAAAGCTATTGTTTTTTCAGTAAGTGATTTATGTTTGAGAAATAAATGTCTTAAACCAAGCTTAAGCCACACAGAGAGCGGGCGGGCGGCAGCGGCGCGGGAGCCGCCTTTGGCGGCAGCCGCCACCGCCAAAAGCAGCTCCCGCGCCGCCGCCGCCCGCGCCCGCGCCGCTGCCGCCCGCCCGCTCTCTGTGTGTGGGTGGATTAAGCTTAAATATCGATGTCATGACATGCCATCTAGTATTTTGCCTAAAACCTTGACACTTTTGACAACACAATGGTTCCACAAACAATGTGTATTGATAGACAGGAGGTAGGGTCCATAGGTTAGTAAGCGACCAGCTAATTTGGTGTCTTGGTTAGAGACACTTTGACGAGTTCAGTAATGAATTGAAGGGATAACGTTGTTTTTTATGGATTTCCATAATTTCCATTCAATAACTATAAGTACCAAATAAAAAGCATACAAAGTACTTTTGTGGTTTGTAAATATTTTAATACTTTAATTCAAAAAACCCATATCAGGTGGTCGAAAACGGAAGCTGGTCGCTTATGCGGCCTAGCGATCCTATACTGATTTCCAGGCGACCGTTATGTATTAAATTTCGATACAATAGACCCTCACAAAACTTCTTACATAAATGAGACAAGAGACAGGTGCCATCGCCTTATTAGTACCTATATACAGTTGTTCTGGAAAGTCGTTTTATAACTCCAAACCCTCACGGCACTAGAACCGAAAAGTTTTACATGTTTCGACTGATAAAGAAAGAATTGTTTAACCTGTAAAAAGAAAAGAAAATAATCTGTTAACTTACCTCGTATACGTTTGGATGCCAAACTTTCGTTAAAAACCTAATTGAAGGTGGTGAATATGGATAATCTGGAGGGAATTTCATATGTGCCTGAAACAAATGAAAAACAATATTTAAGTATGGTTGGAATTCTTTTTGTTGAACGTATTTTTATTACAATGTTATTGGATTTTGAACCTTATTGTTTGAACGGTAAAGTAGCTTTTTGAAGGAATTGCTTTGGCGCAATCCGTTCAACTGGAATGATTTTAAGTTTACTTACAAATAAATAATTCGCCATAATTATAAGTAGTACTAAATATAGTAAAGATAAAGATATTTTTATTGCAAGAATCTGAATGAAATGAGAATGTAAATCTGATCTTTTGGAGTTGCGAGCGTCTATAGGGTGCGGTGTCCGTGCGGCGGACCGTACGCTTGTTTGCCACCGTAGTTGTATTAAATAAAGCGAGTAAAAGAAAATCCTACACAACAAAAACCCACTTATATTATTTTTGAGGGGTAAGGAAAAAAACATTTAATATTTTTAAAGGGCGGGGCAAATTGGTTGCGTGCGCAGCACGTAAGCGTCGACGTGCACGTAGACGTGCGCGTTGTAAAGTATGAATCTCCATAGTAGATGTCACACCGCTTGCGTGCGCACGCGCACGTCACGCAAGCGGTGTGACATCTACTATGGAGATTCATACTTTACAACGCGCACGCAGCCAATGTGCACCGGCCTTTATACAAATACAAATAATTTATTTGCCAATAACCACAACAACCAAAAAACAGGATTATTACAATTTTGCATGTAGCTTAATATTTTAGGTATATTGTGTTACTATATTAACATGAGTGTAATCTGACAATGTTCCTTACTCCCCGTACTAGTTAAAAACTGTATCACGGTGGAGTAAGATCCGTCATCCTTTATCCCGCAATAGCCCTGAAGATCAGACCTTCCGTAGTGCCCTTGAAGTACGCTTAATCTGTACTGGTGTAGGTATCCAGTTATGTTATGCTATGCTGCAGATTTAATTCAATACACTTAGGTATTTGGTCTAGTGCCATTGGCAGTGGCACACATTGTGTGTGGTGCCCTGCTGCCATAAGATCTTTAATGTGGCACTGCTTTTTTGGAAGAGGCATAATATCTATCTAGTTCCAGCTAGACACAAGGTAGTGTCTCCGCCAAATTCGCAAAGCACTTTTGACCCCCGTCGTAATAATTTAAAATTTCTAGTCATCGAATCCTGAATTTGTTGTAGAGGGTCGGCAAAAGGCGGACCGCGGAAGGTCGAACCGCGGACCCCCAAATTAATGTTAAATATGATGATGATGATGATATCCCCATACCCCACTTAAAACTAATTGCCGACCCTTGATCTAGACAATCCAGTATAGTATAATTAAATAAAAACCCAACTAACCCAACCCGCCTTGGGCCTGCGTGGGGACTACTGCCCAATCCCTCTCGTCTATGAGAGGAGGCCTGTGCTGTGCCCAGCAGTGGGGTGGGACATATATAGGCTGATGATGATGATAATTAAATAATTCTACTTACTAGAAATATGTATGTGCCACTGGCTAAAAGTTGAAACGATTTATCAATTGAAATAGGGGAACCAATATTTCATATTTAATGCTGATAGTTCTTGTAATTTGGTATTATTTTAAAATGAACAATGGCATTAAGGTTTTTTTTTTTTTGCTTATTTCACCTAAATATGATATTAAAAATGATGTCATTGTAAATTTTTTTGGCTGCTCCACTCTAGTACATCTTTACAGTTTCCTAAACAAAACTAAGTCATAGATTTGAAATGACAGGTGCAAAAAAATATATACATATATTTAAATAATTTAAAATTTTCTCTGACAATACAATACAAATACTCTTTATTGCAAACCTCACACAAATGGAAGTTAATACAGAATCAAAACAGCAACTCTCTTATCGCTAAAGAGTGATCTCTTCTAGACAACCATTCGGCAGATCTCACCTGTATTCTTTTTATATAAAACAACATCTGGGCAACCGAGCCTTGCTCGGCATTTTCCCTAGCTAGATCGATTGCTCATCCCCAAAAACCCCCACATACCAAATTTCATCAAAATCGTTAGGGCCATTTCCGAGATCCCCGAAATAAATCAATTTATATAGAAGAAATGCTTGTTTAAAGATATAAGATATTTAATTTCAGTATCTTATTTATTTATTATTTATTCTTGTTTATTAATATTATCATTGGATGCTTTTTGTACTTTACCAATCAAATTAACTTAATCTGTCATCTTCCGATTACAACAGAGATCTCCCGACACATTACAAAATAATGTTATTGTTTGTTTTTGTTAAATAAAACACAACTAGGTATTTTTTTCACTTACAGTAGGCCTAGCACATGATGGCGGTGTCAGTTTGTCGGCTTATCCCGAGCTATCCATCACTTTCTAACAGCACCTATCAAAAAAACCGGCCAAGTGCGAGTCGGACTCGCGCACGAAGGGTTCCGTCCCATTATCTTTAAAAACGGCCAAAGAATCAGGTTTGTTGTATGGGAGCCCCCTTGAATATTTATTTTATTCTGCTTTTTAGTATTTGTTGTTATAGCGGCAACGGAAATACATCATCTGTGAAAATTTCAACTGTCTATCACGGTTTTTGAGATACAGCCTGGTGACAGACGGACAGATGGACAGCGGAGTCTTAGTAATAGGGTCCTGTATTAACCCTTGGGTATGGAACCCTAAAAAGAAGAGTAGCTCGAGAAAAGCCGACATACTCTCGTGGCCATTATGTGCTAGCGACGCAGAGGTAGAAATATATGTATTTTGCAACATGTGATTAATACTTTTTTAAATTGTTTAAAAGATAAAAATCTCTATACCTAGGAAATCAATTATTAATTCAACTCCAGTGCAAAGCATAATTACAGAGATATAATTATGGAAATATAAAAAAAAACTACCCTACATTTTCTAGCATATGGCTAAATGATTTTAATTAAGTAATCACTGATAAAGTTTCAAAGAGCATTAAAATAACTACAATGAACTAACAAGATAAAGCATTATGCAAATATATCAGCACCTAGCCTTGAAATAAACAACAATATAATTTACTTAACAATATACAACTACCTACCGAGTGAGCATACAATATACTTTTTAATAACTTCTGTGTAGAAATAATGAAATAGAACAATAATAAAAAAATATTTAAAACAACATAAAGGTTATCAGTATTACTTATCATTTTATTATACTTAATAATCATGTCTACATGTAGTGCTTATTTCAAACATGAAAGGCTTTTCAAACCTTCAAATATGCAATCACGCACAGAGAGGTGCTTGCTGATAATCATATGCAATCTTAAAATTTGTGCATTTTTTGTACTTTACAATATTGTTGGTTATGTTACAAAAATGACAACTGCCCTTTCATAAAATTACAAATCAGTAAATAATACAGAAGTGATATGGTTTTGTGATTAAGAACTGAAGAATGCCTTACCTTAAAGTAGCCACCTTGGTATAATGTGTCTGGGGGACCAAATATTGCTACTTCCCACTCAAACAAATTGTCTTCTCCACAAAGTTTCACTCTGAACCCTTCCACAGGCTCTTCCTGCAAACTCTTGTACTCTAGGGCCAATGCCCTGAGGGCAGAACTGGTTGGGACTGTGCTAGACATTGTCTGTTCCTAATTGAATTTTACACTAAAATCACTATCTACTAAAAGAAAAAGATTTTATCGACATAACACTTTGGAACTGTCACGATCCACGTATTCACCAGGCATTTCAACTTGAGTCACAACGACCGACGAAATTTGGTAAACATATCGCCAGCATAGCTTGCGGATTATTTATGAACACACTTCGAACGCCAAAACTGAAAACATAATGTAGTAATTATGCTGCAGAAATAAACGTTTGAAAAATGCACTAGGTCCAAACTACGCGGCGTGCGATTTAACAATGAGATTAAGAAATTGTTCGCTGCAATTCTGCCCAAACAATCGCAATTCCAAGGAAATCGGCTGCGTGCTCGTACAGCTGCTGCCTGAGTTGCCCGACCGAATATTGTGGAACAGCTGTTATTTCCGTGCTTGCTTGATTGCGCAGCGGCGTGACGCACGCAGCTATTGACTTCACTTGAAGACGTCTAGCGCTATCTTGCGGTGGTTATCTTCTTACAAGACATTGAGATTACTACTTTCATAAATAGTATAGAAACAAATACATAGATGGCATTGTGATACAATCCTGATACAATGTAGCTTGACTACTTTCATAAATAGTATAGAACTAAATTCAGAGATGGCGCTGTGTAATACCTTTCATATAGCTACATCTTTGTTGTCGTCGTAATGACAGTTTGAACTAGATGGCGCTTTTATCAAATAGGCCCCAAGTTTTCATATGACCACGATAGATGGCGCCACATATATGTTAAACACTAGTTTTAATTTTAATTTTAACCATAAATATATATATTTTAATTTATTTTGCCGGTTATTTCTGTACTCATTCTCTGTTTCTGAAATACCCAGGTATTTAATTTAATGATATAAACTGGCGTAATACAGGCTGCAATGAAGATATTTATATGTCATCGGGAATCTCTAGGCTTGGAAGATGCATCGTCACAATAATGTGCGCAATAATAATGTCTTCAATTGATATTCTTATGTATAAGTAATTAGTTCTATCTTTGGCTAAGATACAGGAATAATCCTAGTTTATGGTTTAGGCACATGCAACAATTTATTTAATATTGTGTATTAGTAGAGAGGCCAAGTTGAATAAACACAATTTCCGTAGGACTGAAAAGGTTTATACCGACAAGTGGTATCGTTGGAATCAGCATGCTATAAATTTAAGAAAAATTCATTCAAGCATCTCCTGTTAGGAAGAGGCCAAACTTGGTGTGTTTTGAAAATGAATTATTTTTGAATGAATTTATTTTTTACGCCACCAGTAGCAGAAATCTAAAGTTGTGGTATATTTTTGGAATCAGCTCATCAAGCCCTTGCGTTTGATACCTTGATCAATAGGGTTTAAAAAAAAAAACAACGGGTTGCACTCTGGGAGTGCCGGCAGAAGTGAAAACTAGCAGAAGTGAATATTCTGGGTGAGCTCGCATCACCGTCGGTCTCATTTTCAATTTTAAAAAATATATATGACTGGTTAGAATTAGGCGTTTATTTAAGAAAATTTAATTTAGCTGTTTGCTCTAAGGAAGAACGAAGAACCCAACTTTGGTGTATTTTGAAAATTAATTTTATTTTTTAGGAAATATTATATTATTATTATCTATTCATTTAATGTGACTCGTTTACTTTATTTGTCGAATCGTGCTCTATCAAGGTCATAGGGGCCCCATTACCCTAATGTGCCCAGGGCCTCAAATTGATTAAAAACGGCCCTGTGCGTTTCCGTTACTTTCACCCAGTGCCTTGAACGCACAAACGCGTTCATAATATTTAGTGACTTTCGCCCTGTGCCTTAGTTCCTTAGACTTAGAATAGTCGGATGAACTTGCATCTACCATCTACCTACTGTGCCATCTTAAATTCTTCCCGTGGCAATTTCCCACATTTTAAATTGAATAATGGTAATAAAGTTATTCTTTTCAGAAGTCATAATTTACTATATTTTTTTAGTATGACAATGGGGAAGTTTATACGGGAAGGTTAAGATGCCACAGTAGGTAGATAGTACATGAACAGTATTTTATTGTTTACTTTTATCTATAAAAAATCTTTCTCGGATTGGCGTGTTAACTCGTCAAATTTGAGTACAAATTATAATCACGCCGTACTGAAAGGGTTACGTGATTTGTACACAAATAATTATTCCAGTCAGGAGACTAATAAAATTAAGTTGTATATAATATATAATATCATTTATTTATTTTAGACTAACTTATTTTGAGTAGTATATTAAAAGAAGGATTAAATACGATTACCTATAACTTGATAGCGATTTGTTTAACTTCTTCAATCACTAACTAGTAAACGAATTGGTGAAGTACAATCGTCTACAAAAAGATGTATCCATTTTTTTCACCTTGAAATGGATGCACGTTGTAGATATCTTCCTGATTTCATGTATTGGCCCAGGCTAAGTGTTGTTTTCTCCAACAATTGACATCCATGTTGAAAATACCTCTGTCCTGACTTTTTCTCAGCATGAGGACGTGGCACAATTGTATGCACTATGTACCTGCAAAACAAGGCATGTGTGCGAGGTATGTGTGTATTTTTGAAATTATGTCCCTAATTATCTACTATACCTATTTCAAAGACAACACGAAGAAGAGTGGGCTTCATATTCGTTTATCGTATAGCTCACGTAGTTCAATACTCAAACGTTTATATTGCTAAGTAATCAACTGTTTTCGTTGATATTCATTTATGTATGAGCTGCATAACCACCCGGCAAAACAGACTACCTACCTAAATAAATCAATTGATTGGAATATAAATATAACATCGCATCGGTGTGAACAGGGATAGTAAATAATGAATTAAAAAATACTTACTTTACTCGGCGGCGTATCTGATAACTGCTTTTTACAAGAATAATGCAGAAAATCTTATAATTAATTACGATTGTTTTATTTTCAATATGTTGACACGTTATTGACACACGTGTTATTTCAATATTTAAAAATAACCATGGCAACCATACGACCATAGAGTATTATAAAATCTGTGACCAAAGAGTTGAAAATTCAATTTTTACGATAAATTGTAACGTTCCTTTTCACGTTCAGCTGTGATTAAGGCGAGGTTCTTCCATTGCAAATGTCCCGCTCTAACACGCGTGAGTTTGCAATTGACCATCCCACTCTCTACGGAACTGTGCGCGTAATTTTCGTAAATTTTTAGTACATTTTTGGGTGAGAAAAATACATGGCTTACTATATTAACAATATTAATCCCGACATCCCTCATACCATCAAATACGTTTATTTTAGTATTATTTTCTACTCATCATGTTACCTAAGATTGAAATAAAATGAGTTTTAAGATAGAAAATAGAGGTATGTTTGGAATTTTTTTCTATCGAACAAAGTTTTGCATCCGAACGACAACGACATCCGACGGCACTAGATAAAGGTCTCAAATATAACAACGTATTTTTTTTACATTTTTAATATGTAGTATTTCGAAATAAAACCGTTTACCAAATCAGATTTTTACTATAACCCGGCCTTAATTGTATTGGGAAAGATGAAATAAAAACGAAACCTGCTTGAGACGGATTACACAAAATATGTCGACATCAAATATAATAGGAGGCAGCACTTTCTACGCCAAATTCACGCGAAACTGGTCTTTTCTTTAAGTTTCCTCCCCCTGTCCATCACTCTTGGCCATTAGGTATTTTGAAGTAAACTGTCACCGTATTTAGGGACAATAAGAACTACTTTCCATGAGAATTTATTTGAAATATGATCTTTACGGAAATCGGTCAGTCTGGCTATCCGATATTGGACTTTGGAAACGCTTTTTTAGGGACAATAAGAGCTACTTTCCATGAGAATTTATTTGAAATATGATCTTTATGGAATATCTTAGGATTGACTTAGAACAGTTAGAACCTTGGCTTTCTAAGAAGACCAGCTGGGGACCCCTCGTAACATAGCAATCACCATACTAGGAGGGGTCAACTAACCTGGTCATAGAATTTATCGCGAGTTTATACATTTTTCCCCAGTACAAAAGTGCTCAGCGCCGCTAAAGAAGTTTTCACTTCAAAAATTTCATACATAAAATTTATGACGTCATAAAAACTCATTCCACCACTTTTGGAAGCGACAACTTGCATTTTGATAATCAGTAAACGGTGCTGATTCCAACGATACGACTTTTCGGTATAAACCTTTTCAGTAGCTCTAGTATAAGTTTTTTAGAAACATTAACTAATTCGAACGCGTTTGCGTTTTGTCTCAACATGTATGAAAGTGGTATGAAAACGTGAACAGCGCCTCTGGTGGTCACTAGTGGAAACTAAAACAGGGAGTATAACATTTGTTGCTAACCGATGAACGCGCGTAATTCAAACTCGACTCGATGAGAGCGTTTTCATACATTTTGAGACAAAACGCAAACGCGTTCGAATTAGTTAATGTTTCGAAAAAACTTATACTAGAGCTACTGAAAAGGTTTCGTGATTTATACCGAAAAGGCTACAGTCCTATGAAAATCGTAAATGAGGCACTTTCGACGAATTGGCCTCTCTACTATATGTAGGTAGTAAGCACAACGTAAAAGTTTAATTATTTTAATTTGGTAGTACCTATTAAACATTCTGATGTTAAAAAAAACAATGTAAAAGTTAGCTATAAGGATTTTAAATAAATATTCTATTCTATTCTACTAGTATCAGTATTACAAAAATAATGATATAATATGTATGTTAGTCTTTAAGGTATTTGTATTATGGGCCACAGATGCCTGAAATAAATGATTAAATAAAATAATCATAAATAAATAAATTACAATCAATTACAAATAAAACGATAGATACTTAGATAGGTACATATATCACCTATTTTGATCAAGTCTACAACTCTATACTCGTAGGTATATTGACTATCACTACCCGCTACCATACACCAGATGCATTTGCATACAATTTTGGTTCAAGGCAACCTCCAGTGCTTGTCGATACATCTCATCCTTTGACAGTACTAGGTACGAGTAAGTAGTTATAGGTACGTGACTTGATTACTTGCGCGAACAAAAAAAGTTAATACTTCTTTTTACTCACGTTTTACGTTGAAACTCAATTTACGTTACGTTTACGTTTGGTAATACTCTGTAAAAACCGGCTAAGTGCGAGTTGGATCACCATGGTACAAGTCCGTGTCTATGGGTCCCGGATCTTGGAAGCGGCCTTTGGAACCGAAGCCAACAGCGTAGACAAAAATATTCTAACCGTTAATTTAATTATTTCAATTTTGTTACACCTACTTACTCGTATATATCGTTAAATAAGCTTTCAAACGACACCTCAGACGTGCCGATTGGTAACAATACAACCCGAGATTTCGACATACTTATGACGCCATATTTATGACGTCACAGCTTGGGCTGCCCTCTTTTTTTTAAATCGATAAATTCGTATTAGGGAGTCAAAGAGCAACACATCCATACCAGTTTTAGGTAATATAGAAGCCGTGTCGTCGAAAATCGTGAAGGCGACTTTTTGTAAATGCTTTAATTTTGATCGGATAAATCTCCGTTGTTAGTAGGTATTTCATTGAGTTCCGAGCACTTTCCAGCTACCCCTACTTTGTTAGGACATATCAACGAAGGACTAAAGGACATTAGTCCCGTTCGGGCGACTATGTGGCCGGCGGACGGTGGAGGCAGAAAACATCACATGCGCCTGAACGATCGCGCCTGTACGTGAATACGTGAATAAAACCTGAGGCATTGTACAGTCAGCATCAAAAGTAGCTTGGCATATGACCACGTCAAAAAGTATTTATGTCACACCTGGCCATAAAGCGGCAATTACCGCACGCTCCGCGCGCGGGAAATCCCACTTCTTGGCCCAGGGGGTGACATAAAATTTTGTACTTAACACGGGCGGTAATAAAGAAAGCCTCAGATCGCATATTTATCGCCCTTGCCTTCGGCTCGGGCGTCTAATACCTGCGATCTGAGACATTCTTTGTTTTACCGCCCTTGTTAAGTAATGTACTATATTACAAGGGAATATAAACTTTTGACCTCTTTCATATGCCAAGCTAACTTTTGATACTGACTGTACGCCGTTAACTGGAAGGTTTTTGAACGTTTTGAATGAATCTTTTATACAAATAGGGAAGGTTATGAATCTTCTTTGCAGTTTTTTTTTTTCATATTTCCCGAAGAAATTTTCCGGAAACAGTCCTCTTCAAAACACACCATTCGCGTCTGGTTTCGCATTCGCGCCATATTCGTACTTTCCCTACAAATTTGAGCTCTAAATCTCACTCAGCGCATGATCAGATCAGACAAATGAAGTAAAACGGGCAGGCATATTATTCGTTCTTACAAGTGCAGTAAAACTTTATTGCAAAAACATTGAACCGTTGGCAGTCTCCGTGGGCCGCGACTCGCAAGACCATACAAGGCAGATGGGTGGGCGAGCGGCTTTTGAATCACGCGCCCACCTCTTGAGCTGCATTCACAACGCTTGCTGACAACTCAGGCGCACCAATCTAAGTCTGATCTCCTATATAGCATAGTTGTTACTAATCTCGGTACCAAGTTGTACTAATAGAATAGAACTAGAGGATAATGATGAGGTGGTAGAGACAACTGTTGAGTCTTATATCACTGCTTGCGCCGCCAAATCGGCATAAGTGCATCTTAATATCAAGACAAGAAAGTCCTTTCGAGTGCCACGGTGCTTATTGTCTGCGGCCCGCGCAAATAAGTCAATTTATCATGCACCGTTAAACTCCGGATTATAGTTCGACTAAACCAGCATTTAAAATTTAAAACATTTTAGAATTTTTAGATATACTTAAATTCGATAGAGCCTTCGGAGTCAGAGATGGCGGCCAGGAATTACCTACGTAGGTACTTATTTTCTCATTCTACACACCCTAGAGCTACTCGTAGAGGCGCGCCGCCAATCAGCTACTGTGTCATTTCCTCTCGACTGAAACTGGTATTAAGAGCGTATTCGCTGGAAACGCCGTGTTTCCGCGTTTTACCACGTATTCATTACAGAAAATCTCAAAAACGGTATAGTTTTTTGTAACACTGTTTACAGACCCGTGAAGAACAACTTATCGACTACGGGAGCTACAGTCAAAACATTTTTTACAAACATTTATTAAAGAAACTCGAGCACTTTTCTCACACTCGATTTCGAAATATGCGAAACCATGTCGTCATTCAAACCTGTTTATTCTGTAACCAATTGAAACTAAAATATGTAATACATACAGTTAGATGCACCGAAAGACGGTCTCTTTCGCCTACTGTCTGAAAATACACAATTTAAAATTTGGTTTAACTAAAAGAGCCACGGAAAACTCCATATTTTTGGCAAACTTCGCTGCATCATATTGTCACTTTAAAGCTAATAAAAAGGTTTTTAACTATGCTATTAGGGTAAAATAACTTCTATTCTACGATATTAAATAATAAAAAGTAACAAATAGGATATAAAAATATTAATTTTAATCGATTTAAAACAGACCTTTTTCTCATAGACTCGCTTGCTGTGACTCAGTACCGGCCCAGCGGCCATCGGAGGAGGACGTATATATCGTTTTTTTGTGGCTCTTCACAAAGCTACCGTAATTACTCTCAGGAAACCAATAAAACATGTGACCTCCGATTAGGCGTATTTATTAAGAACGACACAGTCAGATTATACTGGGGACTAATCGTGATCTAAATTGAGACAAGTTATGAATGGTACGCAACCGTCAATTGATTGTCGACTAACAACTTTGATACTTGGTTGATTTCATATATTTATTATTGTATTTGGACTAGAGTTTTTTGAACTATAATGCTTTATTTTGATAAGCAATTTATGTATGAATTAGATATGAGCGCCGATAGGTGTTTGGTCGGCGGCGGCGCGCCGGTCAAAATCGGTCGGCGGCGGCGGCGTATCGGCGGCGTGGCCTTGAAAGCACTTGTTGTATATAAAAACGAATAACTTTTAGTTAAAAGGACCGCCCGGGATCGTAACTGGTGCGGGAACATAAATTAAATAATCATCTATGAATTGCAATGCTTTATGGTACAATAGGTAGGCAGACTTCCGCAAAGAGTGCCTGCCAGGCCTGAGTTCAAGGTCGTGCCCGCAAACTTCGAGCTCGAAGAGTTTGCTCTAATACGAGGGCATTTAATTTCGCCGCCAAGCCTTGCAGTAATCTTGAAATGATCCGTATGGTTCGTTTTTACCACATCAAAAGTATAGAGACTTAATTAGTAGCCTACCCTCCTGATAGTAAGCAGTTCTGGTCTTTATCCAAATCGGTAGAAACCAATTTCTGTCGTTCGAGACTTCCTCCTATGCAGACGTCTGATGGTTCGCTGACTTTCACCGCATTAGAGAAGTCCAATCGCTTCGCCTCAGTCTCTGTTTGCCCGTAATTCTCGTATAGTTCGTACAAATTCTGACGAACGAACGCAAGCAAAAAACGACTAAAAGCTCTAACTGTAAGGTGGATTCTTGCTTGCGTTCATTTGGCCTTACAGCTTTGAACGTACCACCGTCAATACCTCAATGTCGAAGCACTCCAGTCTAGACGTGACCAACGCTAGTGGGCCTTATGGTATACCTGCAAGGGTCCTGAACTCTGAAGCACTGTGTTCCCGAGTTGTTTCTTTTTTTACACACTTGTTCCGGCATCCTTGTTTGTCAATGTGCAACCAGTGCCTAACAAGTTTAGTCGTGCCGATCCCTGTAATTTTCGATATATCGGCATCACATCCATACTCTGTAATGTTATGTAGTGAGTTCTAAACAGTAAGCTGGTGGCTTATCTTGAAACTAAAGACCTCCTCAGTGATCGGCAACATGGCTTTCGCCAGCGACGTTCCACTGGGGATCTTCTTGTGTGTGTCAAGCAGCACGCACTACTGGAGCGAGGCTATCGTGAAACACGGTGACGGCTTGCCGTGTCTCTTGACATCTCGAAGGCTTTTGACAGGGTTTGTGATGCTAATCTACTTCGCAAGCTTCCTGCATATACCTTCAGGTTTGGCCTTTGTAGTGTGATTGCAGATTTACTAAGTGAGCGGTCAATCCGAGTGACCAATGGCTGCTTGTCGGACCTCGTGGTAAGTGCTAATTTGCTGCATTCGGCTCAGTGGATCGCAGAGCCAGGAGGCTCATTGGCGGCAGTACCTACGGTAGTAGAAAGAAACTAAGATGCAGAACCTAGCACATAGAGGCAAAGTTGCCTGTCTAGCTGTGCGTCTTCTACAAGTTGTACTTCGCTGAGTGTGCTTCGGAGCTGCATAAGCTCATACCGCCTTCCCCCTTCTTCCATCGGACATCCAGACGGAGAGAAATTCCTCTTATACGAAAAAAGCGCTTTTCATTATCTTTTAGTATGCGCACTGCTAATGTTTGGAACGTAAACAATGTTCGCGAGGTCTACAAGGTTACTGACCACTATTGTATATGGGCTACACCGCGCGCGGGTATTAAGAATTCCGCGCCGATGCCACGCCGGTGGCGCCACATCGGCGGCGGCGGCGCGAAGTTTTCATCGGCGGCGGCGGCGCGCCGGCGCGGCGCTCATAGCTAGTATGAATATAGCCAGCTACCAGAACTAGTGGTACAACCTGGAAAGTAGCAATAGCAACTAGAAGTTAATAAAAGTATAATAACTATAATATGTAGTGACTCATGGTAAATACAAATCCCATCAAAAACATTACATGTAAAAAGATGCCAGTCTCGCAACACAGTTCTTCTACAACAAAAAAGTAATGATATGTAATGTTAAACCAAGTCGGTTATATTTTAGTCAATAGCACCGGAGGGGTGTCCACAGAACAAGATTTCCACCGACTTGCATCGTCGGTATTACTTTATTTTTTTAAATATATAGAATGACTTGGCCATCACACACAACGCTATACTTATACATGTGTATCGCTCAAACTCGCTCAAGCTGCATGTCATTAGGGCGCTATGTTTAATTAGGAATATTTTAATAATCGGCTGACGATTGTTCTTTTGCCATTATGTAGCCGTGCGATGGCCAAGCCATTTTATATATTTAAAAAAATAAAGTAATACCGACGATGCAAGTCGGTGGAAAATTGGAAATCTTGTTCTGTGGACACCCCTCCGGTGCTATTGACTAAAATATAACCGACTTGGTTTAACATTACATATCATTACTTTTTTGTTGTAGAAGAACTGTGTTGCGAGACTGGCATCTTTTTACATGTAATGTTTTTGATGGGATCTCATCTCTTTTTGCAGGCAGTCCTTCTTTTTTCTTTTCAGGTAAGACTTCTTGTAACGAACATTCAAACTGCAAAAGTAACTTTGTAATCGCATGTATTTTGTATAGAATTACAAACTTACGTGTGCAGTTTGTGTTTCTTGTCAGGGTCACCAGGTACTCCAGATTTTATAGTTTTCCATTTATGTGGCCATTAAACCCTAACTCTGGTCCAAATTTCAGCTCTCTGAGTTTATGGGAAGTACTAGTTCTATTCTTATGATTATGAGTGTGTGAGTTTCGAAAATGCGAAACTTTGCTTTCGCTTAACTTCGGAACTAAATGACCTACAGACTTGAAATTTTGGATTTTAGGTATGTGATTATAGCTTACTCGATGTCTAAAATTTCTGCGTTCTGGTCTTATCCAGAGGTTCTCAAATAGGGGCCTGAAAATGCGGCGAAATGGTTCCAGTAAAGGATGGTACGGCAGTGTTTGCTTCGCGCTCGACTTGGCGGGGGCACTGCCGTGCCCCCAGATACAAAGTACAAATACAAATGCGTTTAATTTTCATACATATGAAACAATGTTTTTATAAACATGGTATATTATTGTGTATAATATCCCTTTTAATACATGGTATTAATAGCAAATCTGGCGCAAATGAACAATGCTAGCTTGAAATTGAAATATGTGCTTGGAAATTCTTTTTTAACCTGGCTGTGCCCATTAAAGCGATAGGAGTGCGCTGTTTGAGGGTGTCCTGCGGAAAGAGCAGAGGAAATCTCCGATACTACCACGCGGGCGGCTTAAACATAGAAATACTCTGAGAGTTTGCGCTCCAGTTAGCTTGGTTGAGCGGTTTCAACCGAATCTGAAGTGTGGCTTGGAGAAACATAGTGTAGACCGGGAATGAGTTACCATTACAAATACAGATAGTTAAAGAACCGGCCAAGTCATTGTCGAAATACGCACATTTAGGACCACGCAATCACGAATTAGAAAATTCAGATAAAATATGTCGACGAGTATCCGTACTTGGGCCAATAAGCTTCTTTCAGCCAAAGACAGGACAAGGAAGTTGAAAGACGGATCCAAAATGCTTGGAAGAGCTATTGGGCTTTGAAAGATTTACTGAAGGGAGGCCTTCCGGTAGCTCTGAAGCGGAGGCTCGTCGACATGTGCATTCTGCCTGTTCTAACCTACGGTGCACAAACATGGTCACTCACCGATACCAAATTGAAGGTTTACCAACGGGCAATAGAGTGCAGCATGCTGGGAGTCAAACTGATCGACCGTGTTCGGAACTCTGTGCTGCGCTTCAAAACTGGTATTGCAGATGTTAGAGCTGGAGGATGTTGGAGCAAGACTGCCAGGCTGCAATGGAACTGGGCCGGCCACGTCTGCCGTATGCATCCACGGAGGTGGGCAAAATTAGCAACAGAGTGGGTTTCGCAATATGCTCGGAGACGACGTGGCAAGCCGAGGCAGAGGTGGCGGGATAACCTAGACACATTTCTAAACGACTGGCCCGAAACAGCTCAAAGCCGGAACGAGTGGAAGTCGAGGGGAGAGGCCTTTGCCCAATAGTGGGACACCTTTATAGGCTTAGGAAAAAAAAGTAAACATTTCATCGCCAAATTTCAGGTTCATAAGTGTAATGATTTCATGTTTAGTGTAGTTAATTTTAATTTAAGTTGCACGTTTAATTAAGTTTGAGGGTACTTCACCGCCATTACGACTTAAAAAAAAGATGGCGGGTGGTCTTAAAAAAGGAGGGAACGTTTTGCTGGGCTCTCCTTGGTTAACCGTGCTAAAGTGTAGACGTGGTTGAGTATAGTTTGAAGACGTGTTTTAGTTTAAGTTAGACCATAAACGTGTACGAGTGATTGTAACTTCCAGTATAAGTGAATAAATTATTCAAGAGATCTTCGAAGTTTTAACATATGTGATTTATGTCTACAAAAATCACCTTTTTCCTTTGATGCAATTTTTAACTTCCTATCCTACATATACTTCTTTTATTTTAATATACGATGTTTATCTACACAATAACCACCTTCCTCCACCTTCCTTCCTTGTTCGCCTTTGTACCAAAATGTCCTTATTTGTTTGTATTTTTTGTGTTTTTTTTTTGTGTACAATAAAGTTATTACATACATACATACATACATACATAATAACGGTAGTTTTATCCTTTACCGTGGACTTTCACGGCACTTAAGTCGAGGGTCTTATGTTTAGATTAAAGTTTCTCCGAATTGAAATCATCATCATCATCAGCCTATCTACGTCCCACAGCTGGGCACTGGCCACCTTTCATAGATGAGAGGGATTGGGCAGTAGTCCCCACGCTGGCCCAGAGCGGGTTGGGGACTTCAAATACAACTTTGAATTTCTTCGCGGATGTATGCAGGTTTCCTCACGATGTTTTCCTTCACCGAAAAGCTAACGGTAAATATCAAATGATATTCCGTGCTCAAATTCCGTAAAAATCTCATTGGTACGAGCTGGGATTCGAACCCACGACCGCCGCTTGACAGCCGCATGCTTGAACCACTGGGCTACCGTAACTTGAACTAATAAATTGCTTGAAATTATAAAGCCGAATTGAAATACACACACAAGGGGCTCCTGCGGATGCTCTAAGGAAGCGTCCTTTTATATATTTGCTCCTGTTACTGGCTACACCTTGAATATCATTTCCGATTGCAGTTATTTTGCTAACGGCAAGCATGCACTCGCGTAGGCATAACTTGGTAGCCAGGGTTACACACCTACCACTACTGACAGATCGATCAAAACGCTCGATGACATCATTATCCCCAATGGCGAGAACCTTGTAAAGGGCCGAGAAGGACATAGTTAGCAAGACTAAGATAGCCTTTCCACCAGAGCTATGCTATGCAGCTATGCTGCGAGGATGTTATAGTTTTCCGTTTAAACCAATGCTATGTTATGTGAACATATGATTGGTGGATATCAACACATTCATAGCAATGACACAACTTTGATGGAAAGGCACCCTAAAACTTGAAAGCCGCCGCCATGTTCTTCACGTTGTCTCTTGAAAAGATTCGATCAAGACGCCTCAAGACACTCTCGTTAGATAGCTGGTCAAATACGAAGTATTGATGAATCATAGGTATAAGTAGGTAGGTACGAGAATATACTTATTTCATTGACTTGTATTTTCCTTCAATATTACAAAACGCATGATGTGGATGATTTTCCCACTAATTTATCTTCAACTGATTATATTTTCACATTCAATAGTAAGTCTGATACAAAAAAGATAATAATATGAATGTAGTTGTATATCCCTAAACACAACATTTTCGCTGCAAAAGTATCAAGGCTCATACACACACTATACGGCAACTTGTTACAGCATACGAAGATACATGACAGATATCATTGTATACCTTATTGCACTATATAAGGGTTTAAATTTAAATGAAAAGTTATGTGCGATAGTGTTGTTACGAACACATTGGAACGCACCGTGCACAGTGCTCGTTTGTGTGCAGCGAAAAACGTCAAAAAATACCTAGATTTGACTTGTGCCCGGCAACGAAAGCACTCTAATAAAAATCGTCTGCCGGTTGTAGAGCGGTGGAATGAATACCAGTCAGTCAGTCACATGAACATGTAAAAAATAGTACATTACTTAACAAGGGCGGTAAAACAAAGAATGTCTCAGATCGCAGGTAGTTGACGCCCGAGCCGAAGGCAAGGGCGATAAATATGCGATCTGAGGCTTTCTTTGTTTTACCGCCCGTTCTAAGTACAAAATTTTATGTCACCCCCTGGCCAGGAAGTGGGATTTCCCGCGCGCGGAGCGTGCGGTAATTGCCGCTTTATGGCCAGGTGTGACATAAATATTATTACTGCATATTTTTAGGTTTCCGTACCCAAAGGGTAAAACGAGACCCTATTATTATTAAGGCTCCGCTGTCCGTCTGTCCGTCTGTCCGTCTGTCACCAGGCTGTATCTCATGAACCGTGATAGTTAGACAGCTGAAATTTTCACAGATGTTGTATTTCGGTTGCCGCTATAACAACAAATACTAAAAAACAGGATACAATAAATATTTAAGGGGCTCCCATACAACAAACATGTTTTTTTTGCCGTTTTTAGGGTTCCGTAGTAAACCCTTAAAGTTTCGCCATGTCCGTCCGTCCGTCCGTCTGTCCCCCGTTTTTCTCAGTAACCGTTAGTACTAGAAAGCTGTGATTTGGCATGAGTATACATATCGATGACGCCAACAAAACGGTAGAATAAAATCTTCAAAAAATTTTTTTTAAAGGGTAACTACCTCCCGTACATGTAAAGTGGTGTTGCAATATTTTTTTTTTCCAAAACCCATCGTGTGTGGTATCCTTGGATAGCTCTTTCAAAAATATTATAAGGTTTGTATAAGCATTTTTTGATTAAAGAATTAGTTGGCGTGATATTAGGTTTAAAGTGATAATTTTTGTTATAGTCAAGTGTCCCCCCCCTGCCAGCTAAACGATGGCTACTAGGCATGTGAAAAAAATCATGGTAATAGTATATACGGTGAATTTAAAGGGAAAACTATCACAGCTAAGTAGACATTACTAGTTAACGAGTAATAGTCGAATTTCAGAAATGTACTTTCGCAACAAACGTTGTTAATTCTGTCAAATACATAGTAAATATAAGTTTGCGAACTTTTTAGTCCACATAATGTAACGGGTAGACCGGAACCCTACCTTGCGCGTGGCCAGACACGCACTTGGCCGGTTTTATAGATTAATGGTACGGAACCCTTCGTGCGCGAGTCCGACTCGCACTTGGCCGGTTTTTTAATAAACTGTGAGTAGGTACTCCTTTTTATTTTGTTGTCATGAGTTAATTTCAGAGAAGTATGAATAAAGCCACCCACGTCTTTCTGTGTCCTTCAGTGACCAGCAGCTTATGTTTACTGTATGATTGCATCAGTGTTTTCTAGCTCATGCCGTGATTAAGCCGATATCGCGGTTCATTTACACCATTTTTGGTCCGAATCCAACGAGATGTAAGCGCTTACGTGTCTCGAAGGTTAGTGGGCGACGTCAAGGTGTGGGGGGCTGTGGCGCCGGCGACGCAACGAACGACGCGCGCGCAGAATCCGCGGCACAGTCGCGAGGAGCGCGCGCACCTCACCACGCGACAAACGAACCCGAACGATTCGCGAACACGGCAATAGTTTGACTAATATGTGATTTTCTATAAGACTATTTAAACATATTTAATCGTAATTTAAGGATCTCTTTTACAGTTTTACGCTAAGTTTATATTCATTTATTTATTAAAAGTGGGACCAAAATGACGATAAAAAATAAAAAGACTAAATCCAAGACGTCTGAGGCGTCGACCAGTGCGAGCAGTGTGCAGAAGTCCAGCTCCACCAGTACGACCGTGCAGCAGAGCTCCAACACTCTGCAGAAGGTCTCGTCCGGCAAAAAAATCCGCTACATCCAGGTGAAAGTGGAAGACGATGATCCTCTTATGATCACCGAGATTTCCGACAATGTGTCGCAAAGTGGTTCCACGGTCTCCGAGGCTTACAACAGCCATCCTCACTACATCATCGCTGAAGCACCCTCCATCACGGATTTAAGCCAGCTGAATCAGACGCACGCGCAAGACCTCCATGTTAGCGACATGGTCCAATCCACTACGGGAGAGTTCGTTTCGAGCTCTTTGCACGAGTCCTCGACTTCGCAACAGCAGAGCTCGACCAGTGAAACATTCCAATCATCATCGACAGTACAGCGCTCAGGATCTAGTCACAGCCGCAGTCAACTTGAAAACACTATCAACTCTACCGGCAGTCAGACACTTAACACCGGTTTTATTGATAACTCGGTTCGTGACAATTCCGGCGTAAATACGACATTTTTGACAAGATCTCAAGGCGCTAATTCTACTAATTCGTTCCTCGAGATGGAACGTCAGCAACTAAAGTCTCAGTCTACGCAGGCACACGATAGTGTTACTACGGAAGCTACAACGACTAGTACTAATCATCAATCATCGCAGCAGCATCAACAGTCAGACCATCGTCACCATCATCATGACAACATGACTGGCGGTAAAATAACCGGCCAAAACTATTCACCTAAAGATAAAAACATGCAAACTGTAAGATCTGATTCATCTAATTTCTATGGAGGCGAAGGTTCTCTTGATAAGAATGTCAATACAAAACAATACAGCAGCACGTCGCACACTAGTGAGGCTAAAAGCAGCAACGTCACTAAATCATCATCATCTTCCTATGTTGTGGAAATCGTCGACGGTAAAGAACGGATAATCGACAGCTCGACCAGGGAATGGGGAGATGCCCAAAAACAAGCTACCAGCGAAGCCTACGCAAACGTAAGTGGCACAGGCATTAAACCTCAATCTGTGCACAGCGTTCAAAATTACGACATGAAATCCAAATACGATACAGGGAAACCAGGACAGAAACCTTCCAGTCAAATGACTGTTAAAGAAGATTCAAAACTCGTAAAAGACGGAAATCAGATCACGACTCATTCAAGTGTCATTTCCGAAAAAGATAATGTTAAGCAGCGACAAATTAGCTCTACACAAGAACAACTGCTATCCTCTGATCAACAATACAATACGTCAACATCAGATTCGTCAAAACATCTTACAGATCAACAGCGAAAAACAACTGCGACTGACACTTCAAAGAATGTTCTTGATCAGCAGCAGCATATAACCACATCTGACACTTCCAGCCATACAGTAGACGAACAGCGTAGCACAACAACTTCTGACACTTCAAACGTCAAGAAGAGTAGTAATATTGTTGAAACAGTCAATAAGAGTAATGAAACTGTCAATGAAAGAAGAAAGAACAACAATCAAACCGATTCGTCCAACTTTTATGGTTACGATTCTACTATTCAAAGTGAACTGCAAAAAGTGGGCAATATTCTGAATGTAGGAGATGTTAAAAATGTTAATTTTGGTACTAAAATTATGAAGAGTAATACAAGTAGTGCACAGGAAGCATCTACTTCCTCATACAAAATTGAGGTAGTCGACGGTAAGGAAACAGTTGTTGATAGTTCCCACCGAGAATGGGGCGACAGCAAAGACCATTCAACTTATGAAAAGAGTCACGAAGTTGGTGGCACAGGGATTAAGCCCGAACACGAGTACCGTCGTCATGTGCTCGATAAAGAATCTCATTATGATACAGGGAAGAAAGGAGTCCCCACAAGTTCAACTCAGATTAGTGAAGAATCGCTATTGGTGAAAGATGGGCAGGAAATAGCATCCAAGAAAAATACTTACATAGGCGATTTCACCAAAAAGAAGGCGATAACGGAGCATACTGATACAGAAGATATTCTCAATAAGCGGATTCAAGACACTACTGATACGAGTAATATCCATGATTCTAGCACATATCACTCTACTACCACTGATATTCACTCGTCAAATGTGAATATTAAAGACACAACTGACTTTGTAAATGTAGAAAAGAAAAATTTGACTAAAGAGACTAGCTCAACCTCTAAAGATACTTTGACCACTTATGAGCAAAGCACTGGAACCTGGAATGGAAAATTTACCTACGAAACCGATGACGACAGGCCAAAGAGACCAAAAGAAATGTCACCGTTTAGTAGGCCAGAACCTAGACATCACTTGAAGCGACAAGATACTGAAGAAAATATAATTTTATCTTCAAGGGACATTAAGGATTTTACATCCATTACTGATCTACGAAAAATTATTGAATCCACCCAATCTAAAAAAGACGTAACAGTTAGTGATAAGAGCATAGTCATCAAGCGAAACATAGACGACAGAGTTTTGAAGGACATTCTTGAAACTGTCAAGAAATATCCATTCAAAAGAATCGAGAAGGTCACGTTTGGGACCAAAATTAATGAAGACGTTAAGGATCTGTATGAAGGAATAGACACCGAGGAGCAAACAACAGTAATTGACACCAGCCATACTGACGTGATTAAGAAGTCATTCCAAGTGGAGAAGACTAGGAGTCAGGTTGAGGTTGTTCGATACGTGAATGAAAACGGCATCAAAACAAGGATAGTCACTTATGAGGATGCAAAAGAAGACGACAAAGTGAAAACAAACGTGTACGTGGACAGTACTTCGTCGTTAGACGTCAAAAACTTGGTAAGTTTGCAAAAGCCAACCGTTCATTGCATGATACTTGAAAATATTGATATTGTTTTATAATTATGTTTTTTTTTCTTTAGACCGACGTTCGTACGACGAAAGATGTATTGCACGAATACGATGTGGTAGACCACGCAATCATCGAAGATGTCACTACGGTCCGTTCTGTTTACGACGAGAAGATCGACAGGAAAACAGTGCGAGACGACAAGACAACCATTGACAAGACGGTCATCGTTGAGGAGACCAGGCCTCGCGGTCCTAAAAAACCAGAGAAAACCGTCAAGGAGCAGTGCATCTGTGAAATCTGCACTTGTGGGTAAGTGCATCTTATTGTACTCTAAATTCTTCAACGCCCTGACAGGCTAATTTACTTATATATCGTGTGTTCAACATCACAATTTTTGCACGATCATGCCGCTGTAAATTCGCGGTAATAATTTGTTATTACGTGAAATTGTATCATCAGCAATTACATAGCACGGTGTTTGCGGAGCGAGCGGCCGTGAGTTAATCGAGCTCATTGTATGTCGCGGTCATTGCGGGTCATCCCTCGCGTGCACACAAATAAACATGCTATCACGTGAAATTGAACAACGTAGACACTCGAATAAAACTTCCGATTGCGTCCAACCGTTATGAACACTTCGGTCTCTTCCAACTAAGTAAATCGTTTTTACGTTCGTACTTACAAAAACGTGACGTGAATATTTGAATAAGATGAGATTTATATAAGAAATTCATGACACACCATGATTTCTTTTCTATATTCAGTAGCTACAATCATCGTTTTACAATAAAATTACCTACCGTATGTATATTGTAACTATACTCTGTGTCATATCTTGATGGTAGTAGGTATGTTTTAATTGCATTCTTAATGACATGTATTCCATGATCTGCATTCTGTTTTTGCCGTGAGATCTTATCTTCAAGGCAATGTGATACCTATGTGATAACTGATAAGATACTCTATTTTTGATAAAAAAAAAGTTATGCTCTCCGCAAAATAACTGTATTCAGAAACCTGGCTCTGAACATACCTAGTGCCAAATAAGTAGTAAAAAGTGGCTGATGTCAGAACACTCTTCTTCACCGAGTCATCACAACATTGTCACACCTAAGTAATTTAGCTTTCATTAATAGGTATTCACTTAACACCTAGCGTACCGTGTTCAGAGAAGCGTTGGGTAGTTGCTATTGTGTAAAGTGTTAAATTAATATATAATTACTTAATCGATTTCTTATATATTAAGAAAGAAAACATGATCTCAATAAAAATATGCACTTGAACATTATACCTACCATTTTCGTATGATAGGCGAGCAATGACACAGTTATGAATGAATATGTACAAGTCAAATTCGGCCGGGTTTTGCATTAGATCGTAACGTGACGTGTTGGAACAAAGACCTTGGAATAATCCAATTAAACGTTAAACTGTTGTCAGGTTTTAAATTTATTATCGTGTCGTTATATCAGAAGTGAAAAATAATACCTTCCTGTCCTAGTAGTTAGGTACGTAACTTTTATTTTCAAAACTAATAGTCAACCGAAAGTATCGAAAGCACAGAAAGACAATGCATTTGGGTGCCGGTTTGTGAGTTAAACTTTACGTTAAGTATGCATGCAGTACCTAAATGTTAATATGTTTATGTAAATGAGCTAGCGTCTCTCCAGCGTTTTCATAACATTTGTGGTTTATTTACTCCACTAAGGCGTGCTATGGTGTGGCAATTTTCCTCGTGTCTGTCAAAGTCCTTGGTTCATACATAACTCTTTCAATAATATTATGTGTACACTATAAGCTAGCATATAGTAAAGAATTCGTTTATTTTTTCCGCCGCTTACGCAACTCGCACTAATGACTAATGTCTCGAACGTGTCTTGGTAACGACGGTTACTGTAAAGACCATTTTAAGATTAGGTATCTAATATAAGTATGTTGCTTTGTTATTTATTACTATTATTATTGTATAGTGCGTGTCATCCACGATGGCGCACCCCTCGACAGCCACCAGACCAGATTAGGATATTATTATGAGGACCAGTATACCTATCCTGAAACTCTATGACTATGGCAAAGCAGTACCTAGTGGCTACGTAAAACTATTATCTCTCCATGTTCGTCATGTTCTACGAACCGCCTTATGAAACAGATGTTTTTGACTCTTCTGTAATTAAATTATACTAAAATACGACATACAAACAAATGAAACGTTCGTAAAATAGGTAATGTGAGTCATGAATGCCCTCATATTTGCCGGTACGTTATTGGTTTTGTAAGACGTTCGTAGAGCCGTGGGCGGCAGCTAGCCGAGTTTAGTGCCATTTATTTAACTCGTTTCGATGGTGAGAAAACTGAAAAGTTAGATATTTCAGAATAATCGGACAAACGTAGACTTTCCACCTTCCTCCTCGCTCTCCTTTTTCTTTTTGCTTTCTCTTCTTCTATCTTTAAATGCTATTCTTCTGCTCTTCTTCCCGAGGCCAAGAAGAATTTCTTGGCCTTTGGGCCGAGTCGAGCATGTACCCAGAAAAAGAAACTGGCAAGATGGGCCTCCATAGCCCATCTTAAACACTTCTTATAAAAAAAGTAGACTTCCTACTCGTACTCAGCCTCTTGGTCATAAAATCGTACGTTGTTATTTTATTTGTAGGTATACAATATTTTATTAGCTTCACGAACCGGTAAATCCTTTGAAGACATTACGATAAGTATGTATATTCTAATGGTTAACGAGAGACACAATACATCACACCACTCATCACATCACTTGCCGCTGATAGAGACGGATGGCGCAAACGTGTTGTGGACGGCAGAAAGTTATGCGATGAAGCCTGGTTTGACGAATTAGCTAGTAAAAGGTGCCGCAGAAAACAAATCAGAACTAGAGCTTCTGACGTCAACTTTCCCTGTAATACCTGTGGAAGATCGTGCCGTTCCCGCATTGGTCTCTACAGCCACCAAAAACGATGTTCGCAACTACACAGCAATGCTTGAATCGTCTGCAATAGACGCAAAGGCCTATGATGATGATGAACGAGAGACTATACTATATTTAGCGACTACTCTCTCGTTCTCGTTACCAATCCTAAAGGTCAGACAAATTTAGAGAAGTGAATCTTTGAGTCACAGTATGACTTATTTGTATACCTGGGTCATTGTCAGTCGGAAAAACAAAAGTTGTCCATTCGGTGGTCAATAGTTAACGGCTTGTGTGCATGTAATTTAAGTTTTTATTACATGGATTTATAGACACGGAATTACAGATTATGCGGGTTATCAGATCAATCGAAAATTAAGCTTTGTAGCCCTTAACTTTTGGCATGTCCACCGAAAAGACGCGCACCTAAATCTGACAATGACCCACCTAGGTATATGGATTGGTGTATGTAGGTACCAATATCACATCACGCTAGGTGGCGTTGATCCCTCAGAGCGAAATCCTACATGGCACTATTATAATTTACTGACTAGTCGGTGAGATAGTGAGATTCTTTTATGTAGCTAGTTAGCTACATTAGCTATTCTATTAGAGTTGGTTATAATATGCTACTGTACTGCTTTTCATTGATACCCGTTGTTACACAATTTGTGAAGGTTTATCGAGGTTCAATGTTCGCCGGCTTTTGTTGCATTTCTAGTAACCATGCTCGTGTATGTTCGTATCACGACGAATCACGCAATAAATTAGAGTTATAAAAGTTTATTGCATCTACAGAACTAGAGACAACGAACGAGGTATTACAAAGCTTCGTATAGGTACCTAGACTCTAGAGAAAACGCACGGAAGCAGCTATACCTATGAAATACAAGGAAAAGGAAATATGTAGTTGATTCATCTTCGTTGAAATAACATACAAAGACGAGTTAACTCGCCAGCCTTATCCGAATGCAAAAGAGAATTACGAGTATGACGACAGCTAAGGATATCTCTCAACTGTGTATGAGTAGGAGTCTAGGTCACGCCTACTCGTCCGTGTCACTTCCTCGGCTCGCACTATCCTCTATTACCTTAGATATAATGATCGAATGATTGACAAGACGATAACGAGATATTTATAAGAGTATTTTATCAATGTAATCTATCTAACTATATATGTATATTTTACGAGAACGTTAAATGAGTCACCTTCTTCATAAAAAAGATTTAAAATTTAAAATGTGAGTACCTAGAAATCGTTTCTAGATGGCGTATAGAATACGGTATTAAACTCATAGTCAAATCAGCAACTTTTTATTAAATATCAAAAACGATTTGTTAATATGAAGTTTGTAGGGAAATACTGTACTGTCTTAGTGACGTCACTAAGACAGTGTGAATTGGTTTGTTCAAATCAGCGTCCTTTTTAAATCTTTTTGCTTATAAAATCTTTCAATTAGCTAAAATAAATTAATAATTGATGTTTTTCGAGTATTTTCGTTAGATCTTTTATTAGTCAAGTAAAAAATAATTTATTTTTACCTTAATTTGATACCCTATACTTTATTGTTACCTATATACCTTACATTACGTACCAAACCCTCAACCGAGTATTATAGTACAGTAGCCCGCCATGCTTTGTTACTGGTAGCAACCACTCACTGCCATCAGTGCCATCTGATCAAACAGACATGCAATACAAACAATCTATACGATGAAATATTTTTTTAAATAAGAAATAGATGTAGACGACAACACACATCAGTAGGTATTACGTATTACTTACATAGTAGTAGAAAATAATGTAACTATTAACAACATGTGCAACAATGACAACATCGAAAATTATAACTTTAAAGACAGTTCGTTCATATCTTTTATTTAATTTTTAGATAATCTAGTTTTTTTTATAGCATAGTAATTAGTGGAAGTGGGTCGGATTGCAACACATTCCGATTCTGAATTGTATCGTTGCACAGTAAACTTCGCGTTTCGTTACAGTAGCACTACTTATCTGTTCTGTTGTGTTGTTAATGATTCTAGCACACGCGACAAAGCTTGGTTCACGATTGATCGCAACGTTTTAGAATTGGTACTTAGGGTCACATAGCTGAATGTGGAAACTTCATTTGAATATGTTTAATTAAATAACACGATGATGGCAAATAACAACAACAACAACAACAAATACTCTTTATTGCATAACCTCAACAAAAGTAACACATAACAGTACATAATGACAATGAGTAGAGGCAAACAACAGGCGGTCTTATCGCTAATGAGCGACTAGCCAGCCTGGTAAACGGACATCGTATTCTGTTGTTAAATATTTAATGCTTGTAGATAAAGCAAATTTATCAAAAGGCGCTTGTAGTGTCAGAGGTTTTGGCGCATTGTCCTGTCAGATTCAGATATTCCTGCAGACTTCCATTATAAGAAAACAGAGGAGTGCATAAAATAATCAAGAATGTTGGTAAAAAAATTAGGATTATTAATATTCATTAGTGTCATAATAAAGCTTAAGCCACACAGAGAGCGGGCGGGCGGTAGCGGCGCGGGCGCGGGCGGCGGCGGCGCGGGAGCTGCTTTTGGCGGTGGCGGCTGCCGACAAAGGCCGCTGCCGCCCGCGCCCGCGCCGCCGCCGCCCGCGCCCGCGCCGCCGCCGCCCGCGCCCGCGCCGACGCCGCCCGCGCCCGCGCCGCCGCCGCCCGCGCCCGTGCCGCCGCCGCCCGCGCCCGCGCCGCCACCGCCCGCCCGCTCTCTGTGTGGCTTGAGCTTAAGGGCAAACTTGTTTTCAATTTTTGTGAAATTTGCTATATGTGGTGGGTGTAGCTAGATCTCATTCCTGGGAAAACGCCGAGCTAAGTTCGGTCTCCCAGGTATTTGTTGCAGCATTTTCACCGACTAGTTAGACGGGTTAGTGGGATAGACTGGTGTCTGCAGGCGCCAGGCACATGCTTCAGGAGCAATTAAAGATAATTACTTTGCCGCACAGAACACTGCCTTTATAAAGGAATGTTATTTACGATCAGGGATGACATACATCTTAACGTCTATTCCCAGAAGCGGATAAGGCAGAGATCACGCAAATCCATTTTCTATGATATATACGCTTCCAGCACTGATAACAGAATTCTAATAAAAATATAAGAAGTGTCATAAGTAATTATATGTATAGCACCTACATTAAAACTCGGTCATATGTCATAACATTGGGTTGAATTCCCTCATTTTCCGTTCCATACCTCTTTCTAGGTTACTTAAAAAAAAAAAACAAAAAGGTTTATTAATCAAAAACAGATAAATACATTGATCGATGTTCCATCAAAGACCAAACTAGGCTGAGCCTGTATCTTGGCCTTACTTGGTACTTACATATTTTGTTTATCGTTCATCATAATCAGCCGCAAGACGTCCACTTCTGGACATAGGCCTCCCCCAAAGAGTGTCACAATGACGTCCTGCGCCACCCGCATCCAGCGGACTCCTGTGTTTATCGTTATTTCAAAATTACTGTTTATTCAATAATATCGCCGCCCCAATTTTAAAAAGAAAATTGCTAGATCACTAGATAGTTTATAAAATGAAAAGCAAGTTTTCCATTTAAGGAATGTTAAGTGTTTCAATGGAGCCTATTAGGAATCGCTCAAGAAATCGGAAAGTTAATTCCGATAAGGCTTGGGAAAGCTGTTCTGGTTCGATACCCCCTTCCCCTGATAACCAGCAAAGACAATTCTTTATCTTATCTTTGTACGATGACCATCCTTTGTAACTTTATCTTTTAGCACACATTTGGTTTACAGTGGAGTTCATGGCAGAGTCAAAAAAAACAAATCGTCGTTTATGAAATGTAAAGGCCGATTTACATTGTTCAGGAAATTGCATGCGATTTTGACTAGGTACAGTCATCAGCACCAATATCTGCCATAACAAAGGCGACAAAAATATCTGACAAGTCCTACCCTACAAATACAGTCGTGTCAGATATGTAGGCCGCGTTTGTTTTGGCAGATATTAATGCTGGTGACTGTACATTGTGCGGAGCCGCAGGCTACCAAGGTTAGACGAGTACAATCAAACCCTGCAATGTCATGAAAATCGCATGCAAGTTCTTGCACCGTGTAAATGGGCCTTAAAGGGACGCCAAAATGACAATAAAACTGAAATGTATAAAATAAAGTCTCCCAGATAACACGTCCTACTTCAAACAGTTTCAAGTGCAAGTTTACCTAACGTCTAATTGTTTTCTTATCCACGACCCACGACGTTACTGATAAGCCAAATGAACTGAAAACTTATTTCAAAGAGTGCATTTGGCTTATCAGTGTAATTACCTTCTTCTTTTCGTATACTTTTTGGAATTGTTGGTGAAACAATGTCTGCATAATAATGCATATAATTTACCCTAAATTAAACATTAACAAAATAAATAACCGAGATGTTAATTCGAACATGTTCAAAGCTTAGTTTCTTTGGTTGGCATGTCATGTCTTAATATAGACAATGCACTGAATGTAATTAAATACCATGAAAGAAGTATCAATACATTTTATTATGAAGCAATGACTATTCTAGTTCCTTGTAAAGCATGACGTAGGACCTATTAGATGCGCTAACTCCTGACCTCACATGGGCCTTCGTATATTTATCTCGGCCCATTGTGAATATTATCCAAATACCAAATACAGGGCCAACCATGTTCAAAATGTAAAAACTACAGTTCGTAAAAAAATAAGTTAATTAAGGTCAAATCGAACGTTAACGTTAACCTACAATGTTAAAGCGAACGGACGGTTATCAGAATTTTTACAAGAAATAATTGGAAGCCTTTTTATAAGTACTTGCTACTGGTTTACTTACATATTTTCTTTTTAAGAAGGTATACTCCTATATAAGGTAAGATATTCAGTCCGCCAACAGATTTTCATCTAATTATTTTTATCGTGTTGAGAGTTAACACGCGAAAAATGCAGAATTCACTCTCCTCTTGCCTATACTAATACTGGCTAACCCTTCATAATGTACTATGTTGCAATTTCAAATAAATTGTATACATAATTTTATCAGCGCTTCGTAAATTGAAATTGAAATTGAAATCATTTATTTCGGACTACAGGAATCCATATACATTACATTAATACACATCACAAGAAACTGTTAGAAAACATCGTCCTCACTTCCCTGAAGCATCACCACTTCATTTATAGCAATGTTGCGTCCAATCTATCTTTGGATGTGCACAAAGAGTCGTGTTTCAGCCCGCATGACATCACGCAGATAAACTCTGACCATACCACTACAAGCTATCGAATAAGACTATCTACTTTAATTAGTCATAATATAGGTACATATATTTTGAAGGACATGTTAATAACGACTGTTTATATAGGTGTAAATAACTAATGAACTAACTTCAGTTAATTTATTTATTACCCACTCACATCGGTTTTCTAGGTAATTACTAATTAGAAATAGTGTATGGTAATGTAAGTCATTTTTTTGCTGCAACCTCAACAACTTGTCGATAACATAAATATTAGAATATTATCTATGGTCCATAAGAGATAGATATTAGTTGATAAACAGTGTCCTTTTTTGACTCTATCATACTATTATACTATTCTGTGCTCTATCGTAAGAGCGGTAGGATGAAACGCTGTCATAAAATTCTCATTTTAACTATGAAAGTGCAAGGTTGATGAATATTTTATGTTCACATTAAAGTTTAACGTCCGAGATACACAACTCTACTTAGTTTACTATTGCTGCAGCGTTGTCATTGTCAACTTTTTAACTACATTACTTGATGCGTATATTCTTTTCCGCACCTGCATCATTATGTCCGAAAATTTTCGAGCTCGCTATTACGCTCGCGTTTTCGTCTAGATTACTTGATGCGTATGAAGTATTTTCCGCATCTGAATCATAATGTTTGAAACATTTCGCGCTCGCTACGCTCGCGTTTTCATCTATATTACTTGATGCGTATGAAGTCTTTTCCGCAATCAAGAACCACCGTATCGTGGTAAAAAAGAAGGTAGCGAATCATTGAATAAAAATGAAAAACAAAAACATTGCCTTTTAATTATTGGTTGCAGTACAGTAGGTAAACTAGGTAATAATAATAAGTAAGTAATTATTTGTCAAATTTCCAAACTTAATGTAAGTATTACCCTGAACTAGCTGAATTCAACTAGGTAATGTAGAGACACCATGATAACTTCGTGTGTTTGATTAGCTATTGATTACTTTACTTATAATGCGTAGGTGGTACAACTTGGTCGAGTAACCCATTAATATTTACGAACTTTCGGATCGATCACATCGTTAATTCACTGTCACCTGTCATTTACTGCTGTTAGTAACAGGGTTACCAAAATATGTAACAAAGTGTGAACAAAGTTCACTACTCCCCGTTTGAAATACTTACGTTGGTTAAATGCGATAGGTACCTCTAGGTACTTACGGAAAAGTGTGTTTAAACAGATTAAAGTGATACTACGAGTAGGGTATGCGGCCTAGAGCCAATATAGAGCTCTGGGGCCCGATTTTTGAGTGTCGAACGCTCGACTTTTCACTCGAGATCTGTCAAAAAACTACGATGATTTGACAGAAGTCGAGTGGAAAGTCGAGCGTTCGACACTCAAAAATCGGCCCCCTGTTCTGTTACAAGGGGGTTATTTGCAACTTGAAATATTTTTTTTGCAGAATGGAAACGTATCAAAATCGTCATTAGGAGAATATTGTGGGTCGTATACATACTTCCAAAGCACTATATGTATACCTACCTAATTATAATTGTTACGCACTCTCTTTCTTTATTAGTGGACTGATTCAATTCTGAATTTAATGCACAACAGTGGTTGATGGAATTCACACAACTACTTGTCGATCGCGGTATAAGTCGGCAGTATCGCTCTTTTTCAGTCAAATATAGTACCGGGATATTCCCAGTAGACACCGCCAAGTTACCACTGCTGGTGGCAGCAGTTAGATACCACCAGTTTCTTTATATCGACAGTTCTACCCATGTGCATAAAGCAGGTACAACTAATATAAAAGTTCCTGTGACAATAACTATGTTACTAGGTACTGTACATAGATAATTAGGTACTTATATAAATAATAAGGCTAAGTTAATTTTTGTATTAGGTAAGCAGTAACGCTGCTACCGTAAAAGTTAAGTAGTAATCGCACCTATAGCTCAGTTGGCTAGAGCGACTGGCCGCGAGTGCCGGGAGGTCGCAGGTTCGAATTCTGCTCGGTGCCTAAGTTTTTAATTTTTTCCTTTATTTCTAAATTTGTAATATGGCTGTATTATACTATAGTCTGAATAGTTTTCCTTAGCACACACGTTACTTTACACGTGTTGATGCGTCATTATTCCTAATTAATTATAATAGTATTGCTCAATTATACTAGGGTTTATGTATTAAGCTACTTTACTTGCTCTTGCTTGAGCATAACCTATTCTTCAAAAGTTACTCTTTTAGTTAAATTAATAAAGTAGTCATAGTCATTGTCATATGTACGTTCTCTTACGGCCTTGTCATTAAAAATCATGTCCCATAAATTATATTGGCATTAAGTGCGCCAGTGCTAGACTAGACTAGACATCTCGATCTTGCCTGTGGCTGGACTGTATATAGGTACATGTATGCGTGCAGATTGACGGCCGAAATTGTAACCATTAGGTAGCAACTTTACACTCAACAGTTGAAAATACATACTTGATTAGCGACTGACCTTTAAAAAAACTCATTTTAATTCCATAATTCTCATAATGAGTTAATCCATCATGTGGTCATGACTTATTACCTCCAACAATGCCGAAGATTATCCGAAGGCGTTCCGTTGTTTGCCGCTTCATTGGCACTCAACTGCGGTGTTTAGCTCAGTGTGAAAGTACTATGACGGAAAATGTAAGACGCGCACTCGACTGCGACATTCGCCTTCCTAAAACAAAAGAACATTGCATCAATTAGGATAGTACGATTACAGACTTAATGAAATGCGGTTTATAGTTGAAATTAGAATGGATGATATTTCGTTTTAGCGCACTATGGTTTTATTTTATAGGCGTCATTTATTATACCTACCTATGTGAGCCTATACGCGGCTGCCGTGACTGACGATTCTGCTTTAGCTCGGTATTATAATCTCTCGGTATTCATCGTGTAAGGCATCCAATTCCCAAATTTATACGAATGAAGCAAATGTTAAAAAATGGCATGATGATGGCATAAGCAATTTCTTTGATCCTTTGTTAACTTTTTTGTGCCGGAATGCAAATCCATAATACAGAAAACTGTTAAAAATCAATATCGCTGCGATTCAATAAAAAAACCGGTCAAGTGCGAGTCCGACTCGCGCACCGAGGGTTCCGTACACAGTTCTTGTATATGTAGTTGTGTATTTTTTTATTTTTTATTTTATTTTATTTGGTTCACCAACAACTGTTTACACTAAGTATCAGTTAATACAACACAAGATGTTAAAGTACAATTGCTAAGCGTAACAGTTACTTACAGGTAAACACCACATGCATCATATAAAAAAAAAATTACATTTACGTATACCGTTAGTAATATAACCGCAGACTTTACATATTAGGTACAGTGGGTAGATACAATTACAACTAACACTGTTATTTATTATACAACATTTTTAGCCAAGCAGGAGCGGACAGATTTTTTAAATTGATGTGATGAGTCAAAGTGTATATCCGTTACGTGGCTGTGTACCTGTCCCGACCCCATTAATTCAGGAACAATCTTGAAAAAAAAACATGACAGCACCATCTATCGGCGCATTGTGTTACTAATTTGCGCGACTGAATAACTTAGTACGTATGTTGGTTTTTCAAGGATAATTCTTTATCACATCAACCGATTTCAATGATTGTTTTTTTATTTGAAAGAAGGTATTTTCAACGTAATTTTGTAAATTTAAATATAAAACAAAAATATATATAAAGGTGATTAAATTACAAACTTAGTATGGAAGAGTTTTTTGATGATTAAAAAAAAGAAAAACTAGATAGGGCTATGGCTATATTTTTCCTGTAAAATATACATGCATATTAATGTTGTGTAATAATGTCAAATTTTTTTCTTGGTAAACTTCAGAGATAACGGGGGGGGAATGGTATTTTTTTTTACATTTTCCCTCGTAAATCGAAATTTCCCCAACGAAAAAAAAAACTAAAAATTGTTTCAGAATGTACAAGCCAAGCCCTTTCATATGATACCCCACTTGACATAGTTGCCAGACTTTAAAATTTTGAACCCCCTTTAATCTGTCATTATTCACAGAAAATAAAATTAAATAATTTAAAAAACCATCTTCTATGTATCTGGGTTACCCTTGTTTATAACTATTCCAAATTTCAAATCGATAGGATAAGTAGTTCCTGAGATATTTAGCGATGTGACAGACAGACAGACAGACAGACAGACAGACAGACAGACAAAGTGAAACCAATAGGGTTCCTTTTGTACCTTTTTGGTACGGAACCCTAATGACGATTGGATGGGATGACATTTTTGAGTATCTATCTGCAAAAATAATCTGTATGAAATGCATCACAGCCATTGATCAAATCCTACAGTGGATTTTCGTAGGCGTCTAATTGATATCAATGACGCCTACATAACATGTTTCTGCAGATTTTACTGTTACTTTATATAGATAGTTAGCAAATGGCTAACTATACCTTCGGATCTTTCGTGCGTGACTAGCTTAGCAGTTGAACTGATGATAAGGTCATTTAGTTTAGACCCTCAGCCATTCTCGACACGTTCATCAAAACACTAGTACCTATAAGCTCTTTGTAAGGTAACGTTTCAACGAATCGCAAATTCAAGACGTGAATCGACGACAGGTGTTTTGAAATTTTATGAGTTCATGCATCAGCAATGTCCATGACGTGACGTCACAAAGTCACGGTCGAAAAAGTCAGAATAGGTGTAGGTAGGAAGTTACTTATTTAGGAAACGTAAGTACTGCGGTATCATTCCCTTGTATTTTGTGCTCGGTGGATGGGGACGGCCTTTGTATGCAAATTTCACCTGGGAAGACTCCATAAATTAATAATTTAGTAGATTTCGAAAAAGTATCGTCAGTCAAATATTCTAAGTCTGTGTGATTAAGTCTAGACAATCGAAGAGTTATGCAGCTTAATTGGCGATTCGTCTGGCTGTAATAAATTTGCTTGAGAAATATGCTCATTGAAGCTGAGCACTTAAACTGTCTCCAAAACGATAACATCAGCAGATCAGCACTAACATCTAAATGGACGAATGGATTAAACCATCCATCTTACCGCGGTCGCCCACTCGGCGCCAGTTCCTCAATTGTACTGATACACTGCATCATTGAATTGACCTTAGTCCTTCATCTTATGAGCAATCTCGTCGCTACTGTGTTTCCATTAGTCCATTTATTTATTGTGAAATTGTCTTTCATACATGTGTGTCCTCACGATGTAGGTACATACTAACCGATTAATTAACATAACAGAAATTAAATCGATTCCATGAATTACGTTACGTCAACCGAGCGGAGACTGAATTGGAATCGGTGCGCTAGAATGTGGAGGCAAGACATCCTTAAAAGGCTTCGTACCTACTCGAGCTACCCTGCCTCGAGTGGCTGGCAACTGTTTAAATTTGATCAAGATTTCTAGTTTATATACTCACGTCGCATGATAGCTAGACGATAGAGGATTGTAAACAATATTGGCTCGGCAATTTAGAGAGATGCGTGACGTGTAAGTGGTGCAGGCGACCTCAGCGGGTATTCGCAGCGGTGATCTCACCGTGCCCACGTCCTCGCTAAACTCGTTTCTTGTTTACTTGCCGGAGAACTTAACGTTGGTAACACAGGACGCACTGTATCAAGTGGAAGACGGGTTACGTCACCGCGGCCCCCTATATCCAAAAGGAACTGCTGCAGGGCGTCGGGCGTCAAAGGACATTACGGACATTACGAATGTGGTCTTAATTAAGATACTGGCGGTCATTATAAAATAATAATAATAAATAATGTCTATCATTGATAAATAACAATCGCCTAATAACACACGAACATTGAAAATCGTTGTGAAAACAGCTTATAAACGGTTCTAAAAGATGAATTTTGGGCTTCTACCTGATTATTTAGCTGTGAGTGTGCCTAAGAAACCTTAGCTATAATTGTTTAAAAGCATTAACTAGTAGGTAGTCAGTGACGTGTAGAGGTCAAATTCATTCAAGAACGAATCAAGTCATAATGTATTACTTAAATGGACCGCGGGTTCCTGATTTTGCCTTCAAAACCATTTGCTATAATTTTTCGGATCAACGATATAAGTATAATACAATCAACAGATATACTTATTGCAAAAAGTAGGTACTATTGCGGGAAATTTGCAATTTATTTGCAAATTACAATAAAAGTTTTTGTTCTTCATTGATAATTTAAAACACAATGGGATTCGATGAATCACTGTTTCCTTCGACTTCTATATTCTATATTACACAATTCCAATGCATCTTCTGAATCATTTGAAGTTCCGCTTGACGTATAAAAGTTAGGTTGCGTAAGCTTTGTAAGTTACCAGTTGGATTGCCTGTAGCGTTGTGGTTTGGGAGCTAGATTGCGTGGAGTGGAGCTTACAGGTAGGCCATATGGTCGACGACCTTGCGGCGCGACTGGCGAACTGTTCCGACACCCACACGGTGCCGAATCATAAACATTTACCCGATTGTTCGACCAGAACAAGCAGCGGAGGCACGTTACCTCGGCATATATGTAGAGCTCGTCTTATCGGTTATATGTAGGTACTTATAGATGCTACAATAAAAGGTACTTAGGTACCATTCATTCTTGACATTTTTTCATTTATTTGTAATGTTTGTAATTCATTGAGTTATTAACCACGCCTCGTTTTACTTTCTGATATTTGAGAGTTTCACTAAACGAACTACGGAATAATTAGCGCATTGGCCGCTCTGAATTATTGACAGTTTAATATCTGAATAACTTTACCAGCTTTGTATACCTATATATAGATAATTCTTTTATAATCAGATGCCAGTTATATAGCGCTCTTTGGCATGTACGCCTGGCTATTTAAAAACTTTACAAATAAGGAAGCTATAAATTAACAAATCCGTGAAGTTTAGAACTGATTAATATATTAAGTATTCGGTAAATATATTTTTAATAGAGACAACCAAATGACGCCAATTTGGCTAGTGCTTTTTCGGCAGGTTTTATGACTAAAGGATAGCAATGTTAATGTAGACGTAGGTATTGTGTCCCCGGAGTAAATAATACCTACTTTACATTATCTCATTATACCAGCCTTATGTAACCGCGGGGCCTTCGAGGCTTCGTCGCCCGTTTTGGGCCGACAACTTTCCAACAGCCTGCCACGGGGTCGCAGTTTTTGTTTACCATATACGATTCTGATTCCATGATAGAGTCTTATTGATTTACCGGACGGTTTTCGGTTGAATCTTCTTAAATGTAATTTTCATGATTGGTAAGGAGATTATTTCCTTGCGATTTTATTATTTAAAAGGTTTAGTGCTCTTTAGATTTAGATTTAGATTTATTTATTTCATAATATAAAACATCAACAGTGTGTGTTAGGTGTTTCATTTTATAATGAGACACCTAACTTACTAACTTATTTGTGTACCTTCTGCAAAACTTAGCTGTAATTACAGGATAAATATCGTTGCGATTTACTTAGGTACAAATAAAAATAGTGGTAGGTAACTATAAAGAGATTTCTTAATATAACTCACAGTAATTATGTGCAGTTACACCAGGTAATTAAATTATCTAGTGTAATTTACGCAAAATAACACTAGGTAATTACCAGTGGCGGCGCGTTAAAAATATTCTTAGGGAAGCCGGCCGGCCGGCGGGCTTAGGGCGGCCTTTCTTATTCTTCATGAGCCGTAGTAAAAGAACTGAACTGGCTGAAAATTAGGCAAGCCGGTGGGAATCGAGTTGTATGGACGTGCCGCCACTGGTAATTACGTACCTACTTAGCAGCAAAACACTTTCCTGACAAAAGTGTGCTATTGTTGGCCTTTTAAACATCAACATACGTAAGATCCCATAATGGCTAGCATAATAAGTGTGTTATTAGTAGATAAGCTCACAACTGTCATTTAACGTAACGTAGCTCTCTCGCTAATTTCCCTATACCTCGTCGTGTTCATGTTCCAAACAAATCAGTATTATATCGTAAATGTCATCGCAAACACATCTGTCGGCTGATTCAGCCGCGGCTGCTGGCCTGGGCTATATCGGGCCATGTTGAGTAACTGAGTGAGTAAGAAAGCTTGACTAAGCCTTGTTTTGAAACTGCAAACCTGATGTTTCTACAATAATTCCCTTGGCGGAATAATTAGCTTCTGAAGGATTTGATTTCCTTAAGGATCGTCCTAATAGGTGCGCGACTACGCGATTATAGCGCGAGTAAGCGATGCGGCCATACATTTTATAGGTATACTATGGTCGCATCGCTTACTCGCGCGATAATTTTAATCGTGTAGTCGCGCACCTATTAGGACGGTCCCTTACGCACTTAAATCGTATTTAAAAAAAAATATTCTTGAAATTATTCGCTGGTCTTTCTTAACACATTTAACGTCCATTTTTGTAAGAATTCTATATGAAGAACGCAGGTAGGTAAGGAGATCTTAGGTCGAAACGTCTGGCTGACTGAATTGTAACTCTAATGTTTCCATCAGGATAGTTTTTCCTCTATTGATTTCCTCTATTGATTCCAACAGGATATATAGTTTTTCCTTAATTAGGTAGATATTATGGAATAAGAAAACATAATTCAAGTATAATTTGTATGATTGTTAAGGTTTTCCTTGATAATACCTAGGTATGAGTTTTAGGGCCAAAGAGAATTATAAATAGAAAATATCGCACTACGTTTTTCAAAACAACCTAGCTAAACTGCAGCACATTCTGTTTGGAGTTTCTAACCAGCAAGTTGATGAGATGCAACGACCATTCGGCGGCTGTTGTGAGGACAATAGTGAACACTGCACCGACCATTGTGTCGCTCGATCCACCGACACATGCCGTGCTTTCACTTGTTTCGTTCCAATTAGGTTTAAACGATGTGGACGGATACGAAGGCAAGATGATGTTGAAAACCATAGTCATGAGCCAAAATGAATTTATGGCACATTATATCCATCGACCGCATTTTAAGCACTACTTACATTTAGAATACGTTATGACGTCTACCAACATGTCTTTGACGATTGCGGCAGTTGTTGCCAACCAAGAACAAAATAAGACTTAACAAGATCATTATCTATACTCGACCTCAAAAATAGACCAATCTAATCACACATCTCATAAATGGGTCGATATAAACAAATTAGACTTAAGAGCGGGACAAAGAAATAAAAACATTATCCTCCCTTCTGTGTCGCGGTCGGGTACAAAAATGATACGTATATAGTTTTTAATTTCTAACAGATGTCGTTCGCTTCATTTTCAAAAGGGTATTTGGTCGAATTCGCGGAATTTACCTGCCCAATAATTATTGCGGTAGCGGAACAGAGACACATGTACTTACTGCTTCACATACGTAATAATTTGGAGGGAACAAATTATGCGCAGAGCGGGTCAACATACATTCATTAGATAGGTACCTACCTACCATGAAACAACCCTTCAATGTTAACGTTACCGTACTTTACTATCAGGTGCACGTGAACTCCCCTTAAAAACAACCGCAATAGGTAACAAATAAAAGTGTGATGTGAATGATATTGATAACGACTTTATAGATAATTTGTGAAAATCATGAACATGTAAACAAACTCACAGTTAACGATCGATCAACGAGTAAAAACCTTGCTAAAAATGTTCATCGAATCGATTTGACTAAAGCTACGCTCGTACGGTCAATGAGGTAGTCTATTCTCGCGAACACTGGCCATTAAAGCTATCATTAACATCTGTTAATCCATAATGTAGCGGTTTTTCCAGTCAGGAATTAGATCAGCGCTTAAAAGGACTCAATTACAAGCGAGTACATTGCCAACTTTGCGATTAGGTACCTAACTATAATTTTCTGAAGTGACCCTGATGGATATATGACTGTCTCAGTCAATACCAATTAAATATGAAGAGAAGTTGAAAGAACAACAGTTCATTATAATTCGCAGACGGGTCAGGGGCGCGTTCGAGGAACCTTCATTCACACTGATTCATGATTGTCTCACACTCTGCTATTTTCGTCGCCTGCTTCATACGCACTTATAAAACAAAGTTATGTTTACGTCTTATTTTTTAATGAGTAACTCTCTAGGAATATATATTTGTATATGTCGTGGTGACCTAATTCAGTTCGACAGATGTAACTTAAACAAATAAATATTTAGTACCTCTGCTAAGAAATACATACAGGAAAATTGGCATGTTTAGTTAATTAACTCTTATTTATTAATTACAATAGACTTAAACAAAAGTATCATACATATCTACATATCATACTGAATGTATCAAGTATCTAACGTTTGTACGACACATATTCAATTTTACGTATTGTTATGAATTTTATGATAAACATTATCATATACCGACAGATTAATCACTGTAGCATAGCATCCATCATAACATAACATTACATAATCCAATCAAGCCTACCCCTGAAATAATCTGATAAGGGTTATCCACCGGCGCTCCTGATAGCTTCGTAATCAAGCTAATCACCGTTATCTTAATCTGATCGTAACTGTGACACTATACAAGTTTTTCTACAGCCTTCAGTATTTGCCTGACACCCTACCCAACACCCGGTTCAGTACAACTACGTGTAAACTCATAAAACTAGGAATGACTTAATTACCGAAGTCCTTTTCAAAGAATTAGTATCGGTGAGGTGAACTAAATAAATGAATCAACTAATTTCTATTAACTCAAAGTAAATTATTTTTATAACTAGTTACTTGTTACCTATCTTAAAATGCAAAGAGAATCTGACATAGTGTAGCATTTATGTAGTAACCCGTGGTCGTTTCGCATTATTTAGAATGACTGAATGAGTGCCAAATGATGTCAGCTTAATGCAACATTGATTGGTAGGTACTTGGGAGAGAGAAGTCAAAAAGAAATGTTCGAAGTAATGAGGTAAATTATTTAACTCTTGTCTATTTTCGTTGTGTGTTGGATACGCCGCCATAAACATAAACTTAAATTAACAATAGAAAACGGGTCCAGATCGGATTGAATATTATGTTTTCGCACTATGTTATATTAGTTAAGTCGTAAAGTTTAAGACAACAGAAAACATCTACAGGTCCTACTTAAATTAAAGTACCTAGGTATAAAGCAGACACAGATACATCATAAACGCTTATATATCTTTTAAAACATCGATTGAGTAAGAAATTAAAGGGAAGAATAGTTAAAGAATATAGTAATCAGGTAAGTATACTGAATAGCAAAAGTTTTTTCACCATATGGCAATAGGATAATGTAAAAAATTGCTAACTTGACATTTCACTTTGACTGTTCATTTGTTACATTGAGTGAATCGTTAACTTGTGAACTGATGTGTCAACTATCATGACACGCATCAGGCCAGGTTCAATATTGATCGCAATTACGACTCGATTTAGGGCATGACTCGTGTTGGGCCGCCATCACTAGGCGACACTGAAACCAGGGACCGGAAAACCCCTCTTCAGGCTTAAGCCTATCCATTCGGTAACCCAATCATTTTGCTAACCGTATGATAGGGTTAACCCTATCATGAGGTTACCGTATGATAGGGTTAACCCTATCGATGCGGTAACCATAACCCTCAATAGGGTTAAGCTTAAAACCCTATCGGATAGGGTTTTCATAGGGTTTTGGTTAACCCAATGAAACCCTATCGCCAGATGCTGATGCTTTGGGTTAAAATGCATTTTAGACTGATCCGTTAAATAATAATTCTGTGTCCTGTGTCCTTTATAATAATTAAAACTGAGGTGTGCAATAAAGAGTATTGTATTGTAATAAATGAAAGAATTATTAATATGCATTATACAATTATGTTACTTAAATATACATGAATTTGCGGCTGGTATTGTGTGTGGCTAAATAATTTATGAATTAATTAACAATTAATATTCAATAATATGTTTATGTTATTTTAATTATGCATCGTATGTAAACATATATGACAATTAGTTCACTAAGTGAAATCTTTATAATACATATTAAATTATATTAGGTATTACAAAAAGGCTTGACAAATCATATACATATGATGTTAATAACATTTTTTCATTACATTTGCTTTTCTATTAGACAATTAAGAAATTTCTCTTCTGGGACTTGTTCTAACTTTTTTTATTATTTCTACAAGTACATTACGCTTGCAGTTGCAAAGACATAAGTCCCCGAGTGTAAAAAATACAACCTACTTACGATTATTTTCCATTTCAATTAATTGCAATGGTGTGTTGAATTTTTTTTTATTGGAGGTCACACGTAAGTCTGTCACATTACACAGATTCATAATAAACTAGCTTTTGCCCGCGACTTCGTCCGCGCGACCTTGTATTTGAGGGATGATTTCAGCGATAAAAAGTATCCTATATGTTAATCCAGGCTATAATCTCGGTGTATACTAAGTTTCATCATAGTCGGTTCAGCCGGTTTTGCGTGATTGAGTCACAAACATCCTGCATTTGTAATATTAGTAGGATAAATAGGTACATACTTTAGTTTATTTCATTTGAGAAAAGAGAAACAAATGCCGGTGGGCACGAGTAGTTGTTAAAAGAAAAAGATAAGAGAATATTAGAACAAAAGCACGGTTCGGCACGGTTATCTTTGAGGCGACTGCGCGTGCTCATACAATATAGAGTTGTTAAACCGCCCAATTGCGGGATTATGAAGGTTACAAATTAAAAGTAAGTTTCGAACCCGCGGGAATGATAAGTATGATGTGGAGGTATATATCGTTTATTTTACTACGTTGTCGTGATTTCGGAACCGTGTTCGCGCGCTAGCCCACGACATTGTGTCGTTAACACTTTTTGATTAGTATGTTTTTTAACTGTATTCTTAGTTTTGCATATTTAAAGGCTATGTTGATAAAAACTGATACTTATTTAGATAATATTAGTGGCGTTCAATAAGCATTCTGGTTTTTTTTATGTCTAACATATCTAGCTTTAGCTATTTTATTCATTGCATACTTTCACAGTACGTAAAAAAGTGCATTATTTATGTATAGCTTTTAAGCAACACGACAGCGTGTTGTGAATGTTATGATACAGCTTGCGGCGAATGATGTATTTTTATCACTGCTAATAGTGACTAAACTTTAAACTTGGTCCATATGCTATAGGCTGCGGTGTCCGCTTACCATCAGGTGGACCGTATGCTTATTTGCCACCGTCGTAGTATAGTCTAAAATAGACCTTAACCCGTACGCACACACTTTATTTATGTTTAAATCGACGAACAGTTACATATTTTTTTGCTCCTTTGTGAGTAATGAATGCGAATGGTGTTATTCTATTCTGTATCTAACCATCGACCCTGCCGAAGACGCGATCGGCGACGAAAGGTAATTAATATTAGTTGACAATTGTTTATTGTACTATACAATGACATAAGTTAGTACTGTGAGAAGTTACCTAAATTGGCACCTCAAAGATAGGTGATTAAAAATAAAAAATAGTATCAAATAGAGTATTTGTTTTAATAAACAAGTTATTAAATCAGCAATATAAAAATCAACATTAGCTACATAACAAAAATCTACTAAATATTAAAAACAATAGACATCAATTACTTATTTAAATATTGAAAACATAAAAAATACGACTATAAAAAAAGAGAAACATTCAAAATTAAGCCGAAATCTTTTCGATTTGCTGCTTTGGGTCGGGTTGCTCGATCAAAGCTTTTACTTCGTCGAAAACTTGCTCCACTTTCTCATCGGGAACGTTTTGCAATAGCTCCTTGATTTTTTTGGACCATAACTCTCTCTTGTCGAACTGATTATCTGAAAACACAAATTCCATTAGTCTTGCTGAATTAATTCCTTATTTCTTATAATGTCGTAGGTAAAAGGTAACAAATTAATCCTAGAATGCTTACACTTCCTGTTGTTTATCTCCTTTGCCTTCATCGACGATGTCGCTTTATTTTCTTCGGCTAATCGCCGGTGTTCTCCTGTAATGATATGATATATTTTCATGTTACTGAAAATTATATTATAAATAACTACTTTATACATATAAATTAACTTACTTTCTCGTTGTGCTTCAGCCTCGTACTCCCTCTTCCAGCTCCTAAATTCTTCCAGATCAAATAAAGCCATGTTATGGGTACTAAGTAATTATTTATGACTTAAAAAAAGTAATGGTGCGTCGCGAGATATGCGAGACATACTGAACATGATATTTGTTCTACATAGACTTAAATACTTAATTACAGCATGGGGTGGGAGCTATCTGTTTTCGTTTCATTAAATATTGCATGTGCTTTCCATTCATGTATCATATACTCGACGGCGATGACAGATATGGCATACCTGCAACTGTTCGCTAACTTTGAGTTGCCGATTGTTTATTGTTTTGCCTTTTGTTTACGTTAGAGTCATTACCTACCAAGGCGGCCCTTTTGTAGATACCTAGGTTGTAGGATTAGTGTTGCTCGTGCAGATAAAGATAATAATTGTATGTGGCGATGAAATAAAAAAAACTGATTATTAGTTTTGGGCTTGGCTTTTACCTGGAATATCTTTTGTTTTTGAGATTGCAGAGAAGGCCGCGCTTTTGTACAGTTACCGTGTTAATTATATACAATAATAACAACATTTATTATATTCAAACAATTACATAAATGGTTAAATAGAAATCATGCATTACGCCATCCGCACAATACTGCGCGCCGGTAAGCCAATGAGTAACGACACGATGTCGTGACTCCGAGACAGCTAGTTCAAATATATGACAGCGCGCCGTACATACTGCTCGAATTAGGACGTAGCGATGAATGGGTGAATGAAAATACAAGTTTTAGCGAGAGAAATCAAGAAATCTTGAGCTTTGTTATTATTTAGAATTTAGATAATAGTTTTCTTTACCGTCGTTGTGTATTTTTTAATCGAACATTATTTTTTAAAGAATCGAACATTTCAACATTCAAAAGACATGTTTTTGAATTCCTGACATGCAAGACATTTTATACAAATCTTGAATACGCTACGCTGCATATTTGTTTAAGTGATGATTTTTTAATCATGAATTTATTTTACGTATTTATTTAAAAAAAACCCGACTATATTTAATATTTAAAGTTTATAATGTTATTTATATTTTATTTTTCATTTATTAAATAAACAGGATATTTAAAGTTCTGATTATCGTAAAATAATGTCCATTTTTATATAATATTTTCATGCCCATATCCGGGCTGAATACACTTTTAAACTAAATACTGTATTAATATATATTTACTGTCTTCTAGCAAATGAACAATTTGGTGGATTACTTGATAGGGTAACAATATTTTTAATAAAATGAAAAAAGTAAAGAAATAAAATACAAAAAAAATTGTTTGATTTATGTTTTACGTATCAAGTATTTATTTATTTTAATATGCGCTAGTAGATTAGTTAATTTACATGTAGGTAGTATTATAAAATAGCTCCCTGTATGTGACAATACGTTATTCCTGCGTCAACGGCATAAAATCAACGGGTACTAATACAATTTCATTATTACCTTAAAGATTTGGTCTTACTTGGGTAAAGTTCAAATTTTTGGAACAATCATATGCATAAATATGTATATTTTAATTGTTTATAATTGTATTGATACTTTTGTTACACGACAATTACGTATATTATGAACTGTATGACAACCTTCCCTATCTTTCAAAAATTTGAACTCTACTTATAATTAGTATAAAAAATAATGCAAAGTAACACACTCACCTTTCTTATAACACCCACTTAACTTCACAATCCAATCAAAATCACTAATCAGTGTCCATAAATACACGCCTATATTCAAATACCTATATCTATAATAACAAAAATAACAGAAACAACAATAATAACAAAGTCCACTTCTATGGTCACGCGTACTCAACTAGATGGTTACGTTATGAGAATGCACTTCAGACTGCAAGCAGTGCACTGCTACTGAACCTGCAGATTTACGTAAAGTAACTAACTAACTAAACGTAATTATTTGTTTTTATTGTGTGCGTGTCTAGGTTTACCTGGAAAAAAAAGACAAATACCACGACATTTAGGCACTTGTGTACCTATTGTATTAAGTTGTGAAAAGATAACAACATCGGCATAAATGTCTTTATAGTGTAAGAAAGGTTATTCTTGCCATTGAAACTGTCGCCGCAATCTCGATGGAAAACAGCAAGTCCTATCAGCTTTCGGCTCGTCTGTATCTTGCCGTGCTGGTTTAAATAGATAAACGTTTTAACAACTTGGTAGTTAACAGCCCAATACTTAATGTAATGAAATCCCACACATAAAAATGCGGAATTAATATACTGACTGCAATACGTGTATTAACCTACTACTAAAATCCCGGATTTATTAAAAACATTTTTACAATCCCGGAATTGGGCGATTTAACAACTCTATGTTCGTGCGCACTTGCTTTTACCTCAGGTCATGGAGGACAATCAATTACAGTGGATTTCATTTTTAGCGACCTTGATTGTAACGACATTTCGGTTGTAGCAACTCTACACCTAAGTCCCTTGTACTTAGAACATACTTTATATGAAATTCCCACTGGCTATAGCGACTCCGGTAGAAACTCCGATTTTGGATGTAGCGACTGATTTTATCGAGTGTTTATCAACAAATTCCTAGAAATCCCATACTGATGTTGCGACCCCAGTTGGCCTACAAATTTATTCGACTTAAAGTCAATGAAGTTTTTTTATACAACTAAAGAAAACTCTCTTATTGTTGGGTACATCCACAGGTGGTCAGCACTTGCGACGACCGGCGACCTTTGCCTATTGTTTAGGTAGGTAGTACCTATACTAACAAAAGAAGGTAACACGTTACACTGTTGATTCGTTTGTAGACCTTATCTCGTTACAATAAGGTTCACATATTGTCAGTCAAGGAGGCTGGTGTTTATTTCAAAATAAAATTTAATTATAGATTATGATCAGTACTATGAAAACGACTGATTGTTTCAAAATATTAAAATAAATACATTAGCGTTCGAATGAACCGTCAAAATGCGACAATTGTGATCTTGATAAAGTAGCATTTTTTTATTGGATATTTAATGTTCGACAAACCGACCTTCAGATTATTAGGTAGTTGTTGCTGACATTGCACAGAAACTTAGATAAAAATATAGGCGCAAAAGTTAAAATGTGAAATAAACAAACAATCGCCCGAGCGTGAGCTACAAATCTACACTTGCACGCACGATAAAGTAAATACGATTCAAGCCTAAGGACTCAAAGTACAAAGTTGTTTGCATTAAAAACAAGGAGCGTTTCGGTAGATCAAACCAGTTTGTTTGTACTGAGAGCGGGCCCCACGGCGAGCCGGCGAGCACATCGTCCGTGCGAGCCACGGTTATCTAAAAATGAGTCTAATTGAAATGTGCTTAACGATTACATTTGTTAAAAACTGGTTAAAAACCCTATTGATACGGTTACCGTATTGATAGGGTTTTGATTTTGGTTAGCGGTTTGTTGGGTTAACTCGATTGATACGGTACCCTATCGATAGGGTTACCGTTTTACATGTTACCAATATCGATAGGGTTTTTAAAACCACCGTTAAAATAAGCCTATCGAAAACCCTGATTATGCTTACCGGTTCCGGTCCCTGACTGAAACAGACCAAATCACCGGTCACTACCCAACTATGATCGTAATTATCTACCCAAAACTATTAGTGACGTCTTGGATCTAAGCAGTGAATCTACATACATATAACTTACTAAACAATTTTTATAAATAACACTGTAATAACACTTTGTCTTCAGTACCTACCTATGTCACATGCCCTGTCCTGCGTAGTACCTAAACTATCTTTTTTCTACAAACAACTTGCTATCATTATATTGTCGAAGGCATTCATGATAATATTTGTAAGGAGTTACACAAGTAAGAATCCAGTATCATAGTATACTATTCATGTAGGTAAGAATTTAATTTAATAGAGGTGGCAATTGAACCTACCTTCAAGTTTTCTCTTCGATTTCTCTGCTAAACATAATTCTGACATTATTTTATCCCAAATATCTGAACTTGGCAAAACTGGATTTACACAAGGCAGCTTGACGCATGAGTTTTCCAGATCTGAAATGCAATAACAACATCTTACATTAATGATTACTACAGTAGAGTGTAGAAAATGTGTTGGAAACTTAGGTATTGATATATTTATACGCCAAAATGGTGGCATCCGAACCGATCGCACGCCTGATTGTAAGGGAACATTGGATCTCTCTCACAAGTATCCTTGGGAGCTCAACAACTTTGCTTACCACAAGCAACGGTGGCGGATTTGCCACTCAGGGAGGTTTTACCGTCTCTACCATCTGATAATTTTATTAATAAGTAGTTAAGAAATTTCGGCCCCATTTTTCTCTTCCTAATAGCGTCCAGTATAGTCCAATTTACTAAGCTTATTGGAAAATCCACCACTATGTGAAGTAGACGTATCTACATATTAGGCTGCATAACCCTTGAACTACGACTACTTTAAATCAGTACTGAAAATACCGTATAAAGTTTGGAATGCGCAATCTCCGGCTGAAAATCTCCTTGCTACTCCGACGACTTTCTGACTCACGTCTATATTGGGCTTGCATGCAGGTCGCCCACTTCCACGCATCTTAAGCTCCAATGTCTGCTTGGAATAAATTAGCCGCAATCCTCGAGAAAGCTGCATTCAACACGCCATTATGTATTCGTATCTCAATATAATTACATACCTAACCATATAGTCCCATATTTAAGGTTTATTAAAGCCGTGTTCTTATGGCCGGCTCGCTTAAACTCCAAAGATTTGCATACCAAAGTATAATTAGGGAATTTCGGAGTGGTTGAGCAGTTCGTGATGAAATTAGGAATTAACTGAGTCGATGTCGCAAAATTTATTGGTTGTTCCGAATCGATACCTAGATGGTTATTTAATCCATTTGAGTTTCCACCTTATCGTAATACAAATAAACGTTTTATCTATCTATCTATCTACAAAATGTTCATAGATACATTAGGTATGTATATCTACTTTTAGGTACACCTACTTCAAAAATGAATATTTACCTTTTTCATCCAGTTTCCTTTTTGTGCGCAAATATATTTGCTGTTCTTTATGTTTTAAAGCGAAGAAAACGGAAATATACCTACTCGTTTACCCAAGCCGCAGCTTATTGATGAGTCATAAAATGCATAATTATTTTTAACCCTGACCTGCCGGCCTGCCTTTAACTAAAAGGTTAATACATTATTTTACAAGTACAAGTGTACAGTATACTAATCCAAAAGAAGTACCTAGGGCAAAGAGTAAAGTAAAAGTAGGTATAAGTTGAGTTTGTAATTTGTATTTTTCTGAATCAAGAATAGATGCCCATCCGACTACAAAAATATTTCTAGAATGGGTCTTCAGGATACCTTTATTACAATATGTAAGAGGGTATTATACCTTTAAAATAGAGGTTTTCGTGAACCTAGGTGGAGATCTAAGGACAACAAAACAAACACACACAAACAAACAAATCAAACACGTAGTTACGTACAAATAATTACAAAAATGAATGTCTTTTTGAATTGGTCTCTCAAATCAGTAAAACTCTGTATTGTTAATCTCGTAGTGAATTCAGGGGTAGATACAAAGGTTCCGTCCCCGGAGGGATGGCATTATTTATGTAGTTGGTGTTGCCATGCGACGGCAGTAGGTCACGCGGTCGTTGCCGTTATTAGGACGTTCATCACCGCTAGGACAGACGTATTCCCAACCCTTAACTATTAGCCATAGGCGGACCAGTGTAAATCTGACCTGGGCTTGCGTAGTTTTTATGCATTTCGAGGTCATGTTATACACAAGTGAGTATAGAGCTTGGGTGTGAATTATATAGCAGCTAATCGGCCTAATAGTGGCCTCGGTAAGAGGACTTATACGGCATTTCGTGAACAAAAGATTTCCTGTATCAGGGTAGGTCCTTTAGGACCCAGAGATTGATTTTCGAAGTAGAGCCCTCGAAATTTTTTATGTCAAATTTTTGAGGGGGGGGGTGAGTCCATGTTAATCTTGATATCTGCGCCAGTTAAGCTACTGGGTCAAGTTGGGTGTCAATTTCGAGTAAATCAAGGATGCTAAATTCATTTCTGGAATTATTTTTGTACCATTCCATACAAAATTTTCGAAACATAACAAAAAATAAGTAATTTTTCATTCATACTGAAAACAGAAAAATGGCCATAACTTTAAAAAACACCTACACATTTTGGAAAAAAAATAGGTCTTCAGAAAACCCTGTTAATATCATATTTAAAAATATATATTTCAAAAATATACCTACTGTGGAAGTATTAAAAAAATTAAAAATTAAAAGATAGAACAAAAAATCAAATTAATTAAAAAACATAGTTTGTGATCTTGGAATCGTAGTGGTGGGTTTATTAACTCAATAAAAACATATTTCATGCCAATTCACGTCTTAAAATATTAAAAAAACAATGAAATATATCAATTTCGCCCTAAAATTTCACGTAAAAATTTATCAAATTTTAGAGAGCCGCCCTGCTTCGTACGAGTTAACGATTTACAAAAAGTCTTAGCTTATGTTATTAAGGACTAATGTAGGTTTCTATTACAGAAATAATTTTTAAAATCGTTTGATTACTTCTAAAGACAGGCCCCTACAAACGATAGTACAAATTCGAACTCCATGAATTATATGGATAACGGCTAAATTAAAAAAAAATGCCAACTAACATTAACGGATCCTGTCCAAAATAATACTGGATCACCCTAAAAGTACAGCCTTATTTTATTAATAATAAAAAATATATATATTGGTCCACCTTGTAAGTAATAATTAGCATTCATATACCGCGGAGACACCTTTGTAAATTGAAGAGTGTCCATTTTCTCATGGATCCCATTATCAGATCTTGACCAAATTTAAAAGAAAACATCATTGAGGCAGCCCCTTCCAAACCAAAAAAAAAAACGCGAAATCGGTCTTAAACTAGCAAAGATATTTGTGAACATATCTAAAAAATATTGACAGTCGAACACAGGACCTCATCTTTTTTGAAGTTAGTTATGATTTTTTAAACCCAGGACCAGTATAAACTGATAAAGATGTTGTACTCTCCTTCTTCGGCCTCCTCGACGTCATCTTTGCTGAAACCCCAGGTTCACACTGGACACACATTTAAAACCATCAGTAATCGCATTTGCGACTACCCACAGGTCTTGAAGCAGCGTGCATGGCATTCTCGCTTTCAAGGACAGTGGCCTCTGCAGCTGCTCTTGCAGCTAAGTTCTCGTGCCGCATTCCAGATTCTGTGTTGGATTGTCCATACGGGCTGCCACTGTTGCACTGTTCCTGCTTTTATCCACTCGTCTGTTAAGGGGGGTATATATTGTGTGTCATTTAAAGTTTGTCCCCACAAGTGACCTGCTTGATAGGCTGCCCTAAGCGCATGCATACGGAAACTAAAATCCATAAAATATTACAGTGTAATTTTTATCACAGTCATCGTTTTAAAACCTGAAAATAACTTAGAGGAACTATCATTGTTATTAGTCAGACACGTCGGTATAGTCGGGTAAGATTCTCTATTAGTTATTTTTACTCTTAAAAGTGGAAAACATTTCAATTCGGTGACTGTACCCAGTAGCTAGTAACGTATTTCGGTACTTACCGATCCGCCCGCGCAGCCGTCTTGCGACCCATGATATTTTTTTCTGTCATAATTTTGTAGGCAGAGCTATATTGATATTTACATATTTAGAATCTGCATAAAACGAGCTTTCTTATAGTATTTATTTTATTGTTTCAATCAACTTTTTACATCCAATATCAGAGCGCTGAATCAAAAAGTAAAAATTAAAAATGTATAAATTTGCGATTTTAGTCAGAAAATTGTTCCAAAATAGTAAAATGTACGATCAGAAATGATGTCGGTGTATTCCTTTTATACGAAAACGATACCAAACTTGCCTTACTAGATATAAGAAAGGAGTCAGCTTAGTTTGAAATGTACAGGTCGGCTGCTATGTTTGGACCCCCCCATTTCTTACCACGTGAAAAATCCGGGGGGCTCTACTTCGTAAATGCATCTTTAGACAATAGATATCAATCCTGCCAAAGGAAATCTTTTGTTCATTAAACGCCGTATTTTCCCTTTTCTTGTTCCGTACAGATGCCACTATAACTGACTGACTGAAGTTAAACGCCAGATCCTACGGTTGCAAAACGGCTTGATCTCATTCATTATAATATATACCTACCGAAACTAAGTACTACTTACTCGTTCGAGGTAAATTGGTTGATTTTGATTCCTAAATACTCCAGCCCTACCTATGGCTAATTAATGGATCCCTGTACATAAGAAACCGTCACTACGAAAAATGAATTTAGGACCTCCCTAAAAAAGTTTTTCTAAGGAACCTCCTTATTAGAGTAGGCCCATTTTTGAAGAAGTAGAATACAAGACGCAAATCGTGTAACAGTTGGGGTGACAACGTAATCAGAGGGTTTATACCCTGCAGAATACGGATCTGCCTGTCTCCATCCCCAAATTTGAGCCGGAAGAATGTTTTATCGGAAAAGGTGCAGCCCATACAAATTTTTTCGTTGTACATTTGGTAAATCGTTGTTCCGGTACCCTAACTATGGTCCAATTGTTATGAATTTTTGATATGCCGTAAAGAACAATATTTGTCATCGTATCCCGAAATTTTTGACACTCCAGCTCCACGTCTTTCTCCGCCATCTTGGAAAATCTGTCACTTTTTTCAGTTTTTTGCTTGTACTGTCGTTATAGTTCATTTTAGTGCTAAACATGGTTTGGCAATATTGTAAAACACAAAATTTGCTGAAACTTTTGGGTACAAAGAATTTTTCCATGACCCCTAGGGACGAAGATATGACAGGAGATATCATTATAAATTACCACTTTTTTCTAGTTTTCCTCTCATATTTACGTTTAAAGTGCATTTTAGCGTTAACTATAGTTCAGCAATATTGTAGATTACAAAATTGTCTACAACTTTTGTATTGAAATATTTTTTCCACGATCATCAGGAAAGAAGATACGATGTCACCTATGGGGTACTACCGTCGATATTTACTACTTTTCCAGTTTTCTTCACATATTTTTGTTTTAGTGCATTTCCCGGTCAGCAATATTATAGAAGACAAAATTATATGCAAATTCAAACTACCTACGATCTTCTAGGTATCGTGGAAATAGACGATTTTGTCTTCTGAGGGATTGAAGTGGTATAGATCGGAAAGTGACAGATGCTTTATCTTGTCGTCTATCCCGCTATCACTCGACCATCATAGATCCCCTACAGATTGCGATTAAATGCACTCAAACCTAAATATGAGAAGAAAACTGCAAAAGTAGCAAATTTCAACGGTGCTACTCCATAGATGACTTCATATCTTCTTTCCTAATGGTCGTGGAAAAAATATTTCAATACAAAAGTTGTAGCAAATTTTGTGATCTACAATATTGCCGAACTATAGTTAGTGCTAAAATGCACTTAAAATGTAAACATGAACGGAAAACTAGAAAAAAGTGGCAATTTTTAATGATATATCCTGTCATATCTTCGTCCCTAGGGGTCATGGAAAAAATCTTTGTACCCAAAAGTTTTAGCAAATTTTGTATTCTACAATATTGTAGAACTATGTTTAGCACTGGAATGAACTTTGACGACAGTAAAAGCAAAGAACTGAAAAAATGACACTATTTCCAAGATGGCGGCCAAAGTTATGGAGCTGGAGGGCCGAAATTTTTAGGTTACCATGGCTAATATTGTCCTTCACAACATACCAAAAGACCATATCAATCAGACCTCTTTTAGAGTACCAGAGCAACAATTTATTAAATGTACTACGATTTTTTTTGTATGGGCTGCACCTTTTCCGGTATACCGTACTTCCGGCTCAAATTTCGAGATGGCGACAGGCAGATCCGTATTCTGCAGGGTCCAAACCCTCTGATAACGTTGTCACCCCAACTGTTACATGACTTGCCGCTTGCATTGTTTAGAGACGCCTTTTCCAATTCTGTTCCTCCTCTATATGGGCATCTATGGGTAAAGGATTATCGAACGAAAATCAGAGATACTTACCTAGAGTTTCATTTAAGCGCTTAGTGATCTCGTTTGGCCTATTTTATTGCCAACAAAGTACTTAAAATTACGTAAGTGAGACTATTGGACAGAAATCGAATACACGGTTGGACGGCAGTTTGGATAGCCTGAATCTGTCTAGGTACGTTCGTGCTATATGTATGTAGTTAGTTTGAACTGAGTTCGCAGCCCGGCCATACGGCAGTGCGCGGCCCGCTTTTATTCCGAAGACACGGTACGCGAATACTGCTTTGAAATTTATTCCTTTTCGTAATAAATTTATTAAAGCAAGTGTCGCGTGATAGTGATAGGACTAGGTAGATTCGCTTTGACCGGCAATCGTTATTTTATGTAAGGAACTTTAGTTTCAATAATGATTGTTGCGAAGTCATCGTATTGGTTGTTCATAAGAGTTTGTTATTGCCGGTGTGGCATCTCGTAAGAGCGGCCGCAGGCGAGGCGAGCGCGATGGACGCGTGCGATGGCCGAACCGCTCACGCTGCCGCCTCTGCCACCGCCCCGACGTTTCCATATCTCGCTGCATCCTTACCGTGTCAAAAGGTGTGATTTTGAACACAATTATATGTATGATTCATCCTTCCATCTTTGAGTGCACGACGCTAAAAGCACAGTTTGTTGTTTCCACGTAATTAATTAGCTATTTTTATTTTCCAGGCGTCACCGCTGCCCACACAACGATGTCCCGGAGCCATTGTTCGATGTGGCGCACACGACGAGCGTGGTCTCCGCGTACAAGCAAGACTACGACGAGAAGCATGTCAGCCGCACTACGGCAGTCCACCACGAGGACCACCTTCGCCTCGAGGGCGATTTCCAGAAGCCCGAGCGCCCCGAGTGGCACCCCGCCGAGCGACCCAAGCCCACCAAACCAGAGGACAATCTTAAGCCTGAGGGTGACTTTGAAAAGAGGCGTCCGGAAGAATGGCGGCCCGGCGACAGGGCACCCGTGAAACGGCCAGAAGATAACCTCAAGCCAGAGGGTGATTTTGAGAAGAGGCGCCCGGACGAGTGGCGTCCAGGCGACAGAGCGCCTATTCGGCGCCCCGAAGACAACCTAAAGCCCGAAGGAGACTTTGAGAAACGTCGCCCTGATGAATGGCAACCAGGAGATCGTGCCCCCGTCCGCAAGCCTCAGGATAACCTCCGTCCAGAAGGCGACTTTGAGAAAAGGCAGCCTGACGAGTGGAAACCGGGTGACCGAGCCCCCGTACGTCGCCCTGATGACAACTTAAGACCTGAAGGTGAATTCACCACTCCTGCAAAAGAGCAGTGGCGTCCAGCCGAAAGGCAAACACCCAAAAAACCAGAAGACAACTTGAGACCTGAAGGTGACTTTGCTCAACGCCAGCCCGAAAAATGGCGTCCCGGAGATAGGGCACCGGTGCGCCGCCCGGAAGATAATCTGAAACCAGAAGGCGAATTTACTTCCCCCGAGAAACAACCCTGGCAGCCAGCTGACAGACAGAAACCCAAAAAGCCGGAGGACAACCTTAAGCCTGAAGGTGATTTTGAAAAACGCAAACCCGAAGAATGGCAACCTGGTGACAGAGCTCCAGTTCGAAAACCTGAAGATAACTTGCGTCCGGAGGGAGATTTCGAAAAACGCCGACCTGAAGACTGGCAGCCTGCTGATCGGCAAAAACCCAAGAAACCTCAAGACAACTTAAGACCCGAAGGTGATTTTGAAACACAGAAGCCGGATGAATGGCGTCCTGCTGAACGCCGTGAGCCAACTAAGCCTAAAGATAATCTAAAGCCGGAGGGTCAATTTGAAAAACCAAAACACGAAGAATGGCGCCCCGCTGAGAGGCAGACTCCTAAAAAACCTCAAGATAACTTAAGACCAGAAGGTGAATTCGAATCTCCTAAGCCTGAGGAATGGCGACCAGCAGAGAGACCAGAAGTCAAAAGACCAAAAGATAATTTAAGACCTGAAGGTGAATTTGAGAAACCCAAACATGATGAATGGCACCCTGCTGAAAGGCAAACTCCTAAAAAGCCTCAAGATAATCTCAGACCAGAAGGTGATTTTGAAACGCAAAAACCAGAACGATGGCGTCCGGCGGAACGTAGAGAGCCTACCAAACCTAAGGACAACCTCAAACCAGAGGGAGAATTCGAGCAACCCAAACACGATGAGTGGCGTCCAGCGGAGAGGCAAACCCCTAAAAAGCCGCAGGATAATTTGAAGCCCGAGGGAGACTTTGCTCAACGTCAACCGGAGGAATGGCATCCGGGTGATAGGGCCCCAATACGCCGTCCTGAAGATAATCTTAGATCAGAAGGCGAATTTACTTCTCCTGAAAAAGAACCTTGGAGGCCAGCAGAAAGACAGAAACCCAAAAAGCCTGAAGATAACTTGAAACCTGAAGGAGAATTCACGTCGCCGAAGAAAGATGAATGGAAACCGGCTGAAAAAGTCATCGTAAAGAAACCAGAGGACAATTTGAGACCCGAAGGAGAGTTTACGACAAGAGTCACGGACTACACGGTTGTCACAGGCGAAAGGGCAGAAATAATTCGACGCACTGACAACATTATTACTGAAGGAGAGTTCACAGGTAAATCTTGATACTTATATTATTAAAAGCATTAGATGCATCTACAATTCTACATAACTTATTATGTGTGTTATAAGTATTACTGGGGAAGGTGACATTATTATTAAATAAAGTCTGCGTTGATTCCTGACACGGTGCCGGTGCACGGTGCAATATTGATGTTTTAGTGGTATGGATTTGCTCAGAAACATAGCGGTCTTTAATTCCAAATGCCACTCATACATTTTATTTCATTGAGTTTTAGAATTAATTTCTGTCACCGGAACACCAAGGCTAAATATTTACTTTATTTAGGATCAGGTCATTTCTGTATAAGTTCGTCGTCTATTATTTATTTATATGAATGAATGAAGTTGTATGTATGATGTCTAGTGGGTGATGCTGATGACTCTGCTTACGAAGATGATGATCAAGGGTTCATATCCCGGTAAGGGTAAATATGTGTGTGATCATTATTATTATATTATTCTATGTATTTAATTTTAAATGGACAATAAGTCATCATAACATAACAAGTCATATTAAGCTTACTATGAGGCTAGTTTGATTTGTGTAAGATTTTCGCTTAAATTTTATGTTTTATCGGTAGGTAAGAGACAAAATAATGTATGTCATATTTTTTAAATTACAGATACGACTACATCTCGCACAGAGTACACTCTGAAACCGGTTGAAAAACCAAAACAAGTGCGTCGGAACACCTGGACAAAAATCGAAGGAGAAATGACTACAGACACAACTTCAAAATCTGAATACATAGATTACACAGACATCGTGGAACGGACTGTTATAGCTACGAAGAAAACCGATAATTTGACTCAAATGGGAGAAATAGAATTCGTTACCTCAAATCAAGAAGACTATACCAAAAAAATGACACCAGTTGAGCGTCCGCAAAGACGTCGTACTTGGACCAAAGAGGACTTTGAAAAGTTCTACTCGACAGACGAATTGCAAAAAGTGACGACTACACAGGAAGAGTACAGGACGTACGAGGGGACCGATGTCAGGCAGCAACAGATCATACGGAAGGATAACTTACATATGGAAGGAACATTTGAAACCCACACTGTGTCTCACGATGCTTATCAAGGCACTGAATTGACAGAAAGGCCAAAACAGAAAAAACCAGTAGACAATCTGCGTCCTGAAGGTGAATTTGAAACTCCTAAACAAGATAAGTGGCGTCCCGCTGAGAGACGAGAAATCACCAAGCCAAAAGATAACCTTAAACCCGAAGGAGAGTTCGAATCTCCTAAACACGAAGAGTGGCGTCCTGCCGAACGCCAAACGCCTAAAAAGCCACAAGACAACTTGCGACCTGAAGGCGATTTCGAAACGCAAAAGCCTGATGAGTGGCGTCCTGCTGAACGCCGTGAGCCAACCAAGCCCAAAGATAATCTCAAACCAGAGGGTGAATTTGAAAAACCTAAGCACGATGAGTGGCGTCCGGCTGAAAGGCAGACTCCTAAGAAGCCCCAAGACAACCTGCGACCTGAAGGCGATTTCGAGACGCAAACGCCTGATAAATGGCGTCCTGCTGAACGTCGCGAGCCAACCAAGCCCAAAGATAATCTCAAGCCCGAGGGTGAATTTGAAAAACCGAAGCATGATGAATGGCGTCCGGCTGAAAGGCAGACCCCTAAGAAACCCCAAGACAATCTGCGACCTGAAGGGGATTTCGAGACGCAAAAGCCTGATGAGTGGCGTCCTGCTGAACGACGTGAACCAACCAAGCCTAAAGACAATCTTAAGCCCGAAGGAGAATTCGAACAGCCCAAACATGACAAGTGGCAGCCTGCAGAACGTCCAGAGGTTAAGAAACCAAAAGACAACCTAAAACCTGAAGGTGATTTCGAAACCCAAAAGCCCGAAGAGTGGCGCCCTGCTGAACGTCGTGAGGCAACCAAGCCTAAGGATAATCTTAAACCTGAAGGTGACTTCGAAACTCAGAAACCTGACAAATGGCGCCCTGCTGAACGTCGAGAGCCGACCAAGCCCAAAGATAATCTCAAACCTGAGGGTGAATTTGAACAACCTAAGCACGATGAATGGCGTCCGGCTGAGAGACAAACACCTAAAAAGCCACAAGACAACTTGCGACCTGAAGGCGATTTCGAAACGCAAAAGCCAGACGAATGGCGTCCAGCTGAACGCCGTGAGCCAACCAAGCCTAAGGATAATCTTAAACCTGAAGGTGACTTCGAAACTCAGGAACCAGACAAATGGCGCCCCGCTGAACGTCGAGAGCTGACTAAGCCCAAAGATAATCTCAAACCTGAGGGTGAATTTGAACAACCAAAGCACGATGAATGGCGTCCAGCTGAAAGGCAGACTCCTAAGAAGCCTCAAGACAACCTGCGGCCTGAAGGCGATTTCGAGACGCAAAAGCCTGATGAGTGGCGTCCTGCTGAACGACGTGAACCAACCAAGCCTAAGGACAATCTAAAACCAGAAGGCGAGTTCGAAAAACCCAAGCATGATGAATGGCGTCCTGCAGAAAGGCAAACTCCCAAGAAGCCTCAAGACAACCTGCGGCCTGAAGGCGATTTCGAGACGCAAAAACCTGACGAATGGCGTCCAGCTGAACGCCGTGAGCCAACCAAGCCTAAGGATAATCTTAAACCTGAAGGTGACTTCGAAACTCAGAAACCTGACAAATGGCGCCCTGCTGAACGTCGAGAGCCTACCAAGCCCAAAGATAATCTCAAACCTGAGGGTGAATTTGAACAACCAAAGCACGATGAATGGCGTCCAGCTGAAAGGCAGACTCCTAAGAAGCCTCAAGACAACCTGCGGCCTGAAGGCGATTTCGCGACACAAAAGCCTGACGAATGGCGTCCAGCTGAACGCCGTGAGCCAACCAAGCCTAAGGATAATCTTAAACCTGAAGGTGACTTCGAAACTCAGAAACCTGACAAATGGCGCCCCGCTGAACGTCGAGAGCCGACTAAACCCAAAGATAATCTCAAACCTGAGGGTGAATTTGAACAACCAAAGCACGATGAATGGCGTCCAGCTGAAAGGCAGACTCCTAAGAAGCCTCAAGACAACCTGCGGCCTGAAGGCGATTTCGAGACGCAAAAGCCTGATGAGTGGCGTCCTGCTGAACGACGTGAACCAACCAAGCCTAAGGACAATCTAAAACCAGAAGGCGAGTTCGAAAAACCCAAGCATGATGAATGGCGTCCTGCAGAAAGGCAAACTCCCAAGAAGCCTCAAGACAACCTGCGGCCTGAAGGCGATTTCGAGACGCAAAAACCTGACGAATGGCGTCCAGCTGAACGCCGTGAGCCAACCAAGCCTAAGGATAATCTTAAACCTGAAGGTGACTTCGAAACTCAGAAACCTGACAAATGGCGCCCTGCTGAACGTCGAGAGCCTACCAAGCCCAAAGATAATCTCAAACCTGAGGGTGAATTTGAACAACCAAAGCACGATGAATGGCGTCCAGCTGAAAGGCAGACTCCTAAGAAGCCTCAAGACAACCTGCGGCCTGAAGGCGATTTCGCGACGCAAAAGCCTGACGAATGGCGTCCAGCTGAACGCCGTGAGCCAACCAAGCCTAAGGATAATCTTAAACCTGAAGGTGACTTCGAAACTCAGAAACCTGATAAATGGCGCCCTGCTGAACGTCGAGAGCCGACTAAACCCAAAGATAATCTCAAACCTGAGGGTGAATTTGAACAACCAAAGCACGATGAATGGCGTCCAGCTGAAAGGCAGACTCCTAAGAAGCCTCAAGACAATCTGCGGCCTGAAGGCGATTTCGAGACGCAAAAACCCGACGAATGGCGTCCAGCTGAACGCCGTGAGCCAACTAAGCCTAAGGATAATCTTAAACCTGAAGGTGACTTCGAAACTCAGAAACCTGACAAATGGCGTCCCGCTGAACGTCGAGAGCCGACTAAACCCAAAGATAATCTCAAACCTGAGGGTGAATTTGAAAAACCCAAGCATGATGAATGGCGTCCAGCAGAAAGGCAAACTCCCAAGAAGCCTCAAGACAATCTGAAGCCTGAGGGAGACTTCGAACAGCCGAAACATGACAAGTGGCAGCCTGCAGAACGTCCAGAGGTAAAGAAACCAAAGGATAACCTGAAACCTGAAGGGGACTTCGAAACGCAAAAGCCTGACGAGTGGCGCCCTGCTGAACGCCGCGAGCCGACTAAACCTAAAGACAATCTGAAACCGGAGGGAGAATTTGAGAAACCCAAGCACGATGAATGGCGTCCGGCTGAACGGCAGACTCCTAAAAAGCCTCAAGACAACCTGCGGCCTGAAGGCGATTTCGAGACGCAAAAGCCTGACGAATGGCGTCCTGCTGAACGTCGAGAGCCGACTAAGCCCAAAGATAATCTCAAACCTGAGGGAGAATTTGAACAACCTAAGTACGATGAATGGCGTCCGGCTGAAAGGCAGACCCCTAAGAAGCCTCAAGACAATTTAAGACCTGAAGGCGACTTCCAACAACCAACCCACGAGGAGTGGCGTCCAGCCGAACGCCAAACACCGAAAAAGCCCCAGGATAACCTACGTCCTGAAGGTGAATTCGAAACTCCTACACATGAAAAGTGGCGCCCAGCTGAGAAGCCTGAAGTCAGAAAGCCTAAAGATAATCTGAAGCCAGAAGGAGAATTTGAAACCCAAAAGCCGGATCAGTGGCGTCCTGCCGAACGTCGCGAGCCAACCAAGCCTAAAGATAATTTGAAACCAGAGGGTGAATTCGAGAAACCTAAGCACGACGAGTGGCGTCCGGCTGAACGGCAGACTCCTAAGAAACCTCAAGATAATTTGCGTCCTGAGGGCGAATTCGAAACACAAAAACCTGATCAGTGGCGCCCTGCAGAACGTCGTGAGCCAACCAAGCCCAAAGATAATCTTAAACCAGAGGGTGAATTCGAGAAACCGAAACACGACGAATGGCGGCCAGCTGACCGCCAAACTCCTAAGAAACCTCAGGATAACCTCCGTCCGGAGGGTGACTTTGAGAAACCAAAACACGACGAATGGCGTCCAGCTGAACGGCAAACACCTAAAAAACCACAAGATAATCTACGACCTGAAGGTGAATTTGAAACACCTACACATGAAAAGTGGCGTCCAGCTGAAAGGCCCGAAGTCAAAAAGCCTAAAGACAATCTGAAGCCTGAAGGAGAATTTGAGAAGCCAAAGCATGATGAATGGAAGCCGGCTGAACGCCAAACACCTAAAAAACCTCAAGACAATCTTTATCCAGAGGGCAAGTTTGAAACTCCAAAACAAGACAAATGGCGTCCAGCAGAAAGACCCGAAGTCAAGAAGCCGAAAGACAATTTGAAGCCAGAGGGCGAATTTGAAAAACCGAAACATGATGAATGGAAGCCAGCAGAGAGACAGACTCCTAAAAAGCCTCAAGATAATCTTAAACCTGAAGGCAAATTTGACAGACCCGATAAACCAAAACCTTTGCCCGCAGGCGAACGGCCCGTTCAAAAGAAACCTGAAGATAATTTGAAGCCCGAGGGCGACATGGAAGTTGTGCGACGAACTGATTATACGGCAACTCGAGGAGACCGTGTCGATGTAGTCAGACACGAAGATCATCTTAAAATGGAAGGAAAAATTGATGTTCACCGTTCTAGGGATGATTATAAACGTATTGAAAAGACAGAAAAAGTTGTGATTACAAAGCATGAAGACAATCTCAGAACTGAAGGTGAATTTATTGATTTACAAGTTCGCAATGATTACTCGGCAACTAAAGGAGAAAGGGCTACAGTGGTCAAGCCTCAAGACAATTTGAAACCTGATGGTAAATTTTATAGACCTGAAAAAGTTCCTTCACAGCCCGCTGAGAAGCGGAAACCGTTTAAATATGTTGACAATATTACAATCGATAAAGAAACTGATATTAGACGAAACCAGCATCTTGAAAGAGTTGATATAATTAGACGTGAAGACAATTTAAAGATCGAAGGCGAGTTTGTAGATCTCAAGCAGAGAAACGATTACAATGTTGTGACAGGTGAACGTGCTGCGGTAGTTAAACACGAAGATAACTTGAAAATGGAGGGTAAAATGGAAAATATTAGATCATCTGATACTTATCGTGTGGTCAAAGGTCAAAGAGTAAAATTAACTCGCCGAGAAGATAATCTTAAAATCGAAGGTGTATTTGAAGATCACTCCCGTAGAAATGATTACAGCGTAACAAAGGGTGAGAGATCAGCTATTATTTATCATCCTGACAACTTGAAACCTGAGGGCACGTTTGAAAAGAGACCTGTAATAGAACCAGTGACTGGTGAAAAAAGAACACCTATTAAGAGCACAGATAATTTGAAACCAGAAGGTGACTTTGACAGACCGGCAAAACCACAATGGGAATCAGCAGAACGACCTGATGTTGTCAAACCTCGCGACAATCTGCACCCAGACGGTGAATTTGATAGACCAGCAAAATCCAAGTGGGTTCCAGGTGAAAGACCTGACCAAGTCAGACCAGTGGATAACTTGCACCCCGACGGTGAGTTCCAAGATCGGCCTAAGGAGCGCTGGCAACCAGGTGAAACTCCTTCTCAAGTACGTCCAAAGGACAACTTAAGACCAGAAGGCGACTTTGATCGTCCTGAGCGACCGAAATGGCAAAAGGGTGATAGGCCCGAGCAAGTGCGACCCACAGACAATCTGCATCCAGAAGGCAAGTTCCAAGATAGGCCTAAAGAGAGATGGCAACCTGGGGAAACTCCATCTCAAGTTCGTCCAAAGGACAACTTAAAACCAGAAGGAGATTTCGATAGACCAGACCGACCAAAATGGCAAAAAGGCGAGAGACCAGACCAAGTGCGACCAACGGACAATCTGCATCCAGAAGGCAAGTTCCAAGACAGGCCTAAAGAAAAATGGCAGCCCGGTGAAACTCCTTCACAAGTACGCCCGAAAGACAACTTAAAACCTGAGGGTGAGTTTGACCGTCCAGATCGGCCTAAATGGCAAACTGGAGATCGAACCAGTGCTGTCAAACCGAAAGATAACTTATACCCTGAAGGCCGAAACACGCCCGATGGTAAACGAGGCTCACCTACTGATGCAACCGTAGACAGAACCAGCTCTACACAAATAAACGAATTTACGAGTAAAACAACTGCATCAAAAATAGTTACTGGGCAGGACAGCGTTGATTCCAAACATACAAATATTGTGAGGCATGACACTGAAACGCACCGTGACGATAGAACGCAAGCTACTCATTTAGAAACACATCTACAAAAATCAAGCAGTCATAGTGAGCACTCGACAATAAGGAATGTTCAATATGGAACCGATACGACTCATTCGACAGTAAGTTCACAGAATGTTATTGATCGCAATGATTCCCAAAATAATGTTGATAAAATAACACACATACGAAAAGTTGATGGAACTGAAATCAAAAAAGACACAGATCGGTCAGCTATTAAGCATTCAGACAAAACCGTCGTCGGTAAATATGATTCGAAGAACATCAAAAACGTGCAATCTTCAACTTCATCCACTACAAAAACAATGAAACAAGTTACCGAAAAGAAGTTGGTAGGCGGTAAATGGGTCACCGTAACGAGGAACGTGGAAACGAATATGTCAAGTAGCGGGGCAGGCGATAGGCCCTCGGGTAAGAAACCGAAAGATAATTTGCATTTAGACGGCGATTTCGAAAGCCGTCCTCAGACTAAGTGGCAACCTGGAGAAACTCCGGCACAGGTACGTCCAAAAGATAATTTAAGACCCGAGGGAGACTTCGACCGACCAGCAAAATCAGAATGGCAAGCAAGCGAGAGGCCCAGCCCAATAAGACCGAAAAACAACTTGCACCCTGAAGGAGAAAAGTATACTAACGGCCATATTGTACATGAAGATACTTTGAGGGTACAAGATACAACCAAGAAAACAACCGACAGTAGGACCCAGGTCGGCCGCGATGATTGTAATGTTCAGTCAAGAGATTCACGGGTACAAACTACGACCAGTAGCTCTTCAGTTCAACATGATGGAAGGTCACAGACTATGCACACTGAATCTCACACAACCCTACGCAGTGGCGAAATTTCAACAACAAAACATTCGACATCTGGTTCCAATTCCAATGTTACTTCTCAGGGGACCGATCGTACTGGATCACAAAGGAATATCAATAAAACATCTCAAGATGTAAATGAAAGATCCTCATCCCGTACTGTTGGTGACAAAAATAAAATCGGACAGCATGCCGATTCACGAAATGTGAAAAACGTATCTTCTTCAATTAATAAGACAATGAAACAAGTATCTGAGAAGAAACTAATAGCTGGTAAGTGGGTCACTGTTACTCGTAACGTAGAAGTTAATACGACTTCATCTGGTGGTGATACAAGCAACCTCAAAACTGTCCAGGATAAAGGAAATTTTGACAGATCTGGACAAAACAGACAAACTCGTGGTGATTCTAGTCAGAGAATTGTGTCATCGGATGAATCTGCAACAACTACATCTTCGCAACATGGAACGAATGCCAACGAGCGTACAACATCAGTGAATAGTCACACTCAACGTAACTCGTCAAACATCATGCATACCACTAAAGGAAGCCACATAGAAGAGCAAAGCTCTAAGCAGACTCATGTCGTTGGTAGGAATCAACTTAGTGACAGCGTAGCTAGGACAAGCATCGAGTTCCAAAAAGCGATGCACGGAGGCGATTCTTCAACTACCGTGATCGATAATTCTAGTCGTACAGGACATCATAAGAGGACATCGGATCTAGTTTCAGATGCATCCAACACAGTTCTGCATCGTAAAGGAATTTCTTCTGCTACTGAAGCTCAACATTCTATAAGTTCAACGGCCTCTGCACAGCGTAAAAGCATCGGAAATCTAAATGATCGCGGAGAATACATAAATAACTCAACTCACAGTACTGATAGAAAGAGCATCAGTTCAATGCACCGTTCTGCTCGCGACAACATGGCGGTTATTTCACAGCACACAGAGAGCGCAGATCGTCACAGTAAACGCGACGGTCAGTCAACAGTTACCGTCGAGAGGCAGCCAAGAGTACGAGACAATATACAAGTGGGTGGAGAATTCTACGGGCGTTCTGAAGCTAATTCTTACGGCAGTTTTTCACGATCGGAGAATTTGCAGAAGGTCCAACGTAACGAGCGTACGGAGCGCACTGAACGGGTCGTGCGGCACGGGACTACGTCGCACTTCGTGCTGGGTGGTGGCAACACCAGCTACAAGCAGGAGTTCACGACGCACGTCCATGGCCCGTGTCCTGCTACGCTCATTGAAGCCCCTACCACTCCTTTCAAGCACACGCGCGACACCCGTGAACATAAATTCTACGCGTCAAAAGTATCACGATAAATTATTCCAATTTCCAATCCATGTTTATTTCAGAGTCTTCGTTCATTCCTTTTAAATGTGCCTTACTAGAGCTTGTTTATTTAAACTTGAAACATAATAATTACTTTTGTCAACGCAATCTAACATTGCTAGTCTTATATAATTAACATGCCCATTTCTTTAAAGGATTATAATCATTAACATATTGATAGACAAAAAATCATTTATTATTATTTTATTATATAATGTCAAACATTGCCATGTAATAAATTTTATATTAAAAGTCGGTGTTTAATTTCCAAAGTAGATCCCTTTCCCTATACATATGTCGCAGGCAAATGCTATAATACAGGGTAAATTTTATTGACCGTTCAAATTTTTCCTAGGCATTAGGTATCAATAAAAGATGCAATTTCTGAAAAAAAAAATGGGGAAATTTTTTTTTTTACAATTTTCGCGACCATGAAAAAACAATGGTTACGAACCAAACTAAGCCCGTGAAAATAAGCGTGAAGAAAAATTTGCAAAAAAAGTTTTTTTTGTTAAGTAATTGTCGTCAAAAATCGGTTTTTATGCGAAAATTGTCTCGGCGACTCAACGTGAGGCCAGGGCGATCGGTATTGCTGCCTCCCACACAACCCGATTCGGCGGTATCCACGAACGCATATTGTTTCGCATATCTTTCAGCTGCTGTATCTCAACATTTTAATACTGAAAGATACTGAAAGAACGAAACATGTATATTTTAATTTTCGCCAAGGAATCTACTGTGTGAACGGTCAATAAAATTTCACCCTGTATAATCCGCCGTATTACATTATGGCTAGCCGATTTACAAAACAGAGCCCTTTTGTATTACGGCAGGTCAACGATTAGCCGGATTGTTATTGCGATACGTTCTACATTTAGTGGTAGCCGTACGATTAAAAAAACCGCAAATCGATGTACAGTTTAGCCGTTTGGCACACGCATACTAGAGGTCAAAACAAAATTTTTGACACGCAGTTCTTAAAAAAAAATCCCTTAGGGGGGGAGAGCCGAGACATTCTTTTTTTTGTATGAAAAAAACAAATTTTTTTTTCAGAAACCTATCGTGTGTAGTATCATATGAAAGAGCTTTTTGACCCTTTAACTGCACCTTGTCATCAGTTGGTATAGTGGGTAGGTGGTGGGTGGGTGGTGGGGGGGTAAAGGGTTAAAGAGGTATTTCCCGTTGGATATATGGATACTACGTATCATTTTATGATTAATATGTAACGTATCTGCACTAAAGTTCCATAATTCACGTAAAATTGGTATTAAAGTAGAACCGTGTCACTTAGTAATATTCAAAAATTAAAAAAAAATACTTACCGAAAATCATTTCGAAATTGCTTTTTTGAGGTTAGATATGAGGATATTAAGTATCATTTGTGGTATATTGTACAAAATAAAAATCAGCCGTATCGTGTCTGGAGGACCTCAAACTTGGTATGTTTCGAAAATTATTTTTGATTTAATTTAAAAAAAATAGCTGAAATGTAATGATGTGGTATATTTTCAGAATCGCCTCAAAAAGCTCTTTCATATGATACTACACACGATAGGTTTCTGAAAAAAAAATTTGTTTTTTTCATACAAAAAAAAGAATGTCTCGGCTCTCCCCCCCTAAGGGAAATTTTTTTAGGAACTGCGGGTCAAAAATTTTGTTTTGACCTCTAGTATGCGTGTGCCAAATAGCTAAACTGTACATCGATTTGCGGTTTTTCTTTGAAATTGGGCCTGTACGGCTACCACTAATTCTACAATATGGCATAGCGGCTCACGTTTAGCCGCAATATACTTGTCGCAGGTGGATTGTGTAATCGGCCGTTAGGTATTACGTTATGGCTAGCAGTTTTACAAATATGGCAGTTTTGTATAACGGCAGGTTTTGTAATGTAATTTCCTAGATACAATGAGAATGAGACATAATTAAGGAGGTCTCAGTCAGGACGCCATCGGTCTCCGACGAGCGAAGCGAGGACTTTTAGATAGAACTGCGACCCTACAGCGCGTGAGCCGAGCGATCGAAGCGAGCGTGCCGCGGTAACGGCCGGCAAAGCGCCAGAACCGAACATTTTTTATAATTAGATCAGAAATTCCTCATTTCTCTACTAGGGTAGAGTGTGTGTATGTGTGTAGGGTAGAGGACTAAGTTTCTTTTTTACGTAAATAAAAACTCATGAGTTGTAAAACTAAGAGTATAATTAATAATTACTACATCAAATTGCATTTAATGACAATAAGTACCTACCAACAACAACCATATTGAAACTTAAAATAAGCTCTAAAACATTGAGTGTAAAGTAATTAAAACTATTTTGTTCCGATAATAAAAGACTTACAAAGTACTATCAGCATTGGCTTGGTTACTCGAGGATTTCTTCAGTTTTAGCAGTCGATGATGAGAGCTGAACTTCTGACTGTTGTTTTAATCGCCGTATTCTTTTGTAACGTCCTAATTCTCCGTCGTATCCTTTCGATGGAGACCCAAAAGCATCATCACTATTAAAGCTGACCCCGAAAGCTTCAGGTCTGTCCGTATCAGCTACTAAAGATGAAGGTCTGGCGACATCACCCACTAAAGATGAGCGTGTAGCGTTAGAAAGCATATCGAATTTAACAAGTTCGTCAATAGGTTCTAACTTTGTGATTTCCTCCGCATCTCGTTTCTGCCGACATCCACCAGTGTACATTAAATTTTCGTCAACACCTTCCACGCCAGATAAAACACCGTCCGTGTCAGATCCGATACTCATACCGTTTCGGGCTGCGTCATGGGCCTCTGCGTTATCAGCGCTCGATCGTTTGAATAAACTCTGATTGCTATCTGCAATCAATCTTGGGTGTCTTTCTACAGCATTACCTACCTTGTCTCCTTTTGAATTACTCATCGCAAAGTTTGCCGTTCGATCGAAAAAGCCATCATCGTAAATCTCGTTCCCTTCATCATTATCATCGTCTTCGTTTTCGGGAACATAAGCTACTTTATTATCTGAAAAAATTGCAGCTGCGCGTTTCTTTACTGCATGCTCGTTATTTCTTCTTTTGACTCTTATTAATGGCATCATATCCGAATTGCCGAGGTACTCTGAATTTTCATAATTGTTGGAATCTGAGAACGATTCTTGCAACGACTTCATAGGTTCTCCTACGTCTGCGTTGTTTTCTATCATGAGATCTCGTTTTTGCGGATTACGATAGTCGTAATGTAGCTGAGCATCATCGTCGAATAGTTGGGTCAAATCTTCATCTTGAGAACCAACATAGGGCTCGTCTTGTAAACCACCGAAGGAAGCTTCTTGAGATTCATTCGTTAACCCATTATCCGGAGATCTTTCATCATTTAAATCATTAACATTTACTTCCCTTTTATTTTCGCTTTTAACTGTCACAGATTCAGTGCTGCTTGTTGTACTCTCACTTTTGTCATGTTTCTCTGAGGCGTTTTCTTCACTAGCATCGGTTGACCTTCTGTTTAATTTACTTTCATCGACTTTGGTACTCGAAAAGTTATCATCAATGGTAGATGTAATTCCATTTGGGTCATTAGTTATTCCGTTACCCCCATTAAAGTCTATAAGGGATCCTGACATTTTATTAGAATCGGATTGTATCCCATCCATTAAATTATTCTCTTCGACTGCTTCAGCTTTTTTAGTTATTTCTCGTTTGTTTAAATTAATAGCTTGATTTATCCCATCGTTATCAATAATTTGTTGTAATATTGCTCGTTTATCATCTGATAAAGTTCTCATTAGGTCTTCCACTTCTTTTTTGGTGAGTTTTTTAACATATCTCTGGATAATGGCCTGCTCCGCTTCATTTTCAAAATTGTCGAAGTCCTTCTTGTCTTTACTATCATGAGTGCCATCATCTTTATTCTCATCATCATTTGTATCACGTCGATCTCGATTGGAATCTTCTTGATCTATTTCCTCGTACGGATCATCTTCAGATTCTTTGCTCTCGGTTGGTGCCTTGTTGTAATAGTGGTTATACAAGTTGGGATGTCCAATGAGTTCAGGAGTGTCATAGTTTCTTTTGTTTTTGTCATTATTATTAACTTGTTCTTGATCGTAAACCACATCATTACTTTCATCCTGCTTAGCATTATCTCTGCGTTTAATTAGTTGCAGAGTGCGCATAAGTCCGTTTTCCGTTTGACGATTCATTTCTTGTGCAAACTGTTTATTAGCATTGTTAGGCTCGTTATATCTGTCGTATCTTCCATTAGTCACTGGCTGCTCTTGGTCATTCTCAGCGGTTTCTTCCTCGGGGCCTTCCATTCTTTTATTGGATTTCAAATCTGAAAACTGATTGACACCTTATTTACTTACCCACCTTTTAGGGTAGGTACACATCGCTGGAGCGAAATATCGATACCGATCTACGTTTTTATTTACAATCACATGGACTAAAATGACATGGCATAGGTAGGTATCGAATGTAATAAATTAACCAACAGAAGCAAGATAGTGCCAGCACGAGTTCAAACGGGATTGTTGATTTTATGACAAATGTTGAAAGATTAAACTGCCTAAGTATTTAAAGTAATGCGTGTCTGAAGGTAAGTGGACGCGGTAGCCTACCTATGTATACACGCTTAAATCTAACACCGTGCATCATGCGCGTTGATCTAAGGATTCAATATGTTGACACGAAGGTTATTTTTATTCATCGTCGAAATAATAGTAGTTTTTTAGGGTTCCGTAGTAAACAAGGAACCCTTATAGTTTCGCCATGTCCGTCCGTCCGTCCGTCCGTCCGACCCCCGTTTTTCTCAGTAACCGTTAGTACTAGAAAGCTGTAATTTGGCATGAGTATACATATCAATGACGCCGACAAAACGGTAGAATAAAATCTTAAAAATTTTTTTTTTTAGGGTACCTCCCCTACATGTAAAGTGGTGGTGCAATTTTTTTTTCTGCCAAACCCCATCGTGTGGGGTATCGTTGGATAGCTCTTTTAAAAATATTATAAGGTTTCTAAAAGCATTTTTTGATTAAAGAATTGGTTAGCGTGATATTAAGCTTTGAAGTGATAATTTTTGCTATGGTCAAGTGTCCCCCCCCCCCCTGCCAGCTAAACGGTGGCTACTAGGCATGTGAAAAAAATCATGGTAGTAGTATATACGATGAATTTAAAAGGAAAACTATCACAGCTAAGTAGACATTACTAGTTAACGAGTAATAGTCGAACTTCAGAAATGTACTTTGCAAAAGCAAACTTTCGTACAATTTCCATTGATACCTTAGATAATGTTGTTAATTCTTTCAAAAACATAGTAAATATAAGTTTGCAAACTTTTTAGTCCAAATAATGTAACGGGTGGACGACTACGGAACCCTACCTTGCGCGTGGCCCGACACGCACTTGGCCGGTTTTTTAATGTAGGGTAACATTAATTCTTATTTAATAGAAACTACGAATCATTCATTTGTTATAGTTAGTTAGGTACAATAAATTTAATTTAAAACCGCATGATCAGCCTTTTATTAAGCATCAACAGCACTGGTACTGGTGCCCTAGCTGAAATCGAATCGAGTTATCACATTTTAAACCATCGTTAAACCTAAAATTGTTAAAGTGGCGCTGCGAATTCAATTTCATATTTCATTTAACTAATAAATAAGGTAAAAGATAAGGCAAATCTTACGCGTTCGTTATCATTTGTGCTTTCCTTGGTCGTCCGCTGTTCTTCCGTTGTCCTGCTTGCGCTGTGGTGTTTGAAGAAGTAATTCCTGCTGGGATGCGATTCAATAACTTCGTCTTCTTCCTTGTTGCCCGAAACCTAAAAGTTGATATTTGAAATTATAAAACTAATAAAAAAATATTTTAATGCCTCATTTTTTTGGAAACACAGAATTTTGCTTTTAGTAACTAATAGGATAAAGAGTTTTTTTAAGGTTTGAAAGGGTGGCGATATCCACCAGAGATGTTCGAGAATATGTTTTCATACATTTGACACCTAAGTTGTCATGCTTGCCAGGTATAAACTATTAAATACTAGTTATCGCCGGCGACTTCGTCTGCGTGGAACTCGTTCATCGCGATAGAATTTAAGTAATTGCTAATTACTTAATATCAGGCGCTTACCTAGTCATCGCTCTTTCATATAATTTTCCTTTTCCACCCCCTTAAGAGATGATTTCCGGGATAAAAAGTATCCTATGTCCTTCCCCGGGACTCAATCGATCTCCATACCAAATTTTATGTAAATCGGTTCAGCGGTTTAAGCGTGAAGAGGTAACAGACAGACAGACAGACAGACAGACAGATTGACAGACGGACAGACAGACAGACACATTTTCGCATTTATAATATTATAGTATATAGTATATAGTATGGATATGGATTCATTCACTTTGCTCGACCACGACTTCGAGCGGCGGCGGCAGCGGTTTTCCTAATCAATTGCGTGTGATCCCAACTAAGTAATTGCAGTGTCGCGCATGTCGCTTGCCGCGCCGCAATTCGCGCAAAGTCGTGGCCGGGCTGTTTGGCTTACCTACGTGCAGTTTGCGGTTCTACTTTCGTTCTGTAATTACATTAACCTGTACGGTATTTGATTTCACATATCGTTGAAGCTGAAGCGTACAGAGGGCTCGACTCTAAATATACCTAATTACCCCGCAGAAGTCCATGTACGAAAGCGTAGGTACATTACGGACTACAAAAGATAGAGTACCTAGGTAGTTGTTGAATAAATAACTATAAACTCCTGTAGGTAGGTAGTTTATTGTCTGCTTGCCCGTGGTGGCATGCGCAAGCGAATCCTGCGGCATCTCACAAAGGTGATGAGGGAAAGGCGCTGGTTTTTAGTGGGTAGCCTCTGTCACAGGAGTCCCACATTACCGCGCCTAAAACCCCAGGAAGGCCGGTATGCATGCATCAAGCATTTTCCAGCGTAAAAAATAGTACATTACTTACCAAGGGCGATAAAACAAAGAATGTCTCAGATCGCAGGTATTTTACGCCCGAGCCGAAGGCAAGGGCGATAAATATGCGATCTGAGGCCTTCTTTATTATCGCCCGTGGTAAGTACAAAATTTTATGTCACCCCCTGGCCAGGAAGTGGGTTTTTTCGCGCGCGGAGCGTGCGATAATGGCCACTTTATGGCCAGGTGTGACATAAAGGTAGTTTATTGTCTAATATGATAATGATAATAGAGACTAGGTTTCTTTAAAATAAAAACGAGCTCCAAGAACAAGTCCAGGCGACCAATTTGAAAACCGAAGAAGCTTTAAGGTAACTATAATAGGAATTAGGAAAGCCTTCCTTACCTTATCATCATCGGCTACCGCGTCTTCGTATCTTCGTGGCGACAGTTCCGGAGCGCCATCTTCGCTGTCATATTCTGCGACATCAGCATCCCTGAGGTTAAAGCGTATGTAGTATACTTTATTAACACCATTATTAAGACAATCCAGGGACATCTCATGCACTGACTTGTACCTACTTAATATAGACACTATCCCTCAATACGCATGCCACAAATCTTTGGCCAAGGGTCGTCCCCGAATTCGCTGAATACGATCTACATAATGAATAAACAATTATTGTAACTAACTTGTAATCTTGGTTGAGTTGCGGTCGACTCGTGGATTGCTCTAACAAACAACATAAAAGTAAAACTGTTAAACATCGCATTTTGTATTTTCCCTCGATTTGTCAAAAAATCGTAACAATGGTTAACTCTTCTTGTTGTCTGACGGGTAGATTCAAACGTTTTTTTTTCTTTCAGCCAGTGGTAAAGAAAGAATAATGCACACAGGTTGATATACGAGTAGAATTTGCAGGTGAAATATAGGCACAGTCAAGGGCATAAATATGTATACATTTCTGGACCTTATTTCAATGGAGTAAGGTGAAAAAATGTACACATATTGGTGCCCTTGACTGTACTATAACGACAGTATGGACCAAAGAGAAGTCCTGAAATTCCGCAACATGGCGCATGATCATATATTCCTGGTCAGGCTTTAATACTGACTGTAGTCAAGGATATGGAAACCTTTTTAACTCTTGTCAGAAAGGCAACAAGGGTTAGTTAGTTAATGGAGAAATGGCAGCCTGGCAACAAGGGTTAACCCACAGATTTAAAGATAAACTTTTCAGCGCTCTGTCAAATACAAACGCTGCGCTGTCAATCGTGTCACTCACAGGATAGGATGCTCACAGGCCATGACATAGGAATGTCAAACGCGTAGTTGAACCGTATAGAAATGCATGTAGGTTGATATCGCATTGGACGCCGTGACGGATACATGCGCCGTTGGTGTCGAACCGATGGTGCGCATATATACGTCGTCGTTGGCGTCCAAAGGGTTACAAACGTACACGACAACCAGCTTAATGTTACCCTTTCATTTTTTAAGACAAATATACTGTGCGCCATCCACGACGACGCGCCCCTCCACAGCGCATCTCTCTAATAATCTATGCGCAATTATACGGAACGGGCGGTGGGGGGGCGCGTCGTCGTGGATGGTGCGCACTGCCACACACAGAGCGGGCGGGCGGGTGGCGCGCGGGAGCGGGCGTGAGGCGGGCGGGCGGCTTTCAAGAAACAGACTGCCTTTGCGCGCCCGCCCGCCTCACGCCCTTATTATGTACTGATTACGATACGCACACACGACTCACGTCTCGGAGACTAGGTCGCCGCGGAGCGTCTCACCATAAAATAGAAGTCAAAAGTGGTAAGACGAACAGGCCCGAGGGTCTAAGACGATCGCTTATATGTCGGACATAAAATGCTATATGTCCCTCTCGCATTTACATACTTGACAGTAAGAGATGAATGCTTATATCCGACATATAGCGATCATCTTAGCCCCTCTGGTGTAATTAATAATAATAACTCCCTTTCAAGTACACTTCACTGTGTACCAGTGGCGGAGCGTCCATACAACAGGATTCCCACCGGCTTGCCTAATTTTCAGCCTGTCCAGGTTCTTTTACTACGGCTCATGAAGAATTAGAAAGGTAAATTATTTCCGGCTTCCCTAAGAATATTTTTGACGCCCCGCCACTGCTGTGTACTTGAAAGGGAGTTATTATAAAGTACTAGTTATTATACTAAATCAATTTCATAATACTTATAATGAAAATGTTTGAATAGGAAATAAAGAAAAATACTGAATGTAGGTACTTACAACAAAATTTATTTTAAATGAGACCGTTTCATCTCTATCACACTTATTATGTACATGTATTTTGGTTTAAATAAAACAAACCATTGAAACATCTTACAGCAAAACTCTCAATAAGTTTGTGCATATTTGAGAAATAATGATCTAAGATTTTATGTCACAGGTATACAAATTCATCAAAAGTCAAAGATTTTTACATCACACGATTTGGTGTATCGTTGCCTTCAAGAAACTTTCTTGTCACTGCATACATTCTATACTACAATTCATAATCTAAATTCAAAATGCGAAACCAAAGTAAACATATATTACAGATGTTTCATACAATTAGCGCTTTTATCGCCTTAGCAATAAGATCCATTATGGTAAATGTACGCGATTCGTTATGCAACATCTATACAAACAACTTAAGCGTGTGCAAAGTGACATTATCCTGGCCAGCACAAATTGAGCCTATTTAGAGTATAATATCTGGGCGACCGAGCTTCGCTCGGCGTTTTCCCGGACATAAGACCTATCTAGATCGATTGCCAGGCTCCGAAAACCCCCACCACATACCGAATTTCATCAAAATCGTTAGAACCGTTTCCGAGATCCCCGAAATAAATATATATATGGGCATGAGACCTAGCTAGATCGATTGCTCGTCCCCGAAAACCCCAACTTACCAAATTTCATCAAAATCGTTAGAGCCGTTTCCGATATCCCCGAAATAAACAAGTAGATAAATTAATTAATATACAAGAATTGCTCGATAATGTAACAGTTCCAATTTTATTCACCAGCGCTTCACCTATATTGTTACAAAGCTGACAAGAAAAAAAACTACTTTAGGTTACCTATCGACTCAAGTGTCCCTTTGACATTTCCGAAAAAGCTTATAATTGAATAATCATTTCACAACATTAATAAAACATGTTTCTCTCTCTCTGGTGCCAAGCCTATGCAATAAATAGTGCGCGCCATCCACGACGACGCGCCCCTCCACAGCGCTTCTCATACGGTACGGATACACACACTTAGGGTCGGTTGCACCAACATACGAACACAGGCCGGTCATCGTCAAATATGACGCCGGCAACTGTCATCCCATAGAAACTTGTCAAACTTTCCATACAATTAAAGAGTCGGCTAAAACTTTGTGCTAGCTGTAAATTCAATAATAGTAGGGTCGACGCCATAGATACGTTTACACTTTTGCACCTTATTCCATTGCAATAAGGTGCAAAAGTGTAAATATATCTATGGTGACGACTGTACATTACTTACGTAGGGCGGTAAAACAGGCTTTTAGCGTAAGCTAAAATTTAATTAAATCATTGTACATGTCAATCTACTATACTAAGTATTCAAGTCAAAAGTGTCTAAAGCCACTTTTTGTCGAATCAATGAAGACTAATATTTTAAAAAGGCTCAAAAAGACGGCATATAGCAAATCGCTTAAATTGCTACTTACCTACATCTCAGAATATTGAACTATACACTACACTTGTTTTTTTTGGTAATGTTATTGCATAGTCTCTACTGAACTATGCCGTACAAAAAATGTACTTTATGTCACACCTGGCCATAAAGTGGCCATTATCGCACGCTCCGCGCGCGAAAAAACCCACTTCCTGGCCAGGGGGTGACATAAAATTTTGTACTTACCACGGGCGATAATAAAGAAAGCCTCAGATCGCATATTTATCGCCCTTGCCTTCGGCTCGGGCGTAAAATACCTGCGATCTGAGACATTCTTTGTTTTATCGCCCTTGGTAAGTAATGTACTATTGTTGCCCAAGTATTATTATTGTTTTATCACATGATGCACAGTGTTGAATCACGTAGATTTTTTTAACTTGCCGCTTTTTCTATTCTCTATCATTAGCCAGATTACGTCGCCAAATAACATGGCAATTAGTTTTCAGATAGAACTTTGTATATACGTTCATGTAATAAAAATCGTATTTTGTAGCCATTCACATTGAAGGCAAATGTTTGTTTTTGCCTTGTCTATTCAAAGCCAAAATTGTTCACAATTTGGCAAATTATTTAACGAATTCAAAACATGGCAATTGACCCAATATCTTAGGTGTTTATAAAACAAACTTATACTGCTTGATACTGCATGTATAGTAGGAATTACGCGAGGTGCACTTAGGATCGAAGACTAATATATGGAACAAAGGCATTTAGAGATTAAGCGGGTATTACACTGTCTCAGGATCTGAATCAGGCGTCCTAACTAGTGGAGGGGAGTTGAAGCATCTCGCTCTAACGTATAGGTCCGAACCCTTCTAAGTGTCCTGAATTCAGGACAGTGTAATACCCGCTTTAGTCTCGCGAGTCCAAAAGTGCGCGGCACGTAATTTTGACCGCATGTAATTAGGAAAAGGTAAGACAAAGGTTAGGTGAAGAATATACCTTATGGCACACGCAATACGGTTTGGATTTGGAACGCCTTTGAAGTACAGTTACATATCCCAACCGAGTTTTGGCTTATGTACATGACATAGATACCACTTGTTTTCAACGTTTAAAACGTTTTGTTTATAATAAATAAGGCATTCAGGGTCGAAGTTATTTTACAAGTGTTTCTAAGAGAAAATTATGTTTGGATTCGACGAATAAATCCTCTAAAAAATTCAACTTTCAATTTATGTTAAACGAGAATTGTGTTGAACAACTGGTTGAACAATTCTCGTTTAACATAAATTTGTAGAAGCTGAATATCATATTACAAATCATTAAAATCTGTCAAGCTAAATGTCACTTGCACGACGAAAAACAATAAAGTAGGTTCAACATTTTTAATATTCTTCTTTTACAATACAATGAATCATGCATTAACCATGTCCAATTTCAACATATAAAACCATATTGCACCTTATCCAGATTGGAACTAACCCGAGACTTTAAGCCTATCGTCTGACGGGGCCTATTCCTGAAGTAACAATATACGAGGGTCGCAATACAAATACAATAATAGGAGTTTGCTTGGAAGGGGGCCTATGCTTGGTATATAGTAGGTGTGAATCCCCCTATAAATAGATCACGGGAGTTACATGTCATGATAAAGTTTGGCCTCATGATGGAATCTATTCCTTATAGGCTATTTGTAAGTAATACTGAGCGTGGCCAACTGTCCATGCAAAAATTTCAAAACGGCGGCTATTTTAGTGTTTAAAAATTGGTATTTTTTTTAGAACTCAAAAATGCTTAGTGCTACACAAAAACTTTGTATAGGAAAAATGTTCAGCATAAATTTATCTACAACTGTGTTTCTTATCACTTTATTGATAAATCTAATAGTTCATGAGAAAAATGCTCTTCAATATATTTTTGAAAACTAAAATAGCCGCCATCTTGGAATTTACGCATGGATAGTTTAGCCTCGCTCAGTATTACTTACAAATAGCCTAAGGAATAGATAACATCAGGAGGCCAAACTTAATCATGACTTGTAACTCCCACTTAAGGATTCATACCTACTAATAGTAGTGGGATAGTGATATAAGCTATTTATATAAAAATACTCCAAAAAGAGTTACTACACAATTATACAGATAAATATTATTGAAGAAGTAGAAGTCACCGTAAATAAACTTCGGTATTATTAAACTGCTTTCTTTTCAATACGCCCGCGCAGGAATTCTTTGTCACCCTTTATGACACGAAAACAACATCGGATATCAATGTATTCAGGAATAGTCCCCCACAGACACATTCTTAGGTACATAACATGTACGTAAAGTATCAACTTTAGAAAAAAACTACAATGAACTTTCAAGAAAGGTCCTTACTTTATCATCAGATTAGGCTTCTCTAACGATTTATCTTGTGCTTTTTTCTTTATCACAATTACAATACAATAACTATTTATACAATTACCTGTTATACAGTATGCCACTATTGCAGTGAAATTAAACTTTAGACCACATTAACAATTATTATCCGTGAATATAAACATAACTATAATGTAAAATTTAAACAACACATTAAGCATTTGGTTCTTTTATTCTTTAGAGTTCGAAAAGCAAGCTATATTTAAATTCTGTACATATTGTGCTTCTATATCATTCAAACGATGATTTGAAACAATAAAACTATGCATATGAGACATAGAGTACTATCAAGTACATTCGCGTAACATAGTCAAGTTACACCTCATAAATCAATAACGACACCGCATAATAAAAAATACAGACACTGAAATTATCATCACTTGTAAAGGCGGAGGCATACTCAAGCGCGGCCGGAGGCACGTATGTAAATACCATTTAATTAAATATTATTGTGACCCTGCACACGGCGGAAAGCTCAAAATATTTGACAAAACTCAGTCCTCAAAGCCGTTAGAGCGTGTCCATTATTTTTTAGCATCTTGTGCTGATACGAGATGCTATGTATGTATGTATTGCAGGAGTCCATCAATTTACCAAACGACCAGAAGCGTAACTTAAGTACCGTTGCGTTGTCACATCGTTACACAGCGCATTCTGAGTATGTCCTCGCCCTATCCCTCGTTTTACTGAACCATCCCGCATTGAACTCACCCATAATGTACGCAATCAAAATTCAAATCGTGGAATGGAATGGAAACCTGTCGGAACTTTCTATTTCGTTTGGAACTCATAACTTGCTGACTAGAATCTTAAAAAATAATAACATGAGCATTTTCACGAAACGAAAAATATAAGTGCCTACTTGAACGTCATTGCATTCGCAATATTTATAAAAATTTAAACTTTAAAATTAATTTGTACTTTTAGTGTCAAGTACACCGATCAATATATAATAGTTAAGAGATAAACCGAGAAATATTGCGAGTACATTGGGTTACAATAAACATCTAAAACTTAATACCTATACAAAGTCAAACTTCGGATGGTCTAGTGATGCGAATATGGCCTACAACAGGTATGCTCTCGAGTATTTATACCCAACACAAACATTAATTACATAAATTCAACAGACTAAATTAAATGTCAATTGATAATTCCAACGTAATCCTACGTTTAATCTAAATTCTGAAGTGATCTCGTCGGAAACAATTATCCAGAACATCCCAATATTTGAATAATACTTGGTCTCTTAGAAGTTGTTCAAAATCATGGATAAAACAAATTATTTTATGTCACACCTGGCCATAAAGTGGCCATTATCGCACGCTCTGCGCGCGAAAAAACCCACTTCCTGGCCAGGGGGTGACATAAAATGTTGTACTTACAACGGGCGATAATAAAGAAAGCCTCAGATCGCATATTTAGCGCCCTTCCCTTCGGCTCGGGCGTAAAATACCTGTGATCTGAGACATTCTTTGTTTTATCGCCCTTGGTAATGTACTATTTATTTTGTATCACGACTTAATACACCAGCTACGCAACACTCGCAGTGCGCCTTTTTTGAACTCTAGGGATACTGCAGTGTCTATTCATTATGAAGTACCGGAGGCACTCAAATGTCATATAAACATGGAATGAGACGGCAAAGTCGAACAGCATCTAGCAAGTGGTCAGTTATGGCGTTTACCCTATCATTAACGTGCTTACTAAAATTGACCTCCACACAGAAACGAGTCTCGCAACCACACAAGTACATAGATATGTTTGCGACAGAAGCTTATTAAAAATTTCAATAACAATTCTAAAATTACAACGATCGCCAGCGGCCGTAGACGACGGAACGGGACTAGGAAAATAACAAGCTTGTAATCCCTAGTTTTGTCTCTTCTGCTTTGATTTTAATTATATTGAGGCAGTAAGAGACAGATGTTAGCTCAAACTTCATTTTCGAAGCCCTGTTTGGACTTTCACTATAACGTAACATGTAAGGCAAAGACTACACAAGCTATTCACTTGTGTTCAGAATATCTTGGCCGATACGGTTGATATATGCAGTACATTGTAGCCAATAATGGAATTTGCTGCATAAATGTGGTTTATATATTCGGAATTATGTGAGGTGCATTTTTCGACTCCATGTTTCATCTCTAAAACAATGGCCTTATTGGTTTGTTGTGGGCCTTCTATGCCGCCTCGACCAAGTCGTTAATCTATTATGGCAGCCCTAATAGTTCTTTGCTCTTTTAGTACCAACCAGGGGTCACGTGTAGGGTGGCGGTGGGTGGGCAACTTGATTGTTAGAAGTACTCAACCCACCCGAAGGCCTATAACTTGGCTTAACGACTGCTGCCATAGACAGCAGCCGGGATCAATGGCTGCGACAAAACTGGCAACCGTACTGTCTTCTCGAAGATATAACGGTTCGAAATAATTGCCGTACGATAAATAAATCCAGGAATTTCCAGACCCTTTGGGTCGAACACAGGTCATACGTTCACGGTGAACTGACGTGAGAGTCATAGACTCTAACGAAAAGTGCACCTCCTATAATTCCCACTAGCCGGGAAGTGCACCTCACATAATTACTACTAATCCAAAAGGGCACGTCGCAAAACTTATACCCATTATTTAGATAATCAATACCATTACTGTTTAACACATTTACTGCTTACCTGAACCGTTTCTAATATGTATAATAATGTATTTTCTGAATAATGCGCACCGAAATAAACTGCCCTACTATATGTGTCTCGCCTTTCAAATGTAAGGTAATGATAAGGACAGGACAGCAACACTATCAAAGTTAATCTAGGTAAGACTGTTAAAACCCCCGTCATGTCATGACAAAAGGCAGTACATACATAGGGAACATTATATCTACGACAAATAGAAAATATATAAAACAAGAACACAACCACAATAAGTTTAGTTACGGCACAGAGTGCCAATATATATAACCCGACGGTTTAATAAAGAAATCTTAACACAATTTGACTTGCGTCTAAGCCTGACCACTATGTGTTTAAGGTAGGTGTGTAATTTGTCATGACAAAGCTTACCTGGATTTCAAGCTGTGGAATTTACAATTGAGGTGCATAATGTGAATGAATACTATATTACAAAACGTCATGCCTTGGGGTATAAGTTTAAATGCCTTATATCGGCGTCTCGCTAGTTCCGAATAGATCAGTCAACGCTTGAGCAATCGTTGAATGATAATGCAATACCAAGATCAAAAGAGATTTAAGGTTCTTATTAAAAATTATAGCAGTCAATTTATTCTAACTATTCTTGGCCATTCGCTGATACACTAGCATGCAACATTAGCGATTTAAATGCAATTTTAATAAAGTGAACACTTTCAAATTTATGTATACGGAGACGACCGAAGCGGTCTTTATACGAACGAAAATATCTCCATCATATCCGAATCAAATTCCCTAATGATATTCGAGTAAATATTCACAATACTTATTTAAAAAATAATTACTCCATGCTGTACAAGAATTATCGATAAAGTAATCGACTTTAATAAAAAAATCTACAGCCTATATTACACCTAACCCGAATATGAAAGTTGAGTAAAACATTTAAAAACACAATAAACACGCACTCGCTTTACGCGGGAATGTGCCTCCTACAGCGTCCCTCGCACTACGCTACACCGACTACGTTCACTAACTCAGACTTGAAACGATAGAAATTGTCATGAAGTTTAGGGAGTCTGCTCACACGGCGATCCAGCCACCACTACAGGCGGGCGAACAGTACGCGCTCCGGGCGCTACAAACTACTTAGTTTTCATTACGACTCAATTTTCTTTTGATATACTCCAATAATCCCAGAGTTCTAGGAGTAAAATGTAATTAAGTTGTAATGAGAGCTAAGCTCCAAGCGGTCGAAATGGCCTCGTCCGGCGCCTCACACGGCGAGCCACAGAGGCCTACGAGTGGTCGAAGAGTCCACACTGCAGCAGCCCGGCCCTCGGGCTCGGGAGAGGCCGAGTGTGAGACCTCACTTGGCCCGCTCCTACAAGCGGTCGGAGAGCTCAATGACCTCGGCTGGCGGCGCACAGGGCCCTACAAACGGTTCAAGAGTCCACGCTCCGCAGCAGGCCGGCCCTCGTGCGACCGACGCGTCACTGGGCCCACTACTACAAGCGGTCGAAGAGCTCGTGCTCGACGGCCGAGTCGGGCAGCAGCGAGCCCGGCGTGTCCAGCAGCGTGAGGTCGTCCAGGTCCAGCTCCGCGCGCAGCTGCGCCTCCTCAGAGTAGTCTGCGAACGAGTACCAATGCCTTTTACAAACGTGCTCGGTTAAGGGAAAGTGTAGGGCAAGCTCTCTCATTTTTGGTCAGTATGCTTATTTTTCTGTTAACTATGTATGTCCTGATGTTTTATTTTTTGAAGTATTTAAAATTTCCACATCACGCCCTTCGCATTTCGTATGCCTAATATTTAAAACCAAATAACAATATTAGTTAGTGCCAAGACCGACGAATAAAACGTGCACAGAGTTTGTATGAAGAATGCCTTGCCCTCCCCTGCGCTTCAAGGGGCCAAGGGGGCCACAAAACGAGTCTTTATTACTGAATTTTAGAATTATTATAATAATTTACATATATTTTCGATTTTATTGAGGAAAGGATTGCCTGCTTCGTATATCTGAACGTTTGTACACACTCGGCAGGCCATCCCTTCCTTTCGGACCCTGTACTTACGCTGCCCGGCCCGGGATCGCTCGCGGATTGGTTAGGTTTGGCTCACCTATGACGACGATCTTCTGCACCCTCATGGGTCTTATCTTATTTATATGAGGGCCCTTGCGGGTTCGACCCGGGATCTTTTGTGCAATTGCCCCCTCCTTTATGCACCCTGATGGGTGCTAGGGGGCTCCTCCTACGCTGGGCGCATAGGGAGCTGTGGCGGGTCGCTATGGTTTTCTGGCCGTCATTTGGGGGACAGCGGACGCTGCTGTTGATGTTGCCGTGCGAGTGCCTGGCCTGCGGGCCCGCTACGGCGTCTGCAGTCTTGTAACTCTTGTATCCATCTGTAGTTTTTATGGCTCACCTGTGAGGATGATGTCTGGTATGCTGGGCGGCGTGGCGGGCTGTGGGTCGGCGCGCGGCGGCAGGTAGCCTCCGCCGCCCGGCACCGGGTCCCGCGCGGGCCGCGCCACGCCCCCTCCACCCCCGCCCCCGCCCGGCCCGTTCGTGCCGCAACTGCCCGGCGACTGGAATGATACCATTTTTAGATTAGCTTTGAGGACGAAACAAAAGCTACGTAGTATATGGTGTGTTCCCCCAACGACACGTAATATACCTACAACCGGCTTATAAACCCCGGCCCCGCCGCGTAATATATAGACCTGAGACACAAAATAAAGAATATACAGAAGGTCCGTTCCCGCCGTTCTTGAAAATACATACCTAAACTACAGGGTTGCTTCTGTATTGATTCTGAATTTTAAAAAGGAGCAGATAAATTAAAAATTCTTCAACATGACATTTAAATATGAACCAGCGTATCTTGGTAAAAAACCGGCCAAGTGCGAGTCGGACTTCGCACATTTAGGGTTCCGAATCAACCTCAAAAATATGATTTATTCATTTTTTTTTTTTTTTTTTTTTTTTTTTTTTTTTTTTATTGATTTTTTTTTTTGTATTTGTTGTTAAAATATACGTAATATTGAACATTGTCACCAAATTTCAAGTTCATAGGTCAATGAGAAGTCTAAAAATTCTTCGGAACAAATTTTGTGACATACGACGGACGGACGGACGGACGTCTGGGCGACACCAATAGGGTTCCGTTTTGACCCTTCGGGTACGGAACCCTAATAAATTGATGCGTGACCCGCTGCGAGTTGTGACTTGTGACCGGCGGCGGTCGAGAGCGCCAACAAAAATATACCTAATTAATTAGGTACCTACTTAACTAAACCATAGTACTACTTAAATACTGGCGTTTTACCAGCGAACGATAAGATGAATGTGTAATGGTTGATCGTCGTTATCAAAGCGGCAAGTTTCAAAAAAATACCTACCTACCTAGGTATTGTAACTACCAAAATGAGAAAACCGTTTTATTTACCTTTCAATATCGTTTGAAAATTTGAAGAAAGTGTAGGCACCGTTTTTTGTTGTATTTAAGTGTATTTAAACAATAAAATACATTCCAACTGTAATAATATCGGTTATTCATTTTGACGTACGTGACATAAACTATCTACGTAGCGGCGAGGACGTCAAGTGATCAACGCGCGCACAACTAGCACTCGCGACGCGACAGTGACAGTCGCGACTAAGCTAGTCCGAAATCAACCGAGAATGCCTGTAAATGTTACGTCATTGTGCGTGCGGCGAAAATGGCACTTTGTACTGAGCGGACTCTCTGCTCCGGCGCGCGCCGCCGCTATTTACTTTGTGCCTGAGACCTGTTGTCTACCATTGTCTGAGTGCAATTTGATTTCTGTTAACTTTAGTGGTGAACAATAATAGTACATTATTACTGCAGATAACAGTATGTAAGCCGTCCTGGACGAGTATGAGTTAGCCGGCCGAGCCGAAGGCGAGCAGATGTGATTTCCTGGCCACTTCTGGTAAAATATTGTCCAGGATGAGTTTCTACCTTCACAGTTGTTACGAAAACATTTCATACTATTTTTGAAAAAATAAGATTACCTGACCAGGGTACCAGGGAAACGTAATCCTATATGTAAAAATTATATTACCTGCGGATACGTGTGTTGTGAATTCGTTGTCTGCGGTGAACTGTGGTTGATGTACGTCGTGTTGTAACTCGACACCGGCGAGTCCAACTGCCGATGAAAAAACAACGCGTTAACAGGGTTAACCATGCAACCAAATAGCAGCAAGCAAAAAAAATACGATTAAAATGCAGCAAAACCCTGAAAAAATAAATGACACGACGGAACCACTATCTACCATGACAGTTTTAAAACGTAGTTAAAAATATAAGCTACAGATTGGATAACACATGGTGTCACCTGGTATAGTGGTATCATTAGTACTTCAAAACGAAAGGAAGTATGAAAAAAAAATATCCGCACAAATAGCTTCCTTCCGTTCTAGATGATAAGGTTCAAGTTGTAGTGACTTGGCAGTAAAACAGTAGCAGTCTTTGTTACGCCGGCCAACTACCTGCGCAAGCTTCGACCACCAACTGTTTTATTCCCAAGTCACCACAACTTGAACCTTATCATCTAGAACGGAAGGAAGCTATTTGTGCGGATAATCTTTTTTCAGACTTCCTTTCGTTTTGAAGTGCTAACGATAATCGTTTTATGGTTTTTCGGACATGTTAGAAAATTACCAGTATATCTGCTCTTAGTTTTTTGCAGACAACTAATATTTTTAACAGAGACGACATGTACTCCAACCTTGTATACAAGATACACGTACAACTACAAAAAGGGATATTTGACAGTGTCATTGTGCGTATGTCCAGATAGGTTTTTTTATAACAGTCATATTAACCGAACAATAAGCGTTTATATGACGATAACGACGAAAAGAGATCCATTTCTAAATGGCCGAGCGACTCCCACGAAACGCCACCGAACGTTAGTGTATCTCTATCTCACCTGCATATTCGAGCAACGGAGAGACAGATACGCGAACATCGAATTCCGATTTTCGTGATAGCGCTGCTGGTTAATGGTGCTATAGTGAAATAACATGCTCGTTCAGGATCCGTGTCTACACGATTAACTTTTCCATGCGTCTACTAGGTAAGATACGAGAAGTGGAACCTAATACCGTGTAACTAAACTACTTAATCTAATGGATTGACTCAAATATTTTAAACAATATAAATTGACGTACTAAAATGAAGTGATACAATAATATTCTACCTAGAGAAGAAAATACATTCTTCAAATCAAGATAGGTATACAAATGCAAATAAATAAAATTAGACTGCATAGCATGCCGAATGTGGAAAGTACGATATTGAAAATTTTGAAGCTATAAGTTGTGTAGGAAATGTCAAATCATTATACCACTGCTACCTGTAATTCCGCGTCGTGTAATTAACAACATTTCATTTTACCTTAGCGGCTTGAAGCAGAAATCCATTTAGAGATATGAGCTTGCTGAGTATATATAAAAAATATTGGATTTTTATATTCGATAGTTCACGAGAAAACTGGAAAATACTTATAAGAAGCCATTACTGGGCTGAATAAGAATATTCCGTGACACGACTTATGTATCCTATTAAAACAATAAAAACTGTCTGTGGATGCGACATTGACAATTTTGACATCGACAAATTCGACAGTTGTCAGATGTGGGGGCTATCTTGTCAAGTGAAGTAACTGGGTTAAAATCTTTCGAATATCTCCGTCTCTATCTCATTTGCTTCGAGCGATAGAGAAAGAAACATACGAATTTCGATCTTCGGGTGGTCAGGATAGACCCCTGAAATTTGTCACTGTCACTGTCGCAATTGACACAGATACAGTATACTTTTTATTTATAATTCAATATTTGACCAGAGTGCTAATCTTATTCATCCCAAATACGTACATACGCCCTATAATAAGGAGGATTTAATGAAAGTATACTTAAAAGAAAAAATACGTATCTCCTACCTTTTTGGGTACTATTAAATACCTAAATAAAATTAAGAGGTTAGAAAAATGAAATGTTGTCAATTGACTATTTTTATTTTTATCACTATTCGGTTAAAATGTTATGACGGGGCAGTAGTGGTATATGACTGTTTGTGGCTTCTGAGGAAATTACCACAACTTGCATAGACAACGGATCTAAAGCAGTAAGTGTAAGCGCAGTATGCAAAATTGAGATCTATCTTTCAGCAGTCATATTTTGCGTACGATTCAAAGACCTTTCGAAGGTCACACGTTGAAAATAAATAAGAGCATAATTGCTCTTGATAAAAGAGTTACTTCCCAGCAGTTCTTGTGTTCATTTGAAGAGAAATTATTTTCACAGTATACTTTGAAAATTATTTTTAACAACTTCGTTCCAGCTCATCGCTTAGAGATAATATTTCAAGGTGTGATCCATTTGAATTGGCTACTGCAGTCACAACTATAGTGTAAACTGTGTGAAACTGTAAAATTTAATCATAATATGAGTTATATTGACCGTACACGGTAACACGGAATTGAGAAGACAAGGTATGGGATGAATGTACAAGATTATTTTTTATTAAACATGGGATTGCTCTTGGCCAGCATCTAGCCTGCGCAAAGATGAGGCCGACGATGAAGCTAGCTCACTCAGATGTTTCTTCTTCACTGATACATACAAATGTCGCTTCTGAGATATGTATCAGAGATTTGAGAGATACAAGTATTGAGTTCTGTTCAAAATATAAGTTTTCAAATGGATCAACTATTTTATGTAATATCTTAATAATGTGCAGCTGGGTGCACTGACATAAGTCTAACATGGAATCCACCGTATTCAATCCGTTACTTATACCGGGTGTACAATCCAAATGGGTCAGTATGGTGAAGTCGGAAACTATGAGAGATAGCGAGATCTGTTCTTAGGAACCATGACGTCGATTTTAGATTTAATAATAATTACATTCAAACTTTTTTATTAACTCTCATACATAACCGGGAATCGAACCTACAAACCTATGAAATCTACAAATCAAATTACGACACTGTAGAAGATTTAACTACAGCTTTAGAAAACATTTTAACACATATGCACCCCATAAAAAATATATTCTAATGTAATTATTATTAAATCTAAAATCGACGTCATGGTTCCTAAGAACAGATCTCGCTATCTCTCATAGTTTCCGACTTCACCATACTGACCCATTTGGATTGTACACCCGGTATATTGTAACTGTTACAATACGAAGAAGCACAATCTGCTGACTTTACACTAAATTGTACAAAAACCTTACAAGCAAAATAGCAAGTCTAAAATTCCGGTTTAAGGGTTCAAAGTTTATCGGATTGCAAAACTGCGATATTTTCACTACTATGTATAGTTGTAACTCATAAAAGCGGTATTACGGCACACTACTATAGTTGTGACGTCGGCAGCGTGGTGTGTACGTGTGTGTGTCGTGGGGTGTGTCGTACATTTTCCGCGACCTGGACGTGTGCCGTCCAGCCCGACTCCACCAAACTCTGCACCAGCTGCGCCCAGTCCTTGGCCAACATCCACCAACGTTATACTCAGGAATACTCACTAGATAAAACTCGCAAGCTGTCATGACAATATCCACTTTATATAACAACGGCACAGAGCTCCAAATCATGTAAATGAACTTAGAATATATCAGCAAAACACCATAATCCTCGGCGTCATAGTAAAACCTGGGCAGTAGTCTTATTTTCGGGTGTAATTTGAATTTCTAACGAACGCGTTTGCGTTAAGTCTCATTTTGTAAAGCAACGCGAGCAGCGCCGCTGGGTGGCCTTAGGTGGTAACTATTTTTTGCCATATAAGTTAAGACTAAACGCAAACGCGTTCGTTTGTGTTTTGTTTCGAAATAGCTTATACTAGAGGTACTGAGGAGAGACGCGGGGGGGGGGGGGGCGCAGGCCCATGTGCATACGCAGTACTCCGTGACTCCGCCATTGTAGTTTTACTTTGGTGCCGGTAATTACACTCGAAGTTATTTCGGTCAATGATGACAGATTGCGAGTTAGTTCTGATCAGTTTTAACGGCTCTAACAATACGTTATACGATTATTATTTAGGCATAGAACACCCACCATTTCCAATTAAGCATAATAAACGTTATTGCCTCTACTTGTGTGCCGCTCATAATGGTGCTAGGTTATCAAATAGTGCATTTGGTCTCAGTGATTCCTCATAAAATGGTGAGTGGGTTAAGACTAATTTTCAGGTATTTAGACTCAAGTTTTCATCAAATTAATCTTAGGGTAGTTAAACATTTAGTATTAAGTCTATGATTACTTACAACTCCTTGCTATATTCCGTCGAAGCATAGTGATTTGTAACAAAGAAATATGAGTTATGTTATGACCGGGTTTCTATAAAAATGTAACGGTAACTCGCTACACAAGTGACATCACTCTGTAAAACTTGGAAGGATGTTTACAAAGGGACATCATTGTTACGGCTAGATCCGTAAGGCCTGGCCATGAGTTTACGGGGACTATCGCAAGGTTTTTCTAGCTTCTCGAGTCTCACCATGCAATACGGTGTTTAACAACTTTGACAAATTTTTGCGTTACCAATATACAAAACTTACGAAAATGCTTGGACACCATTAAACTTCGACCTATTTGTGCTGTTATAGAGATCTTTAAATAAATAAATATCAAAAAAAAGGACTCAATTTAGTAGATTCAATTTAAAATAGTATAGATGGCAGTCGCTTTCGTAAAAACTAGTGCCTACGCCAAATCTTGGGATTAGGTAGCGGACCCCAGGCATCCTTCAGGATGCAACTGTACTGGGATAACGCTAGGAGGATGATGATGATGATGAGTAGGAAGCCCTACGTGAATAGTGTTAAGTATTCAGCACAAGTAAACTAGAGTAAGCGAGCTTCAATAAAAGTGCTTTATTGTATCATTTTGTTTTCTTTGGTAATACCTACAAAAATACCAATTACAGACCATAGAACACTGTGAAGTCTGTAGTTATACTTCCCTAAAATTTTCATACCAACCGAGAATAATGTTTCATAAAAAATAAAACTGCTGATTTGACTATTAGGAAAACACCGTATAGTGATGATTTATTTTTATTCAAAAGTGAAAGCGCCTCTCTTCTTATTTGTACAAAAAGATGGGACTCAAAACGTTGAACTTATTTGCTGTATGTATCGCATTATAGTGGGTGTTGTTACGGGTTTCCTTCAAACAAATACTTCACTTTCGGAAACCAGTGCCATCTTTTACTATGTTGTTAGGTTTCCTTCAAACAAATACTTCACTTTCGGAAACCAGTGCCATCTTTTACTATGTTGTTAGGCATGTTTATTGGCCCTGAAACTGCCGCGGCAATGGCGGCGGCAATTTTGATGACGTCATTATAAAATGAAATGGAAATAATTTATTCGTGACAAACAAAAACTTAAGACTAGAATTGAAATTAAATTAAGCGAGACTTAAAACTATCTATAGGCCTTTTTCTTTGTCACGAATGGTCCCGCCTCAGCATAATGCTGACTCAAAAGCCAGCGCTGGACTTCCGGCGCGACCATTTGTGGGCCACGTTACGTACCATGCCGTCTGCCACGGTCATTACATTACTCAGAAGACCGACCTCATACTCGTACCCCCGGCAGTTTTGGGGTCCAGGAGACAAGCCTAACAACATACTAAACATGGCGCTGGTTTCCGAAAGTCAAGTATTTTCCCGTAACAAGATTGCACTATTAAATGTTTTCACCAATCGGCAAAGTCGTGTCCAAGCCATAAGGTTTTATAAGAACCCGGCAAAACATTAGAAAAGGAAACTGGCTGATAAAATGTATTGTAAGAGAAATTAGTGGTGTATGTATGGCGGCATGACTCACCATGGTGATTTGCTCGAAGGGCTGTAGTAACGTTTGGTGCAAACTGTAGTCAGTCTGTGGCGATTCCGCCGGACTTCCTGGACTGTGCACCATCTGGAAATTTAATCAATAGAGGTTATTTCATTTGATTTCTAAATAAATGAAAAATTTAGGCACCGGGCAGGATTCGAATCTGCGACCTTTTGGCACTTTTTTTTGCTTGCAAAATGTAGTTTCACATACTCATAAGGGGTGCGGCGAATAACATACCAAAAATGCAGCTTTACATCTCGCTTTGCGATTTTAGCTTTTTTATTTGTAAGATTTCACTGGCCTACTTCTTTAACGGCATTAATGTCTCTAATTATGTTGAGAAATCGTCAGTTACGTTAGTTTTTATTTCCAATGTTTCTTTTATTTAGAATTTTGTGGTTTGCGTTAGCAGCGTTACTGCTACAAAAAATAATTTGACTAGATAATTAAATTTTCATTTGTTCTAAATTCAAACGATTCAAAGCAAATGAAACTCTGTTCCTTTCAAATTTAGCTGGATATTTCTATGAATCATTTTGTTCTTTCTATAGGGATCTGAAACTCAGGAGAGTATTTCGAGTGAAGAATTGCTTAAAACACTTTGTATCTTACCGTAGGTGAAGGTATATTGATATTCGAAGTGGAGGAATATTGTGAAGGCGGACTACACTGCGTTTGGTAACAACTTGACGGTATCCAACTGTGGTCGAGTGGTGACATATTCTGGAACCAGGCAGAACGGGCCACGTTAGCGGAATGCGACCTTAGACGCGTTGGAATAAGGTCAAAAACAGTGTGACAGTAGAATTGAAAAGTCTGTTTCGACGGCAATAGAATCGACAGCAGTAATAAGCGCAATCACACGGCTCAATGAATAAGAACCTGAAATAATATATTACCTCCTATAATGCGTTTAACATTAACTTAGGTAAAGTGACACCTGTCATCCCAGTACCATAAAACGTCAAGCTGTCATAGTACCCGAACTATATTAAAAGCACTATTGGTTGTCTTGATAATTTTGCTATAGTTCAATTTCTCACTTGCCTTTCGGTCCCTCTCAAGCTAGTTTACAATGAAAGGAACACACTGATGGACAAGTAAATTGACACCACTTGTGCTAGTCGTGCAGATAGCTCACGTCAGAGTTACGCTCTTGTAAAATTGAAAGGGTGAGGCCACACGATCGTAATTTTGTGAGATGTGAGTCGCATAATTTCAGCCAAGGTCAATACTTGTGGATTAACCGAAATTTTCGGTTAACGTCGCAAGTATTGCCTCGATTGAAATTACGCGGCTCACATCTCACAAAATTACGATCGTGTGGCCTCATCTTTAATCGTAGCGTGAAAGTCCATAAAACACTTCTGTTGCCGTCGAATCAAAGTCCATTTAAAGATAAAATCTGTCCGGAGCAAAAGATCCAGCTTTGGCGGTGTCAAGACTGTCAAGAGCGCTGCTCCCATAACGACGCATTCAGAAATCGTCCTTATGAACATGGCCAAAGCGGGACCTTTTGCTTGGGAACGACACAAAATGTTAAGTTGCGAGAGTGCTCGGTCAGCGATGTTAAGTCACACGGTCTTTGTGCGAAGCGGAGTCATGCAGTTAGCACCAATGAGTTGAGAAGCTTAATTATGAAACTGAAGCGAACCATCCTTGTTTCTCTGCTGTATACATGGCGGTAAGAATTATAAATAAAGTGATATCTGGGGGCCGATTTTTGAGTGTCGAACGCTCGACTTTTCAGCCGACAACTGTCAAAACATCATAGTTTTTTTGACAGATCTCCAGTGAAAAGTCGTGCGTTCGACACTCAAAAATCGGCCCCCTGTTCTGAAGGAGTTTTATGGTCGCTTTTATTGACGAAATTATAGAACTACCGACATATTTTAAGAGAAGCGACGAATGCTTTATATACCTAGTCTTTATGACTCGATGAGTGCGACCATCATACTTGCCGGGTTGCAGATTCAAAGTGAATAGACGGATAGACAAAACCGTTTATGTGACTATCAGACAACGGGTACCACACTGTCTGTTGTCAATAAGGAGCCCTGTTGCCGACCGCCAGTCTAGATAACCAACCCTGTTCTATAACGCGATAATAATGATCCTTTTACAAGTCGTAGCGTGGTATCAAATGGATCATAGTACTTATATTTTATAATGGGTAGGTATAGATTTAAATTCACGTGTCTAATGTAATGTCTAAGGCTGGCATTAATTATGCTCAATATCTATCCACTGTAAATCCTTGACCTAGTAACGTACAGCCTTGGCCAAAAGTGTTGAGCACCCCTTATTTTCCTTTGTAACTTATGAAAAAACTATTATTTTTTAATTACAAAAATGCACATTGACGTAAAATATGAAAAGGTATATACTAAAGAACATCTAGAGAACTTTAGATAATATCATTTCGAAGTAGCTACTGCTAACTGAAGACTAAAAATAGACGGGTTTGCAATAAAAGGACAAATTGCATTTTTATCCGTGCAATTATCTTTAACGTCAATGAAAGTAGCTAGTTTTTGAAAGATATTTAATTTTCTTTAATAAAAGGATATGAACTTGATTGAAAGTTTAACTTTTAGGCCAAAAGTGTTGAGCACGTGCAAAAACGTGTGAGGCTGTAGTTTGCTTGTGAGTCCTAGTAACATTTAATGTTACAGTAATGTGAAGAAAATGCGAAGTTACGGTTGGTTTTTTAAAGAATAAAAAAAGGTTTGATAAAATGTGCAATAACCACCAATAATAACAACATTGTATTAGCTTTCGTTCTTAGCATTACAAATGATTCGCATTGATTTGAATTGATGAAATAACAATGATTTAAGATCAAATTTATATTTGTTGCGCGTTCGTAATCATTCTGCTACGTTAGGGCGCGTACACATAGCGATCCGTATTACAGGTCCGTTATTTGTTGGCGTATGTGGCTGTATGAGCGAGTGCACACACAAAACAGTATTCCGGATTCAGTAAGTAGTAGTCAGCGCTATCCGTTAAAACAGATGCTGTAAAAACGGACGACGGACGTTCTATGTGTAGCGTTTGATTTCAGTACAATACGTTTATTTAGATGGGCCTATTCCCAATATAAAACTAGAAAAGCTAGGCTAGGCTGTCCGTGGTCCTAAAATAGTATGTGTTGATAATGATAAAATAAAATATTGCCTCATGTCTCATGTGTTACAATATCTACAAATATGCTCACTGAAAGACCTAGGTTAATCTTATCGTATAACTTACTAACGTGTATTTAACTGGTAGCATTGTGTCAAATATATGTAAAAATGTAAAATCATAACCAAACATGGAAATAGTTAATCGGTGCGGTGGATAACTTTTAGAAAAGCGTTAGTTAATATCATAAATGAAAATGTGAGCATTCCAATTTAGAAAATTTCATGCACTTTTCAGTATCAACATTGAATATAAACCAGTAAAAGCCTGTAATGTTAAAGAGATAATGAAAGGTTTTTTTAAATATAAATGTAATTCAGCAGCGAATGCCTGCTAGGTGTTAGATTTCGACAAAAAAGAGCATTTCGAAGCATTGAAGCAAACACCTGATGAACTTGAAATATTTTAAAAGGAGGTTAAAAAAGAAAACGAACCTTATTATGATGGAGATAATTATTTGTGTTTGGTACAGATAAGTGATTCTGAAATAAACAAAAAAAATGGTCTGTGTAGAAGGCAAATAAACACAAAAATAACAAAAAGTAATGTTAAATGCCTATTGAAAACTAGTGCTGATTGAAAACAACCTGGGGGCCGATTTTTGTATGTCGAAAGCTCGACTTTTCACTCGACATCTGTCAAATCATCATAGTTTTTTGACAGATCTCGAGTGAAAAGTCGAGCGTTCGACACTCAAAAATCGGCCCCCAGATTATAATATTCCAAAGCCATGTGTTAGGAATTACTTGATTTATTAGTTTCATACAATCTATTTAGATTTTGCGTGAACGCGGTATCTACATTGAGTCCTAAATCACATTTCGAAGCATTTATGAACTTCTAAGAATCTACCATAAGACGTGACTTGTTATTATTGTCAACTTAGAATTTATCTAAAGAATTTCTGTTGCGGACACAACGTTTCACATAACATTTATCGCGAGTAACGCGACTGTTGGTTGCCTTATTTACACACGTACGAGTCTCGCACGCGAGTTTCGTTACATTTCGGGTCACCGAGGTATAGCGAGTTTAATAGCCCTATAAAACCGCGCAATGTAGTGAAACTCGTATGCGAGTCTCATACGTTACGTTATCTTTAATCTATTACAGCCGTTCCCCACAATCAATCACAGGTGTATAAGTTCGTTTCGCTTAGGCATAAAACTTTAAAGGTAACTGAAAATGTCCATGGTATAATACCATTGATACGTCGCTGTTTAGTTTGACTGGATCTTGTTACTTTTTTAATGCCTATACGAACAGATTTTTTGTCGAATTATTCGATATATAGATTATTAGATTAGATTAGATTAGATATACCCTAATATATAAATCTAGTGATATGTCATTCATATAACTATTACATAATTTCATTTAAATATATGTACAGGCCTCCTTTAGCGAGGTCGGCCGAAGATTGCAAGTAATGCAATATCAACCACCTGTCTTTGTTAATATAGCATTTCCCGCTCTTTTTACGTTCGTTGACATGTACGCAATAGCTCGGTCGCATATTGGATTACGAACGAGTACTTGGCCACTACTTCCAGCGGCGGCGGCAGCGATTTTCTTAATACATTGCGTGCGATGCCAACTAACCACGTGCGATGCACGTCTTGACCGAGCAATGAACAGATAAAACGCTTGGCGCGCCCCAAAGTCGCGGTCGGGCTGTTAACTGCACCACACGCAGGAGCGGCCAGCGGTGGCGGCCAGTACCTATGGCAATCAAGGCCGCATGTGTGAATGGGTGTTAGGATTGTCAAAGTGTACAACTGACCGCGGACACTGAGCTTCCGCGGTACAGTGTGTGATAGGCTATAGGCGGTTGTCACACTGATGCGGTTTCCGGACGGTTTCCGCAGTGCGAGCGGGACACCGCAATAGACTTGCGTAGGACTGTCACCGCACCGTCGTGCGGAGACCGCACTAGTGTGGCAACCGCCTATCACGCGCCTACGGCACAGTCTCGATAAAGCCGTGTACAGACCTGCGCGTCGTACAGCTGCGTGTGGTCGTGGTGCATGCCGGCGAGGGGTACTGTGGCGCCGACGGGCGAGCCGGACGCGGGCGACAGGCCGCCCGTCGCCGGCGAGCCGCTGCCGCCGCCCGGCGACACCGCGCCGGGGGACGACGGGCTCTGCGGAACGATACAATAATTCACTTAAAATATAGAAATAGACGCACAATGCCGAACAGAAGTGGCGGAAAATGTGGCCCAATTTGACACTGATGTGTCAAATTTGTAAACACAATACTCACATATCTGTTCTGGTAGTCGGGCTCGCGCTGCGGCAGGTAGGGCGGGAAGTGCACGGAGGTGAGGTCTGGCAGCGAGCCGCCCGGCACCTGCAGCTCGCCGCACGCCAGCCCGCCGCCGCCGCCGCCGTCGCCGTGTGTGTACACGCTGGAGACCGAACCACACAATACTCACATATCTGTTCTGGTAGTCGGGCTCGCGCTGCGGCAGGTAGGGCGGGAAGTGCACGGAGGTGAGGTCTGGCAGCGAGCCGCCCGGCACCTGCAGCTCGCCGCACGCCAGCCCGCCGCCGCCGCCGCCGTCGCCGTGTGTGTACACGCTGGAGACCGAACCACACAATACTCACATATCTGTTCTGGTAGTCGGGCTCGCGCTGCGGCAGGTAGGGCGGGAAGTGCACGGAGGTGAGGTCTGGCAGCGAGCCGCCCGGCACCTGCAGCTCGCCGCACGCCAGCCCGCCGCCGCCGCCGCCGTCGCCGTGTGTGTACACGCTGGAGACCGAACCACACAATACTCACATATCTGTTCTGGTAGTCGGGCTCGCGCTGCGGCAGGTAGGGCGGGAAGTGCACGGAGGTGAGGTCTGGCAGCGAGCCGCCCGGCACCTGCAGCTCGCCGCACGCCAGCCCGCCGCCGCCGCCGCCGTCGCCGTGTGTGTACACGCTGGAGACCGAACCACACAATACTCACATATCTGTTCTGGTAGTCGGGCTCGCGCTGCGGCAGGTAGGGCGGGAAGTGCACGGAGGTGAGGTCTGGCAGCGAGCCGCCCGGCACCTGCAGCTCGCCGCACGCCAGCCCGCCGCCGCCGCCGCCGTCGCCGTGTGTGTACACGCTGGAGACCGAACCACACAATACTCACATATCTGTTCTGGTAGTCGGGCTCGCGCTGCGGCAGGTAGGGCGGGAAGTGCACGGAGGTGAGGTCTGGCAGCGAGCCGCCCGGCACCTGCAGCTCGCCGCACGCCAGCCCGCCGCCGCCGCCGCCGTCGCCGTGTGTGTACACGCTGGAGACCGAACCACACAATACTCACATATCTGTTCTGGTAGTCGGGCTCGCGCTGCGGCAGATAGGGCGGGAAGTGCACGGAGGTGAGGTCTGGCAGCGAGCCGCCCGGCACCTGCAGCTCGCCGCACGCCAGCCCGCCGCCGCCGCCGCCGTCGCCGTGTGTGTACACGCTGGAGACCGAACCACACAATACTCACATATCTGTTCTGGTAGTCGGGCTCGCGCTGCGGCAGGTAGGGCGGGAAGTGCACGGAGGTGAGGTCTGGCAGCGAGCCGCCCGGCACCTGCAGCTCGCCGCACGCCAGCCCGCCGCCGCCGTCGCCGTGTGTGTACACGCTGGAGACCGAACCACACAATACTCACATATCTGTTCTGGTAGTCGGGCTCGCGCTGCGGCAGGTAGGGCGGGAAGTGCACGGAGGTGAGGTCTGGCAGCGAGCCGCCCGGCACCTGCAGCTCGCCGCACGCCAGCCCGCCGCCGCCGTCGCCGTGTGTGTACACGCTGGAGACCGAACCACACAATACTCACATATCTGTTCTGGTAGTCGGGCTCGCGCTGCGGCAGGTAGGGCGGGAAGTGCACGGAGGTGAGGTCTGGCAGCGAGCCGCCCGGCACCTGCAGCTCGCCGCACGCCAGCCCGCCGCCGCCGCCGCCGTCGCCGTGTGTGTACACGCTGGAGACCGAACCACACAATACTCACATATCTGTTCTGGTAGTCGGGCTCGCGCTGCGGCAGGTAGGGCGGGAAGTGCACGGAGGTGAGGTCTGGCAGCGAGCCGCCCGGCACCTGCAGCTCGCCGCACGCCAGCCCGCCGCCGCCGCCGCCGTCGCCGTGTGTGTACACGCTGGAGACCGAACCACACAATACTCACATATCTGTTCTGGTAGTCGGGCTCGCGCTGCGGCAGGTAGGGCGGGAAGTGCACGGAGGTGAGGTCTGGCAGCGAGCCGCCCGGCACCTGCAGCTCGCCGCACGCCAGCCCGCCGCCGCCGCCGCCGTCGCCGTGTGTGTACACGCTGGAGACCGAACCACACAATACTCACATATCTGTTCTGGTAGTCGGGCTCGCGCTGCGGCAGGTAGGGCGGGAAGTGCACGGAGGTGAGGTCTGGCAGCGAGCCGCCCGGCACCTGCAGCTCGCCGCACGCCAGCCCGCCGCCGCCGCCGCCGTCGCCGTGTGTGTACACGCTGGAGACCGAACCACACAATACTCACATATCTGTTCTGGTAGTCGGGCTCGCGCTGCGGCAGGTAGGGCGGGAAGTGCACGGAGGTGAGGTCTGGCAGCGAGCCGCCCGGCACCTGCAGCTCGCCGCACGCCAGCCCGCCGCCGCCGTCGCCGTGTGTGTACACGCTGGAGACCGAACCACACAATACTCACATATCTGTTCTGGTAGTCGGGCTCGCGCTGCGGCAGGTAGGGCGGGAAGTGCACGGAGGTGAGGTCTGGCAGCGAGCCGCCCGGCACCTGCAGCTCGCCGCACGCCAGCCCGCCGCCGCCGCCGCCGTCGCCGTGTGTGTACACGCTGGAGACCGAACCACACAATACTCACATATCTGTTCTGGTAGTCGGGCTCGCGCTGCGGCAGGTAGGGCGGGAAGTGCACGGAGGTGAGGTCTGGCAGCGAGCCGCCCGGCACCTGCAGCTCGCCGCACGCCAGCCCGCCGCCGCCGTCGCCGTGTGTGTACACGCTGGAGACCGAACCACACAATACTCACATATCTGTTCTGGTAGTCGGGCTCGCGCTGCGGCAGGTAGGGCGGGAAGTGCACGGAGGTGAGGTCTGGCAGCGAGCCGCCCGGCACCTGCAGCTCGCCGCACGCCAGCCCGCCGCCGCCGCCGCCGTCGCCGTGTGTGTACACGCTGGAGACCGAACCACACAATACTCACATATCTGTTCTGGTAGTCGGGCTCGCGCTGCGGCAGGTAGGGCGGGAAGTGCACGGAGGTGAGGTCTGGCAGCGAGCCGCCCGGCACCTGCAGCTCGCCGCACGCCAGCCCGCCGCCGCCGCCGCCGTCGCCGTGTGTGTACACGCTGGAGACCGAACCACACAATACTCACATATCTGTTCTGGTAGTCGGGCTCGCGCTGCGGCAGGTAGGGCGGGAAGTGCACGGAGGTGAGGTCTGGCAGCGAGCCGCCCGGCACCTGCAGCTCGCCGCACGCCAGCCCGCCGCCGCCGCCGCCGTCGCCGTGTGTGTACACGCTGGAGACCGAACCACACAATACTCACATATCTGTTCTGGTAGTCGGGCTCGCGCTGCGGCAGGTAGGGCGGGAAGTGCACGGAGGTGAGGTCTGGCAGCGAGCCGCCCGGCACCTGCAGCTCGCCGCACGCCAGCCCGCCGCCGCCGCCGCCGTCGCCGTGTGTGTACACGCTGGAGACCGAACCACACAATACTCACATATCTGTTCTGGTAGTCGGGCTCGCGCTGCGGCAGGTAGGGCGGGAAGTGCACGGAGGTGAGGTCTGGCAGCGAGCCGCCCGGCACCTGCAGCTCGCCGCACGCCAGCCCGCCGCCGCCGCCGCCGTCGCCGTGTGTGTACACGCTGGAGACCGAACCACACAATACTCACATATCTGTTCTGGTAGTCGGGCTCGCGCTGCGGCAGGTAGGGCGGGAAGTGCACGGAGGTGAGGTCTGGCAGCGAGCCGCCCGGCACCTGCAGCTCGCCGCACGCCAGCCCGCCGCCGCCGCCGCCGTCGCCGTGTGTGTACACGCTGGAGACCGAACCACACAATACTCACATATCTGTTCTGGTAGTCGGGCTCGCGCTGCGGCAGGTAGGGCGGGAAGTGCACGGAGGTGAGGTCTGGCAGCGAGCCGCCCGGCACCTGCAGCTCGCCGCACGCCAGCCCGCCGCCGCCGCCGCCGTCGCCGTGTGTGTACACGCTGGAGACCGAACCACACAATACTCACATATCTGTTCTGGTAGTCGGGCTCGCGCTGCGGCAGGTAGGGCGGGAAGTGCACGGAGGTGAGGTCTGGCAGCGAGCCGCCCGGCACCTGCAGCTCGCCGCACGCCAGCCCGCCGCCGCCGCCGCCGTCGCCGTGTGTGTACACGCTGGAGACCGAACCACACAATACTCACATATCTGTTCTGGTAGTCGGGCTCGCGCTGCGGCAGGTAGGGCGGGAAGTGCACGGAGGTGAGGTCTGGCAGCGAGCCGCCCGGCACCTGCAGCTCGCCGCACGCCAGCCCGCCGCCGCCGCCGCCGTCGCCGTGTGTGTACACGCTGGAGACCGAACCACACAATACTCACATATCTGTTCTGGTAGTCGGGCTCGCGCTGCGGCAGGTAGGGCGGGAAGTGCACGGAGGTGAGGTCTGGCAGCGAGCCGCCCGGCACCTGCAGTTCGCCGCACGCCAGCCCGCCGCCGCCGCCGCCGTCGCCGTGTGTGTACACGCTGGAGACCGAACCACACAATACTCACATATCTGTTCTGGTAGTCGGGCTCGCGCTGCGGCAGGTAGGGCGGGAAGTGCACGGAGGTGAGGTCTGGCAGCGAGCCGCCCGGCACCTGCAGCTCGCCGCACGCCAGCCCGCCGCCGCCGCCGCCGTCGCCGTGTGTGTACACGCTGGAGACCGAACCACACAATCAGTTATAGTAGTCAGATCAAAAAAAATAACATTGTAGGCCGTTTCATGCTTTCTACCACATGGGACCGTATTTCTAGCTAAGGAGCCTTACTTGTTTTCGTGATAGTCTTTCGTGTTATAGTTTATTCGTGATAAAGTTTTCGTGATAAAGTCGTTTCGTGATAAAGTCTTTAGTGATAAAATTTTCGTGATATAGTTTTCGTGAAAAAGTTTTCGTGATAAAGTCTTTTCGTGATGTAGTCTATTCGTGATAAAGTTTTCGTGATAAAGTCTTTAGTGATAAAATTTTCGTGATAAAGTTTTCGTGATGAAGTTTTTCGTGATAAAATCTATTCGTGATAAAGTTTTTCGTGGCAAAATCGTTCGTGAAAAAGTTTTTCGTGATAAAGTACGGACACGCATTACATTATGTGCATTATTGCCGTGGCCAGGAAGAATCAATTGCAGGCTGAGTATTGGTTAGGCGGACGGGCGAATAATCAAATCAGCCCAGAAGAGTTCTTGTCCGAGCCCATATGCAAGTGTTTCTAAACAATTCAGCATGTACAGTCAAAGTCATAAATATGTACCTATATGTACCTACGTTACTAAAGCGACAAAAATATATGTACGCTCTTATGCTCGTATCATTAAGACCATATTCGCATATTTTTGACAATTAGTCAGGATCGATATTTTCGTTGTTAAATGTACATAGTTATTAATTACGAAATTAAATTACCATAAGCTTTTATCAAATCATGTAACCGATGAGAGGTAACAGACATCGCACGATGCCATGAGTCATCACTCGTAGTTATGTTGTTGTATACGAATCGCGTATTCGCACGTGGCTTGGAAATAGTGATAACTTGCATTTCAGTCATATAATGAATATTCAAAAAAGTCACGCGAACTAACTTGTACCACCATACAACACTATATCAATACTACTCTATGCTACAAGGAGTACATACAATATTCCATTTTAGTACTTTTATCTCTCGAGCGCGGGTACGCCATGTTAGTACTTAGTAGTCGTGACACATACGAACATATAGACAACGTGAACTCAGTTGCTAGTGTTGCTACGCTGACGCACGCATAGACAATGTGCATGTATAGCTCAAGTGGGATAAAAGTAGTCTACAACGTTATTGTGAGAACATTCACAGACAAATATAACAACCACGATTTTGAACTTTATAAGCACGACACGATATCTAAAAAGAAAGCGCAATTGGAAAAAATCCTAACTTTTTCAACTTCTCAATATTACACGTATTTCGCCCTAGTCTAAAAAGGTCTAGTTTGGACGTGATTTTCCTATTGATATAAGAATCATAGGAGTCACGTTTAGTCAGAACACGGGTGTGTCGAGTTTAAGGAAAATCTCGATTTATAATTAAGAAATATAACGGTAAAAATTAAGGAAAGAGAACAATTTACTATTCAATGTACTTAAAAGCTTTAATCACTTGTGTTCTGAATGAGTCAACAACGCATCATCTTGAGGTGACTTACGTGATAAGGACGTAAGAATTTTAGCGGCTATTTAACTAAAATAGGCTTGATGGACGTTTATGAATAAGGACGTGACGGTGCCTTTCCATCACATCAGAGCTGTGCTATGTTACGTTGCTATAGATGCGTTGATATCCATCAATCATATTCATTGGTTCACACAGAATAGCACTGGTGGAAACGGAAAGCTATCCTCGCAGCATAGCTACATAGCATAGATCTGGTGGAAAGGCAGCCTATATCCCGTAGGGCCCCAAACCCTCAACCTCACTTACTACGTTTTTTTAAACCTGACGGTGGCTTTATTTATACGCAGGCACACCTGTGACGCGCGAAGGAACGTAAGCGCTGTGGGTATGTGTGAGTGCGCTGTCGATACACGCGTCAATTGTTTGCGCGGGTGCGTAGCGCGTGGCGCGGACGAATCGCGAGGCGCGACGGCACCCGATCGACACCAGGCGGGTCTCTCAGGGACGAGGTAACTGACCTCGGTGCGGGGGGTTCGTGGCCATTCTGTATGTAATATTATTGTACTATTCTGTGACGCAGGGCCCAGTAAAGCGATAGGAGTGCACTTACTTGGTGTTGTTAGGTATTCTGGGTATTTCGCAGGACGAACGCGGGCGGTTCGCGGGGTTTATGCCCAAAGCGCCCAAGACGTCTAGGTGAATGTCGTTACCTGGAACAATCCAATAAGGCATGTATTGCAGAATATGTGGAGTTGGTTGTGATTTCTACATAGCTTTGGGGTTTATTAGTCCTCAGTGGACTTATGACCACGGATGGGGCGTTTAGCATACCGGCATAATGCCCTAGCGATGTGCCGGGGGTTTGATCCTCACTCACATCCGGCTTGTCCGGGTCAGGCTTGCTTCCTGGCTGGATACGGTACCTAATGTACCTATGTTCATGTTCAGTGGACTTACGATCACGGATCGGGTTCTCGCACTCTATAGCGCTTATGTGAGCACGACACATTAGTATTCGCGTCAACGTGTGCATCGTTTAATTTCAAAATTACTGTTGAAGATGTTATTTAGTCTCTGCTCCTCATCTTAGCATTCGTTTTGGGTGCATATCAAGGCAGCCTGGGGATCCTGGTAAGCGTTTGTCTAATATGTTGCCGTCGCCATCCGCATCTCAGTTTCGTTTCTGTTAGGCGGATCAGAGACGTGTAGAATTTACCAATAAAATTAGCTACTGCGCTCCACTTCGATTTTGGATTCGGATTAACTGGAATGGTAATTTTTGCACGTATCCGCTCCGCTTCAGTGGAAAGGCAATTTGGATCTTATGTCTATAGAACAAACAATATACGAGTGCAACGGGTGGTACGGCGACAGCGGCTGCGACGTGGCCGGCGCCTCGTCGCCGCATGGGTGGTGCGACACTGGAGCCGACACATACCTCGCCGGTGGTTCTGCTGTGAGTGCGGGTGTGCGTGCGAGTGCAGCGGGTGATGCGACACTGGAGCCGACACATACCTCGCCGGTGGTTCTGCTGTGAGTGCGGGTGCGCGTGCGAGTGCAGCGGGTGATGCGACACTGGAGCCGACACATACCTCACCGGTGGTTCTGCTGTGAGTGCGGGTGCGCGTGCGAGTGCAGCGGGTAATGCGACACTGGAGCCGACACATACCTCGCCGGTGGTTCTGCTGTGAGTGCGGGTGCGCGTGCGAGTGCAGCGGGTGATGCGACACTGGAGCCGACACATACCTCGCCGGTGGTTCTGCTGTGAGTGCGGGTGCGCGTGCGAGTGCAGCGGGTGATGCGACACTGGAGCCGACACATACCTCGCCGGTGGTTCTGCTGTGAGTGCGGGTGCGCGTGCGAGTGCAGCGGGTGATGCAACACTGGAGCCGACACATACCTCGCCGGTGGTTCTGCTGTGAGTGCGGGTGCGCGTGCGAGTGCAGCGGGTGATGCGACACTGGAGCCGACACATACCTCGCCGGTGGTTCTGCTGTGAGTGCGGGTGCGCGTGCGAGTGCAGCGGGTGATGCGACACTGGAGCCGACACATACCTCGCCGGTGGTTCTGCTGTGAGTGCGGGTGCGCGTGCGAGTGCAGCGGGTGATGCGATACTGGAGCCGACACATACCTCGCCGGTGGTTCTGCTGTGAGTGCGGGTGCGCGTGCGAGTGCAGCGGGTGGTGCGGCGACAGCGGCTGCGACGTGGCCGGCGCCTCGCCGCCGCACGACTGGTGTAGCGCCGAGTCGGAGTTGGTGCGGCGCCAGCTGCTGTCTGGCGGTGGACTGCAACAAACACTTGTTTAAGAGCACAGTTATAAGCTTTTCAAACATAACGAGCGTCTTATGCAATGTTCCTGCTTAGACGCTAAGGGATTTATTTTACGACGCAACGGATTGCAGGCACAGGTCACGTCACGACAGAACTAAAACTAATGGCGTCTAGTCTTCCGACCGGGTGGATCCCGGTACATCAAGCCATTTCCCGTAGATCCCGCTTTTGATAGGTACTATTATTTGGATCGCATAATGTAGCGTTGATGTTTAGTATAATGGGACGTAACAGGTAGGTGCAGTGTTTAGATAAAAGGAAACGTTTTGTTAAATTTATACGACTACGTTCGAATTCATTCCTTTATTATGTTGATGTGACCTAATCCTTTACTATAAATACTTTTAAATTTATTTATTGCTTGTTACTTAAGATGAAGTATCAAATTTACTGGAAGAGATCCCTTACAGGGATAAGTTCGCCTTTGTACATGTATAATCTGTTTTGTCTGTATTGTTTCTTTTTCTTGTCTTGTGTAAAATAAAGTATTTACATACATACATACATACAAATTTACATTATTATTGTTTTCATTCAGAGATTACTAAAGTTCCGCCAGGGTTCTAGAAACGGCAATATTTATTCTTCATCGATCGGTAACAAGTTAATATTGTATGACAACATGTCTTTTAGTCAAAAAGCAAATAAATCATGGCAAGTTATAAAAGGTTGTAAAAATATACTCGTTAGATAGGATGGATCCTTGACCGGTCTTGGCGCTATATAACCTAGACTAATTATATCGGCAACCTTGAAAATAACGACAATAACATTCATAGTAAACGCAATTATCAAATAACGTACGTGCTTCGTTAAAAGCGACTATGATCTACGAGGTATTATAATTGATTCGTCAAGGCCAATGGCTTTAAAAAGTATAGATAAATAAATATTAGAGGGTCTTTTTTACACAAATCGACCTAGTCCCAAACTAAGCAAAGCTTACTTAGTATGGACAACTAGAAACATACTTAAAAGGTTTGTTTTAACGGGTCTAACACGATGTTTATGAATTTTCCTTTTTTACCTTTAAATAACCAACCTTTTAAGTATGTTTACATAGCGCGAGAGTTTAAAGTGTAACTATAAACATCCCGATAACATTATAAATAAGCGTGTACTTAACATTATTTCTGTTGTCAGTGATAATTTCCCTGCGATGTATTACCCTTTTCTAGAATTCGCAAACAAAAAAAGAGTGCTTGATAGAATATATACATGTTTATGATGACGAATAGTCGTATATATCAAGATATAAATACATGAATACATAGGAAAAATCCAAGGCTTAGCAACATATAATCGAGCTCGTCACACAAATAAATGCCCTTATCAGGATTCGTGCCCGGAACTGCCACCTTCGTAGGCAGTCTACAGCAGAGAGACTCGATCAAAGTGCCCGTCAATAATAGATACAGTAAACCCCAATTAAACCTAACACTTAATGAACCTCAATGTATATTTTCGTCCCACTTTTAGTTGTTATTAACTAGGTAATTACCCCCTTACCCTTAATTCAATTGAAAGCCCGTGGGTGTACAATTTTGCCTTCAAAATTAAACCGCAAATAGTAGGCGGACGCCGCGAACGTATGAAATTACTAGCTTCGTACGGGCTCATTTTCAATGGGTTATTATAGGGCAGGGGTCGACAATTAGTTTTTCACTTCTGATGCTCGAAAAGTGTGTCATAGTAGACTTGTGAAGCGGGGCTAAAGTAGTACATTTAAGCCGTAGGGAAAACATGTATACATATTTATGATTTACAAAACATTTTAATTTGACCAATCAAAATACTTCGCCTATTAAATCCACCAATCACAGAACAGTAATTTGACAGATAAAAAAATATTTGGTAAAAATATCAACCAACCAGAATACAGCTGTACTAAAAACGATCAATCAGAAAACACGTTTTTCAGTTCTCTAAAGATTAAGCGGTGTCTATGGTCAAAGCAAATGCGCCTCTTAAAAGAAAAAAAAAGCGCATGTTGCATCTCTTTCCTTAATATGGCAAAAGAAAGGGAGGCGAATACGCAAAGCGAACACGCACAGCGAGGCATGGTGCTGGCCTTAGAAAAAAAAAACATGCTGTCAAATTAGCCATACGCCCGCCAAGAGTTAAATTATTTATTTTAGATAGATAATTTGTGTTTATGTGTTTTCTCGCAATTGAAGTGAAAAGTAGAGTGTATAACTCGGGTCTAAAAGCCATATTACCACTCGAACAATTTTCCCTCACTGCGTTCGGGAAAATAACTATCTCGTGGTAATATGGCTTACTTTAGACCCTTGTCAAACAATCTACTATTAAGTGGGGTCCGGATATGTTAGAAAAGGTTTTTCGAGGTACAGAAAAAAAAACTTTAAATGAAATCAATATGCATGCAGGATATTTAACTTTATTTGGGGGTCCGCGGTTTAACCTTCCGCGGATACGGACCGCGGTCCGCCTTTTGCCGGGGTTTTAACACTTTTAACCATCGTCTAAGAAAACAAGGTCTGTAGCTCTAGTATAAGTTTTTTCGACACATTAACTAATTCGAATGCGTTTGCGTTTTGTCTCAAAATGTATGAAAACGCTCTCACCGAGTTTGAAATACGCGCGTTCATCGGTTAGCAACAAATGTTATACTTGCTGTTTTAGTTTGCACTAGTGACTACCAGAGGCGCTGTTCACGTTCTCATACCACTTTCATACATTTTGAAACAAAACGCAAACGCGTTCGAATTAGTTAATGTTTCGAAAAAACTTATACTAGAGCTACTGACAAACAGGATCCGTGACGCGAGGTCGCATTGCCACTTTATAGTAAGAAAACAAAAGTGAAGGAAAGATTTTCTGCCATCATCATGCAATAGTAGATTGTGTCACAAGGGAGCAAAATGACATATTTACGGCGTGGGCGTAAATTGAATACTGAACGAAGCGAAGGATTATATAATAGTATCCCGAGCGTAGCGAGGGATTCTAAAATAGAATCCTGAGCGTAGTGAGGGATTCAAGAATTAACGCCCAAGGTGGAAATAATTTTGCTTCCATGTGACACATACTGCTTTTCACATCACCTATTGAGAATAATAAAAGATCTGAAATAACAATGGTTGTGCATTTATTTTATCAAAATCGATACAATACTTAACTATCAAAATCGATACAATACAATTACTCGTTACAGAAAAGTGCCACTTTGATCCCTCGTAGCAGGGAAGAAAAGTGCCATTTTGATCCCTCCTAGCAGGGAAGAAAAAGCCCTTATCCGAATAGTTGATGTGAAAAAGAAATTACTTACCTACGCATTACGATTGTCATTTACTTGTTTAAGCTCACAAGACATGAATGTTCGTAATAATTTAATAACAATACTCACAGGATACATGTGAATCGGGGAGTAGTGCTTGTCATCCACGACGACGCGCCCCTCCACAGCGAATATCATACTAATCTATGCGCAATAGGCATGATGACTCAAAAAAAATTATTACTTCAATAGAAAGAAGACATAAAACTATGCCAAATAGTGAAAATCCTATTCAAATATCTCAAAAAATAACGAAGCAACAACGGTTAGAATGTTCGTAGTTAGAGAGAGAAAGTGCTACTCGACCGTGACGTCACCTTTGAGTAGCGCCATAGTAAATGACAATCGTTCAATACAAAGGTGCGTTTTGCGGAAAAGCGACAGAAAATACCCACTTTTAAAACTTTGAAGACTTATAATTACGTAATTATTTATTTTTTTGAATTACTTTTTTTGCCATTTGATTGAGAATTTGAGTCATTATGTAGAAAATTTGGATTTATTGATTTTCTTTTATAGTGTCATCATCCCTATTGTATGGATGGGGCTGTGGAGGGGCGCGCCTTCTTGGATGACACTCACTATTCGCTGAGTGCGAAGTAGGTGGTGGGGGAACCACGAATCGATCGCAGCGCGCACCGTGGCCAAAAAAGGAACTTTCCGCGGACCAACTGTCACTTTTTACTAGCGAAATTTACGTATTCGTGCATTTGAAGTAATAAAAAATAAACATGCGTTACGAAACCAGCTGCGTAGTTAACTGCAAGAAGAATGGCACAAACAGCAATATTATATTTTGTATGCTGTAGGAAGTAACGGTTAAGTTACTATAATTTATTTGTTGCTTTATTTCAGTGCCAATCGATCGCCATGGTACCCAAAGCCACATGACAGGATTTGCAGTGCGCACTTCATTGGAGTTTTTATAATTAATTTAGCCATGTTCAACTGAAAATACACAAAAATTCTGCAACGTAAATAACGACACTACAGTCATAAATGATCGTGTCAAATACATATGAAATGCGTTATTCAATTATATTTGTTTATTTCTATACTTATTTCTCGTGAGGTCAGCCATGAGAAAGTCCGTGTGTACTACCTGAAATTGATTGATTTAGCCAGTTTAGGCGTGAAATAGACACTATAGATTTACGTGATCGAATAGATTATATGAAAATTACGATATTTCATTGAAATTATTTGTTGACTTCTTTTCGTAATGATAGCCAGCCATTGGATATTTCTAAGTCCGCCGTAATTGTGACCGCTAGTTGGCGCTGTCATCGCGCACCCAGCGAATATCATACATAATACACCACTGGCAACACTGCTACTCACACATATAGCGTGTGCAACACTCGTGTCACCCACTACTAACCGATGTACCGGATTGCCATTCCTGGCGCAGTATATTATTGTAAGTATCACGGTTTTAACAACCAGTGTACCCCGCATTTGCGCATTCGGGAAACTCGTGCTATACTTGTTTTTGCTAAAGGGGTAAAATATCACGCGTTAAACAGCCACGCGTGATATTTACCTTTGGGCGTATAAATACTAGATTTCCTGTTCATAACTTGCCTTACTCGTTTACGTATGCATAAGTACCAAAAAGGAAACTATATTAATTATGAATGAGGTTTTGCAGGACAGTGACTCGCACGTTATTATGGATGGGGTGATGACACATCAATATTTTAGGTATACATTGTCTTGTTGTTGTTACATTTAAGGCCCGTGGTGCCATGCTCTCAGGAGCGCTCGTGGCCCAGCGGTGCCTGCGTACCGCTTGCGGTATCTAAGGTTAAGCAACGTGGGTTACTAACTGAGCGCTCCCGTGCTTTGGAAGGCACGTTAAGCCGTTGATCCCGGTTGCTATCTATGGCAGCAGTCGTTAAGCCATATTGGAGGCCTTCGGGCGGCTTGAGAACTTCTAACAGTCAAGTTGCCCACCCTGCACTTGACAAAGCCTAATCCCAATAAGGTCTAGTTTCCCCTCGGGGTTGGAATCTCAGATGGCAGTCGCTTCCGTAAAAACTAGTGCCTACGCCAAATCTTGGGATTAGGTAGCGGACCCCAGGCATCCTTCAGGATGCAACTGTACTGGGATAACGCTAGGAGGATGATGGTGCCATGCTCTCAATGTTTTGTCTCACTTGCTCGCTAGTGGTAGCTCGATAAGCCGTGCTCTTCGCACGCACACGAACCAATTTGTGAAATTGGAATTACTATCTATTTTGTATAAAGGAATGATTATTTATGAATATCAACGTTCAGATTTTTTGAACGATATGAGACCATATTACTTATAAGACACTAAGTTTTTTTTTTCAGAATTATTCGCTGGCTTATTTAAGAGCTTTATCGATTTAAAAACAACCATTTGGCGTTACTACTCCCCTTAATGATTTGTAGATTTCTACGTTTTTACCTGGTTTCGGCTTGAACGTGTATAATTGATGCTATTAGTGTTACATCATTTACTATTCATAGATGACTGGGATTTAATAATAAAACATTTTTGAAAATACTACTTGTATAAATTACGCATACCGCTACGGCATATCTTTTCGTCCAATATTCCGCAGTGTCTCAAGACGAGAGTCTTTGACCAGTGTGTGTTGCCAGTGATGACATATGGTACGGAAACGTGGTCGCTCACCATGGGCCTCATAAGAAGGCTCAAAGTCACTCAGAGGGCAATGGAGAGGGCTATGCTGGGAGTTTCTCTGCGTGATCGCATCAGAAATGAGGCCATCCGTAGCAGAACCAAAGTAACCGATATAGCCTTTCGAATCGCTAAACTTAAGTGGCAGTGGGCGGGGCACATTGCACGTAGAACCGATGGCCGTTGGGGCCGAAAGGTTCTCGAGTGGCGACCACGAACCGGAAGGCGCAGCGTGGGTAGACCCCCCACAAGGTGGACTGATGACCTGGTAAAGGTCGCGGGAGTCCGCTGGATGCGGGTGGCGCAAGACCGGTTATTGTGGCACTCTTTGGGGGAGGCCTATGTCCAGCAGTGGACGTCTTTCGGCTGATATGATGATGATGATGATGATAAATTAGGGGCCTTTCCAGTATGTTGTACCTATTTATGCAGGTGACTGTAGTCGCCATGATCTTTACGTTTCCGTATGGTTAGCACATGATGGCAACGTCAGTTTTTTGGCTTATCTCGAGCTATCCGTCACTTTCTAACAGCACCTATCAAAAAAACCGGTCAAGTGCGAGTCCGACTCGCGCACCGAGGGTTCCGTACACAGTTCTTGTATATGTAGTTGTGTACCCGTCCCGACCCCATTAATTCCGCAACAATCTTAAAAAAACATGACAGCACCATCTATCGGCGCATTGTGTTACTAATTTGCGCGACTGAATAACTTTGTACTTATGTTGGTTTTTCAAGGATAATTCTTTATCACATCAACCGATTTTAATAATTGTTTTTTTATTTGAAAGAAGGCATTTTAAACGTAATTTTGTAAATTTAAATATAACACAAAAATATATACAAAGGTGATTAAATTACAAACTCAGTATAGAAGAGTTTTTTGATGATTAAAAAAAAGAAAAACTAGATACGGCTATGGCTATATTTTTCCTGTAAAAAATACATGCATATTAATGTTGTGTAATAATTTCAAATTTTTTTCTTCGTAAACTTCGGAGATAAGGGGGGGGGGAATGGTATTTTTTTTACATTTTCCCTCGTAAATCAAAATTTCCCCAACGAAAAAAAAAAACTAAAAATTGTTTCAGAATGTACAAGTCAAGCCCTTTCATATGATACCCCACTTGACATAGTTGCCAGACTTTAAAATTATGAACCCCCTTTTATCTGTGATTATTCACAGAAAATAAAATAAAATAATTTAAAAAACCATCTTCTATGTATCTGGATTACCCTTGTTTATAACTATTCCAAATTTCAAATCGATAGGATAAGTAGTTCCTGAGATATTTAGCGATGTGACAGACAGACAGACAGACAAAGTAAAACCAATAGGGTTCCTTTTTTACCTTTTTGGTACGGAACCCTAAAAAGACGCATAGCTCGAGATAAGTCGCGATACTCTCGAGGCCAGTATGTGCTAGCCCGACAGGGGAGCACCCTAAAACCTAAAACTACTATAAGAAAAGATTAATATCTAGAAGAAAAATATCTGTATTACTCTAATGCAACAATAAAGTCACGTTTAAAAATGTGTGAGCAACTTTTCGCTGCGATATCATTTCGATATATCTGACGGCGACTGTACAGACAGCAACACCTGACCTGACCGTTAGAAGACCTTATCTCGATGCAAAAAAGATCAAGAAAGGTCAATTAAATGTGTCGCCGATGGTACTAGTCGGAGAATCAATCGGTTTCATAAATGGTTTCTTCATGATTACTTGAACAACTGCCAATAAAAAATCTGTTGAATGGAATTATAGTGGCATTAATGTCGTTTACGGAATTTCCATTGTTCCCCTGAAAGTCATACTTTGTAATAATAGAGTATTCTGAAATTCCCAGCCGATACGAATTTCCTCATCGTAATATTAGTAATATTAATTCCTAGTCTCTGGTAATATGAAGACACGATTAGGGATGATGTGATGACATTATAAAAGAAAATCAATAAATCCAAATTTTCTACATAATGGTTCAAATTCTCAATCGAATCGGGAAAAACGTAATTCGAAAAAATAAATAATTACGTAATTATAAGTCTTAAAAGTTTTAAAAGTATTTTCTGTCGCTTTTCCGCAAAACGCACCTTTGTATTGAACGATCGTCATTTACTATGGCGCTACTTAACAGTGACGTCACTGTTGAGTAGCACTTTCTCTAACTACGAACATTCTAACCGTTGTAGGTTCGTTATTTTTTGAGATATTTGAATTGGATTTTCACTATTTTGCATAGTTTTATGTCTTCTTTCTATTGAAGTAATAATTTTTTTGAGTCAACATCCCTATTGAACCTAATAAAACAATTCTAACTAAAATAGGGTAAATTAATGACGTTAATTTTCAAGAGGAGACACATTATGACCCCCTCCCCCTGAACGAGTCACGTAGTATAGGTGTGTTCCATTATTCTGTAGATGAACACCGTAAGAAGGAATATAATATATTTTTACGTTATGTTAAAATTGGAGTAACGTCACATCCTTTTTCTGTAATTGAGTTTTCGAAGTTTTTAGTGATATTTGAATTAGTTCGCAAGTTTCGCAACTAACTAATACTGATACTAAGTTCAGGGCTGGTACGGTCTCTTTGTCGAGTCTAACGCATAAAAACAATCAAGTTCGAGACTGGTTTCGAATCTGGGTATGATGAGGTCACAGATAAACCATTCTGCCGTGCTGGTGTCACCGCAGGGCCCCACGGAACTCTAAGCGCGTCCAAGTTGACTCTCTGCGAGCGAGAACAGGCATTCCGGAATATTCTTGCGTGCGATAGAGACACTCGTTGCCGTCGCCTAATTTCTCGCAGAATTAGTGCTTCGGGCGGCAACGTTTTCCAAGCCTTAAACCTTTATCAAATGAGACAATATTGACCTTGATCGATTCCTTACATCCTTAACCAGGTTTATACGTTTTGCTTTTTTCGTAATTCTTTCTAGTTTCTGAAATAATAGCAAAAAACCGGGACAAACTTTTCGTGTCAAAAAATCGAAACTTTAAGGGTCCATGTTCTCTATCTAATATTTCCAAAAAATCAAAACGTATAAACCTCGTATTTAATGATACTTGCAATATTTCCAAAAATAATGCAAATCGGCTCAGGATTAGGGGGTGGAAAACGTTTCCGCTTTTTGTATGGAAAAATTATGCTACACAATCCTCTTAATAAAGCTCACCTTAGATATACCGTGCTGCCGTATGGACTGGTGTCGTGTCTGCGGTCCGCGGGTCGCCGCATGGGCCCCACGGAGCTCGAGGCGCGTCCGCGCTGCGTCGGCGAACGCGACGGCGACGCGCCGCCGCTACGACCACCCCCCATGCCATACTGTGTGGCCAGCGTTACTTCTTCAGGCTGTAACAATACCCAGGAGATTAATGATTGGATAGATACCAGGAAAACATGTTTCTTAAGAGCGGTGGTTCTTAACCGGTGGGCCCTGGAAGCACTCGAAGTGGACCGCGAAGCCATCAGAAAAATATTGAATAAGTGATAATGAATCAATTACCGTATTTATAAAAATAGGAGGTGGTCCATGGCAAGACAAGAAAAAGTCAGAAAAAGGTTAAGAACCACTGCTTAAGAGAATATAGTAGTGACTTGGAGTGTCCTGGCCCTGGCAGCACACAACTGGTTATTTATTAATAACTAATAATTTTTGAGTTATTTAGCTAGTTAGCAGCCTTGTTTTTGGGCAGACTTCAAGACTTCTATGAGCATGTTTCTAGTAGGGCTTGAATCACTATCTTCCAGCGTCATAGTCTATATAGAGCATTTGCCAATATCTGTTTTCTAACATAAATTATGAATTTGCATATAGTCAATTCAATGAAAAATTGCATTCGATGACTGTAAAAAAAACTTGCTAATGTAATCATGTAGTGAAATGCAGTAGTCTGGTAAGGCATGCACACTTTTAAACATAACTACCTTTTTAGAAACTAGCATGTCTACTGAAAATAAGTGCATAACATTTTGTTTTTAATTGCATTTATATCTTGAAACATATTTTGAATATTTTGAAACATTTAATATCCCTTCGGGGTGTATTGGCTAAGGTGTCAAAATGTCCAAGATGTCATAATATCAAAGTGGTCATAATGTCCAAGTGTCAAAATGTCAAGTAAATTATGCCCAACTGTCAAAATGTCAAGTAAATTATGCCCAACTGTCAAAATGTCAAGGAAATTATGCCTGACTGTCAAAATGTCCAACTGCCAGAGTATCTAAGTGGACATAATGACCAGTTATCAAAATACCCACGTGCCAAGACGTCTAATTGCCAAAACGTCCACTAGTTACAATGTCAATTTACCAAAATACGAAATTATTGACAAAAAGTTTGTTTTTTTAAATTTCCAAAAATTGACTCTACAGAAAACTTTCTTTTAATTTTCGTACCTGCTCACAAAATTTCATGAGAATCGGTTAAGAAATGCAGAGGAGAACAACCGGAAACCCGGACATACGAAAGCAGCTTTGTCGAAGCTAAAACAGAGACCTTCGTTTCACAGTCAAAAACGGAGCATGATTGGCCAGTATAAAATGTAGAATGACTACTATTTTTAGGGTTCCGTAGCCAGAATGGCTAGAACGGAACCCTTAAAATTTCGTGATGTCTGCCTGTCCGTCCGTATGTCACAGGCCACCACCCATTTACTCGGAAACTTTAAGTAGTACAATTATGAAATTTTGTATGAAAATTTTCCCTTCTAATTTCCAGATTCAAATTCTGAAAAAAATTAATGTGCTGCATATAATAAATACTTTCAATGATTTTTGGTTTAAACAAGACATGTCTATTGGTTTTTGAGTTATTGCTGAAAAACTGTCTTGCCCAAACAAAAGGACGTAGGTAAGTGCCGTAAGTTTACTATGAAGATACGAGCTTTTTTGATTCAATGTATCGGATAGTGGTTTTAAATGTGGACTAGTAGGAGTCGGCACGGAACCCTTCATTATGCGTGGTCCTACACGCACTGGGCCTGTTTTTTGTTTTCTTTTCAAAAGTATTGGAAAACAACGAACTGAGAAGCCACAAAAGTTAGCTTTTTTTACAAAACTTTGTTCTGAAGAATTTTGTAACTTCTCTTTGACCTATAATAAATGGGTGATTATATAAAAGTTCGGGCAACTTTTAATGATATTTTGTTTACATTTTTTATATAAAATTCCTAGCAAATCAGGTATATAAACGATAGGTAATTTAATTAATATGCTGCTTTGCTCATGCTTGGCCAAGTCACTTTTTCAAGTACTTAAACTCTGAGATATTTCAATTTTTGTTAATTTGAGTGCCAGGGGGCTGACGAGGGTGACATAGACTGACAAAAAAAATCTTTTTGAGATAAATTTGAGTTGACAATTTATTGATAATTTTTACAACAACGGAAAATAAATATGTAATATTATGTTATTTAAATTTTGCTATAAATTGTTAACTACATAATATATTGCAGTGAAACAGTAGGGTTGTATAAATTAAAGGTAATATTTAAGGCGATATATATATCGATTGAAAGAGACACCCTTATTTTTTTGCTCACGACAAAACGGGATGCAATCCTCTCCGAGAATGGCATTTTAGACAAATCTCGTTAAATATCTGACTGTGTGCAGGTTTATTAAATTTCCTCTTGTCAGTACCTAAATGAGGTAAAATACCATCATATTAACTCAATCGTGTCTTTTAATAATGCGTTGTTTTAGTAGGCTGAGGAAAAAAAGGAAAATAAACACTCAACTTTGGATTTATTTTCTATTGAGAAAATTTTAAGCAATCATGTTTCGCTATTGTCAGTATCACAATCATATAGTCAAGAATCATATATCTGAAAATCAGCCCCTACTGTTTGCTAGTCTGGGCAGGACAGCGTTCCAAAGTCTCCAAATTTCTCAGTGTAGCGCCATAGCCACTTCTTTGCGCGGTTTTGGGATTGTGACATGCCAAAGTGCTGATGTTTTGACATTCTCAACATTTTGCAGAAATTTACGAACTTGTATTTAAAATGAATTAGCTGAAATTTTGAGTGACCAAATAAAATTCATTTAATAGTTTAAAAATAAAATTAAAAATATACACATAATAATAAAATATCGTGCTATTATCTGATGACATTGAGTTGCCCAATTTTTGTATAATCACCCAAATATGAAATTTGGTGATAATGATATTAATATATTGGAAATTTCCTTATTTTTCCTATTAAAACTATTTCGGTTCAACTGCAAATGCACCCGCGATCACTTTAACAGTGACTATTTTTTTTTTTATGTTCTTTCATCACTTTAAAGTTAATTGTTTATTGTCCTGCAATTATTAGAAGGTAATACAGTAATAAATAAAAGAAACAGGGGCAGGCAATTCAAAAGGTGGGCAGACGAAATAGAGGAAATGGCTGGAAAGACGAAGACCTGGACCAGATTAGCGTACAACAGGGATGAATGGAAGAAAATGGGGGAGGCCTTTGCCCGAAGGCACACAGAATCGGTTACCGTGAATTAAGGAAAACAAAGAAAAATAGAAGATACAATACAAATATAAACTGTATTTCTGATACAAGGCTATAAATAAATAAATAAATAAAAAATACAGTAATAAAATTTACACAATTAAAAGATTTTTGTGTTTTTGTACTGTTATCTGGAAAGGTGGGCATTTGGTTGCACTCGCAATGGCACTTGTAAACTTTTCTTGTTGGCTTATTAAACTTTTCATTTAAAATTTTATATATGCAACCCTTCCAGTCTTTAGTGAGTCAAAATGTTTCACTTGCAATAACGGAATTTTTCGTTTTCTATTATGGTTTTAATTTTTTGTATTACTGTACTTATTATTGCTTATTATCTTTTAGCGAATTACCATGTAACACACTGAAGAAAATAAATATTTTAATCTAAACTGTTTTAGACCTTATATGCATGCACATAAGGACTACAATATCCGCATGCTGATTTGTCACACTAGCACATCCTACATACATAAACACTTTCAGACGAAAATCAAACTTCTAAGGGAACATAAATAATAACATGCCAGCATTCACGGATTTAAACAATAAGAATACACGAATTAATTGTCATTCCGGGCAACATATTTCAAACTCTTCGGGAGTTCTTCCTCAGGATGCGAAGATGCCGCAACGTACTCCCGAAGAGTTCGAAACATGTCACCCAGAGTGACAATTATGAACTATCTTTGCTCTCTCAATGGTTAACTTGTCCAGAAATTGTGGTGTCATAAATTTTTTTATTATTTTATTTGCTAACTAATTTTGTACTTAAGATCTTTTTAAACTAGCTAACTATAATATGGATTGGAATGGTCTTGTCCACAAATATTTATAAAATATTTATATTTATTTTATTTATTTATTCAAATAATAATTGTAAACATGGCTCATGAAAGTTTAAATTTAAATAATGAAATGTAAATTAGGGCAAACTGTACACCATTGATGTGTTCAGAGAACAGATGAAGCAAATGCCATGAACTTGTGAACCACATGGCACTAAGTAAATATGACTGGAGCATATTTCTGTGTGCTTCACACATTTGTGGGCTGAACATTGTTTATTTTGAAAAGCATACATTTAATTTAGTAACTGGTTTTGTATCAATTTGTCCAACATTTGTATCAGTTTTGGAATAATTTTTAATATGTGTTCTCTTAATACTTTATAGAATAACATGTTTATTTTTACATGCATAAATTTAATTTAGTAACTGTTATTTTATCAATTTGTTCAATATTTGTATCAGTTTTGAAATCATTTTTAATATGTGTTTTCTTAATACTTTATAGAATACCTAACCAAAGTTCAAATAACTAAAACAAAATTAAAATCTAAATAAATGGGGGAGTTAACATAGCCATCTACAACTGCACCACTACCGTAAAATTAAAAACATAGCGTCTACAAGAATTTAAATGTAACGAGCAAGAGTCCATAGGAACCTTGTCATGCTCTGGCTCCACACTGGTCTGTGGTGCAGCCACATTTGGCAAGGAGCCGCTGCGGAACGAGCCCAGCCCCGGCTGTGCGGGCCTGAGCATCGACTCACTGTTCTCCACAGGTTTAGGGGCTTTGACTCTTGCACGCCTGCTACTTGTGTTAACCTGTAACCATGACTCTTCAACAAGCTACTTCCTCACTTATAAATACTTGCAAAACATTAACTTGTGTTAAACACGGCCAGTGACCTTGATATGTACGCGTAAAGCAACACATTTCATACTTAATATCGCCGCGAGAGGTTAATACTACAATGTTTATATAGGAAATGAATGAGAATGAATTAGAATTTACACTTTAGTGACAATATTATTGTTTACATGTCAACTGGGATTTAATTTAAACACACTTTGTTCACTCATTATATTTTAAAGTGCTGTATTGTTGTCTTCGTTAATTATTGTAAGTACAATGACAATTATCTATTCGTGCACAGTAGAGCTGCTAGAGAGCAGTCATTGTAGACCCTTTGTATTTAAATAATATTAATTAAACAATTAGTTGTTGAGTCGCAATATGTATATTACAACGATTATTGTTTACGTCTCAGCCGCACATTTGACGGCCAGGAAGCGATTGCCTGAGTAAATAGGCGACATACCTTATTGGTTGCGTCTGAAACTTCACGCATAATCTTTTCAAAAGCGGCCGTCTCTTCGGCCTGCTTTTGATTGTGAAGGGCAATTTTTTCACTAAATTTTCTAGGGTTCGCCATGATGACTGAATAACAAGAGTTTTCCTTTTTTTACATCACAATTTTATGCGCTCTTAGTACTAAAGTACCAAAAGTACCAAAACGCGCTTGTCTGTCATGTCGCACACAAACTCAATGTTGCTATTTTGCAAAATTTCTTAACTTGTCTATAGACATACAAAGACAAAACGTACCGAAAGTACTAAAAGAATTCTAAAGTTCTAAAGACGTATGCATGCCAAATACGTAATTATACTGGAAAGAAAATGAATGGTATTTAAAATCATTACAAGAAACAAAAAAGTGAAGCATATAGCATAGGTAATGATAGTATGTATTGGATCTAAAATGTAAAAACAATATACTCCTTTTTTTGGGCAGTCGTGTAAAGCCAGCCACCCACGATCAATTTTACTGTCAAGTTTGCTTGACGCTTGCATACAAGTCTACTTAATTTTAATGTGTGGATACCCTGGCTCCGTCCCATCTTTCAGGGACCTCGGTTAAGGCTGGGGCTGCCACCGACGCGGCTGAGCACCTCAAGCGGCGCAAATATGCCGCCATTGACGGTGGCTGCATGTTTGAGCCGTTTGGGGTGGAAACTCTAGGGCCGTGGGGATTTGCTGCTCACTGCATCTATAAAGAGCTTGCGAAGCGTCTCGTGGACGCCACGGGTGACCAGAAGGCTGGTGCGTACCTTGCTCAGCGCCTCAGCATTGCTATTCAACGCGGCAATGCGGCCAGCCTTCTAGGCACCCTACCGCCGAGCTTCGAGCTTGAGCCCATTTTTTACCTATAAATCTATTTATTTAGTTTTTAGTTTAGGTTATTATACATCTTAATTTTAAGTAGATTTGTATGCAAGCGTCAAGCAAACTTGACAGTAGAATTGATCGTGGGTGGCTGGCTTAAAAACCCACTGTCACTGTCAGTCATATCATACAGCAGTCAGTCATACGTCATGATGACATGTGGGCTGGCATGTATTGACATCGCGTGTTACGAAAAATAATTTATGCAAATTTAATTCATTATCTTTTTATTATTAAAAAGTATGAAGACAAAGTGCTAGTTAATAATAAAACGTTTGGACCACAGCTCACAATATCCGAACATAATGGCGGAAAAACATATATTAACTTTAGACATTGGAACAACTACAATACGTTCTTTTATTTATAATTCTAAAGCCGAAACTGTTGGAAGTGCTGTTGATCAGGTATGTTTTAAGCTTATTTATTGTAGTTAATAAATAATAAGGTCAGTTTACTTTGACCACTCAGATAATTATTGTTGCAATAAGATGTTAATTCTACTTTAAAGGCAAGATGGTTTGAAATAAACAAAAACAAAGATAAACAATACAATCTTCTTAGATAATTCAAAAAAATCAGTAGATATCTATTAATAGGTTTGTTTACAAATATTCCCTTAACTAATTCCTTTCTCACTAATGAATACTAACTTGGCATGGATATTATTGAAGTTATTTGTGCACTCAAACAAGTTTTATCAGATACTTAATGTCCTACTTAATTAATACTCATTGATTTATAATCTGAGTACAAGAGTTTGTTGATTGTGTATTGCATTGTTAAAGACTATGCAGGCTTAAAATTGGTAAATTGCACATTGCTCCAGAGTCCGCAGGCTGCCATATAATTTTGCTAGAAAATTCCACAGTGCCCATGTTTAGAAAATAAAATGTCATATAAAGTTATCTGGATTCTTGTGATGCACTGGACTTTTTGATTCTTGTATATCTTCTAATGAAAACAGATAACAATATTAAATGCTCCCAGCTTATTCTACAGCATATTTTGAGTTGCATGTGTAGAAAACATTTCATTTCTCTTCCTGAGTATGTTGAATACCTAACGTTATGACTATACATTTTTTGTTTGTATTTACTTTACCATACATTTATCTTACTGATTAGGAATGTACAATAGTACATTACTTAACAAGGGCGGTAAAACAAAGAATGTCTCAGATCGCAGGTATTTGACGCCCAAGCCGAAGGCAAGGGCGATAAATATGCGATCTGAGGCTTTCTTTATTACCGCCCGTGTTAAGTACAAAATTTTATGTCACCCCCTGGCCAGGAAGTGGGATTTCCCGCGCGCGGAGCGTGCGGTAATTGCCGCTTTATGGCCAGGTGTGACATAAAGGTAAATAATAACCTTATATATTATTCCAGCATATCAATTTATAAAAGTGAATGCAACACATGTTAAGTGCATATTTACTTGCAGGTCAAATTACACTATCCAAGTCCAGGTTTTGTGGAAATAGACCCTGATGAGTTATGGACGTCTATAGTGCAAGTTGTATTGGATTCACTCAAAGGTAATTAAATTCCGAATTCCTGACTTTGCTTACATACTACAATACATCATTGTATGTATGTAAGCACTTTATTGTACAAATTAACAGGCTAAAACTATATATGTGTCACACAAGACCCATCCTCTCCTAGCGAAAAAAATACCATTCTTTTGTTATCCAGCCGGGGATCCCAGTCACCGGTAGTGGCCACCTTAAAATAAAAAGTCAAACTTATCTAAGAGGGATAGACAACCTTATACCATGTAACATATTTTAATAAGTGAATGTTATTTCTAGCTAAAACCAAAACTAAATAAGTACATAAATGTTATTATGTCTTACACTCCACTTTATAATGTGTCTTTCTAGATGCAAAACTTGCAGCTGCACAAATTACAGCTATGGGCATATCCACACAGAGAAGCACATTCATCAACTGGTCACGCGACACTGGGAAACCATTCCACCGATTCATCACATGGAAGGATCTAAGAGCTGACAAACTTGTTAACCAATGGAATGAGTCGTATACATGGAAGGTTTGGACTACTTTGGACCTATGATTAATCTTATAATTTTAAACCAGTGACAAGTTACACTTTGCAGTTAACAAAATGTACTTGTACAGACAAGGAAACTGAATTGTTGTGTCTTTTGAATTCTGTTTATATTGAAACTGACTGTACAAACCAATTGGAGTTAAACGTAGCAATGCTATCATGATTTTCAAAAAATGACTAATTTGCCTAATTTAATGTCATTAAAATAAATGATGAAGAATATAATGATCATGAAAATTAAATGCTAACACAGACAAGAATAATTATCGTATAAGAAATGATGAGTCTAGAAACCTAGCTGGCTCTCTTAGAATGGTTGCATTTGCCCATGAAAAGAGTGGAAAGAAATGTATAGTATTTATTACAGAGTAGCGGGTTTGATTCTACCTACTGGTGTTATAAAAGTTGGGAATTGCTTTTTTTTTAGTATTTGATTTGAACCACATAATGACCAAAGTCTATATACATCAAATTACCGATATCAAATATTTCCAATATTCTTTGTTGTTATTTCCATAACAATAAAGAAAAACTTTTTGGGATTTTCCACTCTAAATATAATAGGGTTCTAACATACGCTCGTGTATAGTCGCATTTATAATCAAATTATATATACTTTGTAACTTCTCTTGACCAACGAAAATAGCTGACCACTTGAACTTTGTCATAATAAATTAAATATAGCATGTCCGTGACTATAATTAGCTACTTCGAACAATCCCAACTAAACGTTAATGCTTTTGGTTTAAAGTTCAAAATTCAACGAAGTAATATTGCTTTACAATGTATGGAAGTACCTTTGTATAATTGCACGTGTTTTTCAGCTATTCAAAGCGGGTGCGTACGTTTTGTACCTAATAATGAGAAGCCAGAAGTTCCGAGCCGGAAGCGTCCTCAAATTTATGAACACACAGGTAAGTGATTCTCGCCCTCACGAAGCCTCAAAACAAATACTTATTGCACACACACACACTCAATAAAAATACTAAAACAATACAGAATACAGCGAAATAATTGAATACAACAGTAGGCATAGCACGTGTTGCGCTCGAGAGTATGTCGGAGTATCTCGAGCTATCCGTCACTTTCTAACAGCGCCAATCAGAAAAAGACGCGTAGCTCGAGATAAGTCGAGATACTCTCGAGCGCAACATGTGCTACGGGCGCAGGCGTATTAAATGCAGAAATACAACAGACGGTAACTTTAAGTAACTTAATATAAATTTGAACCTTGTTGTAATGTAAAAAGGACTTTATATTGAAGCTTGCTTCATGTACCCTCCGAGAACTTAGGAAGATCTCCATATTAAGTTAAAGTTAACTAATCCTATTTTTTTTTTGTTTTGTGATGTGAGGGCACCATAAAGGTATAATTCCGTAGCCGACAGCAGACAGCAACTGCACGTTCCGCCGCACACGAAATTGAACCGTAATCATAAGACTAAAAGGCCCAATTTAGAGTGAGCGGCGTAAGTGTCGCCGTGCTGTTGCGACACTTCTCCGCTCATTTCAAATTGAGCTTTTTACGAATACCATTAAAGTTCAGTTTGGAGTGCGGCGGAACGTGCAGTTGCTGTCTGCTGTCGGCTGCGGAATTAAACCTTTATCTTGTTATTGACAAAGGAACATCGACACGCATGTAGAACCGTATAAATTGAAGACTGAGTTACATACAGTTTTATTTATATTATAATCATTGTGTTAGAAAATTCATTTTCAATATTATGAGTAGGTATTTAAAGACCTAAATAGGAATTACAGTACACATTACACAGATAAAGATACAGAAGCACTACTACTAACTACTACAAACCACTCAATAATAAAGTATACCAGTGGCGGAGCGTCCATACAACTCGATTCCCACCGGCTTGCCTACTTTTCGGCCAAACCAGTTATTTTTCTACGGCTCATCAAGAATAAGAAAGGGAAATTATTTCCAGCTTTCCTAAGAATATTTTTGACGCGCCGCCACTGAAGTATACCATAAATCTGACCTATCCATATAGTTCTTTACTCGCATTAGCAAGATGACCGAGTTGTTAGCGCATAGATTGAATTTAATAGTAACTAGATATACGAACCCTCAGGAATCGGTCATTACGAATCTATGGCAAAAATAATAATTATGAATTGTTTTCTTGTCATCGCAAAAGCAAGGTTTGACGAAAAGTCGTTACCTCCTTTGCGCATTAATTTGTATGTTAATGTATGCAAATTACATACAACAACCTTTTACACCTTTGTTCCTTCAATAAGTATTCATTCTTCTACATGAGTACCTATTTAGAAAAACCTTTGTTTAATTTAGTAAGTGTTGTTAAGGGCCTATCGTGCGGGGTAAATTCTCAGCGCCTGTCAAATTTCAATTTTTTAAATAATTTACCCAATTAACCCACACATGCATTATTCACGCACACTACCTCAGTTTGCTGGGTCGGGTCATTGACCCATGTTTGTGCCAACTTATGACAATATAGATTTTGAATATTTAAAGGTTTCTTGGTGCATAAGAGAAGTGTAACAAAAATCGTCAAGTTCTGATATGTAACCAAAACTCAAGTATTAATTGTATCTGAAAATGTCTTGAATTTGGAATTTGTGGTAGTAAAATACTCAGTTCCTTGTTTATAAAATAAAACTTTGAACCCCTGTTTTGTAAAATGTATTTTGTTTTGCCCTTTCCTCACAGACTCATTTTTATACAACTTAAAACAGAGAAAGACTTTTCATAATCGGTTCGTGCATGTTATGACTGTTTTATGTTTATGACTTAGGTACTTATTTTGAGAGTTTACTTGGTGATTTTCATGATACGAGTGTATGTTGTACCTTAAATAGGTTATTTTAAGCAAAACTTTTCAGATTATTTTCTGTTTATCAGTTGGTTAACTCTAAAATGGACACTGATTTAATGCAAGTTTTAAGAGAAGAAGCGGTAGTTTTATTACAATATATATAATAACTACTGAAACTATTTATACGGCACGGGATAACTGCAGCAATATTGTGAATCAACTTTGTATTTGAGGAACCAGTACCTAACCTTATAGGTAGTTCTTGTTATTCACGACCTCCCGTCGTAACCCAATCCGCAGAATTGCGCATAGAATAGTATGACATTCCCTGCGCATCGTCGTTATCGTGAATGACAAGCACTATAAAACCTAATGATATAACAAATATCATCAAGAAAGTCATTGTAACTTTCTGCAATTGTGGAACTTGGCCGGACCACTACTGTATCAGCTCTGACAAATTAACTTTTATACAGTCGTGCCGTCGATGACACTTAACTGAACATCCGTGAACCTTATTGCAACGAGATAAGGTTCAATAATGGTTAACATTGCGTCTATTTTCATCAATAATAAATAGCAATTATTATTATTTCCTATTCGTTTACTATAACGTCGAGACAATTATTGCGATGCGACATAAGTACTTACTTGTACAAAATAAAAGCAACGGGATTTCCAACGCATGAAAGCTTTAGATAGAAACTAGCGCAGTTTAATATTATAAGTAATTACTGCATATTTGTTTGTTAGACATCGTCATTGTCACCACATCCCCAACAACTACTTGGTTTATTATTTATAAATGAAACATAGGTTTATTATTTTCATTCTAGGTATAATCATATTATGACCAGGCGGCTTAGACACTACACAATTAAAATCCACATTACTCAAACTGGCGAAGAAACTCCGATATTCTTTCTTCTGCTCCCGCTGCAAGAGAGCACTCTAAATCTGTTTCTTGGTATAACGCTGATATTTTATAAACTTCTGTTCAAAGCACCATAATAATTGTGCCTGTTTGTACAGATTCTGGGATATGTTTTGTTTATGCAGATTCTGCGATATATTTAGGTAATCATTGTTTGACGTGAAAGCGCCGTACATATACACATAAAATATAACATTAGATTCGTTAAATTATTGAAATATAAAAATACAATTTGTTTACAAATTTTAATTTGAAATATGATGAGTGACATAAATGCATTGACTTATAATATAGAAATGTTCTGAAACCTATCGTAAATATGTTCTTTTATAGTACATCTATGCATAAATGTCATAACGTTCCGTTCTGGGTGGCCAATTTATAAAAAGTAAATTACTTTGAACTGAAATACATCGGTAACCTTTTTATGTTTAAAATGCCTTTTCGTAAAGGAAATCATTATAATTTAGTTGCATTAGTAAACATTGGGGACCAAAGATTGCATTTTTATGTTATAACGAATGGCTAATACTAAAAATTCCATGTTAAAAGAATCTTCAATAGCCACACGTCAACATTTATTTACCCTACTTCAATTAATGCAATCTTTGTGTGTGGTATACATTTTGTATTTGTATACGAGCAAGCTGTCAAAAAGCGTGTTTTTATGAGATGTCAAACTGAGAAAAGCAGCATACGTCTGCTCCCATTGAGGGCCGGAGCCCATCTGCCGGCAAGAAAACTACGGCGGCCGGTCAAATTTTCGGAATTTCCTTTGCATTGTTAAAAAAATCTCCACATTTTGCAAATGTTAAACACATACGACCTAGATAACATGTAGTTTTGTTACTATTCAAAAATTGAAGACTTTTCATAAAGTATTAACGTTGTAGTTTGCGTTTATTTCCTTTAGTAGAGCTAACTTTGGATTGAATTTTTATGAAGAAAACTATAAGTAATTGTGTTTCTGAAACACATGACGTGTAGAGTGTATCCTTAAATATCATATATAGGAATTACAGAATTCAAGCTTTAGTAATAATAATACAGCAAGTGATCCAACCATCGCAATTATTCAGAAATTTGCTCGGTGCAGTCTTAAGGGAATATTTTTTCAGAGTATAATACTCATATAAATAGAGGGCTATATACTTGAAATCATTTCAGTTGAACTAATTGCACCAAAGCAATTCCTTCAAAAAGCTACTTTGCCGTTCAAACAATAAGGTTCAAAATCCAATAACATTGTAATAGAAATACGTTCAACAAAAAGAATTTCAACCATACCTACTTGAATGAGCCGTAAATCATCTTTTTAATAGTGTAGTCTAAATAGGTAAAATTGTATTGACCGCTTCTATGGCGGTTTTACACATTTGCCGCTCGTACACTATCCAAATTTAAACGTCTCTACCGAACTCTACAATTTGATACCATTAATTTATGTCAGACTAAGAAATTCGGGCTCTATGCCGTTCTAAAATCTGCCGCCTAAGGCTCTAGCCAACTAAGCCTATTGGTAACTCCGCCATTGATTGGTCTTAAATAACTGTAACAATCTACACCGTAGCTGACTTGCTCATATCACCTTATAATCGAGAGTGGGTAATTAGGTGGGAAGCTAAACGATACGATGCAATTGTGCATAGTCATCTACCAACTCTCTGTCACACTTGCTCATTCGAGCGACAGAGGGAGATACACGAACTTCGTTCGTATTGGAATAGGGACAGAATATGGGCATATTCTGTCCCACTTCGGGCCCTCTTAAAGCTTTATTATTATTAAGCCTTTATTTTCTCACTTTTCTTATGTTAACAGGTTATACATGAATATATTTTCTTTCATAAGTGAGGTACCCATTTATGGGCAAAGGCCTCCTCCAGCTCCTTCCAGTGTAGCCTGTCCTTGGTTTTGCGGGTCCATGATGGTCCGGCTATTTGGGCAATGTCGTCAGCCCACCGCCGCCGAGGACGTCCGCGCGGGCGTTTATCTTCTCGTGGATACCAGTATAGGATCCTCTCGCTCCACCTATTATCGGCTGTTCGTGTGACGTGACCGGCCCATCTCCATTTTAGCCTGCATGCAAGTTCGGCGGCATCTGTGACTTTTGTTATTTTCCTTATTTCACAATTCTTTTTTCTGTCGCTCCGCCTGATATTCAGCATGCTTCTCTCGGTCGCCCTTTGGAATACATTTATCTTCTGAACAAGATCTTTGGTTAGTGCCCAAGTTTGGCATCCATACAATAGCGTTGGTAGAACTATCGAGTCCATCGCTTTCCTCTTTAGGTGGATTGGGAGTTTTGACTTGAAAATAAATTTTAAGGACCAGTATTTATTCCATGCTATTTTTATTCTACGCTCGACTTCGCTGGATGTTTGTTGAGTGAATGATATCATTTTTCCTAAATAAACATAGTTATCCACATAGTCTATTCTGCTGGATTCTGTTATGATAGGTATTTTATCAGCGTTTGTCATGGCAAAAGTCTTTTGTTTGTTCATTTTTAGACCACATTTGTTGCTTTCTTTGTCTAAGGTATTTAGCATATAGACTATATCTTCATGGTTATTTGCCATCAAAACTATGTCATCAGCAAAGCGAAGATTGCTGAGATATTCACCATTGATGTTTATTCCTCTTGTGCCCCAATCTAATTTTCTAAATATTGATTCCAAGAGAGCTGTAAACAGGTTTGGAGATATGGGGTCTCCTTGTTTTACTCCTCTACGGATGGGAAATGGTTCACCTTTTTTCTCCAGTTTGACAATAGCTTTGCTGTTGCTGTAAATTTCTTTTAGTATATTTATGTAGGCAATTTCTACTCCTTGTTCTTCCAGCGCTGTCCATAAAGGTAGGTGATGTATGGAGTCAAATGCCTTAGAGTAATCAACGAAGGCTATATATAGTGTTTTTCCATATTCCGTATACTTTTCAATGAGTTGTGTTAGTGTGAAAATGTGGTCAATGGTGGAATAGTTTCGGCGGAATCCTGCTTGCTCTCTCGGCTGGTTGCTATCAAGTACTTTCGACACTCGTTTCAATAATACTGTTGCGAAAACTTTGTACACTGTCTGCTGCAGGCTAATAGGTCTGTAGTTTTCCAAGATGGCAGGATCTCCTTTTTTATACAATAGAGTTATAATTGATACCCCCCATTCTTCTGGTATTCTTTTCTGCATCAGTATTTCATTGAAAAGCTTAGTCAGAACAGGTGTTAGGGGATCCACAATTGCTTTCAAGATATCATTTGTAATCCCGTCATCGCCAGGGCTTTTTGTGGTTTTCAGCGTTTGTATTACGTTTTTTATTTCGGTCTCAAGAAACAATGGTACTGCGCTCTCGTTGTTCTGACGGTTCGTGTACTCATAGCTTAGTTCGTCATTTTGGTATAGTTGCTTATAAAATGCCGTTGCGGTATTGATAAGTTGTTTCCTGTTGGTTATATTTTCATTGTTGTGACGTAAAGTTACTAGCCAAGGTTTAGAGTTATTTAACTTGTATTGTGAACTTTTTGTTGAGGACCTTTTTTCTAATTCTTCTTCTATTATTTTGTAACGGTAGATTTTCTGATTCCTATCGATTTGTTTTTTGATGAGTTTGTAAAGAGCTCTTAGTTGATTTCTTTCAGGACGTGTTCTATCTTCTTTATTTTTGAGTCTGTTTCTTTCGTTTATGAGTTTTTCTATGTAAGGAGTAATGATAGTGTCTTCAGTTTTGCTTCGTTGTGGTAGTTTGTTAACTGCCTGCTTTATGTTTCTGATTAGTTTCTGGTATGCTAGCTCAATGTCATCGAATTCAATGTTGTTGGTGTGGTCTGCAATAATATTCCTTAATGATTCTTTTTCAAGCGGGTTTAGATGTTTAACTTGGTTTCTGTATCCATTTCGTGGTTTTCTTCCATGCGGTTCCTGTATTATACTTGCTCTAACTAACCGGTGATCAGTGGAGAATGTTGTATTAATTACTTGCAGATTAGTGAAGTGTTTTTTATTCCTTGCTAGGATAAAATCAATTTCGTTTTTGACATTTCCACCCGGGGAAACCCATGTCCATTTTTGTTTCGGTTTCTTTTTGAAAAGCGAGTTTATGACACAGAGTTGGTTTTCAAAACAGAACTGTAAAAGTACTTTTCCTCTGTTGTTTCTCACTCCATATCCCCATGGGCCCAGTACTTTCTTGTCATCAATTGTGGGTTTACCAATCTTGGAGTTGAAATCTCCCATTACTATCGTATTGTTGTTTGTGGTTTCTAATGCCGTTTGAAGTTGCTCGTAGAATAATTCCAGATCTTCATCACTTGAATTTTCTGTTGGGGCATAACATTGTATTATGTATAGGGTTTTTTGGTTTATAGATATATCTAGTCGGATGACGCGATCAGATATTGTTTTTATATCAAGTATGCTCGACTTGAGGTACTTTTTTATGAGAAAACCAACTCCATTGGATCCATTTCTCTCGCCATGGTATATCATTACGTAGTCTTCATTTTCAGTAATGGATTTTCCTTCTTTTTTCACTTCCGAAAGGCCTATTATGTCCCACTTGAATTTCTTTATACTATTTCTGAGTTCTATAATTCTTGTTTCTTTAACTAATGACCTCACATTCCATGTACATATATTAAGGTATGCCCTTTTACGTTTTTGGATATTAGCTGGAGGGTGGTAGTCATCTTCCCCCACGGTGACTAGCCGGCTTGGGGTGCTATTTTTTATAGTTTGTGTTGTTACTTTACGTTTCGTTGTGCAAGTGACTTTGGGTAGTTTTTTGGTGTGCAATCGTTTCCATTTCGCTCAACGCAGATAGGTGTGTTCGTTGCGGCGGTATCTTGAATTGTGGCTTCGTGCAGTTGGTGTGTTGGTGTGTCTAGCTTGTGAATTTTAGCCGGTCCTTGTTTGTGCGACGTTGATGTTGAAGGACTATCTTCGTTTTGCGGAGAGTGAGAAAGGGCTCTTTTATTACTGTTCTTCTTTTCTTTTATTATCAGTTTATTATATTTTATAAATGCTGTGTTTCCTTTCTTCTTCTCTTCAATCACTCTCTCTTTTAACTTTTTTCTCTCTTCTAGTACTTCTTTTGGGAAATCTGCAGTTATGTAGACGTCCTGTTGTTTCAAGTTTTTGTTATTTTTCAGTATCCAGTTCCTTTTGGACTGAGACGTTAAGTTTAAAAGTATCGGACTATGTTCAGATTTCCCTAATACTCGACTGTACTGTATCTCCTCACTTTTTAGAGTAATGCCCATGTCTTTGTTAATAATATCAAGGGCCTTTCTTTCTTTCTTCCAGTATTCAGCTTTTATACCGTGGATGATAATGTTGCGTTGTCTTTCTCTGTTTTCTAAAAATGAGATTTTATTTTCTAATTTTTTAATTTTTTCTTCATTTTCTTCCTGCTTTTTCTGCATTTGTATTAACTCAATATTTAAGGAGTCCATGAGTCGGATATATATTGTTTCAGTTTGTTGGTCCATCTCATATCTCATTCTTTGAAATATTTTTTCGAATGCAGAATCGGAAAGATCCATGTTTAGTCGGTTTTGGAACGGACTCAGCAGTTGGCCAAAATACTGTGAATCTAGGTTGCTATTTATTTATTTTTTATTTCTGGCAACACTGTTAGTTGTCAGACTAACAAAAATTTCGAGGGTGGGTTGAATTTTGTATTAACGATGACTGTCAAGGAGATATAATTTTGCACAGTTTCACTAAATGTAGACGATTTCCATTGTAGATAACATTTCCACAGTGTCCAAAGTTATTTTCCTTCACATAGACAGTATTTACACAAGGTTTTGCACAGTTTTGCACATAAATAACGTTTATTTTCGCGAGCGAGTTTTCACGGTGACAGATCACTTTGACGTTTTTTTAAAGCTTTAAAGACTTATAATTTTGAAATGAAATACATTTATTGTCACCTACAAAAATAAATACATTTGAAAAAATACCATATTAGAAAAAAAATACAAAAGGACAAGCTCAGCCAAATGCTCTAATCCTTTGCCACTTTGGCGAGTTAATGATTTTCAGCTTGCCCGAAAGGGACAAAATTTACTATGTAATTACTTATTCTTTTGAGTTACTTACTTTTTTCGCCATTTGATTGTGAATTTGATCCTTTTTCGAGAAAATTCGAACTTATTGATTTTCTTATTTGGTGTCAACATCCCCATATCAGTGCACCTCATGTATAGTCTGTGCGCTGGTCTATGGCCAAACAGTCATAAAGATAAGAAAAGGGCGGGAACTTCACAGTGATAGGCGGCAATTTTGAAATTATTTTCTCAAATCTTTCTTTTCGTCCTTTTTTATCACTTATTTCGAGATATTCTTAATCCGTGGAAGTTAAATAAGCCTTATATCTAGGAAAACAATGACTGAAGAAAGTGGCGGCAAGGCTTCGGCCGCCGCCAAAAGAAAGTCTCCTCCTGGAGAAGGAAAAGAGGACAGTTCCCCAAATAAAATAGTGGCGAACTATATAGCATCGAAAAGGGGCCTTTTCAAGGACTATGTACACATTTATAGAGAAGATGGTAAGAAAGATTACCCAATTTTACTATCGTCGACGGTCCCTAACACTAAGATGGACTTGCTAAAGACTATGTCAGTGATGAAAACCTGCCTAGGCCTGACACACGTTAAACCTGTGGGCAATATGCTCATTAAGGTTTTTTTCTCAAATAAAAAAGATGCTAATGCACTTCTAATGAACAATGAATTGCTGGACACTCATTCATGGCAAGCCAAAATTCCCTATGACAATTTGGAATCGTTAGGCATCATTAAAGCTCCGATTGAGCTTACTGAGGAAGATTTACTTTCTACTTTGAAATCAAGCTCAGAAATTATTGGCGTCAAGAGATTTACACGAAAGAACACTGACGGATCTTCCTCTCCAACTCCCATAGTATTGATCACATTCTTGAGTTCGGTACGTCCAGATCATGTGACATACGACTACATTTGGTTTGATGTCAAAGAATACATAAAACCTCTGCGGCAATGCTTTGTTTGCTATAAATTTGGACATGGTCGTGGTTCCTGCCGGAGCCCCCAGGTATGCTCCATCTGCAGTTCAGGCCACTATTTCAAGGATTGCACTGATACATCTAACCTAAAGTGTGTCAATTGCAAAGGACCACATATGGCTGTAAGTAACACTTGCCCAATAAAAGCGGCCAAAAATCAAGAAATCAAAGACAAGATCAATGGTAAGGTAACATTTGCTACCGTTACTGCCAAGAGCCCACACACTCACGCAACACCAGGAGCTCTCTCTAATCCCCGGTCATCACATGAAACTCCCAAAAAGTCTCCTCAGCGCCCCCAGTCCAGAGCTCTCTTCTCTGATTTGTTAAATTCTGATGATGTTCTTAATGTTTTCACTAAAACATTAGTGGACCTAATTAAAACAAAGTCATCCCAAAGTGATGCTTCAATTTCATCAAAAGTTATTAAAGAAACCTTGATTAAAAATCTTAGTTCTTTGTAATGGATCCTAATGTTAGTATAAGTAGCCTTAATATCTTTCACTGGAATTCACGTAGCATCCTTTCCAAATTAAATCAACTTAAGCATTTTATTTTTTCTCACAAAAGCAGTATTGACGTAATTTTGTTAAATGAAACTTGGTTAGATTCTGATAAGCCTTTTATTTTTAAGTTGCCAGGATACAACATCATACGCAGAGACTCAGACCGTCCACATGGGGGAATTGCAGTTGCTGTAAAAGATAAATTTACTTTTAGTACCATTACCACTTATTCCAGTTATCACTTTCAAAATTTGTTAATTTCATTAAATGTAGGCTCGATATGCATTGAGATACTATGTGTATACATCCCTCCACCTCCAAATGGTAAATTTGACATAAGTATGTTGTCTCGTGCATTCTCTAAAATCACCAGCCGTAACTATTTACTGATAGGCGACTTTAATGCACACAATACAGCTTGGGGTTCCCGTCGTAATGATGGTAGAGGCAATACTATTAGTTCCTTTGTAGATAAACATAATCTAGTTTGTTTAAATGATTTTTCTATTACAACTTTCGCTCCGTTTGGCCAACAAGGTAACACTCTAGATTTAGTATTTGCTTCCCCGGCGGTGAGCTCCAGCTGCTCTTTTACCATCCACGACGACCCCATGAGTAGTAATCACTTTCCCATTTTCGTTAGTGTTCTATACGATAATCCTTCATCTTCACCATTAATCCCCCACAACTCAGTTAGCCCTGCTCCGTCTGATTTATCTGCCGTTAACTTCAATAAAATTGATTGGTTGGAATTTTCTAAACTTTGTATTGAAAGATATTCCCTATTTCTTCTACATCCTGACCCTTTAGTAAGTTACAATAATTTTATACAAATTTTATGTGACATTTTGTTGACGTTTCCTAAGAAAACTTATAGTTGCCATACTAGAAAACGAAAAGCTCTTATTTGGTGGAACGACTTGTGCTCACAAGCTGTCAATCAATCTAAATTTGCATTATATTCCTATAAAAGGCACCCCACTTTGGAAAATTACTTAATTTATAAGCAATTTGACGCTAGAAAGAAAAGAGTCATTTCTGAACAAAAACTTTTGAGTTGGGTTAAACTTTGCTCTTCATTCAATCGAATGACACCTTTACAACAAATTTGGGATCATGTTAAAAGATTTAAGTTTGCCAAATTGAATAACAACCTTTCTAAATCAAAATTCTTAGATGTTCCTTCTAATGCTAAGAATTTTTTAGATAAAATTGCTTCGTCAAGTTCTGTTGACAATAATTTAAATGAGTTGAATGTATATTTTGCTTCAAAAGGCTCAGAAACTTCTCAGTGGATTCTAAACTCCTTTGAATTTTACGAATTTGTAGCTTCTTTAGATAATAAAAAGAACACATCTCCTGGTCCTGATTTCATTCCATATTCTGTTATTAAAAACCTACCTATTAGTGTAAAAAGAATTCTCCTAAGTACCTATTTACAATCAGCTTTGGCTACATAAAGTCATTCCTCCCATCTGGAAACTTCAGTTTGTGGTTCCAATATTAAAACCGAACAAGGATTCGAATAGTTTAGATGCTTATCGTCCTATTTCTCTTACTTCATGTTTAGCTAAGTTATTTGAAACTATGTTAAAAAATCGAATCGAATGGTTTATTGAACACAACTCTTTAATTCCGGAATTTCAATTTGGTTTTCGTAAGGGAAAAAATACTATGTATAACTTAGGATGTTTATTAGGTGATATTAGTAACAACATTTTAAACAACAAATTTACATTAGCCGTATTTATTGATATAAAAGGTGCCTTCGATAATATCAATCATGATTATTTAATAAAAAGTTTGCACAATCTTGGTATTCCTGGCCCAGTCTTATATTGGATTTATAACTTCCTAAATGATCGCAGAGTTATGCTTAAAATAAAAAACAAATTTTATGGTCCCAACTCCAGTTATAAAGGTACTCCTCAAGGGTCTGTTATTTCTCCACTTGTTTTTATTCTGAGCCTCATTGATTTCATGTCCCTTATTCCATTTCCTTTAAAGTATTCCTTTTACGCTGATGACTTAGTTATATACTTAGATTGCGATGATCTCTCAGTAGGAGAGTTTACCATGAATCGTTGTTTAATAACTTTATATGACTTACTACATAACCAACTTAAATTAGAAGTTAATATTGAAAAAAGTTCAGTTATGGTTTTCAGTCACAATTACTTATATCGCCCCAAAATTTTCTTTAACAATGCTTTATTGCCTGTTAGTATTTCTGAACGTTACTTAGGTATTGTATTAGATCCCGCACTTTCTTGGGCTCCGCACATTTCCTACATTGTTAAAAAAGCCGAGCTTCGCTTAAATGTTTTGAAATCTTTAGTTGGGGTCAGTTGGGGTTCTGACCCAAAGATATTAAAAACTCTTTATATTTCTTTGGTCCGTAGTCAATTTGATTATGGTTGCATTTTCTATGCAAATGCATCTAGTCAACTGCTTCGAAAACTTGATGTCGTTCAAAACAAAGCTTTACGTATCTTTACTGGTGCTATGATGTCATCTCCCATTAATTCTTTAGAAGTAGAGTCAGGTATTACCCCTCTTTTCATAAGGAGAAGCTATCTTATTGACAAATTTTGCCTTAACTTAATAAGTCGTGATAATCCTCTTGTATGTTGTTATTTGGAACATTTCTCGATTCCTAATTATAATATATGCCCTATGCCTTTCAATAACACCATTAGTGAATCGATATCCTATTTAAACTTTGAATTTCAAGATATTGTTTTTTGGCAACATATGTTACCGTGTTTTTCTAACAATTTCCAATGCTTGATGAGAGATATTCCGGTTACTACTACTAAATTTGATACTAAGTTTGATTTTTATGAATTTTTAAATGTAAAATCTGATTATATTAAGATTTACACTGATGGATCTAAAACGAACACTCGTACTAGTTTTGCCTTCTATGATGCTTCCATTAAATCGGGAAAAGTTTTTTCCTGTAGCAACTATTTTTCTATTTATTCAGCTGAAATTTTAGCTATGATTTATGCTTTGTTGTATATTAAAAGTAATAACTTTTCATGTAATAAATTTTTAATTTTATCAGATTCCATGAGCGCTCTTGTAGCTCTCTCTTCGAAACAGGTTAAAGCGAATGTTAATTATTTAATCTATAGCCTAAGGAGCCTTATAGATGAACTTTTTAATTGTAACATTATTATTGAATTTTGTTGGGTACCTGGACACTCAGGTATTCTGGGCAACGAAATCGTTGATTCCCTAGCTAGATGTATGGCAAATGCTGAATCCTGTCTTTTTAAAGTTCCTAGTTCAGACTTGCATAAAAATCTTAAAGACATGATGTTAAAGCGTTGGACTGTATCCTTGAATAGTTCCAGAGCAATTAAAGGGAAGTGGCTTGCCGATATCCAGCCTAATCCTTCAACCACTGCCTGGTTTGAAAAAGGCAACGTTTACTTGGGTAGACAATTAATTAGAAGCCTTTGTAGATTGCGGATTGGACATTGCCTCTTTCCTGCTCATCTTCATAGATTAAAATTATCTAATAGTTCCATTTGTAAATTCTGTAACGCTGATAACTGTAATTTGGATCATTTGTTTTTTAATTGTCCTTATTTTAATTTAGATAGATTGTTACTTATTGGTTTATGTAACGATGAATTAAATGATGCTCCTTTTCCAACCTCTGTTCAGGAATTATTAAAACACACCAGCTTATATAGTATTATTTTCAACTTTGTAAAAAATACTTTTGGTATATTGTAAATATTAATGTTTAATAATTGTTAAGTAGGTATTTCTTTGTAACTTTCTTTTTATTTTTTATTCTTGCAATTGTAAGTTTAGTCTTTGTTTGTTGTGTATGTGGTTTTGTATCTGTACCTAATTTGATTCTGTAATTTGGTTTCAAGCTGATGGCCCTGGTTGCCAAAGCTTAAATAAATTAAAAAAAAAAAATCATAAAGATAAGTTAATTAGTATTACAAAGGAGCTTACCATTACAGTACAAAAGAGCATAGGTGATTTCTTACACACAGCATAAGCTAGCTTTATAGTTCGCACTAAAGTTCAATGTGAAATGACACCAATAAAAATTGTACTGCGACAAAAAATATTTGACGGTAGTTGTTGAGATAATAATCTCTGTTTACGGAACATACCAGGTATTTTAAGCTTTAAAGAAACTAGGCGTCAGTGGCGGAGCGTCCATACAACTCAACACCCACCGGCTTGCCTAATTTCCAGCCAGTCCAATTCTTTTACTACGGCTCATGAAGAATAGGAAAAGCCAAGTATTTTCGGCTTCCCTAAGAATATTTTTGATGCGCCGCCACTGCTAGGCGTAGGTCCCAATTTAAAAGTTCGTGTTACGACTTGTGACTATTCGAAATAAGAAGTGCTATTGTTGCACAATTAGTTTTATTGCTTCAAGTGTTATGACTGTTTGGCCTTACGTGGCTGTCCAAGCTATACCTACTCGCAGTGTGTACGGGTATCTATAATACTAATATCTGGGCGACCGAGCCTTGCTCGGCGTTTTCCCGTGCATGAGACCTAGCTAGATCGATTGCTCGTACCCGAAAACCCCCACATACCAAATTTCATCAAAGTCGTTAGAGCCGTTTCCGAGATCCCCGAAATAAATATATAAATAAATAAATAAATATACAAGAATTGCTCGTTTAAAGATATAAGATATACTGTTCTGTAGTACGGGCGTCGCATTGCGGTGCGATCACAGGTGGATTACAGACATTGTGATTGTGACCGGGTAGTCTTTGTCACAGATTATATAATTCTTTGTTGTCAACAACGTTGTTGACGACGCAACGTGACAATGATCGCGTGGTGACCCGTATTGTAATCTGAGCTAACTCAACCTTTGTTAAGGATATGCACAAGTCTGTCAAGGCTGCATCTGCCGTATTTAATACATTATTTAATAGATGTAAAAGGACGTAGGTATATGGGTCAGGACCAAATTTTTGGACCCTAGTTAACTACCTATAACTGGGATCTAGACGTTTCTACTTCAGTCACGTAAGCTTTACGTCATTTATTTCGAAGACTTCTTTGTTTTTTTATTCAGTTTGGGGTGAGCGAGAGTGAAGGAGTGAGGCGCTTCTTCATGAATTGAAGGAGCCATACAAATTTTGTTTTTGTTTTCAGACAACCCTAAGGCTAAGCTGGGCGTTGCAAAACATCGCTCCCCTGAAAGAGGCCGCGAAAAAGGATGACGTAATGTTCGGGACTCTAGACACTTGGCTCTTGCACAAACTTACAGGTAAGTTTCACGATAAGTGCTGATCATTTGGCCTACTTAATAAACACTCACCTAAAATTGGAAGCAGGAATTTTACTGAGACACTAGAACGTACTTACTAGCATCAACATACGCAAATGCGGAGCATTCCCATTCTGTGAAAATCTATAATTAATTTTAATTAAGTTGACGTCGTTGGGGATAGCCAGGACATTACTCAGTTTTAAATCTAACTTGACAAATGTTGATCAACTTTTTCTCTAAGGGCGGGTTACATCACTTACACTTTACAGGGCTCCCGAAAGATCACCTCCCCCAGATCAACTTTCAGTGTGATGAATGATGTCAAAAATTAATCAACTAAATAACTGACGCACGAATGTTTAAGGAATTTTGAAGCTGTAATATAAATAGTAACCTAAAATATTCCACGACTTTTCATCAGACGTCGAAAACCGTTACCGTTCAAATACTGGTTTTACTAGTTATAATGACTTTATGATGGTTCGTGGGTTATCCGACTCGATGCTAAACTACTAGATGCCCTTGACAGGATATCGGGTGAAATAACCACTACATTCTAAAAGTATTTACGTAAATTTTGTCAAATCAAGTATGTAGGCTGGCTGCTTTCTGGCAAAAATGTTTATGTTGTACTATCTATAGGTAGTACGTATTCCCTCATCTACCTTCATCTATGAGAGGAGGCCTGTGCCCAGCAGTGGGACGAATATAGGCTGATGATGATGATGATAGTAACAATTTAGCTCGGGATAAAAACAAAAAGCGCCCAATTCTATTTTACTTCTCTTTTTTATCTTTTTAATGTGATATGTAGAACTACTGACAACTCCTCCCATTTTTACCCATTGTTACCCAACAGGGGGTAAAATTCACGTGTCAGACGTGTCATCCGCCTCCGCCACCGGGTTCTTCGACCCATTCTGTATGGAGTGGGGCGGATGGGCGCTTTCGCTCTTCAAAATACCGCGGAGCGTGCTGCCAACTATCGTGGATACGGCGGGCAAGCACTTCGGGACGACGACGCCTGATCTTTGGGGGCATGCCATACCTATCATAAGTTGTGTGAGTAGTTGGTTAATGGTTTAGGTTGCAACGTTCCATACAACATTGCAATTTTTACGGACAAGTTTGTACGATTGTTATTAGTTCTTACAAATGTTGTACTAACTTTACCTATTTCGATCCTTAATTGCTTTTCAAACATAACACTACAATGATTTTACGTTTCAATGTCTGTTTCCTTGAAATCGCATGACTAAACGTAATTTTGCATACGGAATAGAAATAAGGTATAGAAATAATAAAAGAAAAAAATAACTTCTAACAAAACATAGAGGGGGAGGTCATTTCACAGCATGTGGGACATATTAGGCTCAATATACGACGCAGTGAAACCTCTCCGTTACGTCGCCTAAATGTACTCTTTATTTTCTTTTTATAGATGTAAATATGGACCGTGTTGCCTGATTCAAATAAATAAATAATACAATAACAAAATATACATGTGGACCACAGATGGCCGACCAGACGGCATCAATGTGGGGCTCCTGCTGCTTCGAAGTGGGCGACGTGAAGCTGACCATGGGCACCGGGACCTTCTTCAACATAAACACTGGCTCCGTGCCCCACGCCAACGTGGCCGGGTTGTACCCCATCGTGGGCTGGAGGCTGGGGGACGAACTGGTGTACTCCGCGGAGGGGTCCAACAATGACACCGCTTCCATCATCAAGTGGGCGCAGAACTTAGGTAACTACCACTGTGACGTAGGGTAACCCTTGTAGGGAAGGGGGGATAAGCCATTCGGCACAGTCTTCTTCAACATGAACACCATCTTCGGGCAGGGCTGGGGGATGAACTGGTGTACTCAGAGAAGAGTTCCAACATTGACACCGCTTCCATCATCAAGTGGGCGCAGAACTTAAGTAATTACTGTATCATTTAGTGTAGGGATCATGGGCTAGCTTCTTCAACATAAACACTGGCTCCGTGCCCCACGCCAACGTGGTCGGGCTGTACCCCACCGTGGGTTGAAGCATGGAGACAAGCTAGTGTACTCCGCGGAGAGGTCCAACAAAAACACTGCTTCCATCTTTAAGTGGGGACCGAAATTCTCTATAGTGTAGGATCAAGGTAACTTGTGTGAAGGCAAAGAGCAATCCCATTTTTAATAATAAAAAAACTTACTCTTAAAAATAATCAGTCTAAATACTCTAAATACATTCAATTTCAAACATACTTAGTTTCAACCTGTGACTAATGTTTGACTTACCGATCTCTGAAAAGTACTGCGCACATTGTGTCGAAACAATCGACATCGAACAACATTGTTAACAAACAAAATTGCAGATCCGTGCGCGTGGCTCCTTCATGTCGTTGTTAGCGCAATGTACAAAAATATGTAGTATTTTAATTGTATATTGATTTAAACACGCGATTAAGTCCCGTTCCCCAATAATAATATTTTAATTGTATCTTAACGTCCTTCGGCAAAACTATATTCATGATAAAAATGTTGTAAGGAAAGACGTTCACTGATGGCTCAACGTTCATGTCAGGTACCTACTAGGTGCCCTGACACGGTAGGTATTAGATATTCCGTTATTTATTGCTTTGCAATACAATGTAGTAATCACTGCATCATACAATGTAGTTAAGATATATCATTACAAAGATCCTAGATTGTGAGTATAATAACTAACAATATTATACAGAATTTTCCTAATGTCTATGTATTTATATGTAAATATATATTACCCTTCAGATACTATGTATTTCCTAGTTTTAATTATCAGCTTCACCTACCTGCCTGACTCTGCAGGGTGCTTGTAGCGTTTTTGTCATAAGGTCTCGAATTACACAATTCTTCGGCTGACCTCAAGGGTGTGTGAGAGCCGAGTTTAGCCGAAGTGGTAATAGGTATAGGTCATTCAGAGGAACTGTATATCTTTTTACATGTAATTTCTGTTCTTTTATATCAGTGATATGTACAAATGAAATGTACATTTATCAATAAATAATCAGTAATAAAGAATTGAATAAAACCTTTAACTTACTTATTTCCAGGTCTGTTTGACAATCCTCAAGATTCGGCGAGTATTGCTGAATCGGTGCCTGACACGGATGGAGTATATTTTATACCAGCCTTCAGTGGATTAGGGGTGAGAACTAATATAATTATAATAACCATATGGATGCCACAACAGCGACGCAGACGTGGCAGGCCTAGACGGAGATGGCGGGATGACTTGGATGCCTTCCTCGCCAACTGGCCGGACGAAGCACAGACACGGGAGTCGTGGAATTCATGGGGAGAGGCCTTTGCCCAGCAGTGGGACACCCCTATAGACTAGATAAACAAAAAAAAAAATTTTTTGCAAGACTGCCCAAAAAAGTTTATTTTTTATTTTTGATATAATTTGCCTTATGATGGATTAGTCTTATCGTGACAAAAATACTGAATTTTGACTGATCTCACTCGCACACTTCTAAACGATCAATGATTAAGGCTGGGTTGCACCAAAACGTCTGTAATCGTAAAGCGGCAATTACACTGCGTCGTTCACCTAATGCGGTCGCCGAATTCATTTTAAACTACTCAGGCCAACAAACGTCGTCTTTACACTAGTCTGTCCGCCTACTACGGCGACTTGGCAGCTGTCGACCGCCGAATGCGGCCGACTAACGTGTTCTTTACACTTTTGCGGTCGCCGCATGCATCATGCGGCGAACGACGAAGTTTAATTGCCGGTTAAGCGGTGTTCGTCAAATCTGATTGTATGGAAAGTGACAAGTTTCTATGGGATGACAGCTGCCGGCGCCATATTTGACGACGATCGGTCTGTGTTCGTACGTTGGTGCAACTGGCACTAAGGCTTGGTTGCACCAAACCGCCTGTAATCGTAAGCGGTGTTCGTCAAATCTGATTCTATGGAGAGTTTGACAAGTTTCTATGGGATGACAGCTGCCGGCGCCATATTTGACGATGACCGGCCTGTGTTCGTATGTTGGTGCAACCGACCCTAAGTTTGCATTGCCGTTATAAAAGACCTTAACCATGGGGGTGACACGCGAAGGAAAGCAAGCGCTGTGGGTAAGTATGTGTGCGTGCGCTGTTGGTACACGCGTCAATTGTTTGCGCTAGACATGGGGAAAAGCGTTACTTTTCGATCACCGTTATTGTTATTCCCGTTCCAAAAAAATCACATTGAAAAATCACCGTGACTTTGTCACTTCGGTTATTTCGTGTCACGACATTTGCGTATCGATCGTTCCCGGCAGTTACTGATATTTTTGTAACAACTGATGTTACTCTGTGACAGCGCACCGCAGTCACAGTCACAGTTAGTAACACGCTCGCTTACACACTGTTCCAGTGAATATCGTCGCTAAGTAACAACGTTATACTATTCTGTGCCTTAACTCAAGGCCCATTTTCCAGGCGCCATACAACGACGGCTCGGCCGCATCAGGCTTCGTTGGCATGAAGCCGTCGACGACCAAAGCGCACCTGGTCAGAGCCGTGCTAGAGTCCCTCGCGTTCCGGATAGCGCAGCTCTACAACTGCGTTCGGGAGGAGAACAGTTACCAGTTTAACATTATCAGGTATGTTTGTCAGCTGTGTCAGGTATTAGTACATTAATGCCGTGGCCGGGAAGGGAGCAATTGCAGGCTGAGTATTTGTTTAAACGGACGAGCTTGCGAGTCCGTTTAATTATAATACGAAGCCTGCAATTGCCATTACGGCCGAGGCTAATATAGTGCTTTTCTCAAAAATGGGGAAAATACGGCAAAAAATTAATTAAGATTTGATAAACATAACCTTAAAACGTCAAAAACATCATGCTTTCCTGCCGTTTATTTTTTTTAACAGTATCGCAAGTGTATTTTTCCACCGAAAACGCAAATTATTCGAGACTTATAAAAAACGTCGCGTTTCCAACAGAAAAATACGAGCTGAATTGGCTGAATACGACCTGTGCCACCTTTTATACGACAGTTTCTACTTTTTAAAAAGTTTATAACTCGACAAATAAAGGAATTTATATGTGACATTGCAGGCGGCCTGCAATGTTTTTTACTTTTTAATTTGGATCTGACCGTAAACTATACACTTTACCTTCCAATATGTAGCGACTAAAGTCCAGTTTGCGGGCCATTTTTTAAGAAAAGTACTTTTATCTACACCCATATAGTAAATCCTCTTTAATAAGTTCAAAAACCGTTCCCGTTCTGTATGTAATACTATTAAATACTATTCTGTGCTCTAGTGTACTAGAGGTACTGACCTCATACCGACAATTTCCAGAGTGGACGGCGGAGTATCCAACAACGATTTCATCGCGCAACTAGTGGCCGACCTGACCGGCCTCCGCGTGGAGCGGCCCGTACACACGGAGATGTCCTCTCTGGGCTGCGCACACATCGTTGGGATGCAGCTAGGTATACTATACAAAGTATTTTATGTCACACCTAGCCATAAAGTGGCCATTACCGCACGCTCCGCGCGCAAAAAAAAACCTACTTCCTGGCCAGGGGGTGACATAAAATTTTGTACTTACCACGGGCGATAATAAAGAAAGCATCAGATCGCATATTTATCGCCCTTGCCTTCGGCTCGGGCGTAAAATACCTGCGATCTGAGACGTTCTTTGTTTTATCGCCCTTGGTAAGTAATGTACTATTTCTCAGTAAACGGCGGAGTTATACGCGATAAGAAAATTTTCATAAATACATTGTCGTAATGCTGGCCATTGCCTACAGTTTACACTGGCCTACAGTTTCTGAACCCATCTTAGAGTATTTATAATATGTGTGTAGGTAGATAAAGTTATGTCTAAAGTATGCAACTGTACACAATTAGGCCTTTAAACACTCGTTTGATATTACATATTATGAAACTCGCCTTCGGCTCGTTTTATAAAACCACGCTCCTGTTTTAATGCCTCTCATTATGTACCAGTTGCATAAACTACAATTCGGCGCGCAAGATGCCAGAGAGTTTCATGTCATGAGTTTGCATCCTTCGTACAGTCGACGCCATAGATACATTTACACTATTGCACCTTATTGCAATGGAATAAGGTGCAAAAGTGTAAATGTATCTATGGCGTCGACACTACACGCATGATGCTCATGCGCGTCAGTGAGATTGCCTCCTCTCCTTCATATTCATCACGCGTAAGCAGCGTGACGACGGAGTGTTTTATGGAATATGGGGAAAATGTACATTTCTATGCGTGTGCACATTGCAGCGCTCTGTGAGACGCTCGCGTGAGAACGTCGTAAGCGTTATGCATATTTTTATAAATTCAAAATTCAAACATTTATTCTGCAAATAGGCCACAAGGGCACTTTTACATGTCAATTTACAATTTACTCGTAATAAAGTCTGACTATACAAGCTAACTATACAAACTTTATGAACTAGACTATATAAACTTTGAATTTACGCATTTGGTGCTAATCCAAGTGTTAGCTAAATATGCGAATATACATATATCAAGCGTGCCTTATCTCAGAATAACTAATGTTAGATTTGAATGCGTACATCACGAATTACATCGTTGCAGGTATATGGAAGTCGAAAGCGGAACTGAAATCACTACGCAAAGTCGCCTGCGTATTTCACCCCCGGCCCCAGGTCAAACGGACTTACGACGTCACCATGTCGCGATGGGAAGACGCTGTCAAGAGAATGTGCGGTTGGTACTCTGCCAATAAGTCCTCACAGTCCCTATCAACAGTCTCAGACTCTAGTAGCAACTCTGTCACCCCGCAGAACAGTTTCAAAGTCGCGTCAAGAAGAAAAAATGGTAAGTACACTAAATAGCGGTGGCTTCTCTACTTGCTGCCGTTCCTAGTCGCGTGTTTTCCGATTAGTAGGTGATATATATCTTGCCCTGACTTATTTAAATTGCTTCAATTGTTTTAGTAGTTTTACGAGTATGAGGGTAGAGTTAGCGGTGCAAGCTATTATAAGCAGTCATCGGAATTCTCGTAGCATTTTTGAGCTGTCATAGGGACTTCTCGTTTATCGACTTCCGATTATACATATGTATATCGATATATACAAAATACAATATGTAAAATAATTATTATTACGAGTAGAAGTAAACAACAAGCAGTCTTATCGCGAATGAGCGATCTCTTCGAGATAAGCTTTGGATACCAACTTTTAGGAAATTATTATTAGAAATTAAAATAATTATATTTTATTATTTTTTATAAATAATTTGTGGATTTCTTATGGCTATTAAACTTTTTTCGAAAGAAATTGCAACTATTAATTTTTCATTGCTTTCATTGCAAATTACTATTTAACATTTTCAGCCACTTAAAAGTTATCTAAAAGAGATCGCTCTTTAGCGATAAGACCGCGTGTTGTTTACCTCTACTTTTAATCTTCTTTGATATGTTGTGTTGTGCTCTATAATGTATCGACAAAATACGTATATGTACCTATATCGGAATTCGATAAACGAGAAGTCCCTATGACAGCTCTAAAATGCTACGAAAATTCCTATGACTGATTATAAGGTGCCATCATGGATTTATAGCGTGTAAGTTGAGGTGACGAGAATAATACAGATGTATATTGCCGTAAATTGATTTTGTATTAAGCTTTAGCGCTTCTACAGTACTTTTATCTCACGAGCGCGGGCTGGCAATTGCTGTAGTTGTGACAGATACAAACACTTTGACAACGTGAACTCATAGTTCCTACGCTGACGCACACATAGGCAATGTGCGTGTATATCTCAACGCACAACCATCGCTCACCCGAGCTCGTCAGATTAAATAAAAGTACTGTAACGCAAACTTCAAATGTAAAAAATTTCCTTTGTTTAAAATTTATTTTGGCGTAGTTGCTGCATTCGCCAATTTGATAATTGTCATATGACTATGACAATGACAATTCGTCATAGGTTTCTGGGTAATAAAGTCACGATAGCGCCAGCCGTCATATGTTTTACACTCGGATGACTATCTCAGGTAGTGAAATTGGGCCAAGAATGTTCGTTCATTTCTTAGTAATGTAAATACTTAAATGAGTGGATATTATAGCTCGCGACAAATAATTCTAAACTAGGTTAATACGTCAATAAATTCAGCTTAATGAGTGTAGATACTATGATGTTTGTTTATTGAGATTGGCAGCTTTTGTAGCCCTTCGCGTCTGTACGGGTTGTATCATTCTTGTAAGGCTGACATTAATTTTGTTGACTGATATTCTTTAAAACTGTTATTGTATTTTGAACTTTATTGTTTGAGAGTCAAAATTGGTTTTCGTATTAATTACTTTGATGCAATTCTTCCAACTTTATTATTGCAAGTATACTGGGCTGTGCAATAGGCTATATACTATTTAGCTATAAAGGGCATCGTATAACCAAAAAGACAAAATAAATGCGATTATTCAGATGTTGTTATAACATAATTACAGTTTGCTCGCCTCATATGGCGCCCAAAAAAATATACACATTGGCTGAGAAATGGCTGAGAATGACACATTTGTCTCCGTGACGAGAGACAAATGTGTCATTTTCAGCCAAAGGGCACTTTTCGAGCGCCAATGAAACACTGCTTCCTTAATGACGCAATGGGTGGATTGCACCTACTTACGATTACAGAACGATCGTTAAAAATGGCGCTGGCAGCTGTCATCCCATAGAAACTTGTCAAACTCGCCATACAGTCAGATTTTAACGAAGACCGCTTACGATTACAGGTGGTTTGGTGCAACCCAGCCTTAAATTGCGTCAAGTGGTACTTATTGACTCTTCTAAACAATTACGCAAATACAGATAAGTATCCAAAATACTCAAGATTTTTAATGGGCGTGACGTGTCTGTTATTTACTGATCGCAATGGTCTTATAGACTTATCAACTTAATTTTTTAGTTAATCAATTGTTTTTTGGTAATATCGGGTTCACTGGTCCTGCTGTAATTCTGTCATTAGTGATATTAATCCGAAATAAACTATTTTATTATTATTATTAATTCAAACGCGATTCTTGCCAAGAACATGAAAAAAGACATTCATTATAACATTTATAACTAATTCTAACCGAAATTTCGTATCATCTAAGGTTTATACAGTCATAAAACTTTTATAATCGTACCTAGGATTTGTCTGGTGAGGTCCTGCACCCATTCTAGTAGAAAGGTATATCAGTTGATATCATTTTATATTTATAATCTAAATTATTTTATTCGGCGGGGATTTATGTTTTAAGTTTATAACGAAATATATCAAGTACGTAAGTATATAGTGTTTTAACTGTCGAAGTAAATTAAATATTATCTACTGGATTTTCAGAAATATTGAATGTACATATATCATTTATATTATTATTTTGTATTCACATGTAAAATGCATTTTAAAATTATATTCATGTAAAATACATTCAAGTGCAAAATATGCACCAAAATATTATATTTTATTTATAGATATGTTGTATGCACCCATTTTTGCATTTGACTCTATATAACTACTTCATTTTGTTATCTTTGTCAAATATAAATAAATAAACAGTGTATATTTCTCAACCATGTTAGGACTAACACGTTATCGTGAATTTACCAACTCTTCAATAATTTACTCATAAGCACTTCTTTACAATTTATGCTCAAAATGTTAAGTATTAGTAGTGAAAAATTAATGGGCCAACTATTTTTTAAGGAGAGTCATTAAATTATAGGTTAATTATGTTCAATTGTATTCTTTGTGAAACGGAGTAGGGATGTGTAATATCACTATACAGAAAAATCACAAGACTGTAAAAAGCGCCCCCAATTTTTGGGTAGGGTACCAAAAATTAATGTCACAACTTATTCTTATTCAGTTTTGTGACTTTCACACAAGTTAGTAACGAAACAAGAACATGGTAGAACTATACAGGGTGTACAATCCAAATGGGTCAGTATGGTGAAGTCGGAAACTATGAGAGATAGCGAGATCTGTTCTTAGGAATCATGACGTCGATTTTAAATTTTTTAGATGGAGGTCAAAATCAATGTGTATAAATTCTGCAAGTCGCAAGAAGCCCAGCACTAATGGAATCTTGTTTACTAGAATAAATTATTGTTTATAGTTTGAATGTAATTATTATTAAATCTAAAATCGACGTCATGGTTCCTAAGAACAGATCTCGCTATCTCCCATAGTTTCCGACTTCACCATACTGACCCATTTGGATTGTACACCCGGTATATTGGGTACGTTTTGTAAAACAGCTCTAGACGGTACAAGGTACAGTCAAAGAACTTAAACACGTACCTTTTTCGCTCTTGCCACAATGACAATAAAGGATAAAAAGATACACGTTTATGTTTTCTTTACTGTACACGGTTGACTAGTGTCAAATGTCTAATTTACAGCGTTTTCTGATATTTATTTTGTTTGCTTTGTTTAATTTATTATTAATTATTATGCTAATAATTTGCTAGAGCATTTCTGACACATTCTTGAAGAAAACAGGCATATGGAAATTGTCTATAAAGACACAGTTGTTTTAGTAATAAATTTTTTTGTTTGTCAATTGTTATTTACAAATAATTACAAATTTGACCGCTTATAACGGTTTCAATTTATGTTCTGTTTAAAACTTCCGTATTTGTCCTAGTTTAATTATAATAAAAATCACATATCTCTTTTAAAAGTGGGCCTTAAACTCACGGCGATTGTTTGGCATTGGTCTTATTATTGAACGTTAATACGAAGTTTCTAGTCATTTCATTTAGCTATTATTTATTGAAATGTAAAGTTAAACCGGGTGAACAACCCTTGCTTAGATCGAAATAATACCACTAATTAATAAATAACTACATTTATGTTTAGAGGCGTAGACTCACTACACCTTACTCGTATCATACCATGGCCATACTGTGAACGTATGAGGCACGAAATGAAACACTATACGAGCTACTACGCCCATCAGAACGTTTCCACAGCGTTTCATACCGGTGCATAACGGTTTTACTGACCTTAGCATCCGCGTATCATCCTTGTACCATCCGCGTATCATTCCCGTAGCATCCGCGTAGATATCATTCCCGTAGCATCCGCGTAGATATCATTCCCGTAGCATCCGCGTAGATATCATTCCCGTAGCATCCGCGTTGGGTCATCCGCATTCCGCATGTCTGTCAGCACATTTTCCACGAGATAATCGGATGAACGTTCATCTTACGCGGTTATAACCTGTATGCTCGCCGTTTCGCCGCCTGCACGCACCGGTTTGGCAACGTTGCGTGCCGTGCACGGAGCATTTCAGCAGCGACAAAATATTCTCGAAATATCATCGGCAAAATAGTTGACGGTCCGTGCACGGCACGCGACGGTGCTGCTCGGTAAAGATCAGGCTAGTGGGCATAGTCTCATGGTTTTCAATACAAATAATGTATTTTTGCCTGATATGGTATAGTCCTAACCCTAACACGGTCATGGTATGATGCGGTGTAGTGGGTAAGTGGGTAGACGCCTTAAAAATATACAGGTAATATACCTCTACTTCTGTTTTGCTGATACCTCTAGTGAATTTAATTACAAGCACGCTCAAAAGTAATTGAGAAAACATTTTCAACGTCAATAAGACGCAATTTCCTTTCTGATGCTATTAGAAATCGTTCTTGTTGACATTTACAAAGGGGACCTTTCGCTTTTAAGAATGATAAATGATAATATTTCAATATTGTGAAATTTTACTTTCCTTTTTTTTCTGCCTTTATTTGGGTGCAAATGACTTTCGGAAGTAGAAAGGTTAAATAAATTGTCTGATGTTTCTTACATTGACATACACGGTGCATACCTATAATATGATTAGTAATACATTTTTAATTAATTTCTGAATGTTACAGTGCTTGGTGGTGCATTTCTTAAGCGTGTTAAGTAAATCAACCTGAACCATGAAGCTTGAAATTCCAAATCAATTAGGCTAAGGTTAGTGTTCTTTTGCTCGGCTCAGAAAAACTCCATTAAATACGATGTAGTACAAAATAAATTCTTAATACAGTGCCGTTAACGATTAACTAGTTACTCACTGAAGGTTAAAGAAGGACATTGAATCGTGTACGCATCGGATCTTAAGTTAAGGAAAAATATGTAGGTAGGGACACGGCCTTATTTCTCATAGACACAGTATATTAATTTTCCAGCAGTTAACCTCAACAGCAGAAAAATAAATAAAAACACTTTTAAGTTACAGTAATTGTATCTCACGAGCGCGGGTTAAGCATATTTAGTTTTAGTTGTGACACATTACGAAGACATAGACAATGTGAACTCACAGCTCCTAAGCTGACGCACACTTATACAACGTGCATGTAATTGTATACCCCAACACACAACCATGACACACACCCGCACACGTGAGGTAAAAGTACGGCTTCAAAAATCCATTACATGTATAATTCTCATTGTATAATTAAATATTTTATGTAAAAAGTTAGATATAAGTATGTAAATATAATATATATGCGCTGCTCTTGTTGAAATAGGTATTACTTAATGCCGTTTAAATATCATGTAATGATTATAATTGTAAGCTAGATAGCTCTAGACTAGATGACAATATACCTATCGGTTTACCATTTAGCAATACGATTTTTTACCTAACTGCTCAATGTATTATCATTAATGTTTATTGTATTTTTTTATTAGTTTTGACTTGTTTTGGTGGATTTTAGTTTAGAGGGTTGTTTAAGGGGTTCTTGCCATGTAATGGAATGAGTATTGTAATTAGTAATGTAACTCAGATTTTGTTATCACGTCATTGTTAAAATTGTATATTTTGGAAATAAAAATTGACATGACAAATATATCACTAAGTTTTCCTTTGATCCTGTCTCTTATATTTAGTAAAAGTAGATTTCTACACATCATTATTGGGGAACGGGACTTAATCGCGTACAATTATAACTAATTTACCTTTTAATTAGTTATAATTGTACGCGATTAAGTCCCGTTCCCCAATAATGATGTGTGAAAATCGTGTAAGTTTAAATCAATATAAAGTAGATTTCTAGTAGGTAGCTATTAATCTTCATCGCTTAATTTGTGCAATTCTCATTACCTCAGGTAACACTCAACAAAATAACAGAATTATACGTATACTCTTTGACATTACTTTGAATGTGTCATAAAAGAAACTCATTGGTGGCGCCCCACCTTATTTGCGCGGTCGGTAGTGAGTAGTCGGCCTGCGGTTGACTAGAATGTCAGTATTGTTAACCTTTTCACCGCCATTGACTTGATATAAAGTCAGGAAATTAGGTGCCCCACGCGCCAATGACTTCATATCGAGTTGATCAAGTCAATGTAAAGGCAAGCTACCTACGCGCTATCGAGTAAGGTTCATTTTCGGTCTCTTGCTACGAAGTCGCGTGTGAGGCACAACTTACAGAATCTACTGTGGCGGTGAATAGTTTAATGATAAAAGTATTTCAACTAGCATGTTGATATTTACAGTAGATGGTTAACGTACAAATGGGTAAGTGCCAGTTGCACCAACGTACGAACACAGACCGGTCATCGTCAAATATGGCGCCGGCAGCTGTCATCCCATAGAAACTTGTCAAACTTTTTTTTTTTTATACTACGACGGTGGCAAACAAGCATACGGTCCACCTGATGGTAAGCGGACACCGCAGCCTATAGACGCTCGCAACTCCAAAGGAGTCACGTGCGCGTTGCCGACCCTTTATAAAATTTGAGGATGCACTGTGTTGACAGCAGAGGGGACCAATTTAGCTCCCTCACTCTCAACACAGTGCAACCTCGGGAGCTCTGGCAACCTTGCTCACCTCCAGGAACACAACACTACATATATACCTGAGTATATAATGTTTTTATGGCTGTGGTCTTCTGCAAGGCGGAAGTACTTCCCCAGTTGGGCTGCTCCAAATTCTGCTGTGCCCTGCCTCTCCGACAATCAGATTTGACGAACACCGCTTGCGATTACAGACGGTTTGGTGCAACCCAGCCTAAGTCTGTCTTCTAGCCAACCGAACTTCCACCACAAACGCAGTTACAGCCAATCCGTAGCCCACCAGCAACACTCCGAAGGGTATGACCTGCTCGTCCAAGGTGATTGCTGACGCGGGCCGCGGTTCCGAGTAGAGGTTGGGCAGCGTCGCTTGCAGCCCCAGGGCGCGGCTGGTCCACAAATAGTACATGTCCGGTAGACCAGTCTCCACGAGTCGCATCATGAACATGCTAATTATTTCCGTAAAGGGGAATTCTGTGGAGAAAATGAATACGTATTAAGTAACCTGGCACACGAAGTAACCGCTATGCGACAGCAGGTTTTGTCGCGTTTGTAAAGTTATACGTCCCAGATAGCTTGAGACAGCGCACGGTGTCGCGTAGAAACTCTCCTCTACCCGGGGGCCTACACAGGGAATAGAAAACGAAGTATCTCCCTCTTTGTTGCTCCAATATGCAAGTGCGACAGAGGCAGATATTTCGTTTTCGGTTCGCGGTAGGCCCTCCGGCGCCGCTCTCGACTGCAAAACTTCATTAAGTACCTATGATTTGTTTGCATGGAGATGGGTATATCTGTGTGGTCACTATTACTATTATTCTGTAGTGTGGTGCGAATGTCTGAGGTACTTGAGGTACTTTATTACGAGTAAATTGTAAATTATTGACATGTAAAAGTGCCCTTGTGGCCTATTTGCAGAATAAATGTTTGAATTTTGAATTTTTTGAACTGTGCCATGATGGGTGATAGGAAACTTAGTAGCTGTATCGAAATGTTGTCCTATGTAATAGACTAGTTTCTCGATATTGGTGTAGTAGGTTGTAATTGTGGTGAGAAAAGCCGCGTGTGTGTGTAAGACTCTTAATATTATATGGAGTAAAACCGTAGATTCTATAAAAAAAATAATGATAAATTCTAATAAAATGTTACGTTACAATAGTGATTTCGCTTTGAGAAAAATAGAGTATACCCCTCAGGAATAAAGCTGTTTTTGCCTTGGACGCGCTTAAATACATGACTGCACTCAAGATCCAGTCTTAATACCCTCGCTGCACTCGGGAATTAACTCATGACACCCTCGCTACGCTCGGGATTAAATTCTGGAGTCCTTCGTTACGTTCAGGATTCCATATCACTTTTTTCACTTTAAGGTAAACGTGGGTATCTTCGGGAGGTTAAGCCTTCTTCAACTTCAAGATTTTTTTCAGCCTAAAGTAAATGCGATATTGAGTCCAAACATTTTTTGCCGTAAAGATACGTTCTTGGATAATACTTATAAACATCAAAATTTGTAACTTTCAAAAGTTTTCATTATAAAAAAAAATTATTACGAAGCCTCTGCTTTTCTTACTACTTCGTGATACAAATCTGGCTCTGCTTTTGAATTCGTGAGAATGTGTGTCTTGTTTCGGGATATATTTTGAAAGTAAATTAAATGCCATATATAACGTATATATCAATATTTGAGATAGTTGAGCGATTAAAGGTGGGATTAAGAATCTAGTTAATAAAAAAAAATTCAAAATGTTTTTTATTTTTTAGTGGTTTTGGGACATCCTGTATATGTATTCATATGACTTATAAATGTTTAATAAAAGAGGATGATTTTTTATATCTGTGAAACATGGATGTATGTATACAAATATATATATAAACAAATACGTATTCAGAATCGATCTAGTCGTTGCCAATCAGTTCAATTGATATCGTTATGTCACTCCCGAAGAAGTAAACAATTCACTAAAAATGGAGATTATAAATTCGTGATACTGATAATTTGATTTTCCCGAAATAATTTTTGACTTTCAATGATTAGAATAATAGATACATAAACATAGTATTTTGGACAAAATATCAAAATACGAATTAAATTTCGCAAACCGTAAAAAAATCAAATCTAAGGGACCACTTCGTTTGAACTTTTACTTAAAAATAAGCAAAACTAGCAACAATAGAAACGATTGTAACTAGAAATCTATCAAGAAAACAGTAAAATAAATAAAAAAATAAAATAAATAAATAAATATTTGTGGACAATCTTACACAAATCAACCTAGTCCCAAACTAAGCAAAGCTTGTACTATGGGTACTAAGCGACGATATACATACTTATATAGATAAATAAATACTTAAATACATAGAAAACATCCAAGACCCAAGAACAAATATTCGTGCTCATCACACAAATAAATGCCCCGGCCGGGATTCGAACCCGGGACCTCCAAGAGACCGAGAGGGGAGTATACCGAAGATATATAAAAGTTAACTTTAATATGTATATTTTCTATAAAACATATAATAACCGTAATATATAGTAATATCTAATCGCAATTATGAAACAAAGAACATGATTCCAAAACGATTACTTCGGTAATGTACCGAAGTTATCCACAAGGGCAAAACAAATTGTTTATTTCTTCGTGAGTCAGAATATTGCGATTTCTTCCAAATTTACGAGTACAAATAACTTGAAATATACACAAAACTGATCGTTATGAATCATAGAATAACACTGAAATAGGTTTTATCTAAATAGACTTACCATTATCACCTCAGAACCTTAAGAAACGCGGCGCACAACCTTACGTAAAAAATAAGCATGTGCAACTCACACAGCTGATTGCGGGGTACTGAGGTTCGAAGGTATGGCAAAGATACAATTTAAAAACCTACCATTGAACGAGTGTTTATTTTGATAGCATATATAATGAAATATGATATTCATATTTTTAATATGAATAATTATTTATAGTTTTCTTATTTTTACGCCGAAAGCAAAAATTAACGAAGATATCCACTATACCGAAGAAACCCGCGTTTACCTTAACTGTCTCCTAAATCTATACAGACTTCATGGACACTTTCATGGAGAAAACTTACCCGGACTGGCAATATACGACAGGTAGAAGAAACGCGGGCACTCATTAACAACATACAACAAAGGTCTGCCGGTCCCATCAGTGTACGACATCCAAGTCAACATGATCGCGTCACTCTGCCTCTCCAAGGTCGCCGTATTCTTGTGCTGCAGCACATACTGAAACGAGTCCGTGTCTTCTAGAACAATGGTCCGAGACAGAAGCGCGTGGCTGATGGCGTTGATAGACTCATTTATAAAAGTATATATGGATGGTGATGTCTGAATCATAATTTCTCTCTCTGCAAGATCTGATAGGCAGTTTAACGTGTCATATCGAACCCGCGTCGTGAATATGTAGTTTATGTAACTCTAGAAAACAAATAATTTGAATAAGATGGAGTTCTAATTCGGCATTTCACTTACAGCTGCTGATTAAAGAAGAATATTTTCCTTTTACTTGAGCATCCTAATGCGTGGCAGACGGGCAAAAACAACAAACAACACTGGCGGAGAAAATCGAAAACTTGCCTGATATTTCGCGAGGACTATGATTGAAGCCAACAAGCAGCTAGCTCTCAACAGCAGTAAGTCCCTCCTTCGTTTTATAAAGAATCCAAATAAGCCAGCATGTACAGCGTTCAATATGTAGCCTTTTAGTGTAGTTGCATTAGTATTATATATGTTTTTCCTGATTTTTGCAAATACCCACATGATCATGCCAATTGCAGTGAAACAGACACTAATAAATAGCCACTGTGGAAAGGTGAAGGAGTTTATTGGGTACTGCCAAAGGGGTTCTTCGTCTGGCTGATTTAATATAACGCATAGAGAGTCATACGAGATTAAGGACAAGTATCTATATTTCTGCGACCCATTCGTGTATCTCACGATAAAGCGCGAGTTGAAGGAAATGTCCACGTCTCTTTGCACAACGTGTCCCAAGCTACCGGTTATAACGCCATCCTCTCGCTGATATCCGTACTTGTTGTAGCCAGGAGGCAATTTTGGTAATGACAAATTAAATTCGAAGTGTCTTACTATGTCAGACATTACAAGTCCGTCGAGCCCGCAAAACCCGCCGCTGTATTTCTCACTTGTCTTTACGTACATGTCAGTGCCTGAACAATTCTGAATAGCCGTGGGGAACCGATAAAAGATATTGGCTCGAAGGGGATAGTTTCGAGTCAGCGTCCTTCCAAATTTTATTGATATAATTTCTGATAATAATTGCTCGTCCGTTCGAACGACTATAATCGTTCTGTTGTATACTTCTCCGTCTGTAGGTTTTGTAGCATTATATACAATGTAATCGTCCGGACACACATATGGCAGATGTAGGAGAACACGAATTATTCGATGTTTGTACCACAAATAATTGAGGAAATTTTCAATATCGATTGTAGCTTCCTCGTTAAATTTTCCTTGGACACATTTGTACGAGCTGTCTTGGATAGTTACTATGATGAACAAAACTGACAATTGCGATCGTAGCATAAACATCATAAATGTGTCGAGGACATGGTGATCTAAATATTTGGTGGTGAAAACAATATTGGTATTTCTCTCTAGAAGTCTCCTTATTTCCACGTTCATCTCTGGCAAATCATTTAACAAAAGAACGGATTGATCGTGATGTATACTTTTGAGGACGCTGTCCTTGAAATTTACGGTGCTGTCATTGTCCATGTCCAGGAAGATAGTTTGTTTGCTTCCAGTAATTTTCAACATATTTCGCCAAGGTGGTTCCTCTGTAATAAATTTTAACTCGCAGTAAACTTGACAGGAATGCGCTATAAGTAAAAAGATAATTTCTAATCTACGGGTATCCAATATCATTGTCGGTAGGTGAATCTTCCTAACGGGATTGTCACGAACACAACACGCGATCAAAAAATGTGACTTGAGTTTCCAAGTGTGTACCACTACCACTCTGCGTTTCATAGAAATGATTTAGAATGATTAATAAATTTGTGACCATTACGTTGATTATTTCTCTGTTGTTGTTACATTATCGAGCATTGTGTGAAATACTGTATAAATGTTAAGCCGCACAAGCAATCAGGTCGGGCCCCATCAAAAGTCAAGACCCTTCGTCGCATGACTTATAAAATGATTCGTTTAAATTTGAACTTTGATACGATGCCATTAGGTCAACAATATGGCTTCGTATGCGGTAACGGGTTCAAATAGATTGTCTTTTATCGAAGTCGAGGCTGACGTCCATCAAGGGAGCACCAATGTTTGCCGACACTGAATGCTTAGACTGGTCAATTCTGTTTGCGCATCAAGCTGGGTCTTATCGCGGCTTTATCTGTGATTTGATGTTCAATCTCGTTTGGATTGCTACCTAGATACCTAACATCGATTAAAAATATGCACTGCTATCGCACTAAGATGTTGCCCCTTCTTCCATCGGACATCCAGACATACGGCTGGCTACCATCCTTAAGTACTTGGACGAAATCTCTCTTATTGGAACCAAGCGCTTTTCATAATTTAGTTATTTAGGTATTGTTTCAATCTCATTTAGGAATAAGTATCTACTACATACTATGATACCAAGCTAAAAGTTAATCTAAATAATAAGGTACATGTGTTTTGTTTTTCTTTGAACAAGTTTCGCCTTGACATAATTATGCCTCTTTATAAAACAACTCATAAACAAGGATGTGGTTAACAATATCGTGATGAGCTGTATTTACAGTTTAAGTTATGGCATCTACATTTCCACTTATTCTATATATGTTGGTTATTTATCTTAAAAAGCAAACACACAGTTTAAAATTAAATTATCACTTCCACGGTATAAAACCATTGTTGAATTGTTTTGGTTTTACTCGCCAAAACGATGTCGAGAATGGCTAATATCTGGATACTTTTAAGTCTACTGATTGTTTTCAAAGTTGCAAATGGAAGAATGTTAGATGGTCTGTTCATCCACCCTGAGATGATGAAGAACCGGGTGGAGATTCGAAGTGGAAATGATTATTTGGACTACAATCCTGAACATTATTCGAAGGATATCGTTGTAGTAGAAGTACCTGTGCTTGCGAACGATATCCACACGGTCATTGAAATAAAGCAGGAGGAAGAGACTGAAAACGAAGATATCAGTAAGCCGCGGCAGGATGATGTCGTCATCATAACTTCGCATTAACAATATTTCATGTGACCATTTGGATACCAGAGGAAGACATACATGTTGGTACCCGAATGGGTAAACACTGTTTACTAAACAGAAGAGCAAATGAATGTCAAGTATAAGTATGTAACTCTGACTTTATACCTACCCATTCCTACATGTTAACGTTTATTTTTTTAAATAAATTAACGTAAATGAATATGGTGGATTTGATTTATGTTAAGATTATATATAGGCAATAATTTTTATATCAATTTCATAATTAACGTTGGAGCTGACTATCAATAACATACTAGGTAAATTCTTTTGAAATTTATTTATTATAGGTATACCAAAATAAAGCAAAAAATTAGGTATCGTATAGAAAGTGAGAATAAGTTTTGACTTTAGATAGTTTCCATTAACGGTTTTTCTAAGGTTTTAATTTATCGTTGGTTTATTGCCGTAACAATGATTCTTTCAATTTGTTGTACAGTCAAGGGCATAAATATGTATACATTTTTGGACCTTATTTCAATGGAGTAGGAGAAAAAATGTATGACATATTGGTGCCCTTGACTGTACTTACTTAATGATTCCTTCGATTTATTGTAACTTTTTTTTTATTGACTGTGGCTTTATAAGCCGGGCCCATTAAAGCGATAGAAGTGCGCGGTTGGAGGGTGGCCTGGGGAATGTCCAGGGGAAACCTCCGACACGACCACGCGGGCGGTTTAAACACTGGAATACTCTAAGAGTTTGCGCTCCAGTGATCTTGGTTGTGCGGTTTCAACCGAACTGAAGCATGTCAGTGAAATCGAGAGACTGAGAGTTTTATCGCTGGTTCACTAAACCTAGCTGAGAAGAGTCCAGCAAGAAACTCAGCTAGGCGCGACCTGGGTGTTGTAGGTAGCAACATAAACCAAACAATATCTTAGGAATTGTGGTAATAAAACCTGTTGTTATGAATAATGGTAAAAAATGTCAGGTAAAAAATAATTTATTAAAAATTATACATAAATATTAGACACACAATCAATATTTGAAATATAAATGAAATAAGCTCTATGATAAAACATTACGCCTCATCAAAATATACTTTGGCAATTGACAATATTTCATAATTTTCAAAAGTCTTAATTCGAAAACCATTTCGGTAAAAACGTGTGAAGTACACAAAAAAAATTTTTTTAGATTTTTTTCTCCGTTAATTTTGGAAAAAATCGCAAATTACTGTAAACCGAAAGTTGACGTCATCTTCCTCGCTGTATTCAGGGAGACCTTAGTACAGAGTACAGACAATCGCTGCTCTGGAGTGGCTCTGGATTCTTGTTGGGAAGATGACGTCATATTTTACTTACGCCCTTTTGGAATGACCTACTTTTCAATGTGTTTTTTTTGTATGAAATATTGAGTTAAATTGAAAAAGAAAAAATACGGGTGGCTTAAATTTTTACCTATTTTCTAACTAGTTCATAAAATAAAGTAGTTAAAAATATGAAATGTTGTCAATTGCGATCAAAATTATTAGTTTATTCTGAACACTTAAATGTCAAAATACCATCGGTAATTAAACATTTAATTTTAGAATAACCTAATGATCAGTTTGGTCGAAAACAGCCTTGATATCCTTATATTTATAAATTAAACTAGCCCAAGAAAGTGGGAAGGAACTTGATCCTACGGCCAGCCAGGTTTGATAGTCCGTTCTCGTATTGCTGAGCCTCGATGTCCGACAGGAGGTCATTGCTGGGGTTATCGCCGCGCAGGGACCTCCTCGCCACCTTGTGCTCGGGGGCTTGAGTCTCGACTTCTGTGGTGGTGGCTGCAGTGTCTAGCACCAGCGGCACTAGTACCGGCACGGTGTCGATCACTTCGACCACCTCGAACAGGGGCACACCATCAGAAGCGACCGTGGTAGTACTGGTAGTCTCGCCGTCGTCTGTGGGAACTGGGGCCGCGGTGGTCACCGCAAGCACCAGCGAGAGAAGGACACACAACGAGGAAGCCATGATCTTGATGGGCTTCTAGAAACTTCTCTGCTTAATGGGAATTGAACCCACGAAAATGCTCTTGGTATGGAGTCGTCCGAATGTGTTTTGGTTTTGACAATCTGGTAGTCTGCGTTAGGTTTTATACCCGGCGAGGGCATAATTGTGCTAACTAAACTATTGTCCAGAAAAGGAACCATTGACGCATTGAATCTTGTGACCGATAATAACAATTGTAAATAGGTTCAATATCATAATGACCATGAATGTGTTTTGTTGTGGTTTACTATGAAAATTGATGATGAATGGTTTACGAGTACTTAAGAGGGCGCCGAGCATATTTAGCAAAAACAGCCGTCACCTCTCAATCTGTGGAGGTCACGATTCTCTACAAAAATATATAAAATATATGTAATTATTATTACAAAGAGTGTGTTTACAATTTATCACTATTAGTAATCTATAATAAATTACACTTTAATAAATACAATACCGTAAAGTTGCACTAAAAATGAGAAGAACGCGTGTCGGCGTTTAGGCAAAATTGAATTGAAAAATTTATTATTTCGTTTCAAAATCACACTCAAACATATCTCAAAAGTATTCACTATAAGTTATCACACTTTTCACATTTTTCCTCGCAAAGACCAATGAGAATTTCAAACGTAAATCTAAACTTTAGTGAGTTTTCCATACATTTTCCCTGCCACCATACTTTCGAAAAATCGACAGATGGGCATTGGCCCTCGGTGAGAGCAGACGCATGCTCCTTTTTTCGCTTTGACAGCTCTGTTTTTGACATTTTGCCCGTATACGAATACAATATGTATACCACACACAAGGATTGTATTAATTGAAGTAGGGTAAATAAATATTGACGTGTGGCGTTTTAAGAACCTTTTAACATGGAATTTTTGGTATTAGCCTTTCATTTTTTAGAGAACATACAGTGTTTGGTCCCGAAAGTTTACTTATGCGTTCAAATTATAATGTTTTCCTTCCCGAAAACGCATTCTAGACGCTAAAAGGTTGCCGATGCGTTTCATTACAATGGAAATTAATTTCAATGAATGGTCACCCTGACGGAACATCTTTATAACGTAATGACATTTGTCACTTACTTCAAATGAAAATTTGTGTACATTTTTCTTTCTTTATATTTCAATAATTTTACGTATCTAATGTTGATATCGAACACCAAATACGCATACACACACGCCTCTCGACAGTTTGCCAACAACGCATACTTATGGCATTTTTTGGACATATCGCGCGTCGTCCCTATTAGCCTCGAGTACATCATGATGACGGGAAAGGTGGAGGATAGACGAGCTCGGGCCAGCCAGGTGGATTGAAAAAATCTCGAAATTCGCCGGACTCCGAGAACACCAGGCGCTGCATGCAGCGCATCATCGGAACCACTGGCGAGCCATCTGCACTCCCCGCCAGAGACATAGCGGTCACGATCCTCAGCATTGAAGAACCCACTGATTGGATTGATTGGATTGGAATACTTATTGAAATTTGTGTGGATATTCACGCTTTCTCGTCAAATAGGAATACATTTAATGGCTAAATATATCTCAGATACTGTCGTGATATAACTTCAGGAATCGTGGATTATCAATCTGCAGTGTCACACAACAAAGAAAGTAATAAGCAGCAGAAGATTGTACTGTCGAAGCCGCATGTGGTCATACTAATTATAGAATGAAAATATAAATGTGTGTTTTTTTATCTTAGTTATATCTCTAACGACGACGTATAATCTGTCTTATACAAAATATATGTATGTAGTCCTACTTATTTCTGCAGGTCTGTAAGTACGGTTTCTAATTTCTATTTGATTGTTTTTTATGGTTTGAAATTATTTGGTTCACTGCTTTGATTTTGGATATACGGATATATACGTACTTTAGTATATACATTGTAGTCTTTGGATATACGTAAGTACGTCACACCGGGTAGAGTCAGTCCGACCCAGGTCGGGCCTAGTAGAGTTTAGTGAACCAGCGACAAAACTCCCAGTAAGTAGCTCAATTCCACTCACAACTCAGATTCGGTAGAAGCCGCGTAACCAATCTCACTGGAGCGCAAACTCTTAGAGTATCCCAGTGTTTAAACCTCCCGCGTGGTCGTGTCGGAGGTTTCCCCTGGATTTTCCCCAGGCCACTTTCCAACCGCGCACTCCTATCGATTTATTGGGCTCGACTTATAAGGCCACAATCAGGTTGAAAAAACAAAAAAAGTACGTCGCAATAATTGTTTGGACGTTACGTAAACGTAGTAAACAATAGTAAGATTGCAATTTCAATTGCGTATATTATAAGTATTATAACTGTTACATTACAGCATGTATGCAGCATGTACATGGATTTAGCTATACGCAACCATTGTCCAAGTAGTGTTAAAAGTTCAGTAAAATTTACTCCACTAATTATTCTATTCAATTATCGTTCTTATAAGAAGGAACATGAGAGCTAATTTGTCATAGCATAACTATGGACTCGTACATTCAACCATGCACACGATAGCGCGTCCGGCCGGCCAAGTTCCAATTACAGATAGTGACAATGATTTACTAAATCCTACTTGATCATATCTGTCCTACTTATTTCATTATCATTAGGTTTTAAGAATACTTAACAAACTTATTTCAAAATACTGCCATTAATTTTCATTAAGTTTCATTACATAATATATATCGAAATAAAACAACCGCATCTTTGCTTAAAACTCGCATTACCTATAAAAGCCGCTTTAGCTTAGTTGGTAGTGACCCTGCCTACGAAGCTGGAGATCCCGGGTTCGAATTCGTTCTTGGGTCTTGGATGTTTTCTATGTATTTAAGTATCTATTTAAACCTGTATGTATAAAGTATGTATATTGTCGCTTAGTACCCACAGTAGTACAAGCTTTGCTTAGTTTGGGACTAGGTTGATTTGTGTAAGATTGACTACAAATATTTATTTATTTATATTTATATATATATATATATTTATATATTAATTCTGGCGCAAACCAAAAAATAGCCAAATAATGCAATAATTTTTCTCACTTTGCGTTGTCTGTGTATTTTAGGACGCCATGGCACGGGAATGCCAAGTGTGAGATTGAACCTGGATGTAGGTTTTGATGTCTATTAGACGCCATAACGGACATATGCGCGTTGGCGTCGGACCAATGCGAAAGGTTAAGTAGGTATAAGTCGTGTAAAAAATGGGTTTGTGAGAAAGAAGGATTACACATTCTTAAGTTTTATTCACCATTTATTCAATTAAATATAATTTAACAACATAACAGCTTAAGCCATGGCATTGATACACTTAAATATAGGTATTTTAATCTATTTGTATATGAATAATTGGGAGCGTTTTACTAAAATCAAATCCCAATTTTCAGAAGTAAGGTTTTGGTGACAGATCAGAACTTGACTTTTATTTTTACATTTTTGTCATGCCTTAATAAATCATCAAATATTGTAAATCAAAACTTTGTATTCCTTACAGAAATTGACAGAGCATTGTCATTGTACAGTGACAAGTTATGACAATTTCGATTTCTCTAAGGAGTTTTTAACTCTGATTAAAATACATATAAAAAAAAATGTAAGTCAATGACCCGGGCCAACAAAATGAAGCAGTGTGTGTGAAATATGTATGTGTGAGTTACTGGGGTAATAAATTATTTAAAAAAATAGAAATTTGACAGGCGCTGATAATTTACCCTGCACGACGCAGTCTTAAGGTCTGACTGGAATGCAACGTTCAGTACGGTGCAGGGAGACATTCCGTGATATTGTTGTCCTTCTATTAGTAAAGTTGACTTTTTACACGACTGCCCAAAAAAAGGAGTGTAATGTTTCCAGGTTTCATGTATGTATGTATGTATGTATGTATGTATGTATGTGAACTTTTTTGTTCCCCCAGAACTTCTCAACGCCTTAACCGATTTAGATGCACACATCTAAATCGGTTACACCTCACAAGGTATCGTTGGAATCCTTACGTCATCCCGGGTAACATAGGATATGTGACGTTGCAATAAAAACAATATGGCGGACTGTAGAATCCATTTTGAGTGTTCCGTAAAAAACATTTTTTTTTCTATCCTAGCAAGTGGGGTATCAAAATAAAGCATTTGAAGAGACGATTCCAAAAATGTATATAATGTATGCGTTTCAAGCAAAAAAAGTTCGAAATAAAATAATAATTATAAAAATTAAAAACACGACTGCATTAATAATTAGAATCGTTTCTGAATTACAGTCTATTCATCC